>NIBX01000115.1:0-600000 GCA_002718315.1 Agaricales sp. HM26-F1 | reverse complement strand
CGACCCCAAGATCGACCTCACTGAATATCTCCCTCGATCTATCCACACTCACATCCTCATCACGACCAGATTATATGACGCAGGTCGCCGTTATGCCAGTAATTCAGACTCGTTTATCGATTTGGATGCTTTACATGTGGAGGACGCGGAAGAGCTGCTTATCCGGACGGCAATGTTAGCACACGATAAACAAGAAGGGGTGAGAACCTTAGTTCAAGTACGTTATGCTCTCTCTCTCTCTCTCTCTCTCTTTGATCATCCGCCTAATCACTATAACTCTGGATACCTGTCAGGAACTATTTAGCCACGCTCTTGCGGTGGTCCAAGCCGGCGCAGGCATCGCCGAACTTCGTCTCACTGTCATCGAATATATAGAGCAGTTCCGTCGCCTTTGCACGAGGCTGATGGACGGTACGGTTGACGGTGTTGACAAGAATGCCTTGGATGGATACCCAAAGCATGTTTCATCGACCATGTACATCAGCTACCGCGAACTCCCAGAATCCTCTAAATCTCTTTTCAACCTATGCGCCTATCTCCATCACACTGGAATTAAGCAGGAGCTATTCAGACGGGCATTCGTCGGTCTCAAATCCTACGAACCATCCACACCACTCTCCCCAGCCGAACAGTCAGCCCTAGCAGCCGTCAAGCAACTCCTCGAGTCTTTCCAAGCTTCCGACCACTCGTTCGACCCTCTCGCTTTCCAGAGGTGCATGAAACATGTTCTCGCCATATCCTTGATTCGTTACGATCCTACCACGGCCGTATATTCCATCCACCCCCTCACCCACGATAGCTTGCAATGCATCGTCCCTAATCATTTACCGACCTCTTTTCTGCTGGCCATCGCTGCGAGCGCCGACAATCTTGATAAACTCTTCTTGTACCGTCTGACACCGCACGCAGATAGAATCTTGCAGTGCGTTGGGAGAGATACAGCGAAACCGAGTCGCTACCATCCAGATATAGCCATGGCCTTTAGCTGTGCTCTCCTGGAAAGTGGTCAATGGCATCGAGCAGAGTCCCTTCAACGTGATGCCTTGGAAACGAGGACCATGATTCTGGGCAGCACTCACGACCATAGTCTTGAGGTGGCTTCAGCGCTGACTATAACACTGCGAGAATCTGGTCAGTTGGACGAAGCTGAACGAATGGGACGATCTGTCCTATCAGGATGGACTTGCGAGCACGGGGATGAGCACCCCAACACCCTTGAAGCATTGCGCCAGCTGATGTGGACTCTGTACCTTCTCGAGAGGCTAGAGGAAGCGGAGAAGATGGGAGTAGAACTCCTTGAGAAACGAAAACGCCTACTTGGAGAGGATCACCTGGATACACTCCGCTCATTGGATAACCTTGCATCCATCTTAGCATCTCTCAGCCGAGCCACCGAGGCGCATAAGATGTATGCCGAAGTTCTTGATAAACGAAGGCGCGTCCTCGGCGAGGATCACCAAGATACTCTCTCGTCAATGCACAACCTCGCAACAACCTTATATTCTCTAGGCCGCTTCAACGAAGCGAGAATTTTCGAAGTGGAGGTTCTGGATAAACGAAGGCGCATCCTTGGAGATGATCACCCAGATACACTCTTGTCAATGCACAATCTAGCACTGACTTTGTACTCTCTGGACCTACTCGATGAAGCGGAAAAGTTACAAGTGGAACTTCTTGAGAAACGAAGGCGTATCTTTGGCGAGGACCATCCACACACCCTCCATGCAATGCACAATCTTGCATTTATTGTGTACTCTCTGGACCGATTCGACGAAGCGGAGAAGTTTGGAATGGAAGTTCTGGATAAACGAAGGTACATCCTTGGAGAGGATCACCCGGATACTCTCTGGTCAATGCACAATCTAGCATCGACCTTGTACTCTTTGGGTCGATTCGACGAAACGGCAAAGTTTGGAGTGGAAGTTCTGGCTAGACGAAGACGCATCCTTGGCGAGAACCACCCACACACCCTCCATGCGATGCACAGCCTCGCATTGACTTTGTACTCTCTGGACCGATTCAACGAAGCGGAGAAGTTTGGAATAGAAGTTGTTGATAAACGAAGGCGCATCCTTGGCGAGGATCACCGAGATACTCTCTCGTCGATACACCACCTCGCATCAACTTTGTACTCTCTGGACCGATTCAACGAAGCTGAAAATTTCGGAGTGGAAGTTCTGGCTAGACGAGAGCGCATCCTTGGAGAGGATCACCCAGATACTCTCTGGTCAATGCACAACCTAGCATCGACCTTGTACTCTCTGGGCCGGTTCGACGAAGCAGAGAAGTTACAAGTGGAAGTTCTAGATAAACGAAGTCGCATCCTTGGCGAGAACACCCACACACCCTCCTTGCAATGCACAACCTCGCACGCACCCGACGATATGACCATCGCAAGTTCCCCTTGCCATCGCGGATTCGTCGTCGATAACTTCACGGCAGAGTCGGTTCCAAAGATGCGGTAGCTGACGACTCCCAGACGAATCTGTAACACTCTGTGAGAGGAAGAAAGAGGTTAAGAACGAGGGTGATGAGGCAGGTGGGTCCAGGTCATGAGAACATATTGGTAGAGAATCAGCTGTGATACAAGGGAAGTGGATGCGTTGTGGCTGAGGTCGAGTGTAGTTCAGGTATAGGATCCGGAGTAGTTTGAGGGAGAAGCCTGAGTGAATCGATACCCACCACTTCATCCACCATCTTAACTACACACAAAATTCATCGTAAAAATATACTAACTACATATAATAGTACAGTGTATTGTAAAACAGACAAAACATCGCGATAACACTGCCCAATCAGCTCTACCTATAGCGATTACACCAAGAGCGAGAGTAAATTATGAGTACAAAAACACAATATAGTAATAAAACTTGAAAGCGACAGCGAGGAGAACGGCGAGGACGAGAGAAGCAAAACATCGAAGGCAAAGATAAGACAGATGGGGTACACGGGGACAGGAATTAAGTCGTACAACGTAATGTATCGAGAGAAAGTGATTGATCTTTTGAAGAGGAGCCGAGGAAGAGCTGATGAGGGCTGCAGTGAGCCTGAGGTCGAGAGCGGTTTTGAACTGGAAAGCAATGCCAAGAAAGCGTAGACGAAAGCGAGCTGAACACAGAAGAGAAAAGAAAGGCATACGAATTATACCGGCGTATTAGGGTAAAAAGAAAAGAAGTAAAAGATGCGCGAGAGAGAGGAAGCAAAAAGGCCGAATTTGGCTATAGGGTAAATGCATTGAGGGAGAAGAACGACGACAGCGACGACAGTAAGCAGTTCTTCGGGTTTCTGGTCGACCGTATCGCGCCGTTGGATAAGAATTGATTGCTGGATCTTCTGATTTTTGAGTTGCGAACGGTGCTGAAAGGCTCAAACCAGAGCCGAAGATTTCGTGCTTCCCCGGTCAGTAGTCTCTTCAAGCTCGATATCCTTTCCGACCGACCTATGCACCAAAACAAAATCAACAAAACAACACAACAAAACCCAAAAAAAGAATGAGAAAAGACCTACGAAAACTCAGCAGTCGTAATCTGCTCCGTCGTAACATGCACCTCAGGCCGACTCGTGCGACTCTGCAGCGTCTGCACCTGAACGCTAGCTCCAGAGCCCGAATGATGGTGCCGATACTCGTTCTGATACGTCTTGTTCGTCATCATAGCCATAGACCTGGTGTTCGCAGGCCGGAACACGATCTTGGCACTACCAGCGCCGCCAGCGCCGCCGTTGGTAGTAGGGTAGGTGACGCTGCTGACGAAGACCTCGGTGTTGCTGTAGTATTCTTGGAGTCTGATGACGCAGCGGCAGGCGGCTATGGATCTGTAGGTGAGGAGAGAAGGGGGAGGGTTGTCAGTTGAGTAGCTGCGCATAATGAGAGACGTGGACACTGACGAGATCGCTGCGGCCGGGACCTGTTCGGCGGGTTGCAAAGTTAGAGACAGATCGAAACAGAGAAAGGAAGATGAGAGGCTTACGTTGGCGACGCTGGGGACGAAGGAGGCAAAGAGAACATGGGTGTCAGTACGCAGTATGCGAGAGCATCTAAATCAAGGTATAGCAAAGCTTACACGTTCATAACAGCTAGATTACACTCTCAGTTAGCTAACCTTGGCGATGGATGAACGCTATTGGAACTCACTGTTCAAATTGAGAACGTTGAAGACCTATGAAGGTTCCAGATCGTAAACCTTCAGTTCATCGATCATCATACTGAAAGGGTAACAAGAAAACTCACGGCGGGGATAGAATTCGACAGGAACGATACGAAGAAATAAACGAGACCATCTTGGAACAGGAGATTTCTGATCCCGACTCTCTGAGACACATCAGTCCTGTGCATCGCCCACAGTGTAAGAGCGAGGATGACAAAGTCAAAAGACATAGCTATTCATCAACAGGCGTCAGTACAAAGGCGAGGAAGGATCTCTGTGGAAGAGCATAAAGACGGAGAGAGAGAGACTGACTGTAGAAGAGTGTAATCCTAAGGAATCGAGGATCGGTCTGGGTAACGACACAGGCTGTGTCGATCCAATCTGCTTTGACGACGAACATGCCGAAGTAGAGGAGGATCCAATGTGCGAGGCATGCGGCGCATAGAGGGATAACAATCGCGAGTTGACGTTCCCATAATGCGATCCTAATATGATGAGAGGTAGGTGAGCATGGGTAGGAAGGAGCGAGAGTGTGTAACGAGGGCCGGCTCACGTCCTGAGCATCAGGCAAGTAGAGGCACATAGAATCGTCATGTTTCCACTCCACTGTATGCGGAGGGAAGCAGCGCGAGTCAGCTCCGAACAAGCTGCTAATGCATAACACGAGATCGACGCTACTCACCGAGTTAAAGGTATACAGAGCCTATATTTTGAAGGAAACACAAAGCATTAGCATGATCTTATCTCTCGGATGCTAATTCCAGCAAGGTACATACCCTGCAGTTGACCTATCAACGCCACGATCAGGATCAGCATCCGAGTTCTCCTGATTCTCTCGACGATCCACGTACCTGAGTTGTCACCTCATCGGCAGTAATTCTGTACCAAAGGAGGGGTTTAGCTGGTGAGCTGTAGAACGAGAAGAGGATCTTACAATCCAATCAAGGCGAGGATGATGGAATAACGACAAGTGAAGAACGGGACTGAGAACTAGTATCAGATTTCTCTGAAAATCGCACACAGAGGGGCAACATCACATACTCTATTAGGAACGAAAGTGTCAGACCACGGGTTCGGATACAGATGCGAAGAAGAAACCGAGACTAACCAAAGGCCAACGGAACCTTCTCCTGCCAGAGATAAGCGACCACTCAAAGTCAAAGGTGCAGAAGATCTCCCAGAGCACGACACCAAGCAACGAGTAGGTGCAATGTGTCAAGACATCTAGTAGAAGATCGAGGAGCGAGAATCAGTATACGCCGCTACTTCTGGTGGCGGTAGCCTTTAGTCCTGGCCGATATGAATAGATGCACTGACTGGCGTCTTTTGCGATCTCCTTCGGGTCGGACCAGTTTACCATGGTTATATGAGCTAGAGGGTGATCGTCAACACCGCCGGACTCGAGCCAAAGAAACTCAAGCTGCTCACCGTTGGGGAGAACGACGAAGGCACAAGGACAGAGATGATGAGAGTAGGAAACAGGAGAATAAAAGTCGGGGACAAGAGGACACGAAGAATGTCATCGACCTGTCCTCCTCATAAAAACGAACCAGACAAGCGCTGAAGCGGCCCTGCACGTGGATTCCTGTACTACTTTCCAGGAAGACAAGTTTCCCAGTTGAGCTCTACGGTGGAAGATGAGGATAATTCAGTTTGTGTTCGTCGTGGATGGAAGTAAGAAAAGGCTGAAGCCAAGCTAGTACGTCTTTTGTCTGTGGCGCCGGAGATTTCGTCCGCCATTGAATCCAAACACCAAATCTGGTCTCACTCCTGCTCGATGCAGGTTCCATTAGTGTACCGTAAGGGCAAGAGTATCCAGCAACATGAGCGTTATTGCAATCGAGCTTTCGGGGTAGCATCACATCGAATAGACTCTGTCAGGGTTATCATGTCGAAACTAGAATGTTTCGTCATTTCAGTAACCGCAGCATTCATCTTCGTGGCCTTGGAAGAAGAGATAATTTAGTTAGTTAGGAAAAACGAGAGGGGAAAACGTCAGAGAATCCGACTCGGAGTGGACTACTGTATACCAACGAGCTAAGGGGCGGAATCGCTGGTCGAGATGAAGTGTCGCTGGAGAGCATGACGAGCGAAACATGGTCATAGAGGTTCTAGCCCGAGTCCATTAGAGGGGAAAATGACTCCAAGCTTCGTATCCCGGAGACCGGCGCATAGAGTTACTTATATTCTTCCTTCTTCTGTAGATCGTGCAGCCAGTCTACACACAAAGCTTTCTCCTACTTCTGTTGCTCCATAGGAAGCCCGATCAGATTGAGCAAAAAGTGGGTTTGAACCTATCAAACCTACAACAAGGGACTAGCTACACCACACCGCAGCGGTACCATCAGCCCCAGCACTAACCAACCAGGGCTGGCCTCTACACCACCTTACACCTAAGACACCCAGTCCATCCTTGATCTCATGTCCCCTCAAGATCTTCAAAGGGACGATAAGAGGATCGGTCATGAGATCGTTGTAAACCCTCGCATGGAAAATCTGGATGCTGCCGTCATCTGACGACGAAGCGAAGAGGGGATAAGTCGGGTGGAAGTGGAGAGATCTAATCGCTCTGCTGTGGTATCTGCGAAAACAGATGTAGTTAGTACAATGGAGTTTACTTAAAGAGAAGGTAGAGGAAACTAGGAAATTGCCGAACTAAGGAGTTGGAATCATCCAGACAGCTGGAAAGGCCACATGTTACTGGGCATGCCAGCTCGGAAGGAAGCCCGACCACGTTTGTGAGCAAGAGCCAAAAATCAACCAGCGAAAGAGAAGGCAAAACGCAAAAAGCAACAGACGAAATGGAGAGAGGCTTAGGATGCCCGAAGCTCACCGAAGGACTTTGTACGGCTTATCGCTAAGCTCGAGATCGAACCAGCAAAGCTTCTTGTCGTAACCTCCGACGATGAGATGATCACCCAGAGGGTGGATATCCATGGAAGAAATCCATCGTATTCCCGGAGTCAACGTCTTCAACAGCTTTTGTTCGGCTAGGTTGTAAACCCGAACGTATCGCTGAGTCTAGAGTAAGGGAAGATCAGCAATGAGGTCATCGCAGTGAAGTTTAATAACGGTATAGTGAGGCAACGCCCTGAGCGAGCGGTAAGAGTAACGGGCGAATAACCGAATCTGGTAGGTAGGGGTATAACTTTTAATAAAGGAAAATGACGTACGGCGACGAAAAAGTTTGGTTTGGTAGGATGGAACTGGACTAGCTGCACGGAACCCTTCATCGTCTTGAATGGGGCCTGAGAATGCCGTCTGCTGAGCTGATGTATCCAGACGGCGCCCTGATCTGCGCCGCTTGCTGTTGTATATGGATACAGGCGCAGGATCAGCAGAACCAAACGTCATGGAGAGTGTCAAGGTAGCACGACGTATCGACCAACGATAGACAGGGCGAGAGTTAGGGACGTGCACGTGGGTTGAATTATTTTGGGTAGGGAGAATCGAATCAAGAGGGCAAGGAAAGGAAGAAAGAATATTCATGATCAGCAGAAGTAATACAGAGGTGAGCGAGAGAAGGACTTACACGGCTGTGATACAGTAGAGAAATAATCCCCTTTACGATGCCAGGCGATGTGCTTGGTCGCACCCGTCGAAGATGGTAGCTCGACGGTGAGTATCGGGGATGAGTTGTCGAAAGAGCCCGACCCGTAATTCGACACCCATTTGACAGGGGATGGGACTGGTGGTGCAGGCGGCAAGGTCGGCGGTGCGAGTAATACCTGGGTCTGGGTGAATACCGACGGAGAGAGATGAGGAGGGAGTAAGAAGTGAAGGTTCTGAGCACTGTAAAGCATCGTCAGTCGACGCTGACTAGGAGATACAAAGGAACAAGGCTTACACTCCAACGACGAAGAACGACACGTCTGGCCTTGGGCACCACTCCAATGCGCCAATAGAATCTCCAAAGTTCCATTTCTGCACCTCTCTACCGACGTTCACTTCCCACAACCTAACGGATCCATCGTCGTAGCCACTGACGACCCAAGCCCCATCAGGGCTAACGCTGATACATCTCGCTCTACCCTTGCCGTACGGTACGCGTAAGGACTGATACTGTGGGAACGGCCGTAAGCTGTTAGGGCTAGGTAGCTTAGGTATAAGCGACTCAGGATCCATATTGAGCTTCTTCCGTTGTATTCGAGGAGCGAGATAGATATCCAACTGTCTGTTGAACCGCTGCTTGATGAACTGGTCGTACGCAGGGACCAGTCTCAGTGAGCCGTATTTTTGAGGTAGGTAGTCTTTCTCTCTGTCTTCTGGGTCCTGGTTTTCCCATTCCTCGCGTTCTTCTTGCGTGGGTAGGTATTCCTCAGGTGGGTTGTAGGACTCGGAGTTGGTGGGTAATGGGGGTTTGGGTGCTGGTACAGGTGCTGGGGCGTTGGACGAGGACGGGTCCGAGGACCATACGTTGTAGAACAGAGGTCGGGTGGATGTGGATTTTGGTTTGTTGGGCAGGATTTTGCCAGCCCGGATTAGTCGAACGATTTTCATTACCTTTACAAGGGAAGCGGCGTATATTAGCGCGAACCTAATAGACGGGAAGAACCTAAGAAACGTACTTTTTGTTTCTCCCACTTGGAAGGGACCCAACGTCGTTTTGGTTCAGGGGCAGAAGACAGAGGCATAATCTCCTCCTTGCCTTTCCCAGTGAACCACTCGACCATAGGCTCGTAAGGATCATAATTAGCATCCGTCACCTCGTTATCATGCAATCTTCGAATGATATCGAGTTCTTGTGGTGTGAGAGGTTTATCAGCTTGAGCGTTCTTGTCGAATGCAGAAGTCCTGTTGAGTAGTTCTCTGTGAGGAACGGATGAACGAGAGAGTGAAGAGCCGAATTACCAGGCGGAAGGATCCTCTACGGTCGACAGGAACTTGTCTAGCTCATCGCCTCGAGCTGGCCTCAGAACCTTCTTCCCACTGATGTCGTACCCGACGTGAGGGAGATCATCGTACCAATGCATAGGTACATTCCCCACACGATTCGGAGTCTGCAAGCACACAAGTCAGTTCTTGAAGCCGCTATTATAGATAAACAAATGAAAGAAATACATACATCCTCCGTGGACGAGTCAGAATCATAGTCCGGCTCGATCTCAGGGTATACACGTTTAGGTTGCCCAGTAATGCTCGAGATGATAGTTTTGGGTTTAGGAAACGGATGCAGAGAATCGTCAGATTCTTCGTCGGAGCTCTCATAATCCTCCTCTACCCCGTTCTCATCAGAGTCACTGGCGTGTTCGACGTCGTCCGAATCAGGGTCAGAGCCGACTCCGTCTTCACCGTCTGTATCGCTGTGGTCGTCTAGCACCGGGAATTCGTCGACTTGGTCGTCGTTATCTGAGGCGGCATCGGCTTCCTCGTCGCTAGGCAAGTCAAGAGTAGCAGCACCGTTGGTTTTGTAGTCGAGCGGAGCCTCTTCGGTTAGCTGCTTGCGCTTCTTGGATGAGACGACCATCGTCGGCGCCGTCGGGTTCAACGAGCAGAAAAGTTTTGGAAGATCACATGATGATGTTTCCGTCATGTGACTTTCGCGTGGTATAATTGATGGGAAGGTAGCTCGGGGGCTCGGGGAATTGAACAGTGAAGAAAATAGTCGGTTTGGCAAAACGAGGCGAGTGTATTACAGAACAAGTGAAGATTCGAGGAACAACGTGTATACTGCAAAACCTATTTACACCTTTGGCCAACGATCGCTTTTCCATGCTCCTAGAAGAATACAATAAAGTCAGCGCTTGACGTCTGAGCAGATGGACACCTAGACGAACCTGCCACTCTTCTTGACTAATCCATAGCTGATGGAACGTTCCCAAACTGGCTAGAATACTTCCTCCCAGCCATCCTCCGTACCGTCTTTCTACTGGATTTCCTGGAGCGTGTATTTTCACCTGCAAAGCCTCGTTAGCAAGAGTGAAAAGGGAGGGAAGGCGAGGCGTTAAGACTGACGTGGGGGAAATGCCTTGCGAGCTCGTTCGACAGGCGGTCTGTCAGCCCAGGGAAGAGCGATCCGCCTCCTGTGAGAACGATATTGCCCACTAGGACTTGTCTGAGTTCTGGATCGCAAGCACGCAAGGATTCCATGATCAGAGCGGGTATTGTTTGTGGGACATTATTGTTCGATGCCTGTTATTTGTTTGAGCCCCAGAATCAGCAGAAAACTGGAGAATGGCCGACGCACATGCAAGGCTGGGGAGTGGTTGAAGAATTGTTCTCCCACGGTGAAGCGCTCCATCCCGAAATACGAAGCGAAGCCTGTTGGGAACTCGTATTGCCGGGGTGGTCTCGAAGCCGCCGCTCTAAGAGGTCATGAATTAGAGAACACAACCAAGGCAATCATCAAAGGGCTCACTGGTCATTCCATCCCTGGTCCAAAACACTCCCAACACTTTGTACCCACTCGTCCACCTCCCTTGCTTCGTACCAGGCTCTCCAGCTCTGCGTCACGCCAGGCATGCGGTCCGTACGGAGCTTGTAGTTGGGCGGGGCGTTGACGTCGACTGGCTGTACCATGAAGAGAGAGAATCTAACTTCAGTATTTGCAGAACAAAGGATCTCTATGTGGCTTACCATTTTGCTGGCAATAAGCTGGTGCGGTAAAAGGTCTATGGGCTCCCGATATTGCGTTTTTGAGCTGAGAATATGCCGTGCATGTGCGTGAATGAGTCGTGGAAGGGCCGAGTGCGCGAGTCCTGAGAACGGCATGAGCCAAGAAATAAGCTAGATTGAGAGAAAGGCAGCAAACCTTTCCGCAACACAAAACCGTCCACAACAGGTGTAACACTCGCCGTAGACTCCCCAATGTCGATTACCAAAGCTGACCCTTTTCCAGCAGCGAAACTACAAGCATAGCACAAGTTATGGAGTGTCAGAAAGCAAATCAGCAGAGTTCACGTCCACTTACGCGTTGAGAACGCCAGTGTTCGCGATATAGAAAGCTGGGACTTTGAACTCCTCGAACATGATCTCTGCCATCCGTTCACGGTTGGCTGGTGTGTTCCATGATGGTTCCGTCAGTAATATAGGATGTTCTGTCGGGTCGCATTGCATGCCAACGCTCAGGACGTGGTTGATCAATGGTGGTATAGGGTTAAAGTCGTTAACTAGCCAGGAAATCGCGAGAAGTCAGCACATCGTGAATAAAAGCGAACAACAGCAAGAAGACGCACTTAATCCGTCTTGAAGAGGGTTACCAACCTCCATCCCTGGCCTGAAGAGCGACGGACCCGACTGTCCCAAATACATCTTGGCGTACTTTTCCTGAGAAGGCTTGGATTGCGTTTCACCATCGTCCATAGGAACATCTGCATCCGGTGCTTGCTGCTCTGCGAGTTGATATCCGAACGAAGTCGGTATAACGGCTTTTGGCGTGTCATCTCCAGCGTAACCTGCGCGTACAGACGAGGTTCCTATGTCTATCACGAGTGCAGAGACCTCATCTAGAGTATGTTTGAATTTTGTTTTGTGGTGAAAGGGAAAGAGAAGGACGTACCACCGCCATAAGTCACCATGATTGGAGGAAAGAAGATTACACGGAACCATGTGACCGAGAGGCTTCTTGGATCGATCATCGCCCTTCCTCGAGGCTCAATAGGCATAATTCTCGTACCTCTGGCCGATTCATACATTGCACCTACGTTGAATACAATCTGGATGCTATTAATCCTCCTTGTGGCCTTCGAAATCGAACTTTGGCGCAACTAGACGGGCCGGTAGTCTCTTGCGAATCCCCTTGAGTTATCTCTACGGCCACCGACTTTCAGGGCATCTTGCGCTCGGTTGCTCCCTCGCTATAACCTCTGGCAAAGGTACCCGTTTGGTCGCACCCCTTCTTGTGAGCTCACAACGTATGGCCCTATCATGTGGTATCGCATAACAAGTCAAGAGTCCGCTCTCTCTGCAGGAAAAAGGTTGGATAAATCTGCTCGGCCCGCTAACTTCAGCCGGATGGTCGTTACCTGGCTTTGAATGCGCAATAACCACACAACCAAGCCTTGGGAAGATACCCGTTGAATGAGACTCGTTCCCTGGAGGGCTCATATGTTGAACCACGAGTTTGATCTGGAGACTTCAGGCACTCAGAGGAATTGCTTAACTTCGGAGATACTCTTGATCCTTCACATATAAAGCAATGGGTTTTCCTGAAATCGCTCAACCCTTCTTCCCGGAAAGCAGTGAAAAATATGCGTTTCCAGCTTATCGGTGCTCTTGTATCTCTCAGTGTGGCTTTTGCCGCCCCTACTGTCCACCTCGCCGGAGACTCGACCATGGCTGCCACAGGTGCCAACGATGGGTTTACTGCAGGTTCGAAATTCATTATTTTTGTACTACGGCAGCAGCAGTCGCTAACCTCACTGTCTTCAAGGATGGGGCGCTTACCTCAATGGCTATATCAGCCTCTCTGTAGACAACGCTGCGATCGGTGGTCGTTCTGCCCGCAGCTATACCCGTGAGGGGCGATTCACGGCTTTGGCTGCCAAGGTCCAGGCCGGTGACTACGTCGTCATCGAATTCGGGCACAACGACGGTGGCAGCCTTTCTACAGACAACGGTCGAACGGATTGTGGTGTCGGGGCTGCCGGTTATGCTACCACTTGCAGCACTGTCTACAAGTAAGCCTTGTTGCTTAGGTTCTTGTCGACATCCATGATCATTCTGACATGTTCTACCCTACTCTGTAGTGGTGTAGCCGAGACTGTACTCACATACAATGCCTACCTCGTCAATGCCGCCAAGCTGTTCCAGTCCAAGGGCGCGAACGTCATCATTTCCTCCGCAACACCTAACAACCCATGGGAGGGAGGCACCTTTGCTTATACTCCCAGCCGCTTCGTTCAATACGCCTCCGATGCTGCAGCCTCTACAGGAGCTACATTTGTTGACCACGGCCTCTACACCGCTTCGCTATTCAAGGGCAAGGGTCTTGATGTTGTTACCTCCTATTACCCTAAGGACCACACACATACTTCACCAGATGGTGCTAATACTGTTGCGCGTGCTTTTGTTCTGGGACTGGAAGCGACGGGTTCTAGTTTGAAGAACTATATCACTCATGACTGAATAGCTAGTAGTACATATGCATTCTTGCAATGATATTCTAGTCTTTGAGCCTTTTCTTTCCGGCTTTGCCCCAGGGCCCAGAAAATATGTGAAAGAGACGTGATCGCGTTAGCTAAATTAGCCATGTGACCGTCATTCTCTGCTCTCCGACTTCCGAGGACTCAGAAAACGGAACGCCTCAGCCTCTCCTTTCTTTTCAACGGCCCTTTATCTCTCTACATCTAGCATCTTTCCTTATTTGCTAATATCTCTGCTCTATACTCTCTAGTATGGCAGCAATAACGTGCTTCAGCCGAACGCTACGTGTACAATTAGCACATCAGATTTTCAACCCAGCAAAGTCCTTTGCCCTCAGGCAGTCAACGAATCTACAGATACGCTCATCGGTGTCCACATTAGCGACTAACCAATCCAACTTATTGGCACTGAATAATCCTACTGTTCACCGGGGCAATATTCTTACTTTTCTACGACAAAGCGCCTCACGGTTCGCCACTCACCGAGATGCACCGTCGGACTCATTCGCTTCACGACTTCGTTCATCTGGATATCGACCACCATCGCAAAGGCCACCAAGGAGGCGATCGAGCCTGAGCCAGTGGATAGACAGAAATGTACCAGAGAACGGGGTACTGTGGGGCATTGTGGGTCTGAACATCTTGGTGTTTGTAGGATGGAAGATGGCAGAGGCCGCGGATGTACGCCTCTTTTTTCTGCTCTTTCGTGCTGGAACTCTGGATCTTATGGATGTTTAGGCTACTGATGGAACTAGGAGATCAAAAAAGCTACAGACAATGTTCCTAAACTTCACGACCTCCTGGCGTAACTCGTTAGAGCGACCGTGAGCTGCATCCTTCTTATGACACCCTACGCGTCACATTCTCACCCCGCTCTCGCTCCTTTAGGTGGACGGTCGTAACGTCTTTCTTCTCTCACATGGCGATTTGGCACTTGGGCTTCAACATGTTCACCTTCTATTTCCTCTCACCACCCGTGCTACAAATTCTCGGACCTGCCAAATTCCTGGCTTTATACTTCGGGGGAGGGATCGTATCCAATCTTGTCAGTGCTATGAACTATAAGTTCAATCAGGGCAAGGATGTTCCGTCTCTGGGAGCGAGTGGTAAGTCCCAGTCTTGTACTGTGAAACATTTTCCTGACCTGTTTGTCAACCAGCTGCCGTATACAGCGTCGTCTCTTACCTTGCGTGTCATGCACCCCGAATGACTTTCCAGCTATACGGGATCATACCATTGCCAGCTTGGCTTGCCGTGTCAGGCCTGTTTGCGTATGACCTCTATTCAAGCATGAACGGTATGCAGCCTGGGACGAATACCATGGGTCATGTAACGGGGATGATTTCTGGTGCTGCGTACTACGTTGCAAGGAGGTTCTTCCGCTTCTAATCTTGATGTGGTGAAGGGTTGTCCGAGTCCAGGAGAAGGAGGTATACCATGTATCGTTCGATCTGAGTTGATACCACTCATTTTGTACCTAGGGTATATTATCCGTATTAACTCGTACGGCCGAGGGCCGGGTTTAATTGTACAATATGCTCAGCAGAGCGTTTTCAAGGGGGCACAATCCACAGAAACCTCAAACAGACTCAAGGACCTTCCCTCCATTTTCATGCCTCTCATCTAGACTCGGCCGTCTACAGCTCTCTGAGCCCCGAGTTATCGTACCCATCTGCGTCTCAGAGCCAGAAGCATCCACTGTGGATCGACTGGGCCCGAACACGATGTTACTGATAGATCCAGATATGGTAGGGCGTTTCTTCCCCTCTAGACGGTTTCTCCCTTCTGAGCTGTGTTCTCTGCCACCAGGTGAGGTGAGATGGACGGTTTCGGCAATCGAGTAGCCGTGGTTGACGATGAGGATGAGCGCGGGTGTGAACATGGCCTGTAAGAGCGGTTAGGGTATTCAGAAGGCTGTCTGGATATGGAGGAACTGCTTGTTTGATTCTACGTACTGCGATGACGTTCCCCATGTATTGCCAGATACCTTGGCCGGTGTAGAGAGGACCAAAGGTTGGCGTCGATGGGGTGATGAGCAGAGTCAGCACCAGTCTACTTATCTACAATGGAATACGTGAGTACTGCTTTCCGTGATAGGGCTGAGCTGCCTGTCACCACGCTCACCTGCAAAAGTCCATAGAGGAGACCTGATTCGGTCAGGAAAACGAGAATCCGACCACTATCGAACTTGATTCCACTCCTAGATTCGAACCTTAGATATCGACTGGTTGACTAGTAAGTCCAAATCTATAACCAGAAGATGGATGAGGATTTACTTACTATGTGGTGTAAGCGATCATAGTTGTAGCCATGGTGTTGATGAATATGCTACAGGCGGAAGTCGTGTCTACCAGAACGGAGGAGACGGTAGAATTGAAGGTTTGTGAGGGGCCGATCATGGAGTTGAAGACTGCGGTCGGTATCCACAGGACTACAATAGAGCTGAAGGTCAGCGACGAAGCACCCACTGAGGCGAGAAAGATCGACTATACCGCAGTTGACGAACACAAAGAAGTAGAGAATCAGGTCCAGTATCCTCGTCTTCGTGGTAGACCTAAATATTACTATTGCTCTCCATGCCGCCAAGGCGTCGTTGATCAGGAACTGTGGAGAAACAGAGGTACATACATGAGTCGCCAGAGGCAACGAGAGCATGTGAGAAACAGAAATGACTTACTATAAGTCCAGCGTCCGCGTCGGTGAAGGAGACAACCTGGATCTTGACAGAGGAATTCCTCCAAGGCGAGCTAATGTACGCGTCTATGCGATCCGCCAGAAATTCGCTGGAGTCGTCGATCAACACTTTTTTAAGGCGGAGAAAAACAAGAGATGTTCGAGCGGCCACGTATAGACTCGTGACTATGAAGGTGACGAGTAGTGCTGAAAGGAGAAGCCAAGTTCTCCTTGACTTTCGTTGACGTTTCCTAGGTAAAGTGAAGAAATGAGCGTCGTCGTGATTTTTCAGGAAGAGGGAACCTGAGGACCGCCATATGTTACTCACAGCACAGAGTGGAGTGCAATCCCACAAATCACAAAGTACATTCCTACAGCAGAAGCCACCGTCAGAACTCTTGTTACACCCCGAAAATCGTTCTCCTCGGACAAAAGAAGACTGAGATGGCACGAACCATAGGCCAAAAGCATAGAGATGATGATCCCGAGGTCATCTCTCAAGAGAAGCCCAATTTCTGAGAGCAGTTCGATGTTTTCTGGGGCGAGGCGAAGGTTGTCGGCGTTGTCATCGTTGTCCATGGTATAATTATCCCGCGAACCTTGTCGCAGTCGTTTGTATGGGGTATTGAAGGGTAGGGCAATAAAATAAGGATTCGGAGGGGTATAGTTGAAAGAATGTGTCAAAATAGGAGTTAAATGGAAGACTTTATATGGATGATGTCGCTATAGACCAGGAACGAGTCAATCATGTCGATGAAGCCAGGAAAGGTTATATGAGGGAACCTATGATATAGAGTTGAAAAAAACCAGTCCGCCGACGCAGTGGAATTTCAAAATGGAGGCAGCCTTAGCGAGCCTCTGATACAGCTTCGGCTGTGGACTCCTGCTCCACTGAAAAACCAGATACCTCTTTCCAAGCCTCGATGGGATCCATTGTTTGCTTGATCCTGCGAGTGAGGACCATGATACAAGTTTTCGTAGCGAGATGAGACCATCGCGATGATGATGGTGACTTCCTCCTCGCGAACCGCAGAGCCAGAGAGTTCTGCTGCGAGAGCGCGCAAAGTGATCACCGGTTCAAAGATAATTCTATTCATTCCCTCCGATCGGAGGCTTGGCTGCAGGAGCATCCTTGGAAAGCTCCTTCAAACACGCAGATTCCTCAATGAGGTGAGCGCTGGGTGTCAGAATCATCATTCCAAGTAGACGAAGACTGAGGACGAGGCTGAGCCAACGGTCGTATACCCATGATAAGCCAAGCTCGATCACCCGCCGGATCCTTTTCATAGTACGACAGATCCTAGGAGCTATCTCAAAACAAGAAGATGAGGGTTTCCAAGAAGACGGGACCAGCGAATCGCTCCACTGCGAACAAAGGATACAGATTGATGAAGAACGAAGAGGGGCGATACCCTCGTACTCTGATTATCAGAGATCTGGTAGTGGTAACGAGTGAACCCCGTTTCATGCGCCAATTGGCGATTCTCAATAACTAGAACATGCTCCAGTAAAGGAGGGCCTGAGGTCTGGAACTGTAGACCAAATACAGCGCAAAGCCCAGTGGGCCTGAAAGAAAGAAGGGCATCACGATGATCCTCAGAAACGGGAAAGTCTATCAACGGGCTGTGGTCCCAACAATCAGAGAGTGGGCGCCAAGTTACTCGTGTCGATCTCTAAATCCGATTCAGCTCGTGAAAATCGGAGTGCCAGTGCGCATGAAAGACTTACGGGCAACTGTGAAGACTGCGTATGTGGAGAAAACTCTGAGGTACTGAAGTACAGTCCAACAGAGACAGAAGTTTACAGAGAGACCTTGCCATCCCCTAGAACTGAAGACTAAGGAGCCCCTACCCTACCTTCGTTCAGCCTCGGAGTCAATGACGACCCTCCTGCGACCAAAGAAAACGGTGGTTTTGAACAGGAATAAGTCCAGACGGAATATCTCCTTAGACACGAAAAAGGACTGCGAGAGTACATAGTGGGATGATGATGGACGTTCGGGTTCAGGAGGAGAACGTTACATAAGCAACTTGTTCTCTCAACATTCACTATCAGTGTCACCGTTACTCGTTTGAACGATTCGTGCTACTACTAGTCCGGACACTGCTCGTGTATCATGACATTGCTTTGCTCTCGCTCGACTTCAACTATGGACATTGGACATATTGCTTGCTTACTCGGCTGCCAGCACGCCGGTGTGTAGCCGCTTCTCTTATTGATTCTCGGGAGGATAGTTCAACTGCCGTGCTACTCATCGATATCATGATCAAGAATTCAAGGCCGTTATGAGGATATATAAATGAGCAGGGAACTTGAGGAGTCACCTCCTTCCTGATCCTCCTTATCGGCACACTCCTTGTACCTTCTGCCTCGATGGAGTCTGGGTCCAATACGACTCGTCTCATGGACCCTGCGGATGTTAAGGCGATCGCTCGTTTTGGAGTATATATCAGCTATAAGATGAAGGGAATCTTTGCAGAGCTAGTCGTATTCGGTGAGCATCCTTCTACTCGACTACAGAAGATGACATAGGCTGAAAGGAACTGGCAGGGGTTTATCTCGTTCTGGTGGTTATGGCAGTACATGCCATCGTGTCAGTTGCAGTTACAATTCTCGAGGGTATCATGGCGTTTGATTATGGTCTTCGTTCTCATAGACTACGACCACAAAAGACCACCAGGACGATCTGGCTCATCTGTGCGCTTCTTGTAACCTTTGCCATCACGATTGCGCTCTGTGGCATAGAAGTAGCGATGCTATCCCATTACGTCGATATCTTGCTCATCAACAATTCCGACCTACCTTTGGCGGCTCGAAACGTCAAGTACGCCCGATGGGTGAACTCGCATGTAGACGCGGCGTTCTCAGTGCTTGGATTTTCGGCAGACGCTGGCTTGCTGGTTAGTAGTAACTCATCCACCCTGCTAGTCTCGTGTCTCTTGCCTCGGCTCGTATGTTAAACTCTTCACCCTTCAGTTCCTTATCAACGACGTGCTCGCCTCTTGGAGAGCTATAGCTGTGTGGAGGTCAAGAGCAAGAAAAACATTAAGTATCATCATGTTCTTCCTCATATTCTCATCTTTTGGTGAGTTTCTCTGCCGCTCAACTTTTCGACCATCTTGGAACTGACATGAAACTGCCCTTGTCAGCGCTCTGGCTTTCATCCGTGGTACTAGGTAGAGTCAGTAGCCCCGGTGGATCGAAAATTGGCAACCCAGCGTGTTCGCTATCCTGCCTATCACGTCGTCAGCAACGAGCATTGCTGCTAACGTTATGGCAACTGCGATGATAGGATATACCGCTCAGTCAGTCACAACAATGAATTGATCTGATGTAGTCTTCTCATCTAATCTATATTTTTAGTGAGTATCGGAAACTTGAAGCAACGAGCGGCGTTAAGCTCAGCGGCGCGACGATTCTTCTCTTCCTTGCGGAGTCTGGGGTACTCTATGTCATGATTCAGGTCAGCATTGGTCTCAAGCATTCATCTTAACCTAGCGCGACTTGGAGTCATTGAGCATTTCCCCACATAGGTCGTGCGACTGGCCTTGAATCTGGGTTTAGGACCGTCGAGTCCTATCTATGGTTCCCTGGATACAGCTTCCCGGGTATTCCAGTTCTGCACACAAGTCATCACCGTAAGTTCAATACCTATGATCTCCCTCCATTCAACATACATACACACGGGCGAGAGATGCTGACAAGATCATTTTAGGCGATGTACACCCCCACCCTCATCATCATCATCAACTATGGCCACTCCATAGCTCACACGATTCAGCTAGACACGATTTCAGTCGGCGGCAAGGATGATTCCAGTGGTAGTAGTGAAGCTTAGAGGGGGTATAGAAGAAAAGTAGATCGTACTTTGAGTATGATTCGGTTTCGGGGAGATACTAGTGGGCGGTCTACATCTCGGACTCGCCAGACTAGTGAGGGTGGTTTAGATTTGGTTGACGATTTAGACGACATGCGAGAAGGGGTGTCTGTTTGAACTCGAGATGCACGGGTGCTACACCTTGAAAAGGCCTGATAAGTGGGTGTGTCATGGTATCCACTGTCGCTGTCGCTGTCGCTTTGAGCAATCACGTAGATGACTTCAAAATATTTATCTGTATTCACTTCATGCCAACTTATTCTATGACAAGCTGACACCAGTTTCTACGTATTTCTCTCCATCACATCATAGACGTTTACTCTTGTAATGACTTAGAAGCAGCGCTACAAATTCCAGTGCGTGTGTCAGTTTTCCTCCGTAGAAGTCATACTGCTAGAAAGGACGACTCACGTCGCAACAGATACGAATGCTGCCAGAGCCATCACATTCGACTTGGCCATGAGCGCCGCAGTTATCAGGGAAGAAGATCTCTTGCTATATGTCCGAGTTGAGAGGAGAGAAAGAATGTTAACCTCTCAGTTTCAAGCATCCAAGCTGAACATGAATGTACTCACGCAGTTAGTGCCCTGCTGGGGGTT
Organism: Agaricales sp. HM26-F1; assembly: GCA_002718315.1. NCBI lineage: Eukaryota > Fungi > Basidiomycota > Agaricomycetes > Agaricales > Agaricales sp. HM26-F1. Next base: position 579,623 of record NIBX01000115.1, on the reverse strand, counting down.
CGGAGCGGCGTAGGCAACGGCAGCGAGGGCAGCGAAGACGAGGGCGGTGAGTTTGAATTGCATGACTAGTATTTGTGTAGCTTGTTGCGAGATGAGAGAGGGTTTCTGTGGTTGTTCGTGGCTTTCCCTGTTTTTTCTTCACCTTTTTATAGCCCCTCGACCCTCCTTCCTCTCGTGCTGCCAAGCCTAGGATCGGGAAGATCATTCGCTCAGATCCTCAGCAAAGTCTCCACAATCCAGGGTATAGGACGGTCTACCCGCTGATGGTAGCTCCGATTCATGATTCGTAACGCGGGGTAAGGCGGTGAACCGTTTCATACGGATCGGGAGGGTCATTAGGGGTCATTTAGCATACGTACGAAGAAGTGGCTTGCGGGTGTAACGCGGCGGTGAGCTCCGGGAGACACTCTCTGGACTCTTGTCTAACGGAAAGCGACATCAATCGCAACCTTGGACCATTGCAGCTCAGTTTGAAGGCTCACCATTCTCACAAGAAGGAGAGTCTAGCAGTCCGAGAAAACTCTACTGTTTCCGACAAGACTCACATCTACAACCCACTCTCCACGGAGAGCATAGCCAAGAACGTGGTATCGGAGATGAACTTAGAGCATCTTCAAGCATAGGTATATCCCGGGAGCCATGAAGTCAAGGGGAGGTTGCCCAATGCCAAGGCTAAGCAAGGAGCGACTCGAACTCAGGATAATATTTCTTGCCATAGCCTCTAGCGCCTCAGTATGGTTCTTCCTCGAGAATCAAATAGATATGTATACGCGGGAGTAGATGGCCGCCTTATCATGGAGTCGATCCTGTACCATTCACCCTATGAAACCGAATGAGGTGAATCTGCACGAGTCAAAGCTACGGGATGTTAGAGGATAGTGGTTAGGCTCCTTGCATGGCGGTAACTGGTGCGGTTGCTTCACCAGCCAATCAGGTTCAAGAATCACAGGTTCAAGAATCAAAGTCCTCGGCCTGATCCGCGGATCAAGCGCAAGATCACGTACAAAGTGCATGTGTTTTACGCAATCCATCATGACATTGACTCCTACTTTACATAACTCAACTCACTGGAGTCTGTATTCTCTGGACGAGTTTATTCTTCTGGGACAATGAGCTATGGATGATATACACAGGCTGATATTCTGGTCTCACGCTTTCTAAACGCCCAAGTAACTTGCATAAACCCACCCCACTTACTTCTTAAATCTTTGTCTGGCACCTTACTATGGACTTGGGACCTTGCGATTCTCCTGGTGTGAATCGGATTCAAGTCAATGCCAGAGATCATCCAATTGAATCTGTCGTCGTATATTCTTCTGGTGGGGCCAAAGTCTCTAGGTCGTTCTCTGTGTTTCTCAGGGTACGTTGTTTGCAAGACAATTCTTACACTATTTCCTGGTCTGACTCCGTACATCTAGAATATCGAGACGGAGGTCCTTCTTCTGGGTTTACCGTCAGATTTGGGTACAGAAATTGCGCCCATGGCTTCTGCTTCTGGTGCAAATTTGCGTCGGGTTGGCTGGGGTCAATGTTATACTGGTAGCAACGCCGGCATTGTAATCTCCGTTGCTCTCTCTCTAGCGGACCAACCCTTTCGTCCCGGTCGCGGTGAGACTAGGGTTACAGTATCATACAGTACGTCACTCTCTCCTCCTGTCACTCATTACACCGTACTGATTTGCATTGTTATGATTCTTCAAGTCGTTCCCCATGCCTCTTGGACCTCAATTTACCGATTCACCTGTCTTTCCTCCGTTCTGCGACACGAACCCATACGCTCCGTCACTCTGGAATTATGTATCTTTGTTCGGCAAACGAGTGGAGAGGATTGGGAAGGAGTTGAACTCTCCGTGAGCAACCGATCTCTGCCGCAGCAGCCAGTCAGTCACTACTACGCCCTAAATACCCTAACTCGTGAGGAGAGGAATCCTCCTTCAACTGCTCAGTATGTGCCTAGGGTTAACTATGTCCGAGTTTCCACCCCGCCGGCACAGCCTTCCTTTCTCATTGAGGACGACCTAGAGAGAGAAGATGATGATAGTCACGAAACAAACTCCAGTGTATGGAGCGAACCGGAAAGCTATGCGAACTTGGAGGTGGATTCTGAGGGAGATAATGATGGACACGTTCGGCATTATGGTGAAGTATCCTGCAACATCATCATCGCCGAGCAAGCAATACCAGGCGATCGGCCTGATATTCTTTCCCGCTCTGCAGAGGCTTTCATACGGGCCAATTATCCAGAAGCCAGTGGTCACACTGGCAGCAGTTTGCTGGATCATCTATCCCCTGCTAGCCTTTCAACCATACCCTGGGACCTGCTGAGGAGTATCGACGATGATGCTCCACCCGTTTCTCAAAATGGCTCGCAACAGACTATCAGACCAGGCCGATTTGGTAGTGCGGCGGGTGAGGTGGCAGTTTCCAGTTCGTCATCTTTTCTTAGGCAACCAGATGCTATGGCTAGCCAGCGTCCCGGGCTCGATTTTACCCCTGCTGAACCTCCACGCCGTGTTATATCCCCCTTACTTGCACGCAAGGCAATATACCGTATCCAGGGCCAACGTACGACCTTGCGTAGTACAGGTATCGAAACGGAAGTCGCGGCCAGGCGCTTGGATCTTCCACCTACTTTCAAGTACCTCTGCGGCCCTCGCGACAACTTTGTCTTCCTGCATGTACGTCAAACTTCAATATCGGACTCATCTCTGTTTCTCATAATCAAGAACCGATATTTAAATGGCTGCTGAACATCTTTCATTCCGCTTTTTTTTAGTGCGAGTTTGACTATGATGAGCAACGTTTCCCCCCTTTGTTCGATAGCCAGTTAGAGGTGTTCGTCGGGAATAACTTTATCTATACTCGAAAATCAATCTTTGACGTTATCAAGGTCCGTATCCCCCCTGCCTTAAACAATCCAAAACTCGTAAAACGCTAACGTTAAATCTCCCTAGGACAACACGACATTCAGTATAAACCTCGGCGCCGTACCCTCACTCACACTCACCAGCTCAAAAATCGACAACGACACCGCTAACTACCCCGGCCCAACCTCACCCTCCTCATCCTCTCTCCAAAGTTGGTGGATCAACACAGGTCATATCACCACCACAATCCAAGTCACCAACACACTCCCCTCCCCGCTCCTCGGACCACTCAACATCATCCAACCTCCTCCCATCAAAGTGAAACCCCCAGAGTTCAGAGGATTCTCAGACGAATCGAGGGTGGAGCTGAGAGGATTAGGGGAGAGGGTGGGCCCTGAGCAAGGGGGTATGAGGGCTAGGTTGCATGCGGAGGAGGGTGGAGGTGTTGAGTGGGTTGGAGGATTGAGGGGGAGGGAGGTCGTACTGTTGAGTGTGGATTGGGATGTTTGGAGGAAGGTGGATTGGAGGTGGGTGAAGGAGCAGAGAGCTTGGGAGGAGGGTACTGGGTGACTGTGGAGCCTTGGGTAAGGCTGGATTGAATTCGTGGACTCATCCAGAGACGTTTGTAATCTTAGGAGTCTATCCCTGTGCGGTATATTCTAGTAGTAGTAGTAACTCCATTCGCCGGCACACCAGATCCGATTCCATCATCGTCAGACTCCTGGTGCTATATCACAGACACTCGCTCCTACGACTTTCTCACTTCAAAATCCTCTCTTAGTTTACTCTAGATCACAGCTCTCCTCCAACTTAACCGCTCTCCGCAACAACTACACTCCTATGTCTCAAGCACAGTAATGTCATTCACGATAGAGAAATGATATTGGAAAGCCAACCATGCATTCGAATAGACTTAAGGATATCATTGAGACAGAGAAAGGATACGATATCAATACGCATACGGTACGGATCGTGCTGTAAAAGAATGTGTAAGAGGAAAAAGAGCGTTGAGATCGGTTCGGAAACCGAAAGAAAGATTCAGAAAGAAAGAAAAAAACGAAAACCAGGCAAAGAAGTAAGACGAAGACGAAGATAATAAACACAAAAAGTCTGGTCTGTCTGTCTGTCAAGCCAATAACTAAGAAAAAAAAAAACGCAAGTCCAAAAAAAGTCAGTCAGTCAGTCAGTCCGTTAAAAAAAGAGAGTCCGTGGGGGAATAATACTGAACAAGAGAATAACAACCTGAACCAAGAAGCAAAAGAGAAAGAAGCAAAAGTCAAGAAGAAAAAGAATATGAAGGGGAATGAAAAGAAAGTGAGCGTGGATATATTGAGTGTGTGTCGAGGTGAGAGTTTATTAGAGAGAAGAATGATTAGTACCGTAAAGTGGATGAAAGAGAACGATGAACACGAAGGAGATGGGCCCAGAAGTGAGGAGGACTCGGAGGGGAGGGGGGAGGGAAAGTGGAGGTGAGATGAAGGGGTGTAAGAAAAAAGGGGAGAGGGGAGTTTTGTACATTACACGAAAGGTTACATACATACATGAAGAGTAAAAGCGGGGCTTTAGAGGGGGAGATAAGGAAAAAAGGGAGGGAGGGAGGGAGGGGGGAGGGGTCTTGAGCTTGAGCTTAATGTTAACGTTTGGGCTCGGATGAGGTATGAGCTTGATGTGAGTGCTATGCTTTTGACCCGTTCGAGGGAAGGGTACGAAAGAACGCTGGATGCTTGGAGGCTCAAAGCAATGTGAAGCCGGACGATACGGTTCATCACATCGACTACCGCACCGGAGCAGGCGCAGGCGTCGTCTCCGGCGTCACAGCACCTGCCGCACCCGCCGCAGTATCACCCCCAGCACCCCCAGCCCCACCACACGGCGTAACCTGCCCCGCACTCCCAATCCACGGATCCACATACTTACACCCACTCGGCATAACCGCCATCCCTACCGTATCCCCCTCATCCGTCCACCCATCGCCAAGATCCACACCCTTCGCACCATCACCACCAAACGTCGGCGCGGGGAGTTTGATAAGCGTGCCAGTGGGTGTGTAAGTCTGCAGCGAAGCAGGAGGTCCAGCGTTCATGATAGACGCAGGCGGCCACACCATCGCATCCTTATTACTCTGCGGGATCTGACCAGCACCAGCACCTCCAGTCTGCCAGCTCTTCAGCTTCACATCCGCCGGACTTCCATTAGCACAGGTCCCATCCGCGCTCCTGGGGTCTTTCGGCATCCACCCGTGTTCGAGGCCGAGCTTATAAGACCACTGCGGTGCTTCGACTTTACCGCTCTCCAGACTCTCGCCGATGCGCCAGGTCCAGAAAAAGGCGTTTCCGAGCGCGTCCATAGAAGCCTTTGCGAATCGCTGGATATCAGCTTTGGTAGCATCGCTCCAGGACTCATACTCAGTCCACTCATCACAACTCCCCATCTTCGGCCACGTTCCAAACTTATAATCACCCTCGTACCGCGTCCCCAGACCCACACCGTTGACGAACAGACCACAGTCAGTGACGGCGTTGGACCATTCGCCTGCGACTATGAGTCCGAAGTTGGACATGATGCTTTGGAAGTTGGGGGACCAGGTTGTGCAGGGTGTGTTGGAGTAGGAGGAGTAAGGGCTTGAGGATTGGCCGCCGAAGCAGAGGTAGGGGTGGTTGTCGAGTGAGATTCTGTCTGCGTTGGGGAGCCAGTCGACGAATGAGGAGCGGGGGAGGAAGGCGTCGTGGTAGGATATCATGGGGCCTGTGTTTGTGCCTTCGCCAGTAATGGAACGGATGATCTTGTAGGCTTCGTAGTAGCTACAGAAACAAACAAAAATCGTTTCTCATCAGCCCAGCAGCTCAAAAAGGAAACCCGAGAGAATGAAAGTGTCACTAACAAAGCCAACATCTGCTCCGCTCCCGTCTGATCATTCTTCGGCTCATTCAACACGCCAAACATCGCAACGACGTCCCTATACTGCGGCTGGCTCACGAACTCTGCCAGTATCCTGACGTAATCCAGTGCCCTCTGTGCGTTGGCGTAACCCATGGGCCCACGGAGGAAGTTCACTTCTCCCAATCTTCCAGAGTGATTCCATCCGTTCTGAGAACCAGGGACGGCATGCAGATCGAGGTTGATGCGGATGCCGTATTTACGGGCCCATTGGATAGCTTTGAGGAAGTATCTGAGATAAGTGATAAGATTAGATTAGATTAAATGGGGAGAAGGGAGATTAGATTAGATGAAAATGATGACGTACGTCCAAGACACTTTAGGCAAGAACGGCTCGCCTTCTCTCACTTCGATAGCCCACCATCCGATCGGAATTCGAACCCAGTTCAGACCTGCCCCGGCGATCTCGGCGAAGTCTTGCTCAGTCTGAAGCACACAAAAGAGCGTTTATATCAGTTTAAATGAGCGTTTAGTCAAATGAAAGAAGAAAGGAATGAAAATGAGATGAAGGAACGTACGATGAAGGTCTTGTAATGATCTTCCATCTGGTTGAGGCCTCCGCCTGCAGTGTCGGCAGCCATAGCTTGTGAGAGCGACCATTCGTCCACGGGCATGGGGGAGTATTTCTGGTATAGGGCCGGGACGCTGTGGGTTGTAGAGAAGTCAGTACAGATAATGTACAAGTGAGGGAAGGGTAAAGGCGTACATGAACTAGAAATACGATAGGTCAGCGAGAGAGGAAGATGGAGGTGGGAGAAAGGGATACGTACAGGTTCGGTATTCAACCATCCACCCAAGTTCACTCTACAACGCAAAGAAAAGTCAGTCCTCGCTCCCAAGTCACAAATCTCCAAAACAAAATGTTATAACATACCCACGAATCCTATCAGTCCCCCACCTCCACCCCTCCTTCAACGGCGCAACATCCGCCTGCGCCTGAGCGTTATTATTCAACGGATCCTTCGGGTCCCAATACCACTTCCCCCCAAACGTATTATTATAAACGAACGTCGACCCGTCCTCCGTCGTCACTGTACTCCCGTCTCCACCAGAGGTAGCAAGTACGTTTCCACCGTCGTCTCCCGCCCCGTTATCATCGCCTGATGAATCACCGTCGGATGATGAGGGGGAAGAAGAGGAGGAGGAGGAGGATTTGGGTCTGATGACGGTGAAGTAGACTGCTACGACGGCGCCTACGATAGCGAGGATCACCACGCCCAACACGATCAACCAGACTTTCTTCCTCCCTCCTCTCTTCCCCACTCCCGCACCGATAGCTTTCTCATTAGCCATCCCATTGTCATACGCGCCGGTCCCAGGTGCGTTCGGATCGTCCCTGTAAGCTGTAGCACCCGCACCACCGAGGCTAAGGGGTACACCAGCAGCGAGGTTCTGCCCCTCGTTCAGCGCGTAGCTCGAGTTGTTCCGCGAGTCAGCGCCGGAGGGGTATATAGGCGTGTGTCCACGGCTCCCCAGCGACCCTCCACCTCCTCCACCTCCACCGGCGTACCCAGCACCAGTATCGCTCCCACCAACACTCGCATAACTCTCCCTATTAAACCCATGTACGCCCGGGTTCCCGCTCAGAGCTGCGGCACCTATGAACCTCGGTTGCTCCATCATCCCATTGTTGTTACTGTGGGTGGGAGGAAGGAAGTCGGAGTTGCGAGGCGAATCGGTGTAAGAAACGAAGGAAGAGGTGTTGGGGTTGGTGTTGTTGCTGGATGTGCGTGTGAGTGGGTAGGGACGACTGAAGTTTGGTGTGGGCGGGCTGAGGGGTGTACTAGGTGGTGGGCTGTTGAGCAGTGGGGTGTCGAAGGTGGGTGTGTGGGGGCCTGGGGAGGGCGGGTATGCCGTCGCCACGTTCGAATTCGAATTATTAGCGTGCATGCTATTGGGATTGGAGTTGGAGTGATGCAGTGTGAGAGTAGGTGTGGAGGGCGGGAGGGGGGACGATGAGCCCGGTGGCGTGTTCGGTGGGAGCACGTTAGAGTCGCGGTTCGACATCGTTGAGAGTTCGAAGAGATTTGGGATGAGGTGTTTGAGCGTTGAGTTTGCTAGGTTATGTGGTGGGTATGGTATGGTATGGCTTCGAGGAGAAGGAGGTATAGACAACGTTCGTTGTGCGTGTGCGTGTGTCGAACGACCAAGCTAGCGAACCGCCTAACGATCAACAGTCTAACCTCGTGCGAACCCCAAACGTCCAAGAGAAGAGGGAGGGAGGAAAGAACGAGGGAGTGAAAGGGGACAGGAGAAGGGAGGAGAAAAAGCCTATGAAGGGATGGATGGACGGAATAGAGAGGAGAGGGGAAGGAGAGAAAGAAACGAGCAAAAAGGGGGCGAAGAAAAGCGCTAGCAGCTCGGCTCAATCAAATCCACCCCTCACCAGATCCGAGAAAGCCTGGCATAAGTATACTTTGAAAGTTGATATACACACGACCTCGAGGTTACAAGGCGGTCAAAATAGACCCGTATTGTACAATTCAATATCAGGTCCGGATGTACCAAATGCAGTTCATTGAGTCAAAAAATAATAATAAGAAAAATCAGAAACAGCTGGCGGCTTAGGCTAGACGGGATTGTCATTTGGCAAGCTATATTTTGACAAGGAGCGAGTTGGACGGAGATGATTCCAAGCGTTCATACCCCCTTCATACTTGCTTTACACAAGCGTCAAGCTTTTCTGAGAGAGGCTTAGCGCTTACCTTGGGATATCTTGGTACAATCCACGAAGCCTTGGAACGACCTTGGGAAGGGATCACAAGAGCCTTGTGCTTTTGCTAGAAACTTGGCTAAGAAATCTCACGACGGTGAAAGGCTTGGCGACGAGATCAAGGGATCAATAATACGTAATACACATTTATATTCATTTATTCAAATTGTTTGTATTATGTAAATTGGTTTGTATTCGAATTCTTGGGACTGTATGTATTTCTTATTGAAATTTCCCCGCATCAAGTTCAATCTCTCGAGTACTCTATTGGAAAAACATCACGGATCAATTTGATGTGAGATCAGATTTCGCACGAGGGGTGTTGATGGACCGTCGGAGTCGAGTTGAGCGACGAGGACGAGGGCGGGGGATGGGAGATGGTGTCCTCGCTCTGTGTCGTGTCGTGTCGTATCGTATCTTGGGTAGAGACAAGAGCAAGATTTAATAGAGACGACATAGCTCGCTGACAGTGGGCGACGACAGACCCTCACTCCAGTCACACACTGACAGTACATCCAGACCTCTACCCGTCCTACACAGCTATCTATACCTCCAGGCTCCGATACATGTCAATTCTGTTACACCAGCTCATGAATCCCACCGCTGACGGGCGACTCTGACCTCCCTGGGCGCTGACGGTCGGCGCAGCGCTCTCTAAGTCTCATAAGGTTTCTACAAAAAAATGAAAGAAAATACTGTAAGTAATTCAGACACGGGAAACGGACTCCTTGAGCACGGTATGCGTATCGGACCACAAGACTGGGCTGAGCGCTGAGCATGAGTGTGAACCGCCGGCGGTATATTGTTGCGTGTGTGGTGGGTGGAGCGAACGCTAGAACGCCTCTTAGATACCTCGAGGTAAGGGTTGTGCTAAACTTGGGCATGAGGGTAGGACATGGGAAGCGAGCTCAGCGCCGACTTTCGCGTCCGAAACTCTGCCTCAGGGGGAAGTAGTGGTCTAGCCTGGAAGTGACAGTGTGAGTATAGGAGGAGCGGGAAGATCCATGTATCTATACTCAGAGTCAAGGACCAAGGCTCAAGAGAAGTTCAGTGCCATCGACAACCGAGTCGAATGAAACCACGGTACTGAGAGCCTTGCTGTTCGATGCTTTTGCCGTTGACCATGACTCTGTGCTCGATAGATCTAGAACACAGTGCCTTGTTCAAGACCAGCACTGTCGCCATACCTGGCATACCGGACCCAGACCCAGACCCAAACAGCCAAAAACAACAGACGGTCTCGCTTCACCGCCTATTCTTCTCTCCTCATTATTCATGGCAACATCCGAGTCGGTCGCATGTTTTACCAATACGTCCTCATCCAGGATCCAGTTCTGAGTCCGAATCAAAGAGAGTGAGGCAAGGCGAGGACAAGCCGTGGTGTGTACTATAGTGTATGATACCGCCTTGAAACGGCCGGCGACGACATATGTGCGTTCGCACCAGTCGTCTCTTGAGGTCTTGAGGGCGGCACGCCGTATCTTCCCAGGTCCTTCAGACAGTACTTCAGATGAACGCGCTGAGATTCTGGTAGAGTAAAACGCTGAGCATCGGACTTTTGATATATACATGAGTAGGTGTTGCGCGGTTTGTCGGGGCTTGGTGAAGAGTGAAGAGTGAAGCTGGTGAAGGGTCTGTATAGCCTTGGGTTGGACATATCCGCGTGTATGTAGTGCTTAGAACTCGAGGTTGTTGACTGCGAGTTATGACGAGTTAGGACGATACTGAGAGTAGTACTTGATCATGAAGGAGTGAGAGAGGCTGTAAATGGGAAGAACACTAGCAGCACAATCGGCCCGAGAAATCATTTTTACCATCAACGACTCCCACGGTGGTACGGTCTATACACAACACCTCTCCTCATTCCGAATCTAAGTCTTCATCGCACTCGCCAAGATAATCTACTATCCAACCACGATACCCCCTGTATCTCTATCACAACAAATCCAGTCAGATCTACACCATTGTCAAGGAACGATGAGCGACAGTTCGACAGGAGATCAAGCTCGTTATCAGCTTGGGAGGTCGTCTGATTTTGATTTTGATTCTGGTACTGGAGTGAAGGTGAAATTGGTGGTATACCATTCAGAGGATGTATCCGAGGATGTACGTCCTTCTCATTATTGTATCTTCTATCCGTACTGCCCACTGCGAAATACGCTGATATATGTATACATACTGATTATGTGAATCGTGTTAGCTCAGCTCTACCGCTCTACATTACCCCTAGTAGTAGACGAGGAGAGCAGGAAGAAGATAGAAAAGTTTTATCATCGTGTTGACGCGTGCCGTCAGTTTCTCTTTTCCCTTCCTATTACTTACTACTTTCTTCGTACTCATGGAGCGCTATGTTATGTTGAATATGATTCTGACAGGGTCTCTCATCGGTAGACTTCTAATCCAGACTACGATCCGTGATGAACTTGGACGGAGGGGAGATGTAGTGGGTGAGATGAAGTTGGGGAGAACGAAAGAAGGGAAACCGTATATCGTCAGTCTCTTTTCTCCATCCCACTCCCCACTCCCCTATGCACAATATCTAATACTAAAACCTACATAAACAGATCTCCCCTCCCCTCTCCCCACCACTCCCATTCAACGTAACGCACGATAACGCTCTGATCGGTATCGCATGGTGTCCTGCTCCCTCTCTCTCTCCCTCTCCTTCATCCTCACCCTCACCCTCACCATCCTGGTCTTCACCGGCCGAGGAGAGAGGGATCGTAAGGGGGGAGGAGGAGGAATTGGTCGGTGTGGATGTGATGAAAGTCGCGTTGCCGAGGAGGGAGAGTTTGAGAGGGTTTATTGAGATGTTTCGGGATCAGGTCAGTATATCTCTTTCCCTCCTCTCCCGCCCCTTCGTACTGACATATCCCTTTACAGCTCACACCGCTCGAACAAGCGTCCCTCTCCCTCTCCCCATCCCCATCCAACCCATCCAAACCCTCATCCAACCCTCCCCCATCCACTTCCCCATCCCCACTCACACAACCCTCCCAACCACAAATCCCACTCACACAACCCGATATCCTAACCCGCTTCTTCAAAATCTGGACCCTCAAAGAATCATACACCAAAGCCCTAGGGCTCGGTCTCGGTTTTGAGTTCAAGAGGGTGGAGTACGATGTGGTGGGTGGGCTTGTGAGGGTGGATGGGGTGGATGTTGGGGATGGGTGGCGGTTTTGGGAGGTCGAGGTTGGGGGGTTGGGTGTGGATTTAAGGGAGGGTTTAAGTAGGGATGAGAGTGGGATTGGGGGAAGAGAGGGGGAGAGATACGTCGGTATGATCGCTCGGTTCGATAAATCTGCCGTTGGGAAAGGAGGAGAGAGGAAACAAGCGAAAGTGGTACCACTCCCGAAATGTGACTTGGGTAGGGTTGGTGCGAGGGAGTTTTTAGAGGGCTGTTTGGATGAGGCGAAGTCTAGGTGTGGTACGTAGATTTATATTTTGGTGAGGTAGGGGTGGAATGGGGTAGGGTGTATATGGGAGGTGAGGGTATTTTTTCGGTCGTGGAGGGTGATCGATGAACAGTGTGGTACTGTGGTGTATAGTCCGGGAATGAAGTATCTTGTGTTTATATACTTATGGTCACGAAACGTCTTCTGTACAAGCTGTTTAGAATTTCTGGGAACTCTCATAGAGTATTCGAGTCGTTATGTATAACTGAGTAAGACGTCGACTGGGAGCCTGAATTGAACCTGCAGCTGAAAGCACCCCGCGTCAAGACTCAACGACGCGAAATTTCTGAATTACGCGGCCACGTGGTCGCGACAAGCTTTGATCTTTCCTCCTTGCATTGTAGCGTTCTTCAAGGCCACAGTCACCCAGTACCCTCCTCCCAAGCTCTCTGCTCCTTCACCCACCTCCAATCCACCTTCCTCCAAACATCCCAATCCACACTCAACTCCACCACCTCCCTCCCCCTCAATCCTCCAACCCACTCAACACCCCCACCCTCCTCCGCATGCAACCTAGCCCTCATACCCCCTTGCTCAGGACCCACCCTCTCTCCCAACCCCTTCAGCTCCACCCTCGATTCACCTGAGAATCCTCTGAACTCTGGTGGCTTCACTTTGATAGGGGGAGGTTGTATGGTACTGAGTGTTCCGAGGAGCGGGGAGGGGAGTGTGTTGGTGACTTGGATGGTGGTGGTGATATGACTTGTGTTGATCCACCAGCTCCGGAAAGAGGAGGAGGATGGTGAGGTTGGGCCAGGGTAGTTAGCGGTGTCGTTGTCGAGTTTCGAGCGGGTGAGCGTGAGGGAGGGTACGGCGCCGAGGTTTATACTGAAGGTCGTGTTGTCCTGGGGAGATTTAACATTAGCGTTTTACGAGTTTTGGATTGTTTTGAGGCAGGGGGGACACGGACCTTGATAACGTCAAAGACTGATTTTCGAGTATAGATAAAGTTATTCCCAACGACCACCTCCAACTGGCTATCGAACAAAGGAGGGAAACGTTGCTCGTCATAATCAAACTCGCACTAAAAAACCAGAATGAAAGGTGGTCAGCAACCGTTTAAATACCGGTCCTTGATCATGAGAAATAGAGACGAGTGTGATATTGAAGTTTGACGCACTTGCAGGAAGATAAAGTTATCGCGAGGGCCGCAAAGATACTTGAAGGTAGGTGGAAGATCCAACCGTCTGGCCGCGACTTCCGTTTGAACACCTGTACTACGCAAGGTCGTACGTTGGCCCTGGATACGATATATTTCCCTGGGTGCAAGCAATGGGGATATGACACGGCGTGAAGATTCAGCAGGGGTAAAATCGAGCCCGGGACGCTGGCTAACCACTGTAGCACTTGGTTGCCTTCGAAAAAATGACAAACTTCTGGGGACTACTACCTCCGAGTCGCCCGTCGTGCTACCAAATCGGCCTGGTCTAATACTAGTCTGTTGCGAGCCATCTTGAGTGATGGGTGGAGCATTATTGACGCTACTCCTCAGCTGTGCCCAGGGTATGCTCGAAGAACTAGCAGGGAGCAAATGATCTATCAAACTGCCGCCACTAGAACGACTGCCTTCTAGACCATTGCCCCGTACGAAAGCCTCTCCAGCCCGGAAAGTAATACCAGGCCGGCCGCCTGGTATTGCTTGCTCGGCGACTTTAAAGTTGCAGTACGCCCCACTATAGTAACTCCGAAGATATTCATGATTACCCCCCTCAGAATCCTCCTCCAAGCTCTCATAACTTTCCGATTTGCTCCATACATCAGGGGTTGTTTCACGACCATCATCTTCATTGCTCTCCAAATCGTCCTCAATGGTAAAAGGAGGGCAGTACTTGTGGGGTGGAAACCCGGGCGTAGTTAACCCTAGGCACATACCGAGCAGTTGAAGGAGGATTCCTATCCTCACGACTTAGAGTAATCGGGCGGTAGAAACGAGGCAGAGGTCGGTTTCTCACGGAGATCTGAACTCCTGACCAATTCTCTCCACTTATTTTTGCCGAACAAAGATACATGATTTCAGAGTGACAGAGCGCACGGGTTCGTGTCGCAGAACAGAGGAAGGACAGGTGAATCGGTAAATTGAGGTCCAAGAGGCATAGGGAACGACTTGAAGATCGCAACAATGCAAATCAGTACGGTGTAATGAGTGACAAGAGGAGAGAGTGATGCACTGTATGATATTGTAATCCTAGTCTGACCGCGACCGGCACGAAGGGGTTGGTCTGTTAGAGAGAGAGCAACGGAGATTACAATACCGGCATTCCTACTAGTAAGACCTTGACACCAGTCAACCCAGCGCAAATTAGCACCGGACACAGCAGCCATGGGCGCAGTTTCTGTATCCAAATCTGACGGTAAACCCAGAACAGCGACCTCCGTCTCGGTGTTCTATAGACGTGTGGGGTCAGACCAAGAATTAGAGTAGGAAACGTCTTTGCAAACAACGTACCCTGCCAAGATACACAGAGAACGACCTAGAGACCTTGGCCCCACCGGAAGAATATACAACGACAGATTCAACTGGATGATCTCTGGCATTGACTTGAATCCGATTCACACCAGGAGAATCGCTCGATCCCAAGTCCATAGTGAAGTGCCAGATAAGAAATTAAGAAGCAAGTGGGGTGGGTTTATGCAGGCTACTTGGGCGTTTAGAAAGCGTGAGACCAGAATATCAGCCTGTGTATATCACCCATAGCTCATTGTCCCAGAAGAATAAGCTCGTCCTGAGAACACAGATCCTAGTAACCTAGTATGTAGGAGTCATGATGATTGCGTAATGCAGATGGGCTTTGCATGTGATCTTGGGCTTGATCCGACGCGGATCAGGCCGAAGACATGAATTCATGAACCTGGTTGGCTGATGAAGCAACCGCACCAGTTGAGCTAAGATCAAACTCTCACTGTACCCATCATCATGGTCTTGATGAGTCTGGGAACCAACTTCAACTTGCGGGTTGCATCATACTACAACTATCAAGATTGTGGAAGCAGGCCGATACAGGATTCGACATGCATCATGACATCGCTGGCAGCATTGTAGACTTTATGAACCGTCGAGGAAGCCATCTTGTATCGACTACCACGGACAATCAAGCAACGAGCGAGACTAGCAAGTCTAGCGAAGCAGTGCATCGACTTGTATGCCAGGTCTATCCTCATTCAGTACCACTGAGCGTTACCGTCTTCTGCACTGGTGGGGCCAAAATCGTAAGGCGGTTTTCAACGCACCAGCTTAAGGTGCATCGACTCATCCTCTGGTTTCCCAGTTCTACTAATGATCATTGTTTCTCCCAGAGGGGTCAGAATAGAATTCATGTAGCTGGTTTACCGAAAGAGATAGACGAGCATGCTATAACCATTCGCATCTGCAGCCCGAACCTCAGTCTCTTGCACTGGTACAAAACGTTCAATGACGAGCCAGAACTCTTTATCTTAGTCTTCTCGGAGGAAGAGGTCGTGGGCTCCAGTGGGCCATCCGACCAATCTATAGATCTTCTCGATGTGACCTACGGTTCGTTTCATGCCACCGTTCATTTACCGATTATATTCCTGTCTTACCAGTCCTAAACTCATCAGTCGTTCCTCGAGCCTCTTGGGTACCGACCTATCAGTTCAACTGCCCTCTTCCAGATCCCCAAGGAGTCGTGAACGCTGTGTTTATGGATTACCAAATATCGATAGCTCAAACCAGTGGAGAAGATTGGGTGGACGTCGTGGATCTCTGTATCAACACTGAGCCAGATCATCCTTTGCTCAAGCTGTGCAGCACAACAACGCACGAGAAGCGGTCCGAGTTTTCTCGTCGTCATAGAGCTAGTTGCGGATCGGGCGACAGCAAATCGCTTAGTGGAGCTGATTTGGAGAGGACATGGATTCAGGATCCGAGAGTATCTTCGACCCTGGTAGCTTATTGTCAGGGTACGGATGATGAGGTTTGGATAGAACGCGAGGTCTCGCGCTGGTATTCATCTCTGGCATCTGGTTTGACAATCCCTGACACTGCACTCCCTACCGGGACCAGCTTTGTCCTTCGTGCCGGAGAAGCTATTCCAAGAGGGAGCACGACCACCGGTGTATCCTTGGCCTCTCTGGCTGCAAGCGGTTCGTCGACCATTATCCCTAGGACGGTGATGAGGGAAGCAGACCACTCAGGCGAGCTCGCTCCCCCTCCTGTTGATCGATCTGCTCCGATGCGCAGTTCGTTTGCCAGAGCTGATTGTCAGACTATGGGGGTCCCCATCGCTGATTCAAACCACCGGAAAGTCAACTTCGCTCCAATTTCTCCCTTCGGTTTATACGAGGATGATGTAGCGCACCCACCTCCCAAACCCAACGATTACAAGTTTGAATACAACACCTACGCCGCCCTCGAGTCGACACCATCTGTCTTCGAGCGCACGACGCAACAAACACACAAAGTGGCAGACCGAAAGTTGATGATCATGAGTGGCGAAAAGCTTACACTCGTGTCCCTGAGGTTCGAGATACCTTCTACTTTCAGGTACAAGGCTATTCCTCGAGAGGGAGAAGCTGCACATTTATGGGTCAGTCTCCTCTTTCCCCCCTAGGCCGCCAATCGTCCTGACGGTTGCGAGATCTATAGTGCGATTTTCATACTAACAGAGGGCTGCAACTCCTGCAAGGATCGATGACAGTGTTCTTTGGGGAGCGGGTGGTTTCTGTGAAAGATTCCGTTTTGAGCGTTTTCAAGGTATATTCTGTCTACCCTCATTGAAAACAACGTCTCTGAAATACATACTCGGCTTACAGGACGACATCTTCTCCATCGACCTTGGTATCGATCCCTCCCTCAAGGTCGCCTACAATCAAGTCCACTTTCCCTATGAATCCCTTCCTATTACTTGCACCACGAGCGAATCAGACCACCGGCCGTGCTGGGCCCCAGCTGCCGTTATCGAGACTCAGATCACAGTGACCAACAGGAACATCTACCCTTTACTCGGAGATCTCACTGTGTGCGAAGCATTCCCTGCCGCCGGTGCGGTACCTCGAGGATCTGGGCTGAGTCCTCATACTACGGAGCGGCTAGCAGTGCTGCTCAGACCCCTTCCAGGTCTCACCTCATCTTCATCTGAGGATCCAACACCGGATATACGAAAGGGTGGTACTATGATTCCGAAGTGTATTACAGGACCGGAAGGACATCGAGTAGAGTGGAATGGCCGGCTGGACGGAGGAGAGAGTGTAGATCTGAGAGCGGGCTGGGATGTCTTCAGGATGATAGACACAGCTGGCCTCGGAAGGACCGGGGGTGACGAAACTGAGGACCCAGTGCAAAACCCCGACAAGGTTGATTGAGCCTCACCCGAGCTACTAGAAAGTTTTACCGTGTATTCGTGCCTAGGCGGGCCTGAGAGAGTTAGAACTTAGTACTTAGCAATGCCCGGAGATTTATCTAATCGTTCGGGAAGGCTTTCCTGCCTCCCTGGCAAACCCGCCTCAGCTAGCTCACGTTCTGGGTTCTCGAGTCGGAGGAGGAAGGTAGTGGTGGTGGCCCAGACCAATCGCATATTCTGCCTCCGAGATTGAATGCGGTATGTATGTAGTACCCCAGCGAGTAACAGACCCAGGAGGAGATCGTGTGGAATGGCGCGGACAATTCGAGAGTGGACAGAACTCAGAGCTGAGGGCGACCTGGGACGTGACTCTCAGCCTGAGGATGATCGATTCTGAAGCTGGAGTGGGTGTCACAGCTGGAGGAGATGGTGATGAGTAGAATAAATATCTCCAAAGAATAGAATAGCTACGATACGATGCGTATACGAATACGATATCAGAATACGTATACAAAGATGGAAGGACGAGGAACAGACTCGGAGTATAGTGAGAAAGACGTGGCACAACTACATGTCATCGACATGAAGACGTCATACAATACTGCAAGTCAAAGAGACACACTCCAAGAGGGACAAAAAGCAAGAACATCATCATCATAAGAGAAAGACATTAAATAAAGTAACATAACAAAAACACAACAGAAAACCCCCCCTCTTGAGTATAAATACCGTATATATATATCCTCAAGGTGGGGAGGCGATATTCGATTAGAAATTATAGTGTTGTCGAGGATTCGAGGAAAGAACTCGGAGAAGAGGAGTGAAGTAGAACAGTAGACAAGAGGGGAGAAGGGGATAGCAAGAAGAAGGGGGTACAATCATGATATAACGAGGATATTATACGCGTATCAGAAGGAGATAGACTGATCATGAGCAAAGTTGAGAAAGGGAAAAGCAAAGACAAACTATAGACAACGAATAAAAAAAAGCAATATGAAACGAGACTGAGCGAGTTGCAATCATGATAAAAAGCGAGGACAGACGAAACAGGAGAGGGCGTATTATTGTTGTTGTTGGTGGCAAGAAGAACTTTGAGGGATTGGAATATGGCGGATGAGAAAACGGAAAACGGAAAGGTGACGAGGACGAGGTCGGAATCGGAATACAGGAGAGAACTATTAACATGCGAATTATACACTACTATTGATTCGATGATATCAGGGGAAAGACGAGAGAAGAATAAAAGGTGAGAAGAAAAATAGATAATATAACAAAATGCTTTGATTATGCTTGATAAACGGAACACAGAGATCCAGAGGGAGTCATAGTCGACGGAAGTAAGTTGATGGGGGAGTTGACGGAAATAAGTTGATGGGCGGTAGTTGACGGTGAGACGGATGCACTGGCAGAGATATATTCGATGGGCTGCTGAGTATCACGTATGCATGCGTGAGAGTAGGATCACATGAGTGGGACGTGGAGAGGATGTGGTGAGGGTGTGGAAATTCTGAGAGACGGAGGGAGATGGGTGAGGGTGTGGAGAGAGCAAGTGGGTGAGGGTGTGGAGAGAGCAAGTAATGATGGCGTGGAGCGAGGAAGTTGATTAGAGTACGGAGAGAGAGCAATCGGTGAGGAGGGGATGAGAAAGGAGGGGTGGGGACCCGCGAAGAAGCAAGGGAAAACCCCACGGAAAAAAAGCAAGAGGACACCCCACGGAAAGAGAGGACACCCGAGAGGAAGAAGAAAGGAGAACCCCGCGAGGAGCAAGGAGCAAGGGAGAGTGGAAGGTGTGTGCAACCCGCGGTTCTCGTG
Organism: Agaricales sp. HM26-F1; assembly: GCA_002718315.1. NCBI lineage: Eukaryota > Fungi > Basidiomycota > Agaricomycetes > Agaricales > Agaricales sp. HM26-F1. The sequence continues at coordinate 560,539 of NIBX01000115.1, read as the reverse complement.
CTGGTTCCCCTTCCATAGAGACTAGGAACTCTATTCCGTCCCCTTCGTAGTGATTGTAACATCACGCACAACGGACGTCCGATACAACCGCAGTCCTCGACGCGAGCAGCGATAGCTAAGGCTGCAGCAGGGAGGAGAGCGCTGTCTCCTCCCCCAGCTCCCTCAAGTTTGGAAACCTCAGCTACACCTCTTCAGCGTGTAGTACCGGCAACAGCCCCGGTGCGTTCGTTGTCAGCACAACACTCAAAACTCAAAAAACAACGCATCCCCACTCCCCTCGAACCCACCCTCCCCATCCCAATCACCTCTCACCTCTCCCTCCTCTCCCTCCACACCCACATCCACCACCTGCGCATTCGCATCCGCATCCACATGCAGAGAATTCGAATTCGCATCCGCATCCAGGTGAGAATAAGCATCCGACTCAGGATACGCACCCCCATCAACATCAAGCCCCAACGCAAACTCATGTTCCTCCGCAATACTCGGCGCCAACTGTGCCGGCGCCAGAGCGGGGGACGAAGGCGACGAGTTGGTGATAGCACTGTGAGTGTGTGTTGGTGGGAAGGTGAGGAGGGATTCAGTTTGCCATTGTCTCTGAGTCTGACTCTGAGTTGGGGGATGGGTGGTGTCGAGGGGGACGTGAGGACTGGGAGAGGATAAGACAGGTCCAGAAGAGGTAGGTCTAGGAGAGGACAAGGAGGGTGAGGTGGGTGTAGACCCCCAATGCATCCCACAAAGATTAAACGCCTCAAGCTGAGGAAACCGCGCGAGCTGTGATGACACGCGTTGGTACAAATCCTGTTTTGCCATTTCCAGTAAAAAGAGGAGAAGGGGAGGTTAGTACGTTGTCTCTCTTTTCTCATAAATCAAAAAATCAAGTATAAAGAAAGTTAACTTACCATGCCACTAACCCTCGCACCACCAACACCACCAACACCAACCGCGCCAACGGAACTACCCAACTCAACCCTAAGACACCTCAACCCCCTCAGATTCTCACACCCCGCTAGGAGCTCGAGGATGGAGATGGGGTCGAGGGTTGTGTGCAGTTCTAGTACTTCTAGGGAAGAGGGTTGCTGTTCCAGTATTTCCAAAGATGAGGATGGTTGGATGTGGGGATTGGGAGAATGGGTACCCATACGGAGGAGATGGACGTTGGATTCATCAATCATACCAGAACAGAGGTACAGAGCTCTCAAGTTCGGACTGCTGTTCGGACTAGGACCGAAGAGGAGGAGTGCGTCGTCCACTGAGCCAGCGTATACCTCTAACTTGCTTAACCGAACCGAACTCTTGTTCGACTCTACACCCGTGGGTACCGTACCCGAAGGTAGCGAGGGCTTGGGTGCTCCTGGTGTTGGTGCTGCTTCCGCTGTTGCTCCTGCTGTTGATGATGTCCATGCGGATGCAAGTGCGGGAACTGACACCCGCGGCGCCAACCACACCTCCCGCAAACACGTCGTCCTGCCCAAGAACCGCTCCACGTACTCGTCCAGCGGGAACGAAGCGCTGAACAGACTCAAGTTCTTCGGGTTGCAGGAGTCTAGAATCCACGACGGTGACGGTGATGCACCAAAGGGAGCGGGAGTGTGAGAGGAAGGGGAGGAAGAGGAAGAGGAATCTGGCAGGGCTAAGACCAGCTCGACGAGGCAAGTCATATTCGCCAATGCGGCACGCAGTGCGAGCAGGATTGTCATTTCCTCGTTCGCACATGCAGACGCAGATGCAGATGGAGAGGATGAGGAAGACAGAGAGAGCGTCTGCGCTCTAACCTCGAACCGACGTACGTAGCGCGCGAGGTGGGGCTGGGATGCTAGTGTGTTGAGGAGTGGGAGGAGTGGGGGTGTGGCGATGGTGGTATGCGTGGCTGTTGATTGAGCTGTTGGGTGAGGAGAGGAGGAGGAAGAGGAAGAGGGAGGAGAAGGACAAGAAACGACGATGTCCCTGAACAGCTCCCTCTGTGCGCTAGCGAGGAACATAGACGACGTGAGGCTCAGTGAGAGCAGCGTCGAGTGTGGGTTCGGTCGTCTCCTCTTCACCATCTCCGCGCCCGTAGTCGTCGTGCTCGTCGATGTCGATGTGATTGAAGTCGACGGTGTGTATGAGTATGCATATGGATGAGGGTACGAGTCGGATGCAGAGTGGCGACAGACGGCATCGATGAGTTCTGGTGGGAGATACATCTTTCGATTCCTTCCTTTCTTTCTGTTTCTTTTCTTCCTTTGTCTTGTCAATATGTACCACGAAACCACGAGTACCTGTCACCCCTTCTCACCGACGTTGAGCGAAACCGCAAAGAAAGTTTACGAATAAGGGCGGAACAGGAAAGCGGGATAGGGAGAAGGGAAGAAGGGAAGGGGGATGAAAGATGGTAAAAGTCAAGGTTTTCCTAAAAACCGACACACGTCTTCGTATATATCCGGAATCTAAGATTAGTTGTAGATTTCGGGATAGAGACCACGAGCGGGAAGGAAATAACGGAAAAACAGCAAAGGCAAGTAACAGCAGATGGGAAAAAAAAGAACGATTTCAGAAATCAAACAGGGGGGATGGATGTTTCTGCTGATTTACTTATCCGGACAAGATCTACAGATCTCATCATCTCATTAGCATATGTTTTTCGGGGAGGGGGATGGATTACTTAGTATAGCTTAGTGACACTTTTGCTTACTTATCCTCCCGCTGGCGCCTTGGCATAACCGTATTGATCGCAGTGATCATCAGAGTTATTTTGTATTTATTTTTTGAGAGTGATCAGGAAAATTCCGAGATCGGTCTGGATTCTTGGCTCTGACGTCGCTGTACCTGTCGTCCTCGTCCTCGTCGAGCTCGACGAGCTCGATGAGCTTCTGCTTTCTTTATCTTCATCTTACTTACGCTAAACCCTATATCTACCACTCATACCACTACTACAGCCTCGGAATGAACATATCAAAAGAAAAGCACGACATATCTCCGTCGTCCGACGCTGCACAACACACCAACTTAACCCCTACGACGCGTTCGAATTCGTGCTAGGTCGTCGTTCGCATCGTACTCAGATCGGTTACTCTGCTCTCGTCCATGTCCTTACTTCTGTCTTGTCTTGCTATCTCATTGCTTGCTCCTTCGTCTTCGTCTTTTTTGTTTTCGTTCTATCCTATCCTATCTTTCCTCCCATTCACTCTCTTCCCTCGACCCAGAAATCAGAGACCCATCCTAGCCTCATCTCGCTCATCTTATCCTCCTCCTTCCTTTCCCCTTCGCATCACACCGCACAACTCACTGAACAGAACAGAACTAAAACCCAACCATGCTAAACGATACCATACCTCAATCCAATCGCCGACGCCGAATCCCCTCCTACACAACCGGATCCTTCTAGCTTCCCAACCAACAACCAACATACACTAGAAGCCAAAAGTCAGCCACTATCACAAGCTTAGAACTCAACCCGTCAACCGCTATCACAAAGCCTTGTGAGCAACAACAGCGTCGTCGGAGAAACCTCTACTCATAAAACTCTATCTTCATTGCATTGGATCCTACCGCTAGAAGCTAGAACCGGCGGCTAGATTATCTCTCTCTTTTTCGAGGCACTAGAAACGAAGCGCATGTTCAGGTTCAGGTTAGAGTTATGATTATGATTATGCTTATGGTTTAGCTAGGAGGGACACTAGCGGGACCGTCCTGTCACTCGGTCATCCGGCGACGATCCTGGGCATCCCGGGATGGGGATAAGAACATGGGATATGGGATATGGGATATGGGATAGGAAAGCATGCCCCTTCCCCGGTTGATTTGGGGTTCGTACAGACAGACGCGGAGAGTCGATCAGGATCAATGGTGGTTTTATTTATTCGGGGATGTGGGGATACACCGTGACTGACTACACAGGCGGGGGGAGGGGGTACACGGCGGGAGGGATTATGATACAAACTGCTTCTCTCCCTGCTTTTGCTTCGGGAGGTTTGTCCTTGGTCAAAACAGGGACACGACGCGTTCGTTGTAGGAATTGAGGGCACTACACCGACCACCTCCACGCTCCTCAGGCCCTCCTTGTTTGATCTTAATCCCACATCTATTTGCCTCCTCTCCTCTGCTTTACCTCTCTCTCTACACTCCTCTGCTTTACCTCACAAACCGAAGAGGAATCAAGAACTAAAGTGAAGTCAAGACACAGACACAGATCCCTCGACCCGTGTTTCCCTCGACCCGACCCGACTCGACCGTAGATCTCCGTTTAACGGAGGATACGGATAGAGTGGAGTATACCACGTTTCGTTCTACGAATACCAACTCCAGGATAACTTTCATATTTACCCCACGATACCCAACTTCCACAATACCCAACTTCCACGAACTAATACGATACAATACAGATGCGGATAGGCAGGCACCATCGATAATCTTGTATAAACCACGTTATCTTAACGATCTATGAAAAACACGACGACGACACGACGCGGTGTTAGCCACGAGTCATGAACTATAATCGAAAGCCGAAGCCGTACAAGCCACGTAGAAGAAGAAGCCGAAGCCACGACAAATGACAATGACGCGACAAATGACAATGACGCGACAAATGACAATGACGCGACGATGGCACGACGATGGCACGACCACGATGGAACCCACGAGCTCCTCGTGTTTTTCATGTCTTTTTCGTTTCTGCGTGTTTTTCGTGTTTTTCTACTTCTATATTTGTCCCGTCTCGGCAGAGGTGTATTGAGACGGTTTATCGTTGGGCCTCTTCTGTTGCCGCTTGTACATATCGTGCCGAGAGATGTGAGGATTAGCCATGCGTCGTGGTGGTGGTGGTGGTGGTGTAGTGTCCTGTCGAAATGGGATTGGGTTCTGAGGTCGTCCACGCGTCGTGATGGTGTTGTGTGTGTTTTTGTTGTTCACCATAGATGGTGATGGATGGGGATGTTATACGAGTCATTGCCGACTGTTTCCTTCTCTTCTCCAACCCAATCCCAACCGCACCCTGAGATCAATCCAAAGCAGCACCAGCACCAGCACCCACCATCTCTCTCGTCTCTCCTACCCCACGACTTCTCTCCCATCCACCCTCTTCCCCGGTCTCCGCTTCGGGAGGGCGTTTCATCTCATCTATGGGAGATAAGATTATCGAAGATGGGAGATGGGTATGATGTTCGATTTGATTTCGATTTCATCTTATCTTATCTCCGTCATCCCGAACCAACTCAATCCACTTGCACTCAACTTCTCCTTGCATCAACATCCTCTCAACAGAGACGGTCTTATTACCTCCGATATAGAGTTTTATTTTATTGGCGATTACTGGTACCGGTGTTACGTCGAAGCGCTTCATACAAGACCACTACCGGCACTTGACGCTGGTATGATCGCTAGGGTGCGGAGTATGCCTAGCGTTCTCTGACGAAAGGTTTTGCTTAGTAGCGGTTTCCGGTGGTGGTGTTACGCCTAGCGTTTCTCCGCTGAATTGTTTAGCGTTGTGATCTGGGGTGAGGGACTTGTGCGCGTTTTTCTTGGGGTTAGGAACCGGATCTGCATCTTTTTTGATTCGGTGCTAAATTCATTTGGGAAACGGGAGATGGGACTCATGGGAGGGAGGGAGGTCTAGGATGGTTTTGGTCTCGTGGTGTGGGACGACGCGGTCACAGGGGTCGTATCGAGGCGCCTGTTTGATCGACGTTCCGAGCTCAGATCCAAAGACAAGGGAAGAGTTAGAACGCGCTCGGAAGCTTTGTGGTTCTACTTTGAATGGGTTCGTTCCTTGGGTTTGGCTCCGGCTCGTCGTGCTCTGGGCTGTTACAAGTTCGGATCGACGGGCTACATACGAGGAACAAGGGTCCTTAGTAGGGTGTTAGCGCGGGCGTTATCTTCTTCTTCCCCCTCTCTCTCACTTTCCGGATCCTTGGGAGTGGGATCGTGGGATTCCCTCTGCGCAGCGGAGACTCGGACTGGGGTTATTGCGTGTTCGAAAGGTTATTAACGTCTTTTGGGTGTATGTTGATATTATGATAAGGTGTTTGTGGGCTCGGTGCTTCTTCTGCACCGGGTGTAAGGCACAAACACACAGCTGTACAACCCCTCGTCTCTTTTCTCTGTCTCTTTGCTCTTTGCTCTCTGTCTCTTTGCTCTTTGCTCTTTGCTCTTTGCTCTCTCTCTCTTTGCTCTTTGCTCTCTCTCTCTTGCTCTTTGCTTTCTCTCGAGTTCTGTCAGTCTCAGTCTCACAGAACGCAATGCCTGCCTCTAGAGATCCTGTGCAACTTCTAGACCCCAGTTCGACAACACGGATAGAAGAATGGATATGTTTTCATTCCCAGCCCCGTTCTGTTCTATTCTATTCTTTCCATCTCCATATCCCTATGTCTACCCCTCAATCCACTAATCAAAGTCTATCTCCGCAACTGTATTAACCCGCGCAGCTCACTTCCCCACTCTATCCCCGCATTTTCCCCACCTATGACCTATCCTTATCCCCGCAGTTCCCTACTTTGCCTATCTATCTCTATCTATCTCTATGTAAATTTCTATCTATTCCCGGTAAGGTCGCAAGGAGGTCGGAGGGGGGGGAATCGCACAGTTCGAAACGCCGGCGGCGATTGCCTTTGGCGACTTCCTGAGGCCTAGGCTTGAGCTTAAGTACTGAGTCTTGGGCTTTTGGGCTTGGGTTCTTGGGTTCTTGGATCTTTGGGCTTATGCTTGGGCCTCAGTGGGCTTGGGACTCTAGGCTGTTACGCCCTGGTACCTGGAGGAACGGAACGGAGAGATGGAAAGAAATATAAATTTTTGCGTGAGGTGATTATGTACGGTGTGTAGTTGGGATCATAACATGAGGATGAGCTACGAGAAATAGTCCGACGAGTGAAATCCCAAAACGATTATGAGAATAACCAGAGATATACTGTAGATGTAGACATGCGGGATAATGAAAGGGTGAGAGTGGTGGCCATGGGTAAGACTCAGAGAGCAGAGCTAGTCATGACGAGAGGAAGGAAAACGAGGCGGTGCTTCTTGAGACTCGAGGCCTCGACGTCGACGAAGGGGGAAAGAACGAGGGGAAAGGAAAAACGAGGTGAGAGCAGGCCTAGACGATGTTCAAGAGGGAAGAGGTCGTCGGCGCTAAAGTCACTCGGTCTGGAGTCTGGAGTCTGGACACGGTCCCGGCTCGTCCTTAACCAATCATAGGGCTTTTCTGGCTCTGACGTCGTTGTACCTTGTCGTCCTCGTCGTCGTTGAGCTCGACGAACTCGACTTGATTTCTCCTCTCCGTCTTTCTCGTTATTTCTCTTGCTCTGCTTTCTTCGTCCTCCTCGCTCTCTCTGCATCTCATACAAGCCTAATAACTCACACCAAAACCACCGGATCCATCTCTCTCTCTCTTTGTGTGCAGCTCATACCTCATACCTCATACCTCATACCAACACGACAACGGCCCCAGAATGAACATATCAAAGAACGTATCAAAGAATTCAAAGGGCACGACGTGTCTCCGTCGTCTGACGCTGCACAACATGCTCACACAACAATCTGGAGCCCTACGACGCGTTGTCGTTCGCGCGCAGTCGTCGTTTGTGCCGTATTCGGGTTCGTTTGTTTATCTACTCTTACTCTCGTTTGTGTTATCCATGTCGCTCGTCTGTCCCCCCATACACCCTCTTGGCACCATATACATCCCTCTCTCCTCTTCCTCCTCCTCTCGCATATGCGATAAATCTGATGCTGATGCGTACACCGGATGGTAAATAGGACCCTACCCAGCACGGACCCACACCTGCGGCTCACTCACCGCGCAAGACGTAGGTAAGAGCGTTACACTCGCGGGGTGGATACTCGGGGAGAGGTGAATACATCATATCATATCATCTCCTTTCCTTATTTTTACTATAATCTCTTTCATCGTATCGTAAAACACACCAATACTAACTAAACCACTCCCTTCTTTCCTCATATCCTATTCATTGTAGAAAATCAAACAAACAGTTCTCTTTTTTCCCGCTCAAAGACGCGACTGGTACTACTCAGTTGCTCGTCCGTCATGAGATGCGGGGGTACGAGAATGAGGTGAGGAGGGTGCCTGTGGAGAGTGTGGTCCTTGTGCAGGGGAGGGTGGTGTTGAGGCCGGAGGGGGCGAGGAGGGAGGTGAGGATTGTATTTATTTATTTTTTGTGGTTTTGGTTTTGGTTGTTCTGTTTTTTGGATTGGGGTTCTGATCCGATTTGATTCCACCCCCTTGGTGGTTTTGATTCGTTCATGGCGTTCGGTTTCGTTTCGTTTCGTTCTGGAGCATACTTCCGGCGGCCTTTCAAGTTTTTCTTCCTTCGGCTATTCGCGAACGCTCTATCCCATCCTGGGAGTTGTCATCAATAATCCCTGCAGATCTCGGACTCTGCCTATACATGTTTCTCTCACAGATAGAGACTTGTGTGGGGGATGCCGGCGCATGGGATACTTATTCCACAGATTCGGAATTCGGAATTGTATTCGTTTCTCATCGTTGTATTCGCTTCGCAACATTGTGTATATTCGCTTCTCAGCATTGTATTCGCTTTCTCAGCGCTTCTTAAGCTTTTCATTACCCGTGTAACATTCCCACTGACTCCTCTCCCTTTTCTCTTCGTTTTTTTTGGCGTGTAGGGTACGACGGGCGAGATCGACGTCCAGGTGGATAGTTTTCGAGTTCTTAACCCGGCGAAGGATAAGCTGCCGTTCGTACCGTCGGATGTGCATGGAGCTTTGGTAGGTGTTTTTCTTTTCTTTCGTCTTTTCCTTGGTTGGTCTATTTTATTTTTATTTTTATTATCTGGACGAAGGACGAGGTCGTCGTTTCAGTCCCGTTCATTCCGGTTCAACTTCAACTTCAGCCTATAAACAATGACCCTAGATCTGATTCTATTTTCTTTTGCTGTTATTTGTAGGCGAACGACGACCTCCGAGCTCGGTACCGTTACCTCGACCTCAGAAGACCGAGCATGACGGAGAACATCAGGAAGAGAGCGAGGGTTGCGAGGGTCGTTAGGGGTGTGTTGGAAGACCGAGGTTGGTTAAACTTATTCTCTTCGTTGTTTGGAGTTCGTTTGGAAAGGTTTGGGATGGCTGATTTAGCTTTTTTTAATTGGTCTTGTTAGGTTTCATGGAGGTGGAGACGCCGCTTTTGTTACGCTCTTCACCGGAGGGAGCGAGGGAGTTTCTCGTGCCCACACGACAGCGAGCCACCTCCTCCCTATCGTTGAGCACCCAACCCCAAAACCAACCCACATTCTACGCCCTCCCCCAATCCCCGCAACAGCCCAAACAGCTCCTCATCTGTTCCGGCGCCGTAGACAGGTATTACCAGCTCGCCCGCTGTTTCCGGGACGAGGATGGGCGGAAGGATAGGCAGCCTGAGTTTACGCAGGTGGATTTGGAGATGGCGTGGGTGTCTTGGGGTCCGTCTACGTCCACGTCTATGTCCACGTCCATGTCGGGTGCGGCTGGTGGTGCTGGTTCTGTGTCGTCTGGGGAGGCATCCTCCTCGTCTGTGTCTGCTTCCCCAGCGTCTGATGATCGTGGGACGTGGAGGATCGGAGGCGGCGAGGTTAGAGATGTGGTCGAGGATCTGATCAGAACGATTTGGAAGGACGTTGAGGGTGTGGAGTTGGAAGAGAGATTCAGGGTTATGACTTACGATGAGGCGATGTCCAGAGTACGGCTCTTCCTCTCCTTTTTGTGTTATGGGGTGGATGCTGATATTTTGTTTTTCTTTATTTTATTTTTTTTAGTTCGGGAGTGATAAACCTGATTTGAGGTTCGGTCTCGAGGTGAATATATTCCTCATCACTTCCTTCGGTCCCTCCGTTCTTGACGTTTCTCGTACTAATCCTGGGAATTGTTATTTTCATAGATCAGGGATATGACTCCCCACCTCCCCTCCCGGGTTCAAACGTGCTTAGGAGAGGCGGGTCGAGACGATGTGGTTGATTGTCTCGTCGTTCCTAGGGATAACGAACAGTCCGCTTCCAGTTCTGCTTCGGTGTTAGTGTATAATCGCGCTTCCAAGTCGTTGAGTCATCGGAACGATGAGACGGTGAGTTATTTTTTCACATCCTCTTTTAAGGCGGGATGGATCGAGGGAGGTGCTGATGGTTTATGTTGGCTTCGTAGGAGCAGAGGATGAGGATAAGTAAGGATAATATGTACGAGTGGATGAATAAGAGTTCGTTGTTGAGGGGGTTGCAGTTAGGTTTGCGTTTCAAACTTTCCTCTGTTCATCCAGGGGGTTTGGGAGCTCATTCCCCTTGTCCGTTTGGTTCTATCACGTAGATCCGGCGACGTCGTTCTCAAGAGAAGAGCATGAGATTGTCAACGATGCGTTAGGCCTTGAACCGGGCGCTGAGGTGTGGTTTAGTAAGAGGGGCAGAGTGCATGTCGTATGTCCTTTTTTTACGAGCTCTCTCTCCTCCAAAGATTAAAAGAAGGCCTGACGGCTCATTTCATCTCACTGGCAGGGCGGATCGACAACACTTGGCCGACGACGACTCGCTATAGATCAAATGGCGCAGACTAAACGTCAGTCCCACACCTCTACCTATCCATACCCTCTTTCTCCATCTTGACCCAATATTTTCTCCCATCCACCTTTCCTCGCAGATGGACTCACGCACCCCACAAACGCATACCACTTCCTCTGGGTGACCGAGTTCCCTCTGTTCACGCGCGCAGACGAGGATAAAGAGTTCCTCTCACGGGGAAGGTGGAGTTCGAGCCATCATCCGTTCACAGCGCCTGCGGCGGAGGACGTGGGGTTGATGTACGAGGGTGTAAGGGGTGATTTGGGCAAGGTGTGTTATGGAATCCCGGTTTTCCCTTGCTCTGATGTCCCTCTTTGTTGACTGACTGTTGTTTACTCTGCTATTGTTGCTCTAGGTGCGAGGTCAGCATTATGATCTTGTGCTTAACGGGATGGAGATCGGCGGTGGGTCGGTGAGGGTGCACGATGCGTCGATGCAGGACTTTATATTCTCCGAGATCTTACAGGTTAGAACGCTTTCTCCCACCTTATTTTTGTTGGTCATATGATAACTTAACATTCCTCCATCACCACAGTTGACAGACAAGGAGAAGAAACCGTTCGACCAACTCCTGGATGCACTACGGTGTGGTGCACCTCCGCACGGTGGGATAGCACTCGGTACGTCTTACACTTCTTTCTACTCATTCACCCATTCTTATCCTTATCTATGTACCGTCTTGGAAACAGGGTTCGACAGGCTGATGTCCATCCTATGCAAAACAACCTCCATACGGGACGTGATCGCATTCCCGAAGACTGGGGGAGGGACGGATCTGATGTTCAGGAGTCCTGCGGTGGTGGATGAGGAGGCGATGAAGGTGTATGGGATTAGGAGCGTGTAAGGGTGATGAGTAGAACCTCATTGTGGAGGTGGAGGGGCTCCGTCCTGTACTGTATCGTAGTAATTTCCCTCACTTTGACTCGTCCAAGCATGAGATAATCGATGACCACATCTCCCTTCCTTGACCGAGCATGGAACACCTAAAATATCACTACCGGATTGGAGTAGAGTTGAGCACGCCTTGAAAATTATCATGGAGGGAAGCGAGTTTGCTCATCAAGTACAAATGCATGAAATTCACGTTAGAACATGACAGTTACAGCAAAACGTTAACAGGTAAGGGCACGAATAAGAGTTCGTCACAGACGTCATAACAACAAAAGATAAATAAACCTTGGCCTCGTCTTGGGACCATTACTGCACACATAACCATCAGTCAAAGCGGAGGTGCAGCTACGGTGGACGGCGACTCACCAAGAAAAACATCCTATTCTTCTGCCCGGGGTGAATAGGCCTGAAAGCCTGACGGAATCCGTCCATGATGGCCGTAGCCGCGGTCCCAGTGTGGGAAGCGGTATCCGACCCTTCGAGGTGTACGTTTCTCGCTGCCAAACATATCGTGATATCAGAGAGAGTGGGAGAGAGACACCGGTTTTGAGGAGTTGAGTCTTTGCTTACCTGGGTCAAAGTGGTTCTTTGCGCGTGAGCAGACTCGATCGGCATCTGGATAATAAGGACTGTGAGTGGCTCGTATACGTTTATCAGAGGAGGGGCTCACAGTATACGGGTGCGGGAATGGATACGGAACGAGTCGACGGAGCGTAGACGTGGCACAGAGCAAAAGAGAGGTTCTGTAGAGCGTCGGCACTGTAACAAGGCGTCAGAGGCCAGATAGACGTGAAGGAAGATAGCAAAAAAACTCACGAGAAAGCATTCTCATCAAGGAGTACCTATAGCACCTTCTCAGTCTTGGAACGGCAGTGGAGTACTGCATAGAGGGCTCACCGAGTAATGAGAAGGACGGGACGTCCCAAGCAATCCACCGTGGGACTGGAGGTAGAAATCAAAGTCTGTAGGATGACCGATCTCCCGATCGACCACGGTCCCAGCGGGGCAATTACCCAGTTTATCGCCTGCGTCCTTTTCGTTCTGTGGGAAGAACCGAACGTGGTGACGCTGAGCAAATGTTGGGTGAGCAATTGTCGTGACCCGCATAAGAGGAGGGTTGTGTGGCTTACTTTTCCAACGACGATGATGGTTATCTTCGGGTTGATTTTCAGATCCTTGCACGCAGCTGAGAGATGCAGCTCAACAACGGTGCTCTGGGGAAACGGATAATGCTGGTTTTACCTCTCAACAGATCCAGTTCTATGGTCGAAGTCAGATGAGTAAATATAATGGGAAGAAAGACGAAGAGCGGACCTTTGTCCAGGACTTGCTGGAACTCTCCTTCCGAAACACCATCTAGAGCCAGGTCAGGCCACGACACAGAGCAGACACAGAGTGCAGAAATGCTACCATACCTCGGTAGAAGATAATTCGCTTAGGCTGAGCCTCGCTCTGCCTCTTCTTTTCCACGTTTATTCGGTAGTCAATGTACATCTTCAGGATATTCTAAGGGTTCTAACTGAGCAGTGATATCGACCGAGCTGAAACTTGAAAGCATACCCGAGCCATCGATTGGAGGTCCGTGATCATCTCCCGACGTTTCTCAATGGATCCGTCTTGTATGGATATCTCCGTGATGTATTTCGCTGTCTCCGAATCAACGTTTCCAACGAGTGCAGCGAAACACGGTCGACCAGTAGACCCTGGGGCAGGGTGGATGACATCCGCACCTACAGAAGTGAGAACATCAGCTACCAAATACATTAGGTTATCCAGATGATGAGGTTTACCCATGACAATTGTTGGATTATTCGGCTGTGGGGGATATAAGATGGCAGGAAGGGAAGAAAATAGAAGAACGACGCACGTCCGTGAGAGTCAGCTCCGTCTCTGGGTCAGGAATGGTGTTGATGCCACCTGAGGGGAATCTCATTAAGACGGTGGTTTAGCAATCCATAGGTTGCATGAGTGCTCACCAAGCTTTCCGTTCAACCTATTTTGTTTTGAGAGGGATCAACAGCAACTAAGACGCTCATGATAGAATACTCACTTTAGACAAACATTAGCGAAATACTGAGGCTTTCCACGACCGCATTTATTCGCTTTCATGCATTGAGTAGGTATACCCATCTAGGCGAGGGTCCAGTTATCGTCAGGGAAGTGTTCAAGAGAGTGTGGAGATAGACGACTGACCATGACGTCCCCGAAACTATGTCGAGAAGTCAGCAAACGATAGAGGAAGACAAGCTCGCGACGTACTGTTTAACTGATTGCCAGATATGATTACCATCCTCGGGCAGGATAACCACTACGCGGGATTACCTTAGAAGGTGCTCATGAACCAAGTACATAGGAGAGTAAGACTGCACCGATGAGGGCCGGGGGCTCACTGAACCTTGCGATACAATTTCGTCCAGCGGATTTGAGTACCTAAATAAGAGATCAGTCGATATCTCTCGTGGACTATAGTAGGAACAAGCTTACCTCGATGACGTTAGAATGAGGGTTCTCCCTGGAGACATCACTCAGAAGCGTTCAAGGAAGGAGACACTCAAACGCACCATGTAATCTCTGGCTGATTATCCAGAACGACCATACCTAAAGTTCGCTTAGAGAAGCCTAAAGGAGGAAGATGCTATAGAGGACGTACCGTATTCATTACAAGCGGTGAGCAGGCCTCTGACCATATTACGAGCGGTCTGATCGTCAAAGCGTCTTTGTTGTTCAAAGACTATAACAACCCAGCGCCCAACCTTGGCTGGCCTATGGAACTTCTTCTCAATCCTAATGTTAGAGTCAGCCATCGAAAATATGAGACGTTAGCGAAATGATTCCTCTCACATATTCCAGGCGCCATTTCGAGGTTGCTGTCAAGAACGTACTTGAACAAGAATGTACGCAGGTGGTGGATGAGAAAGGTGGTGACTTACGACTTTGGTAGGTCTGTTCCCACTAGGAGCGTACCTGAGAGCCGGTGGGTTGAGCACTCGAGCGTTGATCTTCACTGGCGTTTCAGTGACGTTCATATTGAAAGTATTCAAGTAGGGCGAATGACTGTAATCCAGTACCTGGTTCATATCCGGCCACATTGAGCGCGAGAACACATATAGAAAGGTATAGGGAACGTACTTCAAAGCCCTGTCTGATGCTACCTAGACGCTCTCTAGGAGCCTTGGTGGAGAACTCGACGATATCTTTCGTCCGATTAGCGGGAACCTGCTTGCGCATTAATTGCCCAGGTGTAACTAAAAAAACCAACGCCATGAGAGACATGTTCTCTAGACTTGTTCAAAAGGGGGCTTACCGGTTAACAGCTCGATAGGAAACAACGAGTCCCTCTTGCCGATCTGGACGATACGGGATATAATCTCAGTTAATTGCGCAAGCAGACCAAGGGAGGACGAGACGCACAGCAACACACGCGATACCCGGGTACCTCAGTGGTCGACCCATAAGCTGTTGAAAATACGCTGCGACGGTGAGCTGTCTCCCGTCCTTGGTGAAGTAAGATTGATTCGCATCCTTGTCGCTAATCCCCACTAGTGGGCGCGGGTTCCTTGCTGGTTGACCAGGCTTGAGTGACTGCATAAGGACTAAGGTAAAGGGTTATCGATACAATGCACAGATGATAGAGAACGAAGAGCATACCTCGTACTCCGGGAACAAGGAAGTGCTGTAAAGTTCGTCGGAGACTGACATTCTGCAGCTCGCCATTAGCGATGGACAGAGGACGGGGGTCTGAAGGTTGTCCAGGCCGTAAGCGTCCAAGGAAATCCAGCATGAGATCTCCCAACGGTCCAGGACGATAGAACATCCCAGTAGAAATGTCGAGATTGATGAACATCTTGCCAATGCCTGGTCGCACCGACTGGAAGTAACCTGCCAAGCGGAGTGGGGTTAGGTATAGACTAAATAATCTCAAGAAGTACGGTGCACCTCTCCATAACGCGATACCCGAACCGATATTCTTGATCTCTCGGGTGGTGAAGAAAGAGCGGACGTTGAACGGCCATTGCATGCTGGGCCCCATCCGGATGACCACGTTCAAGGCCTATGAGGTGAAGGTCAGGGTGGTGGCTGAATCGTAAGAGAAGCGACCTCACCATGATTGCCGTAGCGACCATATTGTCGTTGCTTTGGTCGCCCTGGATGAACCGCGCCAGGAGCCTAAGGACAAGAGATTAGCGATTTCCGAGAAAGGAAAATAACAGGCAGCGACGCGTACTCTGGGTTGATTTCCGCGACTAGGGCAAGCGTAACCTTGTAGACTTTGGGTGGGCGTCCGTCCGTCGGCTTGGTCCCATTCAGAGTAACATCAAACTAAAGGGTGTCAGCTGGGGGTTGATCATGAGAAGACCAGATGAATATAGACGAACCGTTCTGCTCGCTTCACGGAATAAGTGCTTGACTGAGAAGAGATTCTTCTTGTTGTCGTAAACGGCTCGCGGAGTGAAGACGTCGGGTGCCACATTCTCTTGGAGAGCCTTCATGATCTCCATGTTCAGCCTTGCTGGGAAGTTCTTGTCCGCTGAGATGACTGGAGCAGAGGATCAGGGCAACTCGAGATAAGAGATCCGCGAAGTAGCCTACCAACTGCAGAACGAAGAAGGTAGTTAGCTCATCAGTATCTCCACGACGACAACACAAAAGCTCAGGAACGCACCGTCATAGTGATATATCATTGCTTCGGGCAATGTCACTTCGAAACAATTGCCATAGATTGCAATCTGCCTTCCAGATACGCCAAAAGAGGGCCTCTTGACGCCGATAGTGGTGACGTGGTTTCCAATATGAGGTGCGTTAGGGTTTGAGGGTCCAGATCCTAGAGAAACTGGAGTTCCTCCACGACCTCCACGACCTCCACCCCCACCGCGACCACGTCCACCACCCCCGGCGCCACGAGGAGCGGTTCTGGGAGGCATTATGATGGCAAGCTAGATATGAGGAAAGGCTGTGGTGAGGATATGTGGGATATGGAGAGAGAAGGAAAAGAAGATGGGGCAGAAGCACAGCGTGCTGACAGCGAGTTTAAGAAGGCTCAAAGCGACGATATGATGCAAAGCGTAAGGTGGAGGAACTGGTTTACGCGCGCTAGGTCATCTTCTCTGTCACGATGTCCTGAGGATATGAATGGACCCAGACATTGTTATTGTGAAGAGGTGAAGTTATGAGCCAGGGTCACAATCCACCTCTTCTTCTACATGTTCTGGCTGGACCCGGATCACATGGAGACTTCAGTGTATTCCAATCCTCCACTCCTCCACTAAACATCCGCTGACTTCCTGAGAAGACAAGCTTCGTAACTTCCTCCACCGGCCCAGACGCCTCGACGAGACCGAAAGAAGGTACAATCCTCCATATTACAGTCTCCGCAGTGATTTTGCAGCAGCCTCGTGTCATAGCATACTGTATCATCGTTGGTGAGTTTAATCTCTAGAGCCTTGAGCTTGAGCCTGCCTATCCCAGAGTTAGAGTAACTCTTCCCACACTCCACACCGATTGCTTCCAAATTCACAGTTCCTGCACGTCGCCTGACACGCTGCGATCCGGCCACGCACACAGTACGCGCAAATCAACATGATAAACAAATAGAAATTGCTCACCTATGACAACGAACGAGAACAATTACAAGTCAGAACGAGAACTTCGGCTCGAACTGGCACTGGGAGTTTGAGGAGAAGGGATTTACGCTCACATGATGCGCATCAATTGATGATCTGATCGGCAAAATGCGTCTCTTTTTAGAACGAACTTGTTGACGCTTGTTGGTCCAGGTATTATGAGTACGAACCAGTCTAGGAACCAGCCTATCGACGCGATACAACAGATACATTGACACAAAGCAATACAACAAAAAAGCAACATATACAGAGCGAATCTCCCCGCCAGAACTAACGATCGAAAACTAACTGACACCACCGACCTGCGTCCTCCTCTTCGAATTCTTGAACGTGCCATACTTATCAAACGAGGACTTGAGGTTCTTGATCTCCTGCACGATCTCCGCTACAAACCCACCCAAAAGAACACCATCAGTGACTCCTCACCAGAATACGAATCATAAGAAGCATAAGAAGGTAAGTAGTGCATACCAGCAAGCCTCGGACTATCCGCCTCGAAATCATACCTCCTCTTCAGCGCCTTAATCCCCGTCGCACCCCCTGTGTTCGCACCGCCAACTCCAGAAGTAGCCGTCGTAGCTCTGTGCAGTACGATCTTGAATATACAAGACGACTTGGCGCTCTGTTCGCAGTCTGCTATAGACTTGATGTGGTAGCTGTAGGTCTTTCCCGAGTCGAAGACGGCGCGTGCGCGGTTGGGGGGAGGCATGATCTAAAGTAGAGTAGAGTACGAGTTAGGGTTTTTGGGTCGTGTTTGGGAGAGGGGAGGGGGAGGTGGGGAGGACGTACGTGGATATATACACCGTCTATGGCCAGTGTTTTCTCTTGACGTGCCACGAGCATAGGCATCTTTCTGTAAATAGTATACCTCTACCAACAATCCGTTCATCAGCATTTATATCCCGCACTCACATATCAGTTGCACCAAAAAACAAAGACAAACCTTATACGTAGCCGTATAATCCAAAATACTCCCCACACCGCCCTGCTGCGGCACATCGCTCATCCTCTTAAAAATCGACGCGTTCGGGTCTGTGGTTTTACCCGTGCTCTTGACGAGGCCGCCGATGACGCCGTCGAGCATGCTGCGTTTGACGAGGACGAGCTCGCGGCTGCCTTGGAGAGATGCGACGGTACGATCGAGAGGGATGAGGATGTTGGCGTCGCGGAGTAAGAGTGCGTATTCTTTCCAGTTGGCCATCTTCCGTTTGCGGCATACGGACTCGAGAACCTCTTGCATGTACATCCCCGCGGAACTAGAGAAGAAAGGTTAAACGGTACTGTCAGTGCTCGATAGATTCAAAGGGAGACTAAGAGGAAGAGAGGGAGGGAGAGAAACACGCACGCTTCAATAGTCGTACTAACATGTACCGCATCCGCCGTCTCCGCCACACGTATCCTCAAGAACATCGGCGGGCCCTGTCCCGGACTCGGACCAAGGCTCGTAGACAGAGGCATCGACCCGCCGCCTATCATCGTACTACCAACCAGACCAGCGAACGTAGGACCTGGCGCAGAGCCCGCCATAGGGTTGACAGCTCCTGCACCGGGGACGGCGAGTTTGTTGGAGCTGGTTTCGGGCTTGGATTTCATTGTCCTGGAGGGGCGGCGTTGGATCTTGGATTCGAGGATATGGTTCTGTATGACTAGAGATGGAGATATGAGTGTGAGCGGGGAAGAGAGGAGGAGAAGAGGAGTGAGGGATGGGGCGTACTTTGAGCTTGGTTGGCTTCGAGGACTGCGTAAGCGTCAAAGTTGAATTTTGCAATCTTCGCAGCCCTGTCTGGTGCTGTACCAACAAACTGTCATCAGATAATTTTCTTGACAGGATGTAGGGGGGAAAGCAGACTAACGAGGCCACTCATCGTCTACCTCCCCGTCATCCTCCGCGATTCTCATGACCCATCCAATCGCAGAGAGCCTTTCCTTTCCTTTCTTACCGCCCTCTGGACCCTCGGACTCCTCATCCGCATCGCTCAAGCCCTCATCGAGCCGAGGCAGCCAACCCTCCTCCCAGTATGTCCAGAGCGCAAACCCAATCACCTCTTCAAACGTCGCGTCTTTCCTAACGTTCAGCTCCATCGCTTTACCCACCGGCTTCGTAGCCTGTGGGAAATACACTTTCACGTTGGTGCACTGATTAGGCGGTGCGCCACGTCCTGATATAGCACCATACGTCTCCGTGAAAGGGTTGGACGTAGAAGAGAGTGAGTGCGATGCGATGAGTGCTGTGAGCAGAGACGGTTTGTTTGTTTTGGGGAGAGGGGAGACTGCGCGCCGGGGGAAGAGAGACGTGGTGGTGGTTGATCGCGCGCTGTTCCTTCTTACGATGCCTTTGCTGTTGGGAGGAGGTGTGGGCGCATTGGGTGTTACTGCGCCTTGGGGGTGTTGGGTTGCGGTGGGGCTTTGACGGGGTCTGGTTCTGGAGGTTTGGGACCCTGAGACGGGGGAGAGGACGTGGTTGAGGCTTGTCGAGGCGACTCCTGGGGTACGTGTTGCAGCGAATTCACTGGATGGATAGATGTGGGATGAGCACCTTTGAAAGCTATAGGGGATGGGAAATACGTACGGATCAAATTCATCGCCATCGTCCATCGAGCCTTGACCATCGTCTGAGAGTTCCTCAGAACTACTGTTCTCCTCCTCGGATGACGTATCCAGAGTCAATATCTGAGGCGGTGGAGGCGGAGGTGGGGCAGGCTGTGGAGACGGACTCGTCGAGCTCGAGCCAGCGTTATTACTCTGGTTAACACCCCTCCGAGCCATCATCCTCACCCTCCTCCTCGCCTCCATCTCCGCAGCATTCTTGAACTTCGGGATGAACTGAACGGTCTTCTGGACCGGCGCTTCCTCAACGAGAGTGGGCCCTTGAATCTTAACGTTGACCTCCCCTTCATCGCTGCTCGCCCCGATAACGCGCGTCGTCGGGGGCGCATCTTTCACGGGCTCCAGGTCTTCTTTCACACGGAGCATCCGCCTGCTCGGATTTCGTGGCGTGCTACCCCCAGAGAGGCGTTTGGACGAGCTGTACCGTTTCCCATCGACTCTGAGCCCCAGGCCCCCAGTTCGCCCGCCCATGATGGTTTGTGTGTGCTTGAGGCCCGTGGCGCCGAAGTTCGGCTGACCGTCTCCTTTGTCGTCGTCACCTTCTGTATCGGAGACGGGTGGGGAGGAGGGCATGGCTAGTTCCGGCCAGCGGTCGACGTCTGCCATTGATGAAGCTACGATATGTTGGTTCGTGTTGTACGAGGGACCAAGAGAGATCATTCGTGGGCCGTAGGGATCCTCTACGTTACGGAGGTAGTTCATCCGCAGGCTGTGGATGAGGTAGCTAGAGAATACGGGTTTTATTGGAGTCGGGATGAACACGATGAGATCCAATGGTCTGTATGGTATACAACTCACTCAGTATTGCTGATCAACGACATGGTTAGAGGAGAATGAGATGTAAGTTCGGGTTGATCGTCGCTGTGTGAGTTGGGGCGCTGGTTCCTTCAGACGAGTGTAGAAGTAATTTGTAGTCCAGAGATATACCGCGCAAATAAGTCGAATATATGAGTATCGGGCTACCAGCTGTGCCGTCGTAAATGGAGGAGACTCTTGAAGTTGCAATCTGGTCTGCCAGTGGCAGATTCCACCAAGGGAGAGATGGCATCTCGTGACACTGGACGGCCTCGACCCATCGTTCATCACCTCCTCCTACTACCTAGCCCTCCAGGCAATTGCTACAATGACAACGACGATGTGCACTCAGCTTGTATTCTCATTTCTTGTTAGAAGGCTACCCAAAGCCACCTCTAGGCTCAGCGCTGAGAACATGGTGGCCAGTTACCGCGTTCAGGACTTCTACTACTGTCAAATCCAAACGCCTCTAAAATCCCGAAAGCCTCGATTCTTGCAAGCCATTCAGTCCTCTGAGTTTCTAGATGGGCGCCGCACCCTCCACGATGAACGTCGACCTCGGTTGTGGCTATCCAATGCAACTCGCAGGATATTATTACTTCATGCGCTTGAACTGTGTTCATTTGCCAACGATCTCCGAGCCTTCACAAGCTTCACAGTGCATAAATGCTGTGTCCTCCGGTGGATTATCTGCCATTAGATCGTGTTCCACAGATCCAAATCATAGTTGCTATTCCACGCCAGGCATAACTCCCCCGCTCTCGCCGACTTTCGACAGCTTTCGACAATTTTTTTTGAGTAAGAGTAAGCCAGGATACCATGATCAATGGTTGAAATAAATATGCAGTGGACAGGATCTGACATCCACCACCTATCTAACCACCTCTTCCTTTATGAGCCCTATGCTTTTTATCCTGCTACTGGCAGCTTCTCCTCTTCTGGTGCTGGCTGCACCCCAGGTACAACTAGGGAACACTACTGTCCAAGGTGCAGATCTAGCCTCGTCTCAGCAGGAGCTTTTCGCTGGTTAGTGTCTTATCAGCTTTGCGACTTGAAGAACGTTTTTACTTACTGAGCCATGCAACCAGGTCTTCCATTTGCAGAACCACCAGTTGGCTCTAAACGATTCCAACAGCCAGTGTCAATCACCTCTCTTCCTGGTTACAACTTCAACGCCACAGAATATGGGCCTCTCTGTCTTCAAAGCGTGGTAACTTCGAGTCTCTCGTTATTGCCGGAAGTCTAGCATGTGCTCAATATTTTAAAAAAAAAAACAGCTCGCTGCATTCGGGGACACTCCTCCTCCCATGTCAGAAGATTGTTTGAGGTTGAACGTACTGCGGCCAGCTGGCACTACTCCCTCAACGAAGCTTCCTGTGATGATCTACTTTCATGGCGGAGAGTTCGAAAGTAAGCAACACCTCACCTGCAATATAACTCGCTGAATGAAATCCCCCGTCGCTGATTTACACTTGCGCCCGGTAGATTACGGATCCAATGAGGTCATGTTCAACGGCACTGAACTTGTGTCAAGGAGCGTGAAGAGGGTACGCGGCTTCATCTACATTGCATTTTTCTTTGATAGACGGTTGAGTTGGAGGCGATGATGCACAGGGAACACCGTTCATCTACGTATCCACCAATTACCGACTCGGCCCTCTAGGTTTTCCACAAGGAGAAGAAGCTAAGCAAAGAGGCGCTCTCAACCTCGGTCTCAAAGACCAACTAGCCGCTTTGGAATGGATTCAAGCAACATAGAAGCTTTCGGAGGGGATAAGACCAAGGTACAAACGCTCCTCACAAGTTTTCCCTCTCCGTGCAATAGCTTTCAAGCCATACTGAGGATAGTCGTTTTTTTTGTTAGGTTACGCTGTACGGCCACTCGGCTGGTGCGATTTCGGCCGCCATCCATCAACTCAACCCCGATTTCGGTAACCTCGTCAGTGCTTTGATCATGGAGTCCGGTTCGGCAGCGACTGCCTACCTCGGAAACGGCCACGTTGAATCTCTCAGCAGAGGACATGACTGGAACAATTTCGTCGCTGCCGTACCGGAATGTGCGTCTAAAGCAGGGACGGAGGAGGCTATACCGTGTTTGCAAAGTGTCAATGACGCGAGGGTCTTTGTGACTGCTGCGGAGACGGCGAAAAACAGCTCGGCTTTGAAGTCTTCGTGGAAACCGAGTGTGGATGGGGAGGGAGGTGTTTTGCCTGATTTACCCTCCAAGTTGATCGCTACTGGAAATTTTGCCAAAGTACCACTCATTGACGGCACGAATCTTGACGAAGGTATATATTATATCTACCTGCCACCTCTTGTATACTCTTTCTCAAACTTATCCTTCACTCTTGACAGGAACATACGATCTAAACAACGCGATGGACTATACCACGGAGGTCATCCGCCAGAACCTGACCGCTGAACTCTCTGGGTCTGGTGACGGTTCTTCATCCGACGTGGACGCAGCCGTGAACAAGCTGCTCGAGCTCTACCCAGACAACCCAGCCCTCGGTTCTCCATTCGGTACTGGCAACGAGACCTTTGGTATCAGCCCCGGATTCAAGCGTTACGCCGCTATCGGTGTGTATTTTTATTTCCGTTCCCTGTTTCTCATGAGATACTGTGAAAGTGGGACTGATTATGTATTTTCGTAGAGGGCGATATCATGTACCAATCTCTCGCTAGATTCTGGAGAAACACTGTTTCCGATGCTGGTGTGCCCGTCTACGGGTATAAATTCGCTGATCCCCAGATGACCCCAGCATACGAAGGAGGTGAGGCCCGCCTACCCTCTCACTTTCTTTATTTTGCGCGAAACTCACTGCCTACTCCATAGTGTACCATGCCTCGGAACTCGCTTACGTCTTCGGATCCTTGGAGAGCCCCTTCAAATACTTCAGCACGCCCAAGAACCTCGATAGTGCTATTACTCTCAGCGCAGATATGATGGATTATTATATCTCCTTCATCACCAGCCGGACTCCTAACGATGCTCATGGCAATACGAACAGTGCGTTCCATTCCATCTTTGCTCCTCTGCTGTCTCTGCGTTTGGCTCTTATTGATTGTGTTGCAATCATCAGGGCCTCAGTGGACTGCCTACAACGCCCAGGATAAGGTGCGTTGACTGCTCTTGGATTCTTTGATCTCGATGGCTTACGAACCCTGTAACACTAGTCTATCATACACCTCGAAGGTGGAAATACCAAGATGGTTCCCGACACTGACAGAGAAGCTCAGATGGCTTACATCATTGCCAACCCCATCGTCTTTGGTCACTAAATCCAACTCGCACTCGCCTACCTGAGAATAGGGGAGAAAACCAGACAGACATGCACACACCACAGGATAGACAGCCAAGACCATGTTATTTATGGACTAATAATTCAGCATACTACACCCAGTAACACTACTAGAATACTTATATAGGTACAGTTACAAGTGGGATTTAATCCCCGCCTTCTCGAAGAGCGCTTTTTCCCTCTTGAGCTTCTCGTCTCTTCGCTTCAGCAGCTCCGGAGCACGTTTCAGTTCACGCTGGCCGACTTGTTGGATGTGTACCGCATCGGGTCCCTATAAAAGATCAAGAAGTAAAAACAAAAAATCAGCTAGAGGGCACATCGTATAGGGAGGGAATACGCACGTCAGCGAGCCTCAGCGTTCTGAGCCCAGCCCAGGTGTTGGCGAGATGTTGGTCCCCACAGACACCCTCGGCACCGAAGGATTGGATAGCGCGGTCGACGACCTCCAGAGCCATGGAAGGCACGACGAACTAGTGAAGTGAGTTCCGTACACGATTAGCCTCTGAATATGAGATGGAGAGGTACGGGAGGAGAACGAACCTTGGCGATACCAATCTCCTTCAGAGCGCCTTTGGCTTTGTATTTGTCGATCTACGCGATCGAAAAGGACAGCATATTAGCCACAAATTCAAGGATCGCGTATATATAGTAGTAGCGACGAACCTGGAGAGCGGCGCTGAGCACCAACAGCCTAGCGCTCTCGATCTCTGCTCTGGACTTAGCGATATCAGCGACCACGGTACCTGTGCACGAGCGATCCCAATGAGATGTTAGGGCACTTTCCAGTCGTGATGTGTGACTACCGCTACTGACCATGCTCATAGAGGAATTTTTTGAAGGTCTTGCGAGTGGGGTCGGTGACACGGAGGATCATGGTATCCAGAGCAGCAGTAGCCGCACCGATGGATCGCATACAGTGATGAATGCGACCAGGTCTATCGTAAGCCAGATAAGTCGAACGTATAACCACCAGTACCAAATATAGAGCCTACCCAAGACGACCTTGAATGATCTGCAAACAGTAGAGCTCAGCCTAGGCCTTGACGCGTAGAAAGGCGTGAAAGGAAGAATCACCTCAAATCCTTTACCCCATCCCCATACCAAATTACCTAACGGAACCCGAACGTTATCGTAGGTGATCTCGCAGTGACCCTCTGGTGCGTCGTCGTAGCCGAAGACTGTCAATGGTCTTACGATTTTGACTCCTGGCGCGTCAGCGGGAACGATAACGACGCTTTGCTGGTGGTAAGTGCTCGCTGTGGGGTCGCTCTTGCCCATGACGAGATGAAGCTTGGTACGTGGGTCGCCGGCGCCGCTGATCCACCTGAAAACAACAAGTCGATGGTTAAGATTGAACACTGGAAAATATATTCAGAAGGGACGACACCAACCATTTGTGGCCGTTGATGACGATCTCGTTACCTTCTTGACGAATGGAGAGCTTGATGTTGGTAGCATCGGAGGAAGAGACTTGCTTTCGTGTCAGGAATCGTCACGGTACAAGATAATCGTATAGCAGGACGTACCAAATCTCTCAGTCATCGCGAAAGCAGAGCGAATCTCCCCGTTCAACAGAGGGACAAGCCACTTCTTCTGTTGTTCCGGGCTACCATAGCGAGCAAGAACCTCTGTACCAGCCTGTAAGACCAGCCCTGCGTTGGGTACAAGAAGTAATAACACCACGAACCCATGTTTCCGGTATCAGGCGCTGAGCAGTTGAAAACCTGGGGCGCCATATGTCCACCTCGACCCATGAGCTCAGCCATAACAGCGTACTTTCAATGCCCGTATCAGGCACCTCGCACTGGGTCCTGAAGAAAGGGGTGGAACATACCTCAAGGTTGGTCAAGGGGACACCGAACTCGGGGTAGTGAGCTTTGCTCAAGAACAAGTTCCACAGTCCGATCTTCTTGGCTTTGACCTTGAGCTCCTCGATGACGGGGATGACGGTCTTCCACCGCTGAGCGGGATCTTGGGGTACTTGAGCATGAGAGAGGTTGACAGCGGGATAAACTTCCTCCTACAAGATGAGGCAGAGTAGTTAGCAAAACGAAAGAACGATAATAACGAGGCAGCAAGGAGTGAATTCAGCAGCAAGGGGCCAGCTTCGCAGCATAGGTCCGGTCTCGAACCAACTTCACACCACGGCCGAACCGTGCATCAAGTAAACTCAAGAAGAAGGCGAGTTGGCGGTAATACGAAGTAGCCGTCCGTAGATTCACCCTCCTATACACAAAAGCAAAGAGCTCACCTCCAAGAACTTGACGAGCTTCTCCAACGTCTCCTTTGCAAACGGCGAGAACTTGTCCTCCACCTACGATGAGCCAACATGAAATCGTAAGCTCTCGTAGCTCATAGTCCGTGAAGAAACGCACCATAGACCAAGAAGCCTCAGAAGTATATCGTTCAACCGGATGCGGTGCCATAATTCAGAAGTATGTGTATAGGTCGAAAGTCGCCTCCTAGTCCGCAAAAAGACTCAAAGTCAGTCTTCCTTTCAGAACGGTTTCTACTGTCGAGAAGTATCTGACCAGATATCAAGAAGATAGATGCAAAGCGAGAGTGAGCGGGTAAGAAAAACTAGCGTGTGTGAAGAAACCTGGATGGCTAGAAGTAACCAGGTTATGCTTATAAGCGATCCCCACACTCCGGCGTTTGAACTTGCGAGAGATCTCCCGGTAATGGCACACTCCCGAACCGGCTCTACCTCCAGGCCAAGCCACGCTTGCTCGTTTTTACTTCTAACTGCAACAAAACTCCAAAAATTATCAAGTACTGATACAAGATTATTTACTTTCAAAAGGGAGCATGCTAAGCATTCGACAATCGGCAACCAAGACGACAGAATATACGAGAAAAAGAAACTATAGAAACATACGAATTAACATGAGAGGCTGTAGGTAAGCCCACCAATTCCTAGTGTATATAGAGAGGAGGATCACAGGTCGCGTAGCGCAGGCCCACGCTCGAGGGGAGGGCCTGTTTGAGATACAGTGTCCATAGCCAGAATATAGATACATGAGGCATAGAATTGGTTTTGATTTCGGAGAAAGGGGAGCAAGGCAGAGAAATGTCATAAATAGCCTATAGCGTCCGTGTGTGGTAAGAGCAGGAGTCAAAGGAGGAAGGGGAGAGCGTCAGTGGAACCGAGAACGAAGAACGAAGGGAGAAAGGAAGGAGGATACGATGATAGATGCCTAGGAAAGCTACGACTGCTGCCCAGATCCACCAGATCCTGAGCCCGAAGGGGCACCGTTACCGTTACCCTCGAGATCACCGAATCCTGAACCTAGATTGAAAGGCATCCCAGGATCGAACTCGAACGCACTAGGATCGTAGCTCTGCCACATCGAGTCCATCGAGTGACTAGAGTCAAACGCGTTCGAGCCTTCGCCTCCGAGACTGGCGCTGCTGCCACTCCCACCGGGGGCTCCTTGGTGGTTGTAGTTCCTGATGTAGTCCAGACCCTTGAACGGCAACCCTGGAGTATCGAAGAGGGAGGTGACAGGGGTCGTCGGCACCATATTGGACAACTCCCCATTGGAATCGTAACCACCCAGATACGTAGTATCAAGGCCAGTGAACATCCCATACGCATGAGAAGGCATGTATAAGCTATTAGAAGAATCGCCGTTGGTGGAGGATGGGAAAGATAGGTCTGGGAAGAGATCCGCTCCACTTGCGGGAGAAGAAGTATTCCAAGGCAGGGAGGCCGGGCTGCCGTGCATCCCAGCGTTCTCGAAATTGAAGTCGCGATGGGAATGCGTTGGGCTGGTGGGACTCCCAGGAGATATCATGCCATAGTTGAAGTTTCCTCGGCTAGGATCTTGTGGGCTGTTGCCTGCGTCGCTTGCAACAATACTAGGGGATGGGACTTCAAGTACGGCACTGGGCGAACTGTGAGAAGAAGAGGGGCCCGCGCTGAAGGTATTGTGATATAGAGAAGCCAGAGATTGAGGAAGCTCTGGACTATCAGTATCATCCCTCCTTCGCCTCGACGTTGACCTAGCGCGGCGACCTGAAAAGCGAAAGCTATCAACCACAGTTTTCTGGAACACAAAAATAACATAAGACCTACTCTCAGCACTGTAAGGAGCTGCTGCTGCCCTCCTAACCGAGGGATCCCTAGACTGGTTTCGCCTGATAGGTGCCCTCTTCGCAGGTCGCTTCGTTCCGCCAGGACCAACACTCGCAGAATCCGGCGCACTAATCGTCACAGATTTCCTCTTCTCAATATCCTGCAGCGACGCCGTGCCTGTTCCTGCTGGCTGGTCCGTCTGCATCTCGTTACCCTCCTCAGGTATGGTAGCGCTCCCAGAATTGGCCATAGCTTCACGAGCGGTCATCATGAGCTCGAGCAGGAGTTCCTTGCATTTTCTAGCACCAGGCCATTGACCTTCCCAAGATTGAACGGCACCGATGGACATCTTTGCTTCTTCCATAGCAGCGGAGGCACCTTTCGGATCCGGTTGGTGCATAGCGTATAAGAGGAGAATCACCGCGGAGCTGAAGAGGTGCTGGATGAAAAAAGCTAGATGGTGAGACGGCGGAACAACGTTCTTCATCGACGGAGCCAAACGGATGCATGAACGAGCGGATGAGACCGCTTTGGCAATAGAAGTCGGTGTTGTGACCTGCTGAGAACGCTTGACGGGAAGGAAATTCCGATGAAGGGTGGTAAGCACGGAGTAATAGTGACTGCAGAGCACCGTCCCCATTGCGACTTGTTCTAGAATCATAGGTTAGCAGATGATGCGATGATCTCAAAAACTCTGCTCAACGCTCACCATCGGTAACAGACTGTGACTTGAACGCTGGCGGAAGCTCATCACACCAGGCAATGAGCTCATCGTCCAGTTGTACCACTACCTGTTGAAGGAGAGAAAGCTTGTCCGGCTCCAAGGAGTCCTTGCAGTTCTCCAACGAGTACACTTCTTTGAGTACCCGTCCAGCTATCTGATACAGTCGGATCAGATTAATAAAGCCGGACATCAAGGATGTGTTCTGGGTGGGCATTTGAGCGCCGTTGAAATATTCAAGGAGTTGATCGTCATCGACCTCCACCGGAAGTTCGACGTCACAGTCAGTGTCATCGATACCAAGTGGACGGCCAAGGGCCACCGCAAGCATGCGATCGAGAGTGTAAACTCCCCACCATATCTTCCTCAGAGTTTCCTTCTCGACGGGAGTGACAAGATGTCGGCGAGGAGAGCGCTGTTATACAGAGCGGGAGAGAGGGAAATTGAGTCTCCGTACTCCGTGAGCAAAGGAACTGCGGTACGTACATGAAGGCCTAGATCTTGGCCAATGCGAACCGCCTGACCGGTTAGAATCCACGCCTGTGGTAAACAGTTGACAGAACATAGGAACGAGGACATGAGGATTAGACATTGAACGTGTGTCACTTGGGTGGTTGCATGACTGATATGATGTAAAATGAGGGCTCTAGAAAAAATCAGGGTGGAGAAAGTCAGTCATCGAACCCCAAAAAAATCGCAAGGAAGACGGTTCTTACCGCTCATAATAAACCATACCCATACCACCGTCATCTCTGTTTTCAGTGTTCAACCGTGGGTCGTTCACCAGCTGAGCTGCGCAAGCGAACACGGCAAACAAGAGGCACAGGAAGGCAGTCTCGCCGCGGGCAACGTGAGGGTCATGAGTGTTTTCCATAACATGCGAGTAAAGTCTCATGAACGATGGCTTGTCGATGATCGGTATTAAGAAGTGCAGTCGCGAGAAATATGCATTGACCTATGGGAGAGGAGCGGGCGTCAGCCATTTTGCAACCATCTGCTTGCAACGGAAAATAGAAACACGTACCAGCTTATCTGCCAGGTCCCGCTCTGGATATTCTACTTCCTCAGGACCGGGTAGGACACGCACTTTGCCGAAGAACACAGATGCCGGGAAGTATAGCTTGTTAGCGCTTGGTCCTGGCGCCCGGGGGTCTTCTTCCATTGGCGATACCCTATGGAGAACGGGAGAGCTGGCAGTGATAGCCCTAAAGGACTGGATGAGGGACATGGTGGACGAGCCCCCTATCCAACGTTTATGACCATGTTCGTCAAGTGCAAGTTGTCCAAACGAATCGTTGAACTCGTCTTCTTCCCTCTTGATCATAACGGGCTCGTCGCCACTGGCGCTTCCTCGAGGGGAGTCTGCAGCGGCCCCGGAAATGGAGGAGGGCCCTGGGGCTATGGGTACATTGGCATTAGGATTGGCCGTAATTTTCTGGTTGGCGAGCTCAGTGACACTCGCTCCGTTGGGAAGCGGCCCGATTTTGTCCAGTACTGGGGCGATCTGGGAGAATATTGACTCCATATGCACTAGCCGGGCCTCAAGCTCTTGAACGTAACTTTGGGGAGCAAATCAAGGATGAACAGCATGCTTGATATGATCGTAAGAGGAACTCACTGTCGACTTAAGGCAGCCCGATCCTTGGTCTGGAGCCAATTACACTGAGACCCTGAAGCGACGCATTGAGCACAGGTGGGCTCGCAGCCGTCGCATTTTATCTTTTTCCTTCGACAACTTTCACAGGCACGGAATACACGACGACGTTGAAGTTGTATAGGTTTCGTTGAATCGCCATTGTCGCCCTCTAGCCGTCTTGTTTATCAGCTACGAGGAGGAAGTATGCGATAAAGGGTATGTATTGACTTACCACGGCGCTTGGTAGATGACTTCTGGGTAGTATCATCTTTCTTCTTGGAGGGTTGGCCAGCAGAGTCGACTTGTTTCGCCATGTTTGTTATGTATTCGTAGAGTGAATGGAGAACAGAAAGGAAGAAAGGAGAAGCGTAAGGGGAAAGAAGATGGAGGCGGAAGCCAAGATTGGGGAACAGCTTATGACAGTCGCCCTTAGCGGTGGGGGACCCCACGTGCCATCATATTATTCTTGTCATCAGCCACAGTCCTCCTTCGAATTCAGGCGTTCATGGATTTGAAAGATCAGGACGGTCCAAACTTTTGAGATTGTTGCGGGACCGGTCATCATATCGCTCTACACACCGACGATGCGATTCATATTACTTCAATGTGTACGTACAGCATTAGCAGAGAGCGCTTCGAGAACAAGTATCAATCTACCCGGATTGTATATCACAAAGATGACCAGTGGTTTTCATCCCGGCTTGATACCAGCATACCAGCTCTTCAACATAGAGACCGCACAAGGATCTTTAAACAATAGCTCTGTTGCAAATCATCTACCTTGGACCTGAGGCCCGGCCATTAGAGGCCCCAGCTGTTAACCCCGCATAGGGAACCCCGCGAATTCCTGGCATACTAGGAGAGGTCTAATGGGCATTGCATTTCATTCATCTCGGACTAATATATGGCCTCAATGAATACGAGGCCACAGAGAATGAACGGGGTCATCGGAGAAGCGGGGTCGAAGACAAGAATATGATAAGGATGCCCTTTGTGGGTAATGTACCACGGCGCTGAGGCTGGGAGGATTAGAAGCGAAGCCTGACACTCAGAATTAGCCGACTGTGCTTCGCCGCGAGAGAGACCTGAGGCTTGATACCATGATTCATGATCCATGATACATCGCAGTTATCATCTACAACCAATGTATCGAGAGTAACTTGCGCGTCAAGCTCAGAATATCTCATCTGGAGTAAGACCGATTCTGACCCACAACTGAGAACGCTTGTTAAGGATCCCTCACCTGTGTACCATTGAGATAACGTCTTCTAGTGGTAGCACCACTTCATCGATTACAGAATCGTGAAGGGCTGAGAATGGAAGTGCCATATCATTTACTGTTGCATATGAGCATCTTTTCCGTTCTTCCCGCCCGTTGAGTGGTAGACCCAATAGCAGGCCTTATTCCCAGGTAAGTATGGATAGATTCAGAGTCTTATCGATCCGCCCACGGTTACGCAGTACAAAGAGATAAGAATGAAGCTGGAGGTAGATAAGGAACAGTGCCCAGAATCTGAACAAAACCATGTTCGTAACGGAACCAATCCCTTTCTAGGAGGCAAGTAGAGGCGATTCGACAGAAAAGACCGGATAGACAGCGAGGATCTTTGATATACAGACAGAGGCGTTAACCGATTTTACCGAGGTTAACGTTGTTGTCAAGCTTCAGGTCGATTATGTCCGGGTACGTATATGGATTGGATATATAGATTCGACAGGACATGAACTGACATGCGGCAGAGAGTATCGATACTCTCTGGTGCTGTTAACAAGGAAATATTTTAGCAATGCTTAGCATGAGTTGTGGTGGTAGGCTGTGAAAGAGGACTCGTGCTCACAACCAGCTGTATCATGGGCACAAAGAAAGGGATCAAGGCCCTTGTAGAATTCCTGAGTGAATCAGGTGCTTTCACCAAGACAGGCAAACCCCACAAGAAGCAAAACCTTCCCCGGTTTGAAGACGAACCAGACCCAATGGAACCTCAGGACACATCATGATCATTGCTCACCTCCCTCTCCCCTCCCCTCTCCTCCTCTCCTCCCCTATTTATTATTTCAATAACTCCAAGTCCCCGAATCTCACACTAGTCCCAGTGGCCAAAACCCAACACCATTTACTCTACCCCTATGCATACAAACTTTCATCCATTAGATACACCCCTCCCCTACACCTCCACTTCCAGAACACAGGCCTGTAGCACATTTGTACATACAGGAACCGCGTCTTAGCTCTGTTCGTAGTAGCTTGTTGCGGTATATAAATTGAGAGTCAAACAAAAAAATCACAACCAGCTGTGCGGTTGAAGGCTGAGCACAGCCATCAAGGTCACGTACCACTCATCCTTTGCTCCGAGTCTCTGCCCTCGTCACTGTTCGACCTCAGCTCGAGGTCCTAGTTCTTGTTTCCCTAGGCTTTTCACCTCTGAGGCGACCTTTTATCTTACAACAACAAAGTCTTTTGAATCGACCAGCTACGTTCAAACCATGGCGGACCTAGATACAACAACACCAGCCTCTACTGAGCCGATCATGGATGACAATGAGGAGGCAGAGGCTCAGGTTAGTCCAGGTTGTTAGTCCTAAGTTGTATGCTTGACATGCTGACGAAACTATTTACTTTCTTTCTCTTCGACCTCTCAATTTTACTCCAACTTGTATTGTCCACGCCATACCGGATGTACTTCACACTGGCTTTGCTTTGCAAACCTATCGCTGACTCAAAAACGCGCATTTGTGCCCTGCTCTTATTACTTTTCTCTTGGACTATTCTCCCTCAAACGCACGGTCTCGGCTTACACATGACGTTACAAACACAGGAAATCATGTTGATGAAACAGCGTGTAGAAGAAATGGAACGCGAGGCAAATAAACTGCGCGAGATGCAAGCCGCCGCGGAGAAAGAGTCTGAATCTGCGGGAACTCCAATGGACACAGAGGAGGACAAAGCGATTGCAGACAGTAGGAGTATATATGTTGGTAATGTATGTGGTTTTTTCTTTTTCTTTTCATCCTTTCTTCATTTTCCTGTGCTTTTCTTCGTTGGGTGCCCAGAAGTGGCTGAGGCTGGCCGCTTCCTTGTTTTACGCGTTTTTGGTTCATCGTTCTCTAAATGCAAAGAGCTGATATGGTGTGATGAATTTAGGTAGACTACTCTGCTACTCCAGAGGAGATCCAGGGACACTTCCAATCTGCTGGCACAATCAACCGAGTGACGATCCTTTGCGACAAGTTCACAGGACATCCAAAAGGGTGAGAATCAATAGTGCCTATCTAACGAAATCATTAACGATTAAACCTCGATACCACTCCTTAGATACGCCTATGTTGAATTCGCAGAGCCAGAACACGTCGACGCTGCAGTGGCACTGGATAATTCTCTCTTCCGTGGTCGGTTAATCAAGGTCAGTTTTAGCTTTCTTTCACTGGCTTAATATCGGGCTCAATATATATAGGTGACTGCGAAGCGGACGAACGTCCCTGGCTTCAACCGGGGAAGAGGCAGAGGAGGCTACCGTGGAGGACACCGCGGTTCTTACCGTGGCTTTAGCCCGTATTCTCGCCCAAGGTTAGATCATACTCTTCCACTCGCTTATGGTCCTTTCTGACTCATCTTATTCCAACAGAGGCAGAGGACGAGGACGTGGTTTCTAAACCTCATTTTCTTGATTCGTCTCTGATCAGTTATAAAATGCCCTTTCGTATGGCCTCTCCACACCCTTTCAATTAGAAATCAAGTGTCCTCCCGTATGCACCAACGCTCGCAAGCACCCTTGTAAATTAATTCGTCTTTCTTGGCTTGTGCCGCTCTAAGTATACACTTACTCCCTTAATTTGATTCTACGACCGGTCACATCTTTTCTGTATTATGTTAGCGACAGTAAATGGGCGTTGGAATCTACAAGAGAGATGAACGGACATGTCCTAGCTGAGTGAACTGCTTGAGGAGGAAATCTTCAGGTTTTGAGAGTTCGGAATGAGCTAGTGTTCACGTGACCTCAGAACTTCCATCCATGGTGCGGTCACTACAACCTCTAGGGCAGCGCGTCGCTCGCCTTATGTCGACGGCTACAACGAGCTCTGTCTCTGGCTCACCAAAGCCATACCCGTTCTCTAAAACGGCCCTAACACCCACTCCAATCCCCGCAACAACGACACCAAACATACCCTCCTTGGAAGGCCTAAAAACAGGAAAAGGTCTGATGTACCACCTCCGACGTACCCTCCCTACCCCTGAAAAAGCCACCCTCCTAAACACTCTGTTTCACCGCTCGCACCCAGACCGCGTGCGGGTGGGCGACGTCCTACAAGTGGAGATGGAACACGCACCTACGCGGTTCACGGGCGTTTTGTTGGGTGTGAGGAGGAAGGGCATGGATACGAGTTTTCTTGTGCGGAATGTGATCAATAGGACGGGCGTTGAGATGCAGGTGTTTGTGAATTCACCGCACTTTAAGAACGTACGGGTGCTTAGGGCGATGGGGAAGAAGAGTAGGAAGGCGAAGGGTCTCTGGATGAGGGATGCTCCTGAGAAGTTGTCTGCCATTGCTGGGGCGGCTGCTGCTGCTGCCAAGAACGCACGGTGATCCAGCGTTCTATCAGGTTGTTTAGACCTGGTTAAAGGCATATAGTTCGTGTGTGGTAGGTTTCTTGTCCTTGGTGCTTCTGCCTTATCCTGAGCTGACGCCTGTATTTAGGACCAAATCATCATATTCTATGTTTTCTGCTTTACAGTGTATAGAGCAGTCTCGATAATAAACACTGGCAAATGCGTTATTTAGTCTTCTTCTCACTACACTGGTAGTGTGGCCGACTGCCGGGACCAGTCTCAACGACACTATAGATCCAAGAGAGCTCGGTTGCACAGTAAACCTTCAGGCTACTCACCAGGATCATTACACCGGAGGAAAACTGTTTCTTTCTTGGAGACCTCGACACGATGCTAGCTCTCTGAACTACCACTGTCACCCAGAGCTACCCAGAGCTTGAATAACGACAAGTAGAGTCGCAAAGTTTCTGGCCTTCTTCATTTCCGACAGCCTGAATATGATTGATGATTCTCTCTCGCTGAGTCATTGACCAACAGCAGGTAGGAGGTGAAATGGACTGAGGATACCGAGACTCGCTGAGATCCTCTTTCCCTACCATGCACTGCGCTTGGCGACGCCTCATTTTCGTCCATCCGTGCTTGAATAGTTCCAGGGATCCGAAGCCAACCACATTCAACTAAGCCGACCAACGTGAACTCGAACGTGCACTGGAACTGCCGAAGAGAACGAACGAACGCATCGACAGAACGTAAACGATCTTCAAGAAGGTAGGAAACAAATTTCACCGGTGGATATATCCACGTATACTCATTCCCCCGTCCTTGTAAAGCTAGTAGTGTTGTAGTATTGTGACAATATTAATGCATAAATAACATGCTGGTCTCTTTGACCTAGGTCTGGTACAATATATACTCACTCCTCCTGTAAGCTTGCGTCTGAGTCTGGTTTCCTCGCTACAGCTTTGGAGTAGACGACGGTGAGATGGGTCTAGTGACCAAATACCACAGGATTAGCGAGGATGTAGGCCATCTGAGCTTCTCTATCGCTGTCAGGAACAACCTTGGTGTTTTCACCTTCTAGATATATGATAGACTAGTGGTACAGGGTTCGTAAGCCACCGAAGTCAAAGAATCCAAGAGCAGTCAACGCACCTTATCCTGAGCGTTGTAGGCAGTCCACTGAGGCCCTGATAATTGCAACGCATGCGTGTCAACGAGAACCAAACGCAGAAGTAGACAGAGAAATCAGAGGGGAATGGAACGCACTGTTCGTATTGCCATGAGCATCATTAGGAGTGCGGCTGGTGATGAAGGAGATATAATAATCCATCATATCCGCGCTCAGAGCGATAGCACTACCGAGGTTCTTGGGCGTGCTGAAGTATTTGAAGGAACTCTCCAAGGCTCCGAAGACGTAAGCGAGTTCCGAGGCATGGTACACTAGGAAGGAGGGAGTAAGTTTCGCGCAAATGAAAGAAAGGGAGGCGTAGCCTCACCTCCTTTGTACGCTGGAGTCGTCTGAGGATCAGCGAACTTATACCCGTAGACCGGAACACCAGCACTGGAAATTGTGTTTCTCCAGAATCTAGCGAGAGACTGGTACATGATATCGCCCTCTACAAATAGCGCAATTAGTCTCCGCTCATGGTATCCCATTGCAGGAGGGAACGATAAGGAAGGAGACACACCAATAGCGACGTAACGCTTGTACCCGGGGCTGATGCCAAAGGTCTCGTTGCCAGTACCGAACGGTGAACCGAGGGCTGGGTTGTCTGGGTAGAGCTCGAGCAGCTTGCTTACAGCTGCGTCGATGTCAGATGAAGAGCCGTCACCGTAGCCTGAGAGTTGAGCGGTCAGGTTTTGTCGGATAACTTCCGTAGTGTACTCTAGGGCGGCGTTTCCATAGGATGTTCCTGTCAGAAATGAAAGATGAGTCTAGGGGAGAGTGCGCAGAGGTAGTGGATAGACATACCCTCGTCAAGGTTCGTTCCGTCGATGAACGGCACTTTGGCGAAATTCCCAGTGGCAAATATCTTAGAGGGTAAATCGGGTACGACGCCCCCCTCCCCATCCACAGTCGGTTTCCAGGCAGCCTTCAGAGAGGATTGAGCATTTGCCGTGTCCGCGGCAGTCACAAAAACGGTCGCGTCGGTGACACCTTGTAAGCACGGTATTGCCTCCGTCGTCCCTGCTTTGGACGCACACTCCGGTACGGCAGCGACGAAATTGTTCCAGTCATGTCCTCTGCTGAGAGATTCAACGTTGCCACTTCCGAGGAAGGTGCTGGCTGCTGAGCCGGACTCCATGATCACAGCACTGGCGAGGTTACCGAAATCGGGGTTGAGTTGGTGGATGGCAGCTGAGATCGCACCAGCTGAGTGGCCGTACAGTGTAACCTGACGCAAATGCGTATCCTCAGCAAAGAGATTATGAACGGAGAAAAGTGAGGAGCGTACCTTGCTCTTGTCTCCTCCGAAAGCTTCGATGTTGCTTTGAATCCATTCTAGAGCGGCGAGTTGATCTTTGAGACCGAGGTTGAGAGCGCCCCTTTGCTTAGCCTCTTCTCCTTGGGGAAACCCAAGAGGGCCGAGTCGGTAGTTGGTAGATACATAGATGAAGGGGGTTCCCTTCACAATATTATCTTCAGTTCAAGACCTCACAAGGATCACACACTTCGCAACCCACCCGTGTTACACTCCTTGATACGAGCTCGGTGCCGTTGAAGAATACATCGTTGGACCCGTAACCTGGAAAATGAGATGATTTTAGAGCGAATCCCAATTCAACAGGAAAACCGTTACTGACTCTCAAACTTGCCGCCGTGAAGGAATATCGCCACAGGAAGCTTTGACGAGGCAGTGGTCCCAGCAGGCCTCAGAACGTTCAACTTTAAGCAATCTTCTGAAGTGGGCGGGACGTATTCTCCCAGTGCAGCAAGCTAATCAGGGATCGAGCCATCTCAGGACCATTGCAATGATATAGGTGAACGGCTACTGACATTCTGGAGACAGAGAGGCCCGTATTTAGTCGCATCGAAAGTGGGGCCAGAGAATGTTGTGACTGTAACTGGTGCTTGGAACCGTTTAGAACCAACTGGAGGTTCTGCAAATGGAAGGCCTGTGTACATGGCTCTGTAAACCCATCAACTTCAGAGACAGGAGAAACACTAACCGGCGAACAGCTCTTGTTGAGACGAAGCCAGGTCTGTACCCTGAACATTCGTATTCCCTAGCTGCACTTGGGGAACAGCCAGGGCCAGCAGAGGAGAAGCCGCAAGGAGGAGAGTGGAAAAAACAGGTGCCATGGTGTGGGGGTTAGAGTGGGTAATGGACGACAGACAAGGTCATCCCGTATTTATTTAACCCGCTGACATCCTAGCCAACTCAAAAGGTTGTGAAGCCGCCGGAGGCGTCGGACTTGTACCTGGCACAGGGACGATGATTTGGATCTGCTGAACGCAATGGAGTAACAGACGGTGGACTGGAGTCACAGCATCTGAGCAGAATAGAGTTGTCGACATATGGACGCAGATGGTTTGAGCGCAAGTCAAGCCCGTGAATAAGACAGCGAGGAGATATACATGGAAGCCAGACGAGCAAAAATCCCATAGAAATACGTCCCGTTCCATCGATTTCGAGCTTGAAAAGCTTTGAATCTCGCAGATGAAATGTAGGACCGGGAGGTACTAGGAGGATGACTCTGGTAGAGTTGGTGGAAGTGGACGACACTGTCAGGGCAGGTCTACCGTCAACAAGGATCTGCACATGGAGCAAATATGGTCCTCAGCGTCCACAAGAGCATCGACTAGAAACGAGCAATCATACTGTTTCAGTGAACGACTCAACAGATGTTGGTCAGCTCGACCGTTTCGGTCCTTCCAGTCCATCTCTACTTTGTTTGGGTCTTGGATGTATATCAGCCATACGTAGTGGGAAAAAGTCGCGAAGTAGAGAGTACGATGGATGGAACAACCTGTAAGAGTACGCTGGAACGAACTGGTGCCAGATAAATTGATGTGAGCTTGGCAAGCCTTGGCGTTGTGTTCGGCGTTGTGAAGGGGGAAGGATGGAAAACACGGTCATGTGCTTACTGTCAGTGTCATGGACAGTCCAATCGAGTTTCTTGTCCATGGATCTCACGTTAACTCGTATGCTCATCATAGTTGAATCAAGGTCAATACGGAGCCTGATTTCTTAAAAGGTCGTAATCATGAACTTTTGACGATCTGGCGTTGCACGGACTGCCTATGCTGGGATTTACTACTCATCGCGTTTAAAGTTTACTGGAAGAATTGAGGCTGGTACGAGGTCGGACACGGTTATACCACCCTCTCAGCGCTGACAGTCGTGGTCGAGCACGAGTAGGGTTTATAGAGTGAGTCTCCTTCGACGCGCTCACTATGGGTTTCTCGCTTGGTATCGTTGTTTCGTTCTTCGTCTTCCTGACCTTTAAGCCATGAGAGTGTTCAATACCCTCGGCTCTTGCACTCTCAAGTAGAGCCTTGGCCGTGGCTTTGAGACCTGGATCCATGTACTCCTCTTCCCAGCCAGGTCGCAGGAATGACCACATCTCCGCGGTAGAGCTCAGTGACTCCAGGTTCGCTTGATCTGTATACGAGAGAGGTGTGTTTCCATCCAAGTCAGCATACTCTGGATTGGCATCACGAGAGAGTAAGTGCTCCATGATCCCGAGGCGGACATGCTCACAAGCGTATGAGAGCGCTGTTCTACCTCGATTATCAGCAGCATCAACCACAACTCCAGCATCGCATAACCTGGGAACACAGAGACCACTGCTACTGACATTGGTGACCGCATGTATGAGTGGCGTTTTCCCGTCTTGGTCGACAGCATGAACGTCGGCTCCCAGCTCAATGAGGCAGTCCACGTTGGAAACTTCGTCGTACTTGGAAGCGTAGCTGAGAGGTGTTAAGCCATGATGATCTGCTTTATCCAGAATAGCACCTTGCCGCGCTAGGTGTGATATACCATGAAATCTGCAAATTCTGGATCTAGCCTCCTTTCGACAATTGAGGACCGTCCGCCTGGCTACGTAAGAGTCTTCGGGATTTGTGTTCTCCATAGTGCTGGCGTGCGCGCCGCAGTCACTAGAGTCCAAAGGAGTCATACGAACACCTTGTTCTCCAGTGTGAAGCACAAACAGCGGTCGCGAAGAGCCCGATAGATAGCTGAGAGGCGTTCGCCCAACTTGGTCGACTGTGTTGACTTCGGCGCCATTGTCCAGCAAGAACTCCAGTACCTCTGGGCGGTTATACTGTGATGCGTAGCTGAGGGGTGTACGGCCTGCGTAGTCAGGTTTGTCTACGCTTCCGCCGGTTCCCCACAAGAGAGCCACGCATCCTTGATGTCCGCTCTCGGCTGCATAGCTCAGAGATGTCCGCCCAACTATATCCAGAGCATCTACGTCGACGCCTTTCTCTAGAAGGGATGCGGCCAACTCCCTATGGCCGTACTCTGAGGCGTAGCTAAGGGATGTTCTCCCAAAGTGATCTGTCTGATGGATTTCTGCGCCCCTCTCCAAAAGGCAGAGCACTATATCCTGACGGCCATACGCGGATGCGTAGAGAAGGGCGGTCCTCCCATTGCAGTCAGCATGCTTGAACGATGCACCCTTCTCAAGAAGTAGTGTTACATTCTCGATTCGACCTGCAATAGCAGCGTAGATGAGAGGCGTGCGTCCATACTGGTCAGCCGCATCAACCTTTGCTCCTTTCTGTAGGAGTGTTGACGCCGTTTCGCTGTTCTCGATTGAACTAGCGTGGCTGAGAATTGACCTGCCCCAGCTGTCTGCGTGAGAAGGATCGGCTCCGTTTTCCAAGAGGACCCGACAGGCGGCAGTGTGCCCTCTTGCCACTGCGCACATCAATGGAGACCATCCATGGTCGCATTCAAAGATACCGAGCTCGGCAGCCTGGTAATCCATTGATGCCGCACCTGTGAAAGTGGCGGTGGGATCTTGGGTATTTGTAGGACTCCCGATGAGGTGTTGGTTCAGCAAAAAATCAAGGCCATAGGCGGATAGAAGAAGAATCTTGACGTCGCTAGGTGTTTCCGGTAGATCCCGCCAAATTCCTGTTGTGTTGAGTAGCCACAAGAGATCAGGATGGTGAAAGAATGATTGGAGGAGGATGTCGTCCACATCTGGCTGAATATCTGATGCATAAACCATCCAAAGTGTTGGGAAGGAGGCGAGCGGAAAGCGATTATGCAAATGCGGCATTAAAACCGACATTCTCCAGCAGCTAATACAGGTCGAATCCTCTAGCGTGACGTTCTGGCCCTCTTCCCTAAACGTATCCGCAAGCTGATCTAAGGCAGCAGGTACGAAACGCAGAAGATTAGACACAGCTTTGATCCTCTCTTGCTGAAGCTGCAGCTGAAAGGCCTGTTTCAGGAATTCCTGCGCCGACAAGTCTATTTACTGGGATGAATTTTTGTGGTGGATAGGACCGGGGAAATTTGACTCACGGCACAATTCAAAGTTCGTAGAACGACCATCTGTGGAGTATAACAGCCGACTTCCAGAGTGTAGATTCTCGTGGACGACGGGTCGTTCTGAACGTGCAATGATCAGTCCGCGGCAAGCAGCTAAAACTAGCTCGACTGGACGATTATAGTCCTCCATCTTTCCACCAGTCTCTGCGGCCTCTGCAAACGCCACGTACTGCAACATAGCCCGTGCCCCAATCTGCATGTTGGATAAACTCGCGAAGAAGAGATGGAAGATCATCGATAGGGCCCATGAGTCTTGCGATCGGATTTGTTCCATGATAATATGATACGTCTGGTCGAGATTGCAAGATAGATTGGACAGCTGCTTCTTTATCTCGGCTGGGTTACTGCAACCTTCCAGAGAGCTGAGATGCAAACTTGGTGCGAGAAACCTAGCAAGGACATCAAACAGAATATTTGCACTCGAGACAGAATAAACGTACATTCCATCTGCCTGAGATGAAATTGTTGTTGCAACCATTTCAGCTAGATCAGGGTTAGCCCGCAGAACTCTGCTGAGAGCCCCTTTCTTGATCGCAGAATGCACGAAATCGTGTACATCATCAGAAGAGGCTGCGATTCTGCATTCCTCGTACGTCCCGGGAGTGAATAGGATAGGGTGCCTGGACGTGATCAGCACACTGGCCGGGAACTCCTCTAGATCTGCGACCAGATCTACAGAGGGAGATGGACTACCCAAACATAACTCGTCCAAAGCGTCGATGACAATGAATACACGATCAAAGGCGGCCATCTCCTGGATAAGAACCTCTCTGGCGCGACTATAAAGAGGAAGAATGCCGTCCCGGTACTCGTACTCGCTGTACAATGATGTGAGATGTTGAGATTTGACGCTCTGCGGATGATTCTCCAGGATCTGGCTGAGGAAGCTAAGGACTATGAGGTGAGGAGTCTGGTACTGCTGAGTCGTGTACTTGTTATATGCGTATAGAACAAGAGCAGTTGGAAAGATCGTCTTCAGATCTTCGATTATGGCAGAACTATGTTGGAAATGAGAGTTTGCATTGTCAAGTAAGATGCAAAACAGGTTACCTCATCACAGTCTTGCCTGCACCCGCTGCGGAAAAAAAGGCAATGAAGTCAGGTACGTAGCAAAGAAGATTTGATTTCTTACGGATTCCAGGGCAAGATAAGTTCTTCGTTAAGCCAGTCCTCCATCTTAAGTAAGGTTCTGACTGCAGGAATCCTCGACAAGTACCCGGCGTTCGTGAAGTGCAGGCTTGATCGTGGGCAGCTCGATAATCCATTGATTTGGACAGGAAAAAGCGTATCATATCAATCCGCTTCGTTTGTTCTTCACGCGCAGCATTGGCCGAGTCTAGTGGAAGTAAGAAAGAAGTTGGGCTTGATTCTTTGAGGGGAGACACACCTGTGTGCACATTGATGGTCGTGACAGTGTTGTTATTATAGGAAAAGGCGTTTCCCCCACCAGTGGCTATATATTTACTCAGTTATAGAGTAAGAAAGCACAATAAATGGAGACTCACAAATCCGTGCACAAGTGAGGTCGAGCTCCATAGTTCTAGAAGAATAGAATTCTTGCTATGGCCACGTACGATAATAGGACGAGCAAGAGCTGGATGAGGTTTGTCTGCAAGCGTCGGGCCAGAGAACATATGACCAAATACGCTAGATCTCCTTCCACAACCTTCTTGCAGCCTATACAGTATTCGCTCGTATCCATGACTCTAGGCGCTTGTTGTGAATGCAATCAGTTTAAGCTATGCAACTAGCATCTTTGTTGACATTGAATTGCTGGTTCAGCGCTATTTCAACTGCCGGATCGCGACGCACTTATTGTGCGAAGATAGTAGAGGTATGTCATGGTTTCATTATTATCATAAATCCAAGTGCCAGTTCATGAGTATGAGGTTGTGTTAAGATAGCGGGTAATAGATGGTTCTGTGGGTTCGACGAGGTGGGGACAAATTGAAAGCGAGAAACAAG
Organism: Agaricales sp. HM26-F1; assembly: GCA_002718315.1. Lineage (NCBI taxonomy): Eukaryota > Fungi > Basidiomycota > Agaricomycetes > Agaricales > Agaricales sp. HM26-F1. The sequence goes on along the minus strand of NIBX01000115.1, from coordinate 517,336 downwards.
GCCAACCTGAGTTGAAGTGGATCCTATGTAGCCAAGTCCTGGGAAGAGAAAAATGCGGTCATGTGACTTTGCAACGCGTTCAGTGCTATAAAGAACCTAGCCCGTTCTTTCTCTGTTCTGGCGACGAGAACGCGTACCAGACTGAGCAATATGTGGAATATGGCGTCTATTAGGCTGGCAGGCAGAATCTGGGGGGAATACCGAAGAAGTACTCGCGAGAAGTATAATTCGAAACGTTATGTTTCGCCCTCTCTTGTCCTTCCTGGACACTTATCTCACTTATCTCATTACTCTGATTTGTCCCGAGTTTCATAACATTCTTGTTTTGCGCTCCTTCTCAAAACGAGCTGACGAGGTAGCCCTTGTAGGTAGTTACCTGAGTTATGTAATGTAGCGTAGTCAGCCAATGTGACCATGTTTCATGTTTCCATTCACGCTTCAGTGTCGCCTCAATGAGCGGACTTCAGTTGGAATATTGAGCTGAAGCACCCTCCATGAACACACACTGCACATTCTTAAGAATAGATCAACCAGTTTTATTGATATCATTCATCTCAACAGTCAAATCAGACCTCCCCTCCTCAAACGTCCAGCTCTCTCCTCTTCTATCACTACCAGTGACGTTGCGGAAAACAAGATTACTAAATGACCGCCCGGCGGGTCTCCTTTCCCCAGGGCTTAAGCTAGTGTCGTCAGTATTGAGGTGTACAGTTTCTATGATGGAAAACCCGTGGTTGATGATGAGAATAAGGGCGGGAGTATATGTTGCCTTTGGGAGGAGCAAGTGAATTGTGAGCTTCGATAAGGTTGGATGTATGGGACTTACGGAGAGGACGAAAGTGAAATATTGGAAGATGTATTCTGCGGTGTAAAGAGAACCGTACTCTGGAGTTGAGGGCACGACCCCAAGGGCCAGAGCTAACCTGACGATCTGAATAACCCCAACAGATGAGAAAGTTCTAGTCGTCAGGCCACTGTGTTTGCGTGACAACTCGTTGACTTACCTGGATTAGAGCATACATCAGACCTGATTCTGTCAACAGCACAAGAACTCTTGAGCCGTTGAGCTTGATTCCACTTTGAGCCTCGAAAGCGAGGTGTCCCCTGCATGCGGAAAGAATTGTGCCGTTCATGAGACCGGAATCAAGAGTTTAGGTAGACGAATAGTTACTCACAGCGCTGCATATCCTGTCATACCAGTTGCCAGAAGGTTCGAAGCAATACTGAGCGCTGAAGTCGTTATACCCAATATCGCAAGGGGATCTGAGTTTGAGAAGGTGTTCTTGTCGATGGCGAGAACCCTGAGCACGGTGTAGGGTAGCCAGATCGCTGTTAGTCAAGGAGGATGATCAGTGGCACTTCGTATTTTTCCTCCCTCTAGGGTTCGAGCCAAGTGAACCAAACTCACCTCCTGAAGAGAATATAAGAAAGTAAAGCAGTGGTGTCAAAATTGTCGACCAGTTCGAATGACTGGATTCGCATATCGCCACCGCTCTCCACGCCGTCAAAACGTCGTTGACAATAAACTAGGTGAAATTGATCACTCTCAGTCAGATATCCATATGTACAGCTAACCAACCGCCTCCCACAAACAACTTACAATAAACCCAGAATCCGCAATCCCCGCTAAAATCTGTTCAATGGCCAACGCGACTTTAGCCCAATGCATGTTGTTGAACAACTCCACACGAGCGCTGTATGTTAAATCGGAGTTTTTGAGCAGAACCGTCGTGATTTTCATGTCGACAAGGGCAATTTCAAGGGCGCAGAAGACTGTAGTGACGGTGAACGTCATGATGAGGGTGAAGAGAAGAACGTATGCTCGACGCGTTCTTTTGGATCGCTTCCTGAGAATCTGAGGTCAGTATACACCGAGATGACATGTTCTGAAAACCTTGACGATAGGCACTCACATCACAGAGTAAAATGCCAATCCACACAGTACGACATACAAACCTATCCAAACCGCCGTTGAACTCCATAAGAATATCCAAACTGAGATATGGAGCAGAGATGATTGACTCACCGTACACTGTCATCTCCGCTAAAGCGCGTTTAACGTGCAAATAGATGTCCTGTGAGAAATATTCCAGATTTTCCACGTCTTCGCTGGTCATGGTAGGTCCATCTCTTTCGACCAGTGCACTTGAGCCCATATAGTATCTGTACAGTTTGTACGGTGTCAAGGCTGAGCACTCGCAGCCTGAAAGTCTCGCTGTTTATGAAGGCTCGAGATTTAGGTAGCCTGCTATGGGTGAAAATAAGGGCTGAGGATGGTCGTCGAAAGCAAAAGAGTCAAGCGCACCGGCAACCAGTTCATGATGTTTGAAAGTACAGACCGGACCCCCAATGGCTCTTCGAATGAATACAGTACACCAAACTAAAGGTTGCTGATGCTGATCGAGGGATCTCCGCTGGACACTCGCCAATTGACTTCAGAGATTCGCGGAAAGACGAGAACTCCACAGATCTGTTAGGATTGGGGTTCACGGATTGCGTATGATGGTGTCCTATTGAAACGGGTCTCAATGGTTGATATGGAGAGTACTAAAAAAATTTAGGCCACCTGAGGAGTTTTCCAGGAGGGTAACGAAGAAACGGATGCATCTTGGGGTTGGTAGAACAAGATTTATCCATGTCCCACGGACGCGTTCTCAGAGGTGATGGTGGCCGAGGTGTGAAGTCCATGGACATGACCAAGAGATGCTTACGCATTTTTCGCTGCAACGGTCCGATGCGGTACTCATCGACACCGCTAGGGTACCCCTAGCTATAGGGTAATAGTGATGACGACAGCAGAGCTAGCCTTGCAACTCCTTACAACGTATTGCGTTCCTTCCTGTAGTACAATTTCGTGAGAGCTGCCAAAGACAGCTAGAAGAACAGAAGATAGATAAATACAATCTATACATATCGACATGCTTGAAAATATTTACACAAGCTACCGCACTCTCAGCGCTCAGCACTCGGTCAACACAGCGACACTTCCACATGGGCATTCTTGAGGACCTAAACAAGATATCGAGTAAAATAATCAGTCACCATCCTAAGGTCCTAGATGAGATCACAGCAAAAACCTCAATTTCTATAGGCTCCCCTATATTCGACCCCGACCTCGAGCCACCGAGCATCTTACCTCCGAGTCTCTGGGACTTCTCCTTCCCAATCTGATAAGCACGACCATCCCTGGTTGAAGAAACGCCTATGATACCATCGTGAGCAGCTGTATTCCAATGATTCTGTCCCGAATCTCTGTCGTTAGAGGGTGCTTACCCTTGACATGGTATTCGTTTTCCGACTCTTCAGTGCCCTGGCTACGAAAATCCAAGACGGGCTCTAGACGAGTGGAGAGAGACATCTCATTACTGGAGGAGCCGCCTGGTTGGTTCTTGATCTTATGGAGGGCCAAACGATTATTGAGGGTTACCAGCAGTGTGTTAGAATATCTGGCTCAAGTCATTAATAGCCGTTCACGAGGAAAGAGCAAGTGTAAAAGATGATGGCTCATGAGAGTTCTTAGGAAGGGATGGAAACGTACAGTTTTCCCATTACAAGTGTGCTTTGGGTTGAGATCAGATCTTAAGTGATCCAAATGCTGGTCTAGTTGGAGCTAGCAGACTCACGGGCAGATGAAGTATGGCCTGGTCTGTGGAAGGTTTATGCAACTTAAGCAAGGTTCCATGCGCTTGGTTTTGTTACTTACTGGGTACAGAAGAAAAATGGTCATAGACAATATCGCTACTGCAGCTAAAACAACAAATGGCAAAGAACCAACGTCAAGACTATCAGTTAGCGAGAGCTGGACAATAGAATCTCTCAACACACCGGTCAGGGCATTCGTCTCAACCACTAATCTGACTATCTTGCTTATTATTCTCGCTGTGGTTTGCTCGACATGGGGGCGGGATGTTTGGAGCTAGGTAGAGAAAATGGGTGCATGGGTGAGTACAGTAGTTTCTGGCATCGTAAGCCAGCACGAAACGTGGAATTCCATACCACATATATCATCGTAACGGCGATAGTCACGTCAGTCACTGCACCAGCTGCTGTCCATGTCTTTCATGAATCTCGTCAGCTTGGAGTAGCCAGGTGCACGAGAGACAGGCGCACAATGAATGACCAAGGGTAACCATCATGAAATTGACTGAAGTGGCCAATTTGGAAGGCCTGTCCAGTGAAAACCAAAACAACAACGTGAGCGTGCTGGACCAAAGAAATAGACGGGAGGTTCAAGTTGTACCACGACAGCGGTGTAAAGTGCACCCATAGTCTGCACTACAGACATCTACGATGTCAGGATAGTGCAAGTTAATACACCAGTGCGGGTCCGTAATGGCAGAAGATCGACCTACCACACAAATAAATCCTGCCACAAGCCTCAAACTCCTCCTGAGTGCGTATATCCGAAACGCATAGAAAATCTGCACTACAGACGCTACGACCCCGCATAACGCCGGTGTATCCAGCGGGGAGAGGTATGTTTCGTCGAGATACCTCAGGTCACCGTAACCTACTCCGAACCTGGGATCCAGAGGATTACTACAGACATACAGGATACCGTTGAAACACTCACCAGTGATACAGATCCGCCGCTGAGAGCGCCGTTTGCAGAACCTCTAGAGCATACGTCCCGTACACTGTAGATGAGTTGTAAGGTCGACAGAAAAGCCTCAAAAAAGGTACTGCTGTAGAAGCAGGAAGGAGTGTAACTGGAGGGAAGCCAACTGAGGACGCGCACCCAATGACTTAATGAAGGCCTTATCCTGCGGGAAATTGAGATGGTAGATATCTATCGATAAACCCAGTCAGTATTCATTTTCATCACCGTAAACTGATAGTCAAATCATGGAAAGAGGGGGAGTGCACTAGATAGCAACTTGGCGCGTTCTCTGTACCAAGAAACAATGAAGAATGTGAATAAACTTACAAACTTGAGTTGTTAGTACGCCGTATAGAGCCCAGTTGAAGATAGTTCCGAATAACTATAGGCCGATATATCAGCAATCTTTCGATGGCCGGCCATGATCAGAGACGAGTATTTTGCTGCGAACAGCAGAGGTAACAGGCCAGTAACTGGAATCGTTCGCCCTGAATACTTACTTGAGATGCAGTTCTATATATATGTTCAGGTAGTATTGGAGTCAGTGATCAGTGAGAAGCAGCACCTAGGCAAAATGTGGACTCACAAGGCGGAGATGTCACCAGGAATCGCATTGACGATGACAGTATTTCCATCCATGAAGATTAAAAGCAACAGTAGATGGACGATAGAACTCGAACTCCGCGAACGGGTGGTTAGAACAGTACTGTTGTGTGCCTGAACTTGCTTAGGTCTTAAGGAAGATTCTGTCGAGCGCTGACAGTCGCTGTGTACTGCCGCTAGCCTCAACAGAGAAGGCGGTTATCCTTGCTGACTCCGGAAAAATATGAGCGCAAGATCGTTCGCCATTCCACTGGCAGGTGCGTAGCATCGCCGCAGTTAGAGTTGTCACTAAGTGTGGACAAATTGTTTCGCGATGTGACCCCAAGGCTTCTCTCTCGGGGGTAGTCCGGTGACTGTCGATTGAACAAGTTCAGATGAGCGTAGGGATATAGATCATGCTGTAGTAGAATGGGCGACAATCTATCGCTTGGATGCACACCGGAATGATCGATGCACTAGTACTGGTTAGTATCAGGCAGTAAGATGCATGCGCAAGCAGCAAAGCTTGTGTTTGGTAGGTTCCAGAAACGACTAGTAGACATGGGCAAGCTGAGAAGCCTGAGCAGTACGTGTCTGATCCAAGCAGACTCCTAGCAGTGCTCGATGTTGTTTGTTTTGGTGTACAAGGATGGAGAAGCAGGTATCGTTAAGGCAAGGTAGTGATATGAGTTCCAACGTGCATGTATGGCCAAATGAACTGTGCTGTAGTGAGCTAGCCTTGGATGGCTTAGAGAAAAAAGTTCAATGCTGTTGCGTCAGCAAGGAAGGAAAATGATGGTGGTTGGTTTCAAGGTTGAGAACCATCATGATCAGCTTTTCGTCTGCCCCTGGACCTTCACATGCTTCACGTTCAACAAGTCTAATGGGTGAGTTGGGACCCAATTACATAGCCCGCTCCTCATGTCTCAGCCCCTGTATAGGTATTATTCCTAGGCGTATATCCAGCTTGCCCCGTTATCTGGGGATGATAGTAGAGAGAAAGTACAAATACAACAGACAAGTCCCAAATATATGATGATGTAAGTATTGTCAGTTAACAAGATTCTACTTCCACCCTTTTTAGTACCTGTACGACGTTCGTGAGCAATCATGGTGCAGACCAAGGTACGAGCAACTCAAGTAAAATCATTCTGACCTCGATTTCAACGAAATCCCCAACCGATCCCTTACTTCCCGTCCCTCTCGACCCCAACTTGTCTTTCCCAATCTGATAGGCCGCGTTCGATAACCTTGATCTCCCACTCTCCTCTGAGTATTGGTTCGACACATGACTGAGATCGGCGCTGACGTCCATGACGCTGCTGAACTGGAACGAGCGGAACCCGCCGCCTGAGCCGTGCCCTGAGAACGAGCCTCCCGGGTTGCGGAGTTTACGGAGAGCAAGACGGTTGTTAAATGTCACAAGTAGGGTGTTGGAGTATCTGCGTACGCGGAAGAGTTAAGAGACTGGGAACAAAGAGTGTGTGTAACGATACGCACAGTTTGCCCATGACAAGGGTGCTGAAGACAAGGGTGGGTTAGCACCTTGTAGAACGTTGAAATAAAATTTCGTCTACTCAGTCTACTCACGAGCAAATGAAATAGGACCTGGACTAAAGACAGTAGTAAGAAACATGATGTCAGTTAATCTGGTCCGTATTCTAGGCATAGATACTCACCGGAAAATGGATGTACATGATGAACGAGACCAGTGCAATGGTTGCTAGAACAGTACACCTCTTAGTTCCGTTCTATTGATTTATAGGCCAGGCTCGATACCTACCTGTCAGCGAGTTCGTCTCCACAATGAGTTGCACGGCTTTGGCAAGAATGGTAATTGCAGCCATGTCTGCATGTTTCCGAGTTGTCTGGAACTAGACAAAGTGGTCAGAAGAGCTTGTAGAAGGCAGAAAGAGATGTTGGTATTTACCACGTAGGTCATGGAGATAGCTATAACCACGTCAGACACGCAGCCCGCAATATTCCAGATCTATAGGGAGAAAGCATCGAAGTCAGGCAAGTGTTGACAGCCTTGGACGTGCAGCAGAGAGGACATACGAGGAAGGTCACATTCATTGGGTAGTAGTCATGAAACTTGCTGAAGTTTCCCAGCTCGAATGACTAGAGCACAATTAGACCTAAGTTGAGGCCAGTAAACTCTTCCACCTACTTTGGCCGCAGCATAGATCGATGCCGTCGTTTGGGTTATCGAAGTCTAGAGGTACAGCGCCTTAGCATCAGCTTTTGAAGAGTACTTTGACTAGCTTCGACTGCAAACGTACTGCAACGACGAAGACAGAAACCCATTTTAGGCTCTTCCTCAGAGCATATATTCGATATGCATAGAAAATCTGCACGATGGTGGCCATGATACCACATAATATTGGAGTATCGATCGGAGAGAGGTAAGTCTGGTCTAGGTAATCCAAATTACCGTAGCCCACGCCGAACCTAGCGTGACATAATTCATCAGCAAGGAAGCAACTCCATAGACTGTGATGATTGCAGCAGTTGTCATGGTTTACTCACCAGTGGTACAGATCGGCAGCGGACAGAGCTGTTTGTGCGGTCTCGAGAAGAAAGGTGCCATACACTAGACCGGGGAGAAAGCAGAAGAGTTAGTTTACGGTCAATGGATCCGAACGGAATCTGAGGGATAAGAGAAAAGGAGGGGGGGGGGGGGCGTACCAAGTGTTTTCAGTGCCCACTTGTCATCGGGAAAGTTGAGGTGGTAGATATCTATGAGAAGACCAGATCAGTCTAGCCCACATCCCAATGCGGCGGTGCCCGTAGTTGAACAACTGGGACCGGCTTACAGACTTGTATCGTCAACACCCCGTAGAGAGCCCAGTTAAAGATGGTTCCAAACAGCTATCAGTGACCATATTGAGCGCAAGAGCTTCAGAAACATTTGCGTAGCCAGATTGCAGCGTACCTGTGGTGCAGTCCTACCAAGACAGACCAGCTTGCCGTCAGCTACCAGTCCAGGCACCGAAACAAAATATAAAACACGCACAACGCAGCAATATCCTCAGGAATTACCGGAGGTGTAGTCGTAGCATTGCCGGACATGATCGTACCCAGCACTCAGAAATCAGACCACGGATCTCTATAGGCCAAGATACACCTAGTAGGGTATAGCTTGCAGAACAAATATGACAGACGTCTAAAACGCAAATGAGTCGGGTGTCCGAAAGGGTGGATAGAACGAGGAACAAACGTTTTATACAGTCCTCCCAGTGCTTATATGTCCAAATGGACTTAACTGATTAGACGGCCGACCGACCGTACGCATATGTTCTGCCGTGCTGATAATGGGCCAGCGATCCATCATTTTTATGAGATGCTGTGATGCAACTCCGATGGAGGGATGGGATTGGTTGACGGACGAGGCTTTCCAGCCCACCTGACACTGAGTTTGCCTCTTTGAGCGCTTTGAGAACGGAGCAACAATCACTACAGTCGGTGGACATTGACATTGATGATCTTGGATCAACCTGAACAGCAGTCGCAACAGAGCTGAAGATCGGGCTTAGAGCCAAACAGACGACTAGTGAGAGAAAGATGCTGCCTCTAATACCTGGGCTTAGTCCTCAAGCTCCGATTCAAGCAAGGCGGACCCAGCTTTGCTTAGAGTTTGAAACTATCCTGTGCAGGAAAAGACAAAATATATCTCTGGCGATCAGAATGGCGCCAAACTAGAGTATACTCGGGCGGTCCCAAAGTACGAGGCGCACTCCGCGCCTGGCTAATCCGCACATCCTGTAACAAGTATGCATGGACCCGCAAGGAGCAGTAGCTCCTACAGATGACTGTAATGCAGCCAAAGACGATGCTGATGAGGTACGACCATCACAATCGCCCAAAGGTCCCGTGCCAAGATGGCATGATCGATAGCATTCCCGACAGATGCATGCCAGAAGACTCGCATAGCCTGGCCGAGAAGACAGCGGGCCCGGGTCAAAGCAAAAAGGTAAACCTCAAGGAACCGTCAACTCCAAGGCGAAACGCTTCGGACCGAGCTTTACTGGCTCCCAGCAGCACTCCACCCGCGCCAAAAAGTCGCAAGCCAACAACCTCCTGCGCCGCGACGATAACTTTATCCAGCCTGTGCGGCTCTGGACAAGGCAGCTGAAAATCCACACTGACGAGCTCCCATTCGGACTAGCGGCTACAATTTTCAGAGCGAATAACATGCAAGCACCCGGAGCGTGGAACGTGTGGGTGGAAGAAGAACTTGGGGATAGGCAATGGGCATAACTCCCTTGATCAACGGAAGCTGCCTCTTGGACATTTGACAGTGACAGTGATAGATGAGGACACTTCGTGACGACGAGGGGGGGCAAACCAAAGGCGCTAGATGTGGGCGTATTGCCTCACTGTCGAAGTGCGGGTGCCTCTGTAGTGATGGAGGATGGGCAGAAGATGGACATCAAGGTTGTAAAACTGTCTTCGACTATCCTTCTGGTTGGTATCAACAGGAATAAGAGTAGGAGAAGCTGTAGAGGGTGTCATCGCCTTCGTCCTCGCGTCTGGACGAAGAATTATAATACCAATGCATTCGCCGAAATATGTACGTGCAGGGAATTCTGCTTGTTCGAGGAGGAAGTGATTGAGTACAAGATCTGGTTGTTAGAGTTGGATGGTGGTGGCGCTTTCTAACCAGTGCTCGCGGCAGTCAACGCCAACATTCACTCTCTCTAGAGTCACTATTGTAACTGCAAGGCCGTAGGGAAACGATTCGACATCATGTATTGTCCAATCAACAACTAAATATCGTACAAAATAATGCAACCCCAAAATCCACTGGCATATCCAAGAGATCCTCCTCCACAACAAACAAAACAGAGACTCAACACGGTGACGAATCAACCTCTGTCCTCTTCAAAACCTATAGATGAAGTAGGTGTTAGTATATATAACTCTGAGGACTTAGGAGGAAAGAGGAGCACAAACCGCAATCTCCAACACCTCTCCTCCACTCCCGCCTCCCGCCGTAGAACCTTTACTCCTCGTCCCAACACTCGATCCAGTCCGTACGTGTTTCGCTCTGTCGATATCCCTCCTTATGCTAAACGTAGTGTCCCCACCCTGGTTCACGGCCTTCCCATCCGCATCCGTACCACTCTTACCTCCGCTCGCAATACTATCGGAAAATGGCCCTGTACCAGGGTGGTGGTGCCCAGGAAAGCTACTAGCAGCGAACCCGTCTCTGTTGATATCCATGGCGGTGCTGAAGCGGAAAGAACGGAATACGGCACCGCTCGTGTTAGAGGAGGAACCGACAGAGGGAGGGATCTTGCGCAGGGCGAGACGGTTGTTGAATGTTACGAGGAGGGTGTTAGAGTACCTAGATTCAACGGACGGATGTGAGTTCCAGGTCCATGAGAGGCCGTCCAGACATACAATTTCCCCATAACCAGAGTCCTTTCATGCGCTCCGTTGAAACATGATAAAACACAGGGAGGTTGGATAGGACTCACGAACAAATAAAATATGATCTCGTCTGTGGTGAAAGCGCTGGTCAGCATCTACCCGGTCACGGTTCTAGATTGCGATGACACAAACTTACCGGGAACTGAACAAACATAATAAGAGAAACCATTGCAATCGTTGCTGAACAACAAGTACTCATTATCCCAGCTCAGAGTGAATGAGAGAGGTAAAAACGTACCGGTCAAAGCATTCGTCTCCACGACTAGTCTGACTACCTTTGATAAGATAGTAGCGGCGGATTGATCAGCTCTTAGTCGAGATGTTTGAAACTGAAAGAGTGTCGGTGAGTATCCTGCATACGGTTCATCTGGGCGAGGAGAGTCATTGAGACGTACAATATACAGCATCGCAGCTGCGATGGTGACGTCGCACACAAAGCCTGCTATATTCCATATCTAACGAACAAAGGGAAAACGAGACGACAATCAGCCTCCAACCCCAAACACTGTTGTTGGCAAGAAAACCTACAAGGAAGGTCACAGTGATAGGATAGTCATCGTGGAAATGACTGAAGTGTGATATTTGGTAGGCCTGTTCAGGAGCTCAAGTCTGAGGACCGGTGGACAGAAGAGAGTGTAGAGTAAGCGGATACCTTCACAGCAGTGATGAGCGACGCAACCGTCTGTGTGGTCGAGGTCTACGATTCGAAGGAGTACAGTCAGTCACCAGCTCCAGAGAAACCGGACTAAGGGCTACATACCAGACAAACCCATGCGGCTACCCACTTCAAACTCTTTCTCAGCGAGACAATCCTGAAGGCATAAAATATCTGCACGAGCGCTGCCATGATACCACAAAGCGCTGGGGTGTCTAGTGGAGACAGATACGTTTGGTCGAGGTATGTCATGTTGCCGTATCCCTTGCCGAACCTTCGAAGCGGTCCGTCAGTGAATGGAAGAACAAGAGAGAGAGCGAAGAGAATTTCGGTAGGAATTTGCACTGACCAATGGTACAGATCCGCCGCTGATAGAGCGGTCTGGAAAACTTCTAGCGCATAGGTACCATAGACTGTGGAAAGGAAAGAGGCAAACAAATCTTGTGAGGGCACGAAGAGGAAGCGCCTCGAGAGCGGGGAAGTACCTAGTACTTTGGTTATCAGCTTGTCCTCTGCGAAGTTGAGATTGTAGATATCTAAGGGAGCGTATTCATCAGTCTGGTATTCTTGGAAACATGCCCAAAGAAGGTAGATGGAGAGAGTACGTAGACCCGAGGTCATGAGGACGTCTTGCTCGGGTTCAGAAATAGAAGAGAAGAGAAGAGAAGGCGAGGCATGATCTAAGGTTTGATCAAGTGGGGTACTCACACACTTGGATCGTCAGTACGCCAAATAGGGCCCAGTTGAAAATTGTGCCAAAGAGCTATTGAGGAACGTGGGTTGAGTACCAGTTCACTCTTGGAGGAGATTTGGAAGAGAGTGCCGTAGAGCTGAGAGAAGAACACATACCTGAGGTGCAGTTCTACAAAGCCCGGCATGCCCTCGATCAGTTATAGCTAATCATAACCTGGGTGCGAGCTCAAACTCACAATGCTACAATATCATCAGGGATTGGCGGAAGATTGGCCGTAACGTTCCCCGACATGGAAGCAAGAGAGACGAGGGGGAGAGCGCTGTGAGCGGCGCGAAGCTCGCTTTTATCACTGCTTGCAAGGACAGACGCGGTGGAGTGTTTGGTACGGGCGTTTTGCTGCCGCACCGAGATACTGAAGCCGGAGACGGGTCCTGAAACGACTATAGGCTGTACCGACTCAACCTTGGTCCTATATTTATGTATCCTGAAGTGTCCTTTTAATCTACAATCTATGGACTGATGCTCGAAGAGGCAGTGATGCTCACCTGCCAGTATGAATACCTTGCAGTAGTTTAAAATGTTCTCCTTGGATCAATGACTTTGATGATCACCCAGCTGAACGATACGAAACTGCCAGCTTCAGCCCCGAAACACAGTTCCAATGATGTGGGCTGGTCGGTATCGAGAGAGCGTGGAAGTAGACCTTCAAAATTCCCAGGAAAAAACAAGCTCAATGACCGTAGAATCAGAGAAGCACAGGCGCATGCGTTGTTCATATGTAAAGGTGCCTTGGAGTCTTAATACTTAGGCTGGCCGAGGTCGACCGATGGAGAAAAAGCCGAGGAGAGTCGGAAGAGGATTGAATAGGTTCTTGAGGGACGGATGTTGAGAACTACATAAAGAGAACCGCATCTGCGGAATTTCCTGAGACCGGAGCGAATTTTCTCAGGCTCCCGATGTTGTCCAAGTACTTTGGTGGAAGTGAGATGGTACTATATATGCTGAGGAGGGGGAGAATACTCACTTAGCGTGCTACCATCGCGACCATTGAAAGCGTCAGGCCACACTGGTCATGGATATCGTGAGAGAACCTGGAGGCCAGGGGTAATACTGTGGTAACATCTAGAGTTCGGGCACTAGTAAAGCGGCCTCTCAATCACTGTGAGAGATCTGGGTTTCGCCAATGGCAGTACTGACGCGATGGTACACAGAGCGGAAGACAATAAGTATCGTAGAGGACCCGTAGATAGACGTACAGATGTCAGAGAGTAGGACGCGGTCACGTGCGGTCGTTTTGCAATCTCAAACAGGATACCACCCTCCCTCAACCCTACCAAGCACCTCAAAGAGACCTGTGGAGACAGAGAGCTGTTCTCACGGCTGGTCCAATGCCGCACGGGCCACTGTTTCTCTGGCGAATACTATCATGAGTTTGTCCCTGCAGAGTCCATACTCTGCCCATGCGATCGTTCCACTTACCAATCCTGTGCTCATATTTTACAGGATTGCCCAACATATTTTGCACATCGCCCAATCCTTCGGGAATTCTCAGAAGACATATGCATGACAGATATCATGGGCACAAAGAAAGGGATCAAGGCCCTTGTAGAATTCCTAAGCGAATCAGGTGCTTTCACCAAGACAGGCAAACCCCACAAGAAGCAAAACCTTCTCCGGTTCGAAGATGAACCAGACCCAACGGAACCTCAGGACACTTTTCCTCCTCTATTTATTATTTCAATGACTCCAAGTCCCCGAATCTCACACTAGTCTCAGTGGCCAAAACCCACCACCATTTACTCTACCCCTATGCATACAAACTTCATCCATTAGATACACTCCCCCTACACATCCACCTCCAGAACACAGGCCTGTAGCACATTTGTACATACAGGAACCATGTCTTAGCTCTGTTCGTAGTAGCTTGTTGCGGTATATAGATTGAGAGTCAAACAAACAAAACGCGGTCACGTGCGTCGCGACACAGAGATTTTGTGAACCTGCCGTTCCGAGTTCATGTATAGTGAACGGAAGTGCACATTACCGTTGCACCTACCTTCTCTGGCAACAACACTGAAAAACAAACCTTATCTTCACCGCAAGAACTTCAGATTATCCCAGATGGCGGGTCCTCTCACCAGTTCCGACTCAACGGTTTCGACAGGCATGGCGGTTTCTCGTAATCCAACGTTCATCATTTTCGAAAGAAAATGAAGCTTCTTGAGTCCCCTCGAACGTGTGTCCCCTCTTTTGTCCTTTTCACCACGATGGCCTACAGCATTTTCAAGAGATTCAGGAAGAAATCGAGGAAGAAATTGTCAGCAAACGACCCTACAGATCTCGCACCGGGTGGTGAGTATGGCAGTCGACTGACTACAAGCTTTGACAATTCGCCTCGAAATGCCGCCTCTGCGTTAACAACTCATGTTATTGTCGAGGTTCAGTCCGATTCTGGCCCTACATCGACTCACACCGTCACACCGAATTCGAGAATTTCGCCTACGCCAGGCTCACTCAACGCAGGATGTACCGAACTCGGAAACGAGGGCATTGAAACTCCTGCAATGGATTCCACGGTATTTCCTTATAGAAGAAGAGTCAACCGAGGACAAGCGGAGGACGCATTGACGGTGCCCACTGCTGTCCAGAATGTGAAGTTCAGAGATAATAGGATTCGTTGAGTGGTCGCCCTGCTCGCCTATGCATATCTTCAGGTCACTCAAGATACACTGGAAACAGGCTCAAGAGGAGACGTGATTGTAGGAAGCTACAACTCCAACGTTAATCACATAACCAACATCAACTTGAACAACTCCATCGGTGAGGCATTTACTGTGCAGGTTGTATTGATATACATTGAATCACACGGGGTTGGATTAGGAGGGGGAGGTCCACAAGAAGACAGGCATGAGGATGTTCTGAAACGGATTGTGAGTATCTTGTTTGGCTACCGAGCAAACGTCCATCTGAAGCGTCTTATAGGAGCGGTTTCTTGGTTCCTTCATTGCTCATGGCGCTAGATTGGGGAGGTTCCATCGGATCTGTTATCCCGGTACCCGATATGACCTCCTCCGTCTCATACTGGCGTGGGTAAAGGGGAACATACAAGAGTTGGAACAAGATAACTACTTCAGCACCATCTTCCCGGTGGCCCAGCGGTGCATCTGTATCATTGGCAGACCTGGTAGTGGCAAGTTCACCATCGCGAGGACCATCGTATCTCAGCTGCATGACCTAATAGACGAAGAATTTCCCGAACTCCTTGCGGCTCACTACTGCATTCGACGAATCTCTGCCCCTACCACCAACCACGAGAATGTCATCCCAACTATCATCAATGAACTGGCACAAAACTCGCCAGACATAGCGATACTCATTGATCGGTTACTCACTCCCACATTCGCGGCTAGCATCGGCCACGAAACCAAGCAGCGTGAACTACTCCTAGGACCTATCCTCGCGTACGGGAAACCCGTGCTCGTCGTGATAGACGCGATCGATGAACTTGCCGATCCTGCATCCTTCTCCACCACCCTCTCTCGACTCCTTCCGGACCTGCCCCCCAACATGCATCTGCTGCTTACCACCCGAAACGAGCAAGATGTTCTCCTCAACCTCGGTGATCAGCTTATGACGGAAATCAAGGTTGATCTTGTCACCGAGCAGTCGTTCGAGGAGGTTAGGGAATACATCGCCAGCTCGCTTCGAGACGGAATCCGATCCCTATTTGGCCAGAAGGTTGAATGGAAGGCGTGGCCAGCTCAAGACCAGATAGATGTCTTGGCTGACCAGGCGGACGGTCTGTTCGTATGGGCAGTCACAGCGGTCAGCCACGTCTTATCTGTACTTCGCAGATCTGGGATCACCAGGCGGGATTCAGTGATTTCAGACGTAACCAGCTTCATGGTTGGTGACCTCGATGCACTGTACATGTACATCCTGGACGAAGCGCTTGGAGACGAGTCGGGGCATGAGCCTAATAGATTTGAAAATATCATCCGCGTACTCGGTTTCATCTCTGTGGCCAAACAACCCCTGGAATTATCCCACACCGCCGCCCTCTTGAACATCCATCCGGAAACATTCGATCTTTACCGCTTCATAGAACTAGTCAGAAGTTTGTTCGGCTCTGGAACCGATCCTATTCTTTCATCTACAAAACCGCAACCCCACAAGACATTCATCGACTTCATCACTAGCCGTCGTGCTGGAAGATTTCAAGTCATCGTTCCAGAGCATCATCACAGAGCTTTCGCTCATTCTTTAAGGTCGATGACCACCCATCTTCGCTTCAACATGCTGGACCTCGAGTCCTCCTTCCTTCTTAACACCCAGGTTACGCATTGGGAAGAGAGGATAGCCACCCTGCCTGCTGGATTGGCATACGCATCCCGGTTTTGGGGGTTCCACTTGGAGCACTGTGATCCCGACATGGAGATACCGCTACCATCACTGCAAAAGATCTTCGAGGAACTGTTTCTGTTTTGGTTAGAGGTTATCAGCATAACCGCTACTCGGCGTAGTCATGATCCAGGATCCGAGAGCGGGTGGGGTGTCTCTTACACTCATATTGATGAAAGTGTGGAAACAATGTCGATAGTGAGCAAGAGACTGCAGGTCAGCATTCTTCTCACCTCATATCATCGCGATCTAATTCTCATCCCAATAGGACGATGAAAATGCTGTTTGGTTGTGTGGATTCGCACTAGACGCAGCGCAGCTGATAAAGACGTTCGCCGAGTGTATAAGGACCAGCATTCCGCACCTCTACCTCTCTCTTCTCACTTTCTCGGCAAAAGACTCCATCGTGGCAATTCATTATCGGTGCAGAATTGCTACCATGGTGATCACAGTTCCCTCTCAAGTGCCACAAAATTGGGATTCGTGGGACAGAAAGATACAAGTGTACACTATTTCCTTCTCACCCTCCGGTCGACACATTGCTGCTGGCTATGATGACGCCACTATCCAAGTATGGGATGTAGAAACAGATGAATGTGTTCTTCGACTACTGGGTGGACATCAGAGAGAGATCACCTCGGTCTGCTTCTCTCCTGATGGTCACCTCATCGCTTCCGCCAACCACGGGACAACAATCCGAATCTGGGATGCAAAAACTGGCAAATGCGTCCTAGGTCCACTGAGCGGTTATCCAAGGGGGGTCAAGTCAATCTCGTTCTCGCCAGATGGAAAGCATATCGCATCCGGGTCCGACGATTTTACCGTTCGTATCTATGATGTAAGCACTGGCGAGTGTGTTCTTGGTCCACTCAAGGGCCACACCAGTGTTGTTTCCTCCGTATCGTTTTCTCCAAATGGACTTTACATTACGTCTGGCTCTCAGGATAAAGCCATCAGAATATGGGATGCACAGTCCGGAGAATGCGTTCTTAGCCCACTCGAAGGGCACGATGGAGGGGTCTGGTCTATTTCCTTCTCCCCAGACGGTTCACGTCTCGTATCCGGCTCTGGTGACGAAACCTTGCGAGTATGGGATGTACAGACCGGCTCCTGCATCTGCGCCCCTCTCACTGGTCACACCCACTTTGTCTACTCCGTTTCTTTTTCGCCAGACGGGCGATACATTGTTTCCAGCTCCCACGATAGCACCATTCGCATCTGGGATGCAGAGACCGGTGCATGCATCGCTGGGCCACTCGGCGGCTATGCCTCTCTTGCAAGGTCTGCCTTATTCTCTCCAGATGGTAGATATCTGGTATCTGCCAGTGCGGGTGGGACCATCCGATTATGGGATGTCAAATCAATTCTGCAGGGTCAAAGCCTCGTTACCGACACCCATGGTGAGCTCTAGGCCCTCTGCTACGTCACTCATGCTTAGAATTATACTAAAACACCTTATAGTGCATCCTACTTCAATCACCGATACAGCCGTAGCAGATGATGGCTGGACTATCCAATCAAACGGAAATCGTTTGTTCTATGTGCCATCACCCTATGGTGAGGCCGTCTGGCGGCCTTCGACTATCAGGATTATTGGACCCCCGGTCATGATCAAACCAGACCTAAGCAACTTAGTCACAGGGAGAGAATGGCTGGGTTGCTTTCCAAAGGCATTCGGACGTAGGTAATTGAAGTCTTCCATAGGTCAAGCTTCTCTGTTGTATGAAATGTATAAAGCCATCTCTTCCATGGAACGCAGCTAGTCCTAGTCATGCTCTCATTTTGACTCGTAAACTCCCAGTTAGAATCGTCCGACTCAAAACCCGATATAATACACACACGATCAAGTCACACAAGAATATTCCTACCAACAACAAGAATCGACTTAGATTCGCAATACCCTCAGAGTCTCAACCCCCATCCCACCCACCCCAAGCCCCGCCTTACTCCGCTTGAAAACAGTCTCGTCAACTAACGCAGCACTAATATTGACCACAGTGCTACCATTAGTAGTACTTAGGACAGCATTCTGAGAGTTCCGGATAAGAACTCACTACTAAGGGTTGGCCACTAGTAACCCACGACGGGCAGCTGTTGGTTCAGCACGACAGCTCTACCTCAACCCTTCTGAGCACCTATCCATAGGTGCAGTTCTGGTCAGTGAAAAGGACACTGATTGACACCAGAAAGCTCACTTACCTCAATCTTCACGGGATCACTCCCTCGATGGATCTTCAGACCCTCTTTACCATGGTTGACGTGTGGTTGTCTATGTCCTGAGTGCGTGCTCATCGAACTCTCAATCTCGTTCAGGGGCAGTTTTGAGCCTAATTTATGCCCGGAGTCAGCTCAAATCCGCGTGAACAAACAAGTAACGGGAACAACGGCTGTGGGGAGCTCGATGTACCTTCATCTCTGAAGGTGTGACCGGACCGTAAACTTGAGCTCAGCTCTGGGCGGTGGTTTCGCAGAGCAATTCGATTATTAAATGTCACAAGAAGGGTGTTGGAGTACCTATAACGTGATGTTGAAGAATTGAGTCTGGGGAGTCTAGGCAGTGCGAGTCTGTGCTAGGTAAGGCTGCCACGTACAGTTTGCCCATAACGAGGGTGCTACAAGATCCAGTCATCAGCTAACTCCATACTTGACGCTTGAGTGAGAGGTGTTAGTACTCACGAACAGAAGAAATATGATTTAGTCTATCACGATTCGGCAGTAAGCCACCAATTACGAAATTTTACCACTGTCGTTTCACTGGGACGGACTCACGGGAAATTGGATGTAACACACCAGCGAGACCAACGCGATGGTCGCTATACGCAGAGAAGAAACAGCGGCATCTCAGTCAGGTTCAAGCTGTCTTGTCCGGTGGATGGATATAGACCTGTGAGGGAGTTCGTCTCGACGACTACCTGAACTATTCTTGCCAGCATCACCCCAGCAGGTTTATCCGCATGTTTACGAGTCGTGTGAAACTATTGCGTGGTAGGGACAGAAAAAAAAACGAAGTCAGTATTTAGAGGTAGCTCTGAATACTGAGTATCGTTTGCGTACCACGAAAACCATGGTGAGGGCGATAACCACGTCACATACGCAGCCTGCGGTATTCCAGATCTAGGAGATCGAAACATGCAGGGATTTACGTTAGAACTCAAGAACTGTCACCGTCATGAACTCTGAGGATGCTTCCGGCTCCGCGACGTACCAGAAAATTCACGTTCATGGGATAATAACTATGGAACTTGCTAAATTTTGCCAACTGTATCGCCTATCACCCATTCCATTGGAGAAGGTAAAAAAAACATCAACTATCGCTCGCATATATTGGGAAGCCTATATCAACACTGACTTTGACAGAGCTATAGATTGCTGCCGTCGTTTGAGTCAAAGAAGACTAATGGACATTTTTATCAGTAGGCTACAAGGATACCTTACCCTAGTAGAACGTACCGCAACCACGAAACATGATACCCATTTCAAGCTTGCTCGAAGCGTGTATATGCGATACGCGAACAAAGTCTGGACGATAGTTGCCATGATTCCACAAAACATGGGTCCGTCGATTGGAGAGAGAAGAGTCTGGTCGAGGTATTCGAGGTTGCCATAGCCCGCGCTGAACCTGGTAGAGTCGATTAAGCAACAAGAAATAATTTGTCTCATGTCTGTGCGAAATTGGCTTACCAGTGATACGTGTCCACTGTAGAGAGGGCCGTTTGTATGCTCTCTAGTAGGTAGGAGCCGTAGACTGCATGAATGACATTTTGTTAATGCAACTGCCTAACGAAAACATTGTCCTGAGGTTGAAATACCTAGCATCTTCAAAGAGACTTTGTCCTCTCCGAAGTTGAGGTGGTAAATGTCTGTCGTAACCTACGTGTTAGTATTATCTAAACTTCATGAAATGTAGGCCGAAGAAGCGATCCAGTACGATCCTGGGAAAGAACTCACAAACTTGGATGGTCAGCACACCGTAGAGACCCCAGTTGAATATCACGCCAAAAATCTATCAAGAGTCGAAATTCAGCATGTGACAATACGAGGGAAAGATGAGGAACGATAATAAGGAGAGCGTACCTGGGGTGCCGTCCTTGTAGAAGAAAGATTCAATCGTTGTATTTCATCTTCAGTAGGGATAGTACTCGAACGAGAGATAGGAGGAACTCACAGGGAAGCGATATCCTCGGGGATTGTGACAGTGATGTTGGGCATTATCACCAACGACTGGAGGCTAGGCTCAAGTCCTACCCAGATAGCGCGTAGGAGAGTAAAAGCTGCCCTCACAAAGATATGGTGCACTTGAGGTTAAGTACTACTCAGACAACAAATGTGCCTGTTTCCTTTGCAGTGACTACCTGACAGGTGTCAGCTTCGCTGATTCTTGATAACAAGAATGCAGTACAAGTAGCCGCGCCTTCTGAGTGGGAATTATCTTTGACGCTGATAGAAGGATTAGCTGCAAACGCCCTCTTCGAGGCAGTGACAAAATTCTAAGGGAGGTGATCGATATCAGGCGGCGCAGCTGCAGTGAAAAGAAACGCCTCCTTACCCAATTGAGTAAGACTTTCAGGGTTAGAGTCCAGTACTTTCCCACCGGGTTCTCTCGCTGAATTGCCGCGAGGAAGAAGATGGAGTGTTCCCTTTGTGATAGCGTCTAGAAACTAGGAATGATCTGGGAAAATGCCCCTCAATACCACGGCGAGGAGAATTCTCGTTCCTCGTCGTCAGTGTCAGTCAATGCTTGCTCAGTGAGGAAGTGTCAGAAATGATGCTGAAGGACAGAGGGACAACCGGTGAGTTGATGCAGCACCCAACCGACTGCAGGTACCTGTAGAATAAGCTCAAGAAGATGAGGAGCCATGCGGGCAGGCATCTCTCTGTGGGGTGCAATACTGATACTGGAAGGATATGTATCATCCAGATTCCAAGGACAGCCCTATCGAGCCTAGCCACCTTGAGGTCATAAAAAGGAACTATAGCATCCAGGCCCAAGTAAGATAGCTAGAACATGATTATCTATGAGGAACCGTCACTATCCATCCTTTTGAGAAATAAGTCAAGGTACGAACCCGCATCATCCTGTAGAAACGTACAGATCCAGCAAAACAAAAAAACCCGCGTGCTCTGAGGCGTCGTACTGACAAATATCGGTACCGCGCGCCTCCCTCTGCTATCGTCTACAGGTGATGGAGTAAGCGGGGGTATGCGCCTTGGAGTGATACCTGTAGGCTGTACCAGGCCACCTTCAATCCTAAAGAGCAGGTCATGATATTAAGACAACCCACCTAGTCCCGAGACTCACGAGTCCAACGTCGACTTAGGTGAAGCCACGAGGGACAGACACAACCGAAAACTCTACCCCCCCCTCCTCAGCCAGCTCCCGAAGCTACCTCAACGGACCACCCAAGGGCTCCAGTTTCCACTCAGAATCCGGCACATCGTACAAGCCGCGATACTGGCAGGACGTTGATTTGTCAGGATCAACGAAAACGATTTCCTGCAAGGAGCATGGTTCATTATGCTCAGAGTCGCTACTCCGTGATACCCTGCTCAGGATCATGGGTTGTAACGTGGCTAACTTTATGAACACCCTAGTATGAAGCTGCAAGAACACGAGCCGGGGGCACAGTCGGCGGGCTGCCGGAGGGTGTGATGACGAGAAAGTTCCGGTGATGGTGGATGGCGTTCGTGGGCACCACTGCAGGGCCTGTATCACGGCGTCGATGCGCCGTTCAGGGATTATCGTGCGTGACCAACCCCAGCGAGGATGACTAGGTCCCATGGTCAGCGATCGCAGGTCTGGAAGAGCAGCTAGAGTATCAACAAACGCGTCCCAGCATTTGACCTATGAGTCTCTGATGGTCAAACTGGAGATACTGAAAGCGCCGGAGGAAACAACGAAATGTCGGACGACCTCTAAAGCTTTGGCCTTGGCGAACATGATACAAAGAGTTTTGGTATTCGGAGCACGAAGGTGATATAGTATCCTCCTGCCTTCGTCAGAGCTATTGGAGGGGTGTTGTCCGGTTTCTTCAAAGGAAATTTTTATAGAGGTTAGCCGATCTAGTTGGATAGGTCCATGTGACGGAGAGCAGTGGAGTGGCGTGTGTGACTCGATGGAGAGTGAAACCAAGTTGGGGGTTGAAGACAACACGTCGAGGATTGCACTGGCTATTGCAGCGCACCGGTACATTGAGAGTCGGGCAAGACTTGTCCCCTGGAACTGAAACGCCTTACCGAGGGAAGAGCATTCGAGATGCACCTCCTCCAACATCGGGTTCTTGAGCAATGTATTCCGGCAGTCCGAAGACGACAGCGAAATCACGCCAGAAAGGTGAAGTTGCTGTAGATTATCGAAGACTAGGAAGATCAGTAAGCAGGATAGGGTTCTGAAGGGTGAGTTTCTGGCATCTGATCATTTCTCGCAACAGGATTTCAACGCCTCGTCCTAGCTCTGCAGGTTTTTCTCTCGTGTTGCATCAGCCCTGTTTGATGTGTACAGATCGTGCTCTGTAGCCCATTCTCTCTACCTGCCAAATCAGCCGACGAGCCTGAAGTTCGTACGGGATGTTTGAATCCCTTGGACAATCTAGAGGCTTCCCAATGGAAAGATCGGCCCAAAGAGAGGGGCGGGACAGCGCAGCAGTCCTCCAACGTCGGCATACTGCAGATGCCTGCCACGGGGTTCCTTCGTGCAGCTGGAGGAATATCTGGACAAGAACGTCATCTAGAAGACAAGCAGCCCGTGATAGGTAAGGAAGATAGGGTCCAACCGCATCGTCAATGCTTCGACGACGACGCCTGAGCCTTTCCATTGCAGCTTCGATCTGTACGGTTTTTGTCTTGGCCTCTTCTACAACACGCGTGGCAAAGATCAAGAGACTGGGGTAATCGTACAGTTTGTCGCAAGATGAAGAGAGAGTATACGCCGATGGTAGCCCCAGTAGAGACGCATCAGGTAGACCGCAGGATGTACAGCACTTTTCTGGATGATTGGCCATTTTGTTCAAGTTGAGTGTGAGCGCTGTGAGCACTTGAGCGTCTAGGAGCACAAAAGGCGCCCCGATTCATGGCTATCAACCTTGAAACCAACCGCCATCATCTTCTCCTTTTGCTGATATGACAGCGTTGAACCTATCATCCCTAAGCCATACATAAACCGGCTTGCATTCACGATACTTAAGCTTACTTTTCCATTCTCGTACACTAAATACGGTGTATCGAACTTTGTTCAAAATCACAACACATGCCGCTCGGGCTTGGGAACTTGCTAAATCTACTAGTCGTCTCCGAAACTCAGAAATGGGCTTTGATACTCATGCCGTGTTCATTTGACTGACAGTACTTCTACCGGTAGGCTGATCATTCCAGTGTGCATCCAGGTGATATATTATCGCCGATTCTCTACTATCTAAACCTACAAGATGATACAGTCCCTACGCTTCTCTAAATTGGGCTCGGCAAGCACAGCTACCATACTACTTCCGAGAGAAGCTCTGGCTCATCATCAAACAAACAATTCATACTCAAAGGCTTTAGCTGAAGTTGAGAACTCAGGAAACCCACTCATTGCTCCAACTGTCGGTATCAAGAGAGCGACCACCCTGATGAGGCCAGCGTTACGACACGGCCATCGTCTTGACATGACCGTAGAACCTTGTCTTCGCTCTGTTCTCACTGTGTTGTCACCGCTTCAGGGAGTATAGGTTTCCAACCTTTCTGACCATCCGTTGGGAGGATTCGATTTTATTCGCCCAACTACAACGTTCGCTTGTACTCTGTGACGTCTTCATGGATGGAACTACTGGCAATGCCCTTCCTGAAGACATCACCGCATTGTGAGTCAGATGTCTCCCGGGTGTCGCTTCGCTTCTTGTCGCTTCTCACTGATTGCTGGGTGTAATACTACCTGAATCTCGTATATAGGACCGCGCCTCAGGTAAGCCTTGAGAACAGCAACTCGAGTCGTTTGTCCTTGCTGAAGCAGAGGGACTCGCGTCTACTTATAACAACAAGCTCACTGATCTTTTCGCCCATAGCTATTGGGAACCATTTTCAACTGGGCACTGTTCGGTGTATTAACGACTCAAGTTTGTGAGTCCTGTTTTCTTCTTCATCGTCTGTTGCTAGTTAGTGCAGAGGGACACGTCAAGATGCTGTGTTATGTGATCTACCTCTTTTGTGATCTAGCTATCTGTCTATGGTGCATGCCTATGAAAACTGACTGCTCTCATTTAGATATCTACCACCTCAATTTCTCGCACGATAAGGCCTTCCTCAAGTCACTGGGTATGCATCTTCAGCTACTAGGTCTTGTTATATGCTGTACTAATCCTTTTAACCACAGTGTACGGAATATATGTCCTAGAGATTCTGCAAACAGCACTTTGTACGGCGGATCTGTATCACTGGTAAGTATATTTCCAGTTTTGAATCTCACCATGACCATCCTCCCCTTCTTGTATCATATCCTTATGACTGCCCCCATCTATACTACTTAGTGCATCTACTAATCTCCCACTAGGTCTCAGGTTCGTGGTAGGCTTCGGAAATCTCAAGTACCTTGACGAAACATACGTATCCTGGCTGGACACACCAGCGTTATGCGGGATCATAGGATTTATCGTCCAGATTTTCTACGCGTTCCGGATATATGCGCTCAGGAGGAGTCTGAGGTTCCTAGCGGGATTCGTTTGCATGGTAGGTTTCCTCCAAGTTTGTAATGCAAGAGATCTAGACTGATGTGTTGGGTCGTTCTGTTTTGATGTATCGTAGCTGTCTTTTGGATAGACTGCGAGTGCGATGCACACCGCTGTTAGGGTAGGCTTTTGATATGTCGTTGTTACGCTAGCATGTTCACACTATTGCCCTATTTTCTTCTCTGCTCAACAGGCCTTCCAAGTCGGCCACTTCAGTCATTTTCATGACGGCTACCCTTGGTCGTTCATTGTGCGCCTCTCTCTTATACACCTGGTCTATCCGTCCTCATGAATTCTACGGTTGAATCCCAGGCATGGCCGGTAGCTGATGCACTAGCTGACGTAGTTATCGCCGTCACGATGATATACATGGTACGAAAAATACCTCCCGGTTCCTGTTGGCTTCTCAGTGCTACTGGAAGTAAGTCACTAATAGTTTTGCACAGTTCCTAACCTCCCGCCTCCGCATCGCACACTCCACTGCGAAAGTTCTGGCCAAGATAGTCAGATTAGTGGTCGAGACGAATGCACTCACCGGTGTGTGTCGAGAGTTTTCCTTGTCGTCTTGATTTATTTTTTCTTGTCTCATCTTGGTTGTTTGTTTATTTTTCGACGCGACGCTTTCAGCTGCATCAGCGATATCGACTCTGATTCTGTTTATTGTGTACCCAGTGAGTACCGAAATTAAACCGATGGATTATACAGTTGGGAGTAACCACTGCCGTGCACAAACTTTCCTGCAGGACAAACCATATTTCATCTGTCCGTGAGTTCGCTACCTTCTCCTGACCCTACTCATCTCACTCCCGAGATCTGAACCTCAACTCTAAGTACACTCACTATGGGGAAATTGTACGTTCTCTTCCCTCTTCCACTGACGACGACTTATGGCTCTACTATGATTAGATATTCCAACGCCCTACTCGCAACATTCAACAACCGTCTCACCCTCCATAAGATCAAGAACCAACTGGGCGATGCATCGACTGGCAGTAGTGGCCTGTTTCGCTCTACGCATCTAGATCTGGATACCGTCTTGGCATTCCAGAGTCGGGCCGGTGCGGGTGAAGAAGAGAGAGTCGAGGTTCTTACTTGAATCGCTGGCCGACTTGACTGTTTTTCCTTGAATATTTGTTGTAGATTGTGAGGACTGTTCAGGCGGATGCGTCGCTGTGCTGAGAACGGTATGCAGTAGTAACCATGACTTTGTCAGGTCGTGTCAGTTGGTGTTGGTGTGTGCATGTACGGAAGTTGCCACTTTCTGGTGTCGTACGAAAAAAAGGACGCCAAGCGTAGTGTATTCGTCAACGCATATAAGCGTGCATCTGTATATATATGTATATGTATCATTACCCACAAGTCCATCTCGAACTAACCTCCCTTCACTCTCCTTCTCCTCTTCTCTCCCCTCATCAAAAAACAAAAACAAAGAAAAGAGAAGCCTCCCTACCAAAACCTCCACCACAAAAACACAACCAAGAAAAACACCAACGCAGCTAAAGGCGCGTACTGCCGTAGCATAGCTTGAAAGTTGATGTTCCTTGCCGCTCGTCTGTATTTCTCGCTTTCGGAGCGGAGGGATGTTGAGAGGTGGGACATTTCTGTTTTATTTTCAAGAACAAGGAGAGGGGTCGTTAGTTAGGTTTCGTTTCATTACGCAGATACGCGGGCCAAGTGAGGGTATAGACAATTGGGGGTATAGACAAGTGGGGGTATAAAGAGTAGAGAGAACAGGAAAGAAAACACATACTATCCAACGAATCCCCCCTCCACAACAGCTCCTCCATATTCTTCGTCATGATCCTCGTCACGTCTTGTAAATCGTCGTTCAGCCTGTCCAGTGCGTTACCGCCTGCTGAAGACGACGCAGCAGCGGTCCGTGAGTCGCGGTATAGCCGGGCGGTTTTGGACATGAATGTGTCTGTTGGAGGGAGGTCAGTTTGGGTTTGTAATGATGAGAGGGAGGGAGGGAGGGGAGGGGAGGGTGAAGTAGATTGAGTATGGGTGATACGAAGAGAAGCCCTTGCTATGAGCAAGAGCCCTCACTTCTCCATTGAACAGCACCAACACAGACAGAGAGGGGGTGAGAGTAGTAAAGAGAGAGAAAGAAAACTAACCAAACCCAACAAACGCATAAGGCCTCTTCACACCCTCCACCTTCGCTCCATACGTCGTATCGAACTCTTTCGATAACTCGTCGAGGTAGGAGAATGCGAGTTTACGAGGGTAGGATTTATCGGCTATCGTTAGGAACACGACGTTGTTCGATATCAGGTAGCTGTAGAAGGCTGGG
Organism: Agaricales sp. HM26-F1; assembly: GCA_002718315.1. Taxonomy (NCBI): domain Eukaryota; kingdom Fungi; phylum Basidiomycota; class Agaricomycetes; order Agaricales; species Agaricales sp. HM26-F1. The sequence continues at coordinate 489,979 of NIBX01000115.1, read as the reverse complement.
TTAGCTCGACGTTCAAAGATAAGTAGAGGTAGTGTAGTGTAGTGTAGGGAGATAGAGAGAGAGGAGGGGAAACGCACTGTAAAGTATACGCCCCGCTCTCGATCGAACACCTCGGTTCAGAGTTGGGTGATATCCTCCGGAAGATGAGTTTCGACTGTTGTTTGTGTTCTTGCAGTGCCTGTTCCGTCTACACCAGCACCAACCAGAAAGTATATTCAGCACATGAATTCATCACATTCCACGCCTTATACCCCGTCTCGGAAGGAAACGAGGTACGCAGCATGGGTACTGAGAAAGCCCGGGGTGCTGAATATAACGTACCTGTTCATCATCGACGCTCGCAGCGAGTGGCAGAGCATCAGTTGCTCGGACTATAATCGTCGAGCGGACCATAGGTATATGTACGGGTTAGAGGGTAGGTGCTTTTGAGGGTCGGGAGGATTTTAGTCGGTGGTGCCTCTAGTAGCCTTTTGGAGTTGAGTGCAAGGAGAAGGGGTGTGTGGCAAGTAAATTTGAATGACGTGTGGATTATTGACAAGGTGTGGCCAGGGCGATCAGAGGTGGGATGATGCTTTGTCAGCGGGTAAGGGCTTTGGAGAGAACAGCGACGATGGGTTGTTCGAGAAGATAAAGCTCTTTTGGGGGTTCCGCCTTGCGTTTTCCATTGGCCGCTTGCGAAGCCTAGCTTAGGGTATGCAAGAAAAACTGAATGTTACTGCAATCGGTGTCTCATCATGTACGACGACCTATTGATGGGAGATTCTTGACTCTATCAACTCTCCCTTTATCTCAGCGAACTTGGTCAAGAGCGATGTTCAAACTATTGGCCCGTGCTGCTCTCTTTGATCTACTCTGGTTTTTGAGGCTTAAGATCTGGAAATGAATGGTTAACTTTAGCGTGTACAACGTAACATTATACTCACATACTACCCAGTAGGCATTAGCTAGGTGATGGTCGTGCTTTGAGTCGTATAAGAACAGAGCTTGATCGCAACCAGCAGAGATATATCCATGTTTATCCACCATCTTACATCGTGAGAAGAGCAATTATTCCCTCTAGCCTTCCTTGACTTTCTGCGTACTACGGAGAGCATTCGAGACTCTACTCAAGCTCATTCTGAGGCCCATCGAGGCCTGCCGACGTGAGCCAACATGCCTGCCTGTGATTCGTCCGGTAGCCGGAAACCATATTTAGTCCGACAACCGGATATATCAATGATATTTCATCCCAGGTGCGGGGTCTGGAGCGGGTTGCCTTTGACCATCATCACACCTGCATCTCTTCCCAGAATCCTCTTGAACCAGCTTTGTACTGGGCTTGTATATCTTTATACCTCTATACCTCTCTCAAAGTATCCACGATGGGCGTCTCGATATTCGATGTGGACAAGCAGGTAAACGCAAAACTATCACCTCATCAACACGCAAAGCCACTCACTATCTACCTACACTTGTTGTGGGATATATAGATGACGTTCTACGGAGCGTATCACTCTAACCGTATCAACGTCCTGGTCCATATTATCTTCGTTCCTATCCTGCTATGGACGTTCCAAGTCATGGGCTGCCAGATCCCTCTCGCCGACTCTATCAAAACTGCTATCGGCACTGTCGCGGCCCTCGTCAATGGAGGGACTGTGCCAGCCTGGCTCTTCCACTACAGGGTGAATGAATGGATGGTATGGGATCTGAACGCGACGAGTATCGTCATGGTGCTTTACTGGTCTTATTATTTCATTCTGGAGCCTCTCGGTGCGGTACGTCTATTTTTATTTTTATTGACCGATTGCTGCGCTGCTTCGCTTTGAGAGGGATGGGTGCTGATTGGTTAGTTGTTTTGGTAACAAACAGATTCTGTACGCGCCTCAGCTGGTTCTGTCTACGTTGACGGCTCTGTCCTACTCCTACGGCCCCGACTCGTTCAAGCACGCGGCGATCCTCAACGGTGTGTCCTGGGTAGCTCAGTTCCTGAGCCACGGAATTGCAGAAGGCAGAGCACCAGCTTTACTCGATAACATCGTCGGAGGTGAATAAAATACCCTTCCTTCCCTTTCAGTCTCTTCGTCCTTTACTCACATAAACATCCTTTTCATTTTTTCATCAATAGCGCTGGTACTCGCGCCTTTCTTCGTGCACCTCGAGATCCTGTTTTCATTGGGGTACAAACCCGAGTTGCATAAGCGCCTGCAGAACGAGATCGGAAAGGAGATTGTTAAGGTTAGGAAGGGTGAGGGTGAGAAGAGGCGCGCGAAAGAGGCCAATGGCGGCAAGGTTGAGTGAGCCGCTGTCTTGATAAGTTAGGCAGGTGGGGAAGACGATGGCGGGACTTGGGCTTGTTGAGATGAGTGGAAGCTAACAAAGTTTGAAGGGGATATGATATGTATACCGGTGGTGTGGCATGTACCTTGAGAATCGGAAGCTACCTATATCTATTCATTTGCTGTATCTCCGCCCTAGTATTTTCTATGTGTACCAGTACGTTCTGTGATAATCCCTTTCGAAAGCGAGTCCGAATTTTGAGTCGAGCCTACTGAAAGAGGAGCTTTGAGGCCTGTCACATGGGTAGAAGAGGTGTCGAGCTTCCTCTTAAACCACTACCAGGCTCTACATTCGCCCTCCTCCTTGCATTATTCCTAGCCTTCATTCTGCATTCTGGCACTAATTTCATGGCTATTCCTTAGATCATCATCTCCTCGTATGAACCTCTGCATTCGTGCGGCTCTCAAACCACACATCCATTCTCATTCTCACATCAAACTTCTTTCACGGCACGCTCAGCGCAATATACAGTTACATCCATGGCATTACACGCAGCAGAGACTCTATTCCTCACCACCGCCGCAGCTCTCTCCGGCCGATGAAATGCTGGAGGAGCTGAGGCGTGTGTTGCACGAAGACGACGGCGACGGCGAGTCAGGGAGTAATACCATAACGGAGCTGTCCTCGATGATGGAAGAGGCTCCTCCGAATCCGATTCAGAAGGCACAGCCCAACCTCATGCACCTCGTCTCCAAATTGGTGTACCGCGTAGAGCAGTGTATATCCATGGCGCAGGACCCGCGCGACCTCAAAGATCTCCGCCCGGGTCTAGTCAAAGTTTTCAACAGCTCAGACATCCCACTCGCCGACAGAGCGGGCGTGTTCAACGGCGTCGTGCTAGGACTCATCGGTCGGAGGTCTTTCCAAGGTGCCGCTACCGTGCTGGACATAGCAACGTCTGAAGGGATCGTCTTTCCACCTGTAACCACTGCTCGTATGCTCGCCATCGCCCATGCGATGACGACTGAAACCCACGATGAGCTTCTGGAGGCGCTGTCGCAGCTTTTCTGCCACAGCGCGTTCGACGAACCGGGATTGAGGGAGCTGTTGGATTTTATGACGGACCTTGGGTACCCTGCGGGGTTCTTGGACGAGGTGGCGAGGGTGTTCCTTAGTGAGAGAAGGGACGCGCCGTCTGCTAGGTTGCTCGCACGGCTTACTGCTATCAACGCTAGGACAGAGTCATTGGAAGCGGTTGTAGGGTGGCTAGACACCGTCGAGCTCGTTGCGAATCAACGCCAGGCAGAGGCAGAGTCGAAGGGCAACACCACCTCACAACACTTGCGACACGACACACTCGCACTCCCTTACTCCACCATCCTCTCCATCCTCGTCCGCAAACACAAAGTCGCGCCCATCAGCGTAGAGCTGCTCCTGAAACACATGCAGCAAGCGGGGGTCGCACCGGATACGGCGATTTTTAACAACCTTATTCAGTACTATGTGCAGAATAGGGAGTATGGGAAGGCGTGCGAGTTGTATCGGACGTTGCTTTGTGCGTGGAGGGGCACGGAGGGTGGTGTGTCGAGGGAGATGAGGATCGTGCCGGATGCGTATACCTTCGCGTCGATGTTCTATATCCTCGGGCTCGACCCTCCAGATAAACGGGTTCGCCCACGCATCAAGCGCCGCATCCGTCCTCCCAATGCACCACCCGCCCGCTCGGTATTCAAAGACATGTTCCAAGCCCACCTAGCATACACCTATCACACACCCACCGTCTCATCTCCAGTCATACAACCGCATATCCTAAGGCAGGCGTTCAAATGCTTCCTGTACATACGCGATTACTCCGCTGCGTTCGTCGTGGCACAATGCTTCGGTGTTTTTGGTCTGAAGCCTGCTGTGAAGACGTACAGGGTACTGGGGCAGCATTTGGTTGCTAGGCTTAAAGTGGAGAAAAATTGGAGCGTTCTGAGGACGGAAGGAGGGAGCGGGACTGGGCCTGAGAAGCATAACGATGCTTCTGCCTTGAGAGCCCTCATCTACGCGGCTCGTCCGTCCCTCCTCGGGATGTCCTCTGTGACTTCTGCTACTGAGACGGGGCGTGAGAGCGCGCGTCGTGCGGAGGATAACTGGCTCGCTGTGCTACAAGCCTTCGAAGACGGAGAGCCTCAATTAGCAGAAGATCATCCACTCCCCTCCGAACCCCTAGAATATCTAATCAAGCATATCCTCCGAGACGTAATCGTCAAACCCCCCATATCTTCTCGACCCTCAGCCTCCCCGCCGACTCACGAACTTGACACTCGTCAAGTTACCTCTCCCCCTGAGTCTGATCCCGACTCAGGAGTGACCGAGTCTCCTTCAGACTCTGACAGTGAGGTGAAGACACCAACACCAGGTCAGGACTTGCAGGTGTCCACCCCCCTGGATGCTGTGAGCGAGTCGACACCGCGTCGTTCTCTGCCGGTTAGACGACTAGGAAAACTCATCGCAGAGGCGGTGTCGCAGGCGAGGTCAGACATGTTAGTCCCTGTTCCAAGGACCCAGCGTGCTACCTCTGAAATTCAGACTGGGAATGACATTGGGGATAGGAATGAGACAGATAGGAAGAGTGAGAGGGAAGTCCGAGGTAATGTGGATAGGAGAAGATGGAGAAGGCTTGCGAGGATGAAGGGGGTGTTACGGTCTTGAAGCGATTGGAGCTCTGGCTCTGTGCTGTGCCCCCGGCTGCAGAGGGAGGTTCTGCGGAGCTGGCTGATAGCAGCGCTACGATTGCGGACTACTACCACTTGCGCCAAGCTTGGAGGGAACAGAGGTGCTTGAGTCATCTGTTGGTTCTGTGTCGTTTCTCCAGCCAAGTGGTTTATCCTCCCGTTACGACAACTCTCCAACTTTGCTTCCGACCCAATGCACCTAGCTTTACTTCCGATCACTCTAGTGTACCTTGAGGCGGAGGTAAAAGCCGCTGCATCCCTCTCCTCGGCTTTACAGTTTACCCCCTCACTCAGGGACTTCCTCGCTGAAATGTCTCAGCCTCCCCCTTCCTCCTGGTACTCTACCTGTACAGCTTCCACGCGCTCAAACCTGGTATACCTCTCAAACCTAGCATACTTCTCACACCTCTCAAGTCAAACGACGACTTGGTTCGGACAATGGATTTCACTGTACGCCCCTTGGATTTCCCCTGGATTTCCCCTGGGGTTTTGGGTATAAAAGCCATAGCGGTTTGCTGGATATTTTCTCCAATCAACTGCTTAACCACCTTCAACCAAATCTCTACAACCTCTACTCTACAAACCTCTACCCTATCAACCTCTACTCTACCCACATCTACCTTATCCACCTCTAACCTACCCTACCCTATCACCCTTAACAACCTACTTTACCGACACAAGTGCCCACTATGGCCACTTTCATGACGAGGACCAGGTCTATCACCGACCTGGAATATCACTATTGTGCCCTGTGCGACATGTACTTCAAGACCAAGGAGGAGATGCTGAGCCATGTCAACGTGAGAGCGTATGGTCACCCTGAGTGTGGTGAATGTCACATGCGCTTCTTGAACACGAATTCTCTACGAGAGGTAAGCTCCCCGTTACTTTACATGTCTGCACCATACTCATGCCTTGTTCCTCTCTCAGCATTATCAGAGGTCTTCGAAGCACTTGTATTGCCGCTTTTGCGACCGACTTTTCCACAGCCCCTCCGCTATGCGTGTCGTAAGTCCCACATAAATGCGATCTATGACATTCTCCTAATCCCTGTTATCCTTCTCTCTCTCAGCATTTCGCCTACTCCCAGTTCCACCACGATTGGGACGTAGCCCCACCCAAGAACTACGCCAAGGTCCGTCACCTCTGGGAACGAACTACACGTCCTGGATGGGAGATCAGTTTGGCTGTGGCTGAGGACTTGGTGTTGAAGCATGAGACTCAGGAGGATGAAGTCGACTGGGATAAGGTTCATGAGAACGCATGCTTGAAGGAGAGAGAGGCGGAGAAGCCGAAACCGGGTTTCGTCAAGAACAAAGTGGTCAGTAGACTCTCCTCTTTTCCTTCTCATGAGAACGATGATCCTGACGTCTTTCCTGTCAAACAGGCGTACTTTGACGAGCTTCGTTCTAGACCGTCTGCCTCTGCCCACAAGGGTAAGGGCAAGGCGGTAGATTGCTCATCGGCCCCTACCTCTTGCTCTCCGGAGAAGAAGAAGAAGAAGAAGAAACGCTGCGCCGGGACCATCAAGCACACTTGCCCCATCTGCATGTGTACCCCCCGTTACGTCGACGTCACCCGCTGTGGTCATATGTTCTGCCACAGATGTCTGGACAAGGCGTTGACGGAGGATCATCACCAGAAGTGTCCTTGGTGCAGGACGAGGGTCGAGCGCCACCATGTGAGGAAGGTGGATCTGTGTCCAGAGTTGAAGCCCACGGAGGAGGAGCCTGGGGTCGTTGAGTCGTAGGAGTCGGCCTGCCATTTTCTCAATAGTGCACATTGGACACTTTACTTTACTACTCTGCTATTGTTCTCTTCTTCAAACCAATTCTATATTTTCGCTCTTCTCTACTCTCTTGCACTAAGTCCGACATCGTTTGACGAACCATTCACTGATTCATGCAAAGGGTAAAGTTGATCCTTTCCAGAGTCCCCTCTGGGTCCGTGACCGCGTTTCAACCTTCCTAAACTTCCACTAGTTCGCCCAGAGTTTTCTCTAGCCTTTATCATTGCCAATCGCCATGAGTGCTAATGTTGTCCTTGTGGTGGTCGATGGCACTAAGGATGGTGGTCACGACTCCGCGTTGACTTGCTTTCTGCCCTCATGACCGCTGTGGAAAATGTGAACACTGCGCTTCATTTTGTCCTGACCGTCAACTCATTTGAACCTCCCTTGTTGAGATTGTTTGCTATGTCCCCAGAGACCTCTCTCTCTACCATCAATCTTAACTCTTCAACTCTTTGATCCACAATTGCCCAGTTTGTCGTCAGTGTTCAGCCCCCCTTGGCATCGAGACCCGGCAGTCCTGATGAGGCTATATACGACACACCCATTGGCTTCCAATTCATAGTAACCTGGCTTGTATCCTCGACACCGCTATTCTACCGTGGGACTCAATGAAGTAAGGCACTTTGCAAAGGGGTTGATGCGCTCCTATACACACACTCGAGTTCATCATTTGTTCGTGTAGCGACTAGCATCAGCATGTTACTGGTCTAAGAGCTCACTGAGCACACAGCTTCTCTCCTTTGCAGCTGTGAGCGCTGAGATAAAAGCCTCGAGGATGCGCCTTTAACTAATCCTTCCCTTTCGAAAGCTGCGCTCCAGGACCTCTTTAGCTTGACTTGGTCCCCTTCTTTTTTCTTCTCACTACCCTGGTGGTACTGTTGTTCTTTAGGTTCTAGGGGTTGATTCCTTGTTTGTTCTTTTTCTGTTCCTATTCGCTGGTCGTCCTTCTCTTGAGGTTTCCTTTTTTTCTGTTTCATTCGACATGTTGCCGCGTCTATCGAGTTCTATTGTTGGTGGTTTGCTCTGCTTTTTGCCATGGGCGGGAGTCCACGCTTTGGTGGTTGGGCCCAGAACAGATATCGTGGTGGAGAACAAGATGATATCTCCCGACGGGTTTGATCGACTGTGAGTTCCTTGCCTTGATCAATTCCATGGGACCGTGTCCTCACAGTATCCGTAGCGCTGTCGTTGCAGGGGGGAGTATGCCTGGTCCACTCATTAGGGGCGTCAAAGTGAGTATACGGCGCTTCTGCTCCAAGGTCATTGCCCTCAGTTACTTGCAACCATCCAATAGGGTTTTCGCTTCAAGCTCAATGTTATCGACAAGCTGACGGATGCTGCTATGCTGAAGAGTACCTCAATTGTGGGTAGTAGCCAATCATCTCAATGCGATGCACAGTTGACGACGAGTTACTTGCACAACCTCTCAGCATTGGCATGGTATCTTACAACGAGGTACAAATTGGGCCGACGGACCAACCTTCATCAACCAATGTCCGATTTCTACTGGGCACTCTTTCCTTTATGACTTTTCTGCTGGAGATCAGGCGAGTTCATCATAGTTTCTCCTCTTAGTACGGGGACGATGAACTTCCACTCCAGACCGGTACATTCTGGTACCACTCTCACCACGTCGTCCAATATTGCGATGGCCTGCGTGGGCCGGTGGTGATTTACGATCCTCAAGATCCCTACAAAAACATGTACGATGTGGACGATGAGAGGTACGAAAACAAACCCATGCATAGCCCTCCCGTTGATATATGTTCATCACGGCTTACTTGCAGTACTATCATCACGCTCATGGATTGGTGATTACCTCTGCGCTGGTTGACCATACTCGTTGAACGCTCATCATGAAGAACAGGTATCACATCCCAGCTGGGCAAGTACCTCCCGGCCCAGGTCCAGATTCGAATCTCATCAACGGCTTGGGTCGTTTCCTTGGTGGCCCGAAATCGCCCCTCGCTGTGGTGACCGTCGAATGTGGGAAGCGATACAGAATGCGACTGATGAACATGGGCTGTGACCCAAACTACGTGTTCTCTATCGACGGGCACACCAATCTAACGTTCATCGAGGCTGATGGTGTTCTCTCTGAGCCTTTGGTGGCGGATTCCATCGTCATCCATCCTGCGCAGAGGCATTCTTTCATCTTGGAGGCTAATCAACCTGTTGGTAATTATTGGATCCGCGCAAACCCCAACGTTGGCAAGCCCGGTTTCGAAGGTGGTATCAACTCTGCTATCCTACGTTACAAAGGTGCAAAAGACGAGGAACCGACGACACAGCAAGACACCAGCGTACAGCCGTTCAAAGAGGCGAAGATGGTTCCGCTCAACAACCCCGCCGCGCCAGGGACCCCAGAAATCGGCGGAGCAGACGTTTCGTTGCATTTGAATCTAGGCTTCAACGATACGCTCAAGAAGTTCACGGTTAACGACGTTCCGTTCATTCCTCCCACTGTACCTGTATTGCTACAGATTCTCAGTGGAGCGAAGAAGGCTACCGACTTGCTGCCAAATGGGAGTGTCTACCTATTGCCTAGAAATAAGACGGTTGAGATATCTTTCACACCGGGTAATGCACCCGGGGCACCTGTTAGTTCATCTCCCCTCAGTCTTTTCCAGTTGGTTTCTCTTACATGGACTTCTTAGCATCCGTTCCACATGCACGGGGTAGATCTTCTCCGATGTGGGGTCCTCTCGGGTTACTGACCGTTTTTCTCCTCAAAGCATACTTTCAGCGTTGTCCGAGGTGAAGGGGCGAACGGAACCACGAATTTTGTCAACCCACCGAGGAGAGATGTCGTTTCGACCGGTCTGCCTGGCGATAACGTCACGATTCGCTTCGTCACTGACAACTCGTCCGTATCCTTGTGAACGATTTTCCCTGTGAATTATCTCTCATGTGTTCGTCTTGCATCCGTAGCGGACCTTGGTTTCTTCATTGGTGCGTGCTTTAGTTGTTCGCATCACAAGAAAATTGCTCACCGATGTCATTCTAGCCACATCGACTTCCATGCTAGAAGGTGAACGTGCTACGAATCTTTTGTTACGATCCAGCAAGTAAAACCCTATCCTTTCTAGTGGACTGGATGTCGTGCTTGCTGAGGACACTGAAGACCTGGAAGCAACCACCGAGACACCACCCGGTAAGTCACTGTTACATTGCCATTTCAACTTCCTCTGAAGTTGACGTTTGATTGTCAACAGCTGAATGGAGCGAGTTATGTCCTACTTTCGAGGCACTGGAGGAGGAAGATTTATAGGATGGCTATCTGGCTCCCTCTCTAAGTATACCATAATGCAGCTGGAGAAGGTTCGATGTAATTACGCGTATCCCAGGTTGTGAGATCCGTCTTGAATTTATAATATATGAACGTTGCACTCTTTGCCGTCTGTCGTGTAGAGTTGCTACATCTAGCACGAGGGGCTTACTGAGATAAGATGAGCGTGACTTTGATAGCCTGCCTCACCACGTACGGCTGTTCCCTGTAGGTGGCCTGCAGCTGCACGCCATCGTCCTCTGATCTATACCGCCATGTCTGCCTATGCCCATTCTCCAACGCCTCAATATGCCTACCCACCGGGTGGTTCGAGTCCCTACGCACAACACGCACAGCTCTCAAGCACGCCTCAACCGCACATGGGGGTAGCTAGCGTCGGTGCGCCGCCTGGCACTGCGCCGCAACCGGGCTCGATAACATACACAACATCACAAACTGCAGATGGAAAGATAGTTTATCACTCCTTCAAGTGCGTATTCCATGTCCTGCTTGGTTTATCGTGCGATTGCGTCTGATCAGCCGTGCATCTTTCATCTTAGGGCTGTTCCTGCGGTGTAAGTACTCGCTAAGAGTCCTGCGGTCAAGGATGCTGATAAGTTTTCTTTCGCTACCAGGTATCAAACGCCCAATGGAACGGTATCAGGTATCCAGTGGGTACCGGCCGAGGCTACTTCGATGATACCTGTTGGTGGTACACCTGCCGGCCCAGTAAGTTTCTGGTTTTCCTCGATCGCGTTGATGTTCGTGCAATGGAAGCCTCTGTCGCTCCCTGTCCAGTTAAATTGATCTTGTCCAAGATCAGTCTCTCTGAGCGCTCAGGATAAAACGCAAGATACGACGAGAACGTGGAATAACATCGAGTTATCTTTGCGATCACAACCTGGAGACACAGCCGCATTCACATTTGCTTCCTTCTGAGCCACCATCACTACTCTAAAGTTCTGCTTCATGCTAATTCTCATGGTTCGCAGGATTTTGCAGCGTCGTGGTCAAGAGGGGGTCAATTGTCCAAGGATGAAGAAAAAAATCTAAAAGAATGGTGAGCCACTTTCGCTTTCGTGGCTCTCTTGATCTCGGGCTGATGAAAAATGAATAATAGGCAACGAACCGAAGAAAAGAAGCGAAGAAAGGAAGAGTCCCAATCAAGAGGCTCTCTAGCATATAACCAACAGCGATCTCAGTCCTCCTCTACGGTCCCCACAGTATCGTCCTACAACTCTCCGTACGGTGCAAGCCCCTCCCCGTATGCCAACGCAAATCCTTTCCCATCCACCTCTCCAGATGAAGCTATGAGGCAAGCTAGAGATCGCGAGCGTCGAAAAAGCTTCAACGCAGGCGCAGCTCCTGGTTATCCCGCAAGTGCCACGAATATATACGCTCAGCCAGATCGACCTCGGAGCCCGTATGCACCTCCTCCCCATGAGAGACCGCGTAGTCCCTACGCTGCTGCTGGTGCCCAGATAGAGCCCGCGCGTAGTAGCCCTTACGCTCAGCAAGGATACAGTCATTCAAGTACTACCCCAGTTGATAGGCCAAGAAGCCCCTACGATATGTCTCGTACAAATCAAACGAACCGTCCACCCTCAGGCATCTACTCAGCTGCAACAGTCAGTGTCGATAGACCCCGGAGCCCTTATGCCCCTGCTCCTCTCAATCTATCCAGGGATCGTCCTCGTACACCCATTGGTGCACCGCCCTCTCCAGCCCATGGTTACGCAACCACCGCTGGCTACGGTGAGATGGAGAGAAAATTTGGGGAGATGCAGCCTTTCGAAAGGGAGAGGAGGGTCAGCTCTTCCATCCCTCCTCAGGGAAACCATGCGTCAGCTGGCTATGGCCCTGCAGTCCAGATGGGGCATGGTCGAGCTCCATCGGGTCCATACACAAGCGGCGGACACGGGGAATATGGGTCTAACGCACCCACTCGTCCTCGCTCCCCGTTCTCACCAGCCGTCGGTCCTGGAGGAGGCTACGTGTACCCCAAGGGGCACGTCATGGAGGGGCAGCCGATTCCTAACGCTGGAGGTTCCACGCCTGCGACTGGAGGATACGCGCATATCGGTGGTCAGGCAGGTTCCGATTACCAGCAGCAGCCAATGAACTCTATCATGGGTGGGGTGCCGGTTCCTTTCCCTCCTAGTCACGGAGTACTCCCACACTCTCAAGCTGCCTCACCCAATATGAACGGAAGAGTTCTTCCAGGAGGGGAGTCGGCCTACGGTCAGCAGCAACAGACGGCTCCGCAGCTTCCTGCGCCAGAGGGGTTCTCGCGGCCTATCAACGCTGCTCTCTCGTATTTGCCTTTCGAGCCCATGAAGATCCAAGATATGGAGGACCTGGCGGTCAAGCTACCGAAGATGCCGCTGGTGTTGCAGATGCACGATGTTTACCCTGAAGGCAAGCTTCGCCTTCGCACGTCTTCTTTGACTCAGAGCTAACCTAACCATCTCTTTTGACAATAGATTGGAACCGCCTCATGAGCGACATGGCTCTGGCCTGGTCCAATAGACTCCCCACAGGACCCTCCCAAACTGGCGTGCCTCCTCACCGCACCACCCTCGCAGCGGATCTTATCGTTTTATGGAACAAATCCTTCTTCGCTGCGAGACATGTCGAGATGGTGCTCTACAGAGGTCGCGAACGACGATCTGGCCCTAGGGCTGGTATCAAGGATATCCTCCTTCCACAGGATGACGACGACGACGACGATTCAGATAGCGAGTCGGACACTGACTCGGACAGTGACGATGATCCCAGATTCTCTCCTCGACCCGTCCCGGGTGCGTATGGTGCGCCCGATGCTTACGGTCGTCAAGGTGTCAACCCAGCTGGCGGCTACTATGGTGCGCAGGCAGCTGAAGCGGACAGGATGAGGAAGAAAGAGAGGAAGCAAGAGAAGAGGCGGCGCAGAAGGGAGAAGAAGAGGGAGAAGAAGAGAGCTGAGAAGACATGGGCTGTATACCTCATGTATACACCACCTTCTGGCTCTCAAGCCCCCTCGAGTCATATCAGTCCTTCAGCGGGGCCTCAGGTTGGTCATACTCATGGGCCTCCTCATGGGCCTCCTCATAGTGGTAACATGGCACAGAATCTCATGGGAAGGAGAAGCCCAGCTCCGCCTATCTCTAATCTACCAACATCAAGCTACAATCACTCTCCTTCCAATGGTCCAGCCTTCATCCCTCCCTCACCTGGCAGAGCTGCTTCTGCTGCTGGTGCATATGGTCAGCCACATTCTCAGTCAGGTTATGGCTCCTCTCAGCCCGCCTATGGGCAACCTCCAGTGGGATATACCACAGTAGGGAGTGGATACTCCAAATCTGGATATGGCTATTAGATAGTCAAGATGATTATGTGGGTTTCACTCATTGGATTATGATTCTTTCCATATATAAATCTGGAGACTTCCATTCTTACTCTGTTTCTCTTTTGGCACTTGTAGTATGCACATGTATGTTCTTGGTTATGTTCCTTTTACTATCTAGGATTTGTATGATCTAACAATTTAGGCTATAACAATATGATCTTTTTTGTATCTATCTTTTCACCAGACTTGTTTCTGATTACCTTGAGCTTTTGAGATTAGAAATATTGTTTAGAATCAAAACATTGATACTAAGCACTTCTCTTATCTCCTATTTTGTATCATCCTGTTTGATTATAGCTGATCAATCAGGTTTACAGAACTAGATAGTGTACCAAACAAAGTTAATATAAGAAATCTAAATCTCATCTATCTAGTTCTTTATACTATCAGAGTATAGAACTATGTGTTTGACTATACTTCTCTTATTAGTTCAGCTTCTGATGTATAACAAGTAGTAGTTAGTTCGCAAAATTATTAATTTTTTAAACTACCATAAAAGAGCTTGAAGAAGTGCAAGATTGAGAAATGAAGAGAAATATATATAAACTTGATAATGACTATGCAAATTGACAGCAGAATGAACAAAACAGAAAGCAATGTAAAACATCATATACTAAGAGAAAAAGAACTATAATTCAATATTTAGTAGTGCAAGAAGTGAAATAGATCTAGTAATGAAGAATTCTCGGTCCTGAGATGGAACAAGATCAATAGAAAGCTGAGAGACATGCTTAATAGTATTAAACATGTCTAGAGACTAGATGAAATTCTAAGCAAATTTGTTAGAAAAGATCTTAGAATACTTACTTGAAGAATAAAAATCAACTCTTGTTTCCTCTCTAGACATATAGCATAAAGTTGATTAAATGCTCGTCTCAACTCTTGAAGTTCCTAAATTATAGACTATGAGTAAATAATTAAACAAATATAAATAGAGACAAAAGATATATACTTGAGATGTAATGGAAACCTTGCCCTTAACCAGCTTATTCATTAGCTGGTACCAATGTTCATACTGTGCTTGATCTATAGTTGTTGCCAATTCAGCAGTGAGCTGAGATTTAGAAGAGTGCTGAAGTTTTGGTCTCTTGAAATTAGAAGAATATGCTGATGATGAGAATGATGAGAGCTTTCTCTTGGAAGAGGGTTGAGATTGAAGGAGACTCTGTAAAGGCAAGTCCAAGTAAAATTGTAGTCCACTGATGTCGACATTATTTGTCTCATCAATATATATGAGTGTGTCTGATGATGATGATCCAGAAACTGCTTTCTTTTGATAGGTCTAAGCAAAGTAGAACAGACATCAACTTATTATCAAATAGAGAGAAAGTAGAAGAACAGTACTTGAGTACTCTGAACTGTCTTATCCTGGACCAGAACAGCTAGCTCAGAATTACTAGAAGTAGTACTCTGTCTTCTTGAGCTGAACCTTCTTTTGCGTTGTATTGTGCTGAGTTCTCTGTCTGAGAGAAAATGTATGTTGGTTGTACCAAAAGCATCATTCATACGGTTGAAATGAGCCTCAGCAGGTGTGACAATAGATGTAGTGATCCCCCAATCTCTGCTATCAATGATAGAGCTTGTTGAGAGGTTTCTAGATCTCAAGCTAGACTGAACAGAGCGAGCAGCGTTCATACACATTATATGGTATGATAGAGGATCCAGATTGCAGAAAGAAGAGCAAATCTCTGTTGACCGAGCTGCAGCAGATGAGAAGAAAAGGAAATCATCTTTTGAAGATAGTGCCAGTAGATGATCATCAGACTCAATAACTAGAGACTGAGAGACTTTATTGACTGAGCGAGATCCAGTAGCATCTAGAGAATTAGCTAGATGGATAGCTTGCTGAGATGATGATGATGAGGAAGAGGAAGAGGAAGAAGAGGATGGAATGGAGGAGGAAGAAGAGGAAGAGGGATTAGATGATGATAATAGTGACGTAGATTGCACTATTGGAACAGTTGCCAAATCTGCAAAGGACTGTTCATGAATAGGAGTAGGTAATCCATAAATAATGGATGTTGCTGATGTAAGAGAGAATGGATGATGATATGTTCTGTTCTGAATGAATATGTGTAAATGGATCTGACAACTTCAGTAGAACATAAGAAACAGTCTTACGTTTGATGCTGACATATGTAAGAAAAATATTGTTCTATAAGTGAAGAAGAGCCAAGGATCATAAATCTAAAGAGATATGTTAGTGTGCTTTAAATCATGGTTTAGTATAACTATAGAAGACTTTAGAACAAGTCTAGATGATTGAGATTCCAGTCCAGACAAACAGTCTAGAGTATGGTCAATGATCATTTGAAGGGTATAGCTAACCTGGGTTGAATGTGTTGTAGAAGATCAAATAGCCAGAATAAGAGAAAAAGAAAAGCAAAAAGAGTTCAAGTGCTCTAGATGAGAGAAGAGACCAGTGTTCTAGTCAAAGATGAGGATGAGGATGTAGATGACAGAAGAGAAAGCACTTTGTGGCTGTGTTGCTGTTTGTGCTTGTTATACATAATTTCGGAATACACTAGAGTAAACAGTCCAGACGATCACAATTAGTACAGTCACGAAAAAGTACTGTTTACTATCTATCATTGATTGATCAGTCACTATCTGATAATGCAAGATCCTTGAAGGTGTGAGAAGAAAAACACAGCCTAGAGCGGCGGTAAGATGTTATTACAGAGGAGAGTAAGTTACAGATCTATAACAAATGTATCTATGTAATCAATAGATAACAAATGGTAGGTGGGGTGGGAAGGTGGGGAAGCTCAAGGCAATGAGAGGAGTAAGAGTTGAACTATGGCACAGGGAAAATGGAAAGCATGTAGGAAAAACAGACAGTAACGTGAATCCAAAGCAATCCGAGCACAAGAATATACAAGAAGAAAAGAAGAAAGAAGAACAGAGAACTCAAGCCATGGAGTCCGAGTCAGCAGAACAAAGAATGGCAGCCTAAAGGCACAGGGAAGGATGCACCACCAGAAGAAGGAATAAGACCTAATCCAAGTGCAAACCAACAGAAGGAGGTAAAGCCTCCTGCTGTGCCCGAGAATGACAATCAAGCAGAAATTGGATCCAGCAGGCAAGGTAGATGAGAAGAATTACGCAAATAGAGGGAAGACGAAAAGAACAAGCAAAAAGAACATAGATTAAGGCAGAAATGGTCGAGGGATAAGAGCGTAGTGCGTGAGGAAGTAGAATGATGGGTGGAAAGCAAGAACACGAAAACACAAGGAAGGAGATCGGAACGGACATCGAGGGAAGTGCAACCGAGTGAGAGCAAACCATATACCGCGTTGAACGCGACAAACGGCAACATAGTAGACACCCCCCAAGCAAACGATCATACCCTCTGTCGCTTCCGCGAAGAGGAATTACTGCTCATTATAGCCGACGTGGAGGTGATGATGCTAAGCTTTGGAGTAGACCGAGATGCGAGACGTTTCGAGGGTGTAACCCGAGGTGGTGGGGTGTTTTCCGAGAAGCAGCGTCGATCAGAAAGAGAAACGAGATCAGATGGTAAGCAGATTGGCCTGGGGGCGACGGGGTCAGATAGAGGCCTCGAAACCGTGGCCTCAGTTTCCTTCTCTTCAATCTTGGTACCAGTGCAATCAGGAGTAGGGCTGGGAGCTGCCGTAGATGACGAGGCAGGCGAGTCGACAGAAGCGGGGCAGCCATGCGAGATAGCAGCGGCTTCCCTAGCCTCAGCGTCAGCCTTCTCGACCATCTCCTTCTTCAGCCGCGCAGACTCCTTGATAGACCGATCTAGCGAAGCCCGTAGTGTACCGATGATGGCCTGCCATTGGGATTCGTTCGCAGCGTTGTCGGCCTTAGCTTTCTTGTGAGCAGCTCTCCATCGATCACGTTCTCGTACAAGTCTCTCGACATCCGATGGTGAGCGATCGGTCGACCCAACGTTCCCATGACCCTCCTTGGCCTGCAACGCCGACGGTGGGGGCGGGAAGTCCTGGCGGAGCTTGAGTCCCTCATTCTCCTCCCTCAACACACGAGCTTCCTCCTTCAACTGTTCGCAGAGACTGGTAAGCCTCTCGCTCTCCTCCCGCAACGCCTGAACCTCGGTCCGTAATCCCTCGCATTCCTCTTCTTTGCTTCGCAGCTCTCTTGCGTGAGCAGCGGTACAACGAAAGTGTTCTTCTGATATGTTGCGAAACTGGAACCGCATCGTCTCGTACTTCAGGGCTTCCATCCTGCGATCTGATTCTATACGCCGACAGAGCTGATGTGTGAGATCATCGAGAGCATCGTGGATGGGCGCGATAGAGGTCGATAATGAATTTAAGAGAGCGGAAGACCCGTTTAGCGGCGGTGGGGGAGCTGGGAGAGGGGAAAGAGGAGCAGAAGACATTTAAGAAGAGGTGATAGGTGTGAAGAAGATGAAAGTAAGAGAATGAGATTATCGCAGTCGCACCGGGCCAATTCATGTGGCCACGTGCCAAGTTGTGGGAGAGATGTCGCCGATCCCACCCCTCTAAGTCTCAACATCATGCAGCGAACCCCTTCTTGTCAGTTTACGAGCACGAAAGTAGGCACTGATATTTTATTTCTGAGATGGAACGAACTAGGACGAACGATAGCAGTATTGACGCACTGGTGAAGAGCGAAAACAAGAACGATAACGAGAGCAAGTGACGAAAGCTAAGCCTAAAATCTCCTCAACACCACAAGAGCAGAAAACCAACAAAGGAAAATATGAGGTGTATCAATCAAACATATCCCGAAATTCTTTCGCGACATCGGGGAGACTATGGCATGAGAAATCGACAAAGCTAGAGCCGAACACGAATGAATCTTCACCGCGTTCCCAGTCTATCTCCCTCTCAGGATCGGTCCCTTGAGCTGGTTCCATGAGCTCCTTATCCTCCAGAGCAGAGGCATCAAAATCATGGTTGGAAGCAGATGATGCAATGGTAGCTACTCCCAGAGCCACAAGTGTGGTGGAGGTGACAGCTGGTCTGGGGCTGGCTCTGACCCTCGCTTGAGGAGGGAAACCGTCATCGGATTCAGACTCTGTCTCAGAGTCCTCGATTGATGAGATTATCTTTCCGGGATTAAGAGCAAAGCTCTGTGGTGGAGGGATTACTGTAGGCTTGTGCCGAACAGCCTCCATGTTTCCCGGTGAAAGCGGCGCCTGGCCCTTCATGAGGGGCGAGGCAGGTTGAGGTGAAGATGAAAGGCGATGAGCCAGCGATACAGGGGGCCCAACAGTACCGGTATCAGAATGTTGGATAGTGGCCCGATGAGACGGCGTGAGATTATCGTCGGTTTCTTCAGAATGCGAGTTCTCGTCCAGACCTGTAGAAGGGAGAGGACAATTGTCGACGAGTGGGTAATCATGGGAGTGTCGAGGATCCTGGGCATGGCTCCAGTCAATATCCGATCCATGTCCGTCCTCGTACGAAAGAGGAGAGTCAACAAAAGGATCTTGAGATTCTTGTTGGAAAGCAGCGCTATCATGGTCTTCTGGAGTATCAATTTTTTCGGGAGCAACGTCACGAGCCTCGTCTCGCTCTTCTCGACGGAGATAATGCACACCGTCCAAGCTCGGTTGGGAGCTGGGAATGATACAGGAATCTTGCGTAGCGATGTCGTAGCTATTGGCATGGCGGTCAATAGCCGACCTTCAAGTTCAAACAATTGACACAACTCACATATCGGAAGACCCTCCTTTGGGTAAGATGTCGTCCTCGTATTCAATCTGCGAGCTTGGAACGCATCCCGGCTGATTGGAGTGTGAGCACTTGCTGGCTGGTTTCCACTTGTGATTCAGCTTCTGCGGAGAGCGCGTCAAAAGCTGAGTTTGCGAGGACGGTACAATAATGTCCTCGTCATCCAAGGTAGGTGATTCATCATCCTCATCATATTCGTTACGCCGAGAAGTAATTATTCTTGTAGGCGATATAGTTAGAATCTGCGTCTGGGAAGAAGGAACGATCTCGTCCCGGTCGAAAGCACCCTTGACTCCGTGGTCAAGGGGAAGAGCAGGCAGTTTAAACCGAGGACGAGAAGGTGGACGGATCAGGTGTGTTAGAACTGGAGACGTCGGTGGAGAAGGAGAAGAGTATTGTGCGGTACTGCCAGGCGGTGGAATGGAGGAAAGAGGTAATGGGGTCACCGCTTCGACTGGAGTTCTGGGCACGGGTGTCCGAAAAGATGAAGGTATAGACACCGGCAGACGCTGTGGCCTGTGAGGAGATAACTCTGTCAGGTCAATGACCGCCTTCTGTTTCTGAGCGACCTCTGTGGGGCTGCCGTGTCTAATGGATCTCCGTGGCTTAGTGGTGCCAGATCCAGAAGAGCTGGTAGAAGTCTTGCTCGGGTTGAGCATCTGAGAAGCTGAGAGCTCCTCAGATTCAATCTCAGTCTTAGTGAGCTTCTGCCTCTTCACCGTGCCCTTGTTCTTGCTGGAGCCAGGGATAGTCGCTGTATCGAGAAGCTGGCTGCTAGATGCATCAGCTTTTCTCTTCCTCGTGGGCTTATCTGAAGATTTGCGAGCGAAAAAGCTGGTCAAGGGTAGCTCCCCAGATACCATGCAACAGATGCAGGAAAGGCGAGCTTTGGAGTGTGACTGGCCAGGCAGCCGGCTTAAGCAGACCTCGAGATGTGAGGGGGCAGAATCAAAGTGATGATGTGTCTCGTGATCGTGAATCCCTTCCACTTGCAATTTGAATTTCACTCGTCCTCTACGGGTGTATCCGACTCCAGAACCAACACTGAGCGAAGAATACTCTGAGTTATCTTAGTTGGATCCCCCTCGTCTGTTTTCGCACGGCACTCACGAACGATATAAGGACGTCCAGTCCAGTCACACTGTGATAAATATAATCAGGCTCCTCGAAGCGATCTAAAGTATTCCTATAACTGTGATCCAGACATGTCCATACTATTAGACTGCAATTGGTGAGTCCCGTTCCAGATCTCGGTCAGAGCCCGACGAATCCATCCGGTCGTCCATGGTCTTGACCTCGCGGAGGACCTGACGGAAGAGGATAAGTTCTGTAGTCCACTACTGTTAACAACCCGGTCGGTTCACGTACCCCGATTTCGATGTTCTCTATCTTGCCTCTGGAATGCTTTTGAAACCGATCAGCACTGAGGTGGTAAGTTCCGTCGGGATTATTTGCAGCCAGAGACCTAGTATGTCCCGGCGCATATCCATTCGAGTGCGAGTGCGACGCAACATCCTGGATCCCTGTAGCTTTGCGAAGGGCTATACGATTGTTGAAGGTGACGAGCAGCGTATTGGAGTATCTTTGGTACAAGTCAGCCTCGATGTGAAAAGGGTTGATGATATTAGACAACAGACAGTTTTCCCATGACCAACGCTCTGGGATGTTGAACTTGTTTTGAGCATCGATGATCCTTCAGAAGCCAAGGGGAATTCTTACGTGCATAGATAGAATTGTCGTTCCTATCAATAATCAGGCAAGTCAATTCCATGGTGCCCTAGGAATAGAAGGAACTTACTCGGAAGATTACGAAAAGGATGAAAGATATCAACGCCATGCTGGCTAGAAGGCCCGTTAGCTCTTCGGTGTCCTAGAATTACAATCTCTCATGATCTTCGTACCGGTTAGAGTATTCGTTTCCACGATCAGCCTAACGAGCTGGAGAAGAACTTTGCTCATGCGAAAATGACGGTCATTCTTCCTTGCGCTATAGACCTAGAAGAAAGCTGAATGAGCGCATTGTTAGAAAAACTCAGTTGAGGTGACGCTCACGATCCAAAGCATTGCTCCTGCTATCAGGATATCGGATACGGTATCCCCAAGGAGCCACATCTGAGCGTCGGAACAATCAACGTGCAGAAGCAAACACAATAGC
This sequence comes from Agaricales sp. HM26-F1, assembly GCA_002718315.1. Classification (NCBI taxonomy): domain Eukaryota; kingdom Fungi; phylum Basidiomycota; class Agaricomycetes; order Agaricales; species Agaricales sp. HM26-F1. Next base: position 468,710 of record NIBX01000115.1, on the reverse strand, counting down.
TAGCGGACCTACGTAGAAGGATGCAGTGAAAAGCGGACTTTCATGAAAGCGATCAAAGAACCGTAGTTCACGAGCCTATCTGGTCTGAGTATACAAGGAACCAGAGCCTTGAACTCCTTGCTTACCTTGACACATGTTATCAGCGACCCAACCAGCTGAATGAGAGCAGTCTATGTCGAAAGGTCAGTGAAAGCGGATCGTGGGTCCTCAAAGGGATACTTACGAAGAGGATACCCCAGACGACCGGTGCAAGGCGTCTCTGCAGTGTCCAGATACGATACGCAAAGAAGCACTGCACCACTCCCGCGATGATCCCGCAAAGCAGAGGGGTATCAAAAGGGGAAAAATGGACGTTCCCCAGACGATCCATGTTACCGAAGCCGGCTGCAAACCTATGCGAACGTGATGAGCAACACCCAGAAGGGAAACCCGCTTAACGTACCAGTAATACATATCCACCGCTGAGATCACTGTCTGAATCAACTCAAGCAAATACGTCCCGTAGACTTCAGGGGTATGAATCAGAGCTAGGCAGATCGAAGTATTCTTTCGTGCTCACCTAGACATTTGGAGAATGTTTTGTCTTCGGGAAAATTGAGGTAATAGATATCTAAAGGTTGATAGATGAAGTGGGTAGCCAGTAGTTGAAATCATTTCACTTACAGACTTGGACAGTCAATATTCCGAACAGGGCCCAGTTGAGCAAACCACCGATAACCTTTGTGGAGCACGGAAGGATGTGAGTAAGAAAGAGGCTTGCATGATCATCAGTAGGAGAAGAGGTGATGATCAGCTTACAGGGCTCGCTGTGCTAATCAGAGAAGCCTAATCAGTACAGGGCTCACCGAGAGTGGAACATAACCTACTATGCGGCAATATCAGGAGGAATATCCGTAGTATTCATTGCAGAACTGGTAATACAGGGAAAGCAGGACGCTCGGAAACACGAACCAGTAAGACCGCCCAAGTCTGGGGCCTCTTATACAAATCACGAAAAGCCTCACGCCTGGACACATAGATCGACTGGTCCATCAGCGAATCTCCGAAAAGTGGAATGGAACGCTGATTGGGTAGTCAACGCTTCCTAGATTGATGATGCAGGTGCGGCAGCTGAGAGGCTCTCTCACGGTCGTTTATAGAGAGTGTGGTGTAGTAGAGGCGCTGAATCAATCTCCCGAGAGTTCAGGAGAAACGGCAGCTGACGGCAACGAAGAAACTCTTGAGGAAGTCGACTTGAGTACGGAGCTTCAGTGTGTTAAATCCTGGCGCAGACTAAGAACGCGCCACACAAGGAGCGCCGATGCCGTTAGACTCTTCTGAGCGAATACATATTTTTTAGCGGCGTGAAGTAGCTTATCCTAGATGGTGGCAGAACTGTAAGAGGAGATGATGCATACAGCATAACGCCGAAGCCATCCCTTTCTGTCCAATTGTATAGCGAGAACCTAGCGAGACGAGAGAGCAACTTCTACCAAGGATCAAAATACGGGATGTATTGATGACCAGCTGCCACTGTCGAGCAGTGAGAAAATCGATTCAAGTCGTCGATGGAACGGAGGTTTCTTGACCGTTCTATTCTATCATATCAATGGGGTTGCAAATCGCATGAGATAATCACAAGGAGGGTGAAGCCCGGAAATCAGAAACATGAAGTTTGCAGCGAGGCAATGGATCGCAAGAACACTGACAACGAATCACAACCACGGCCGAAAGACCTTAGGCTTCACGACGCCTGGACCGAGGATCTCTCGGGATTTGTGATTCATTTGAATCCACCAGACCTGAAAAATTTCCGGTCGCAGTGTGTTGGGTCTTCCCGTTGTCGTCCAGTGAGATTAGGTTCCTCTTCCAATTGAACAGGTATGATACCCGCTCCTGTGCACCAGTCTTGCTGAGAGTGAATGAGTCTCGATGGTTGCGATGTTCAAGGCTACGGTTAACTCCTTGAGCCTCGCTGGCATCGGCTTTCATCGAAGACGTCCTAAAAGCCAAAGCTCAGACCCATCAGAGTTTTCGGAAGTAAGAACAGCATTCGTACCGAATGCACCGCAATAAAATATGAGGGGAGATAGGCTCGCCAACCGGGAGGTCAGTTAGAACAAAATCAGACCTCCAGGCCTTCAAAAGGCTCGAAACAGTCAACGCGAAAAAGACAATTCGTGAGATTTCTGATTACACAAACGTCAATCACCTAGAAGTTCACAGAACCACAAAACGAGTAGCAGCGAATGAAAGCGAAACACATAAGGTTTGCATACCCACGCACGAGGCACTCATGGTTATTTGGAATCAAAGTTGTCCCTTGGAGTACTATAGACGCGGCGAATCCTTATCGGTTATCCATCTTGAAAGGGCGATGCTTCACACTGGGAGTAACGTACACCGAGCTGATGTCGCAGTCCAAATTCATGGGTTCAAGGTTCAATTGACCTCAGAACCTGATGGTGAGAGACCCTGTCGGGCAACGGGATTCTCAGGACGACTATCATCATCAGGATCGCTGCGGTAAAAGTGGTGATTATAGCAATATAGTTGTTTCGTCCTATACAGAGAATGCGTGATTGTGCGGGAGGGCGAGTTTTGGAGCGGGAAGACGAGTTCAATTCTGGCTGAAGAGAGTGTTATTTTTCGAGAGAACGGGTGCAAAGGAGGACGATTCTCCCGCACCAAAATTCGCACAAGTCGGCAGTTTGTATTCGAGGAGAAAGTACTACGAAGAGACGGAATAAGATAGAGAGTGAATGCGCTAAGGGTAGGAAGCACCGTAGGAGTGCCAGCGCTCAGCTAGAAATTCCGCTTAGGTAACACGGCCTGAGTGTACTACACTCCCTGGAAGACCAAAAACAGAACACGGCAGACGAGTTACTGATACATCATATACACTAAGTGACAGCAGTAGATAAAACAGCTCGAGAGAAAAAAAGAAGGTAGTCGACAGGAAAGAGATATCGCGTACGCAAATCACAATGAAAAAGTCCATAATGATAAGAGCTAAAAACATGATATTACCACAGGTGAAAAAACACCATCGCAAAATTATACCCAATCACAATCATCCTACCCAAGCAGCTGTCGACGAACTAGGTTCCTCTTCTTCTAGGGACTACCCAGATTCAGAAAAGAAGAGATTGAGAGACTCTGAGGATAAACGAGGTGGAGCATAGACACTGACCTCAAGTAGATTAGCGACGACATCGTCCACCTCAGACGCAGAGATCCCACCGCAGCCTATCTCAAGCAACTTACGATAGTCATTCATCTTGGAGCTCGTACCTGCTTCTGCTTGACAGGTGACGAGCTGGTCAAAGGTGTCTTTCCTTCTCTGTCGCTGCTGCATGATTTCCATCCGCAAATGTTGAGTAGCTTCAGCAATAGCTTCAGGGGTAGCTGGCAAGTCCTGATATAGTTCCGTCAAGTCCAGGACGTCGTCTTGGTCTGTCGAATCTACTTTGCGTTTGCCTAGTGCCTTCTCCGTGATCATAGCATCTGGGTCGGCGGGCTCAGCAGGCGCCTGAGTTTGTAGCTGTTGCTTCGCAGATATCATCTCCGGCGTGAGAAGATACCCGCCTCGAGCTTGCCGAATAGAAATCTCTCTCTGCTCTTCGTCCCGTACCCATTTCTCCCAACCGACCCGATACCGTTTCCCCATCTTCGCCTTGAGCTCCTGCTCTAACTGCTTAAGTTTCGTCTTGGCAGGAAGCAGGGCGTCAGCCTGTGCTTTGATATGCCCTACGGCCCTTTGACTCTCTAAAATCTCGGACTGGATATTACCGAGGAGAGCGTGCGCCTGAGTGATGTCTTTGTCCTTATCCCTGAGCTCTTGATCGAAGGATGCGGCCAAACTGTCCAGCATTGTCGCCATATCGTTGACGCAGCGAGTGCTTGCACGCTGCGCAGTGGCTGAATGATGTAGTGGTGGTCGATCACCATTGAAGGGAGAGAACGAGTAGCCTGAGGGTGCACCAGCCGGTGGTTGCGCTGCTTGTAAATTGCGGTAGGCCATGTTAGCGACACGAGATGGGGGCCCTGGAGAGGCACGGAACCGTTCATCTTCAAGAATATAGTCCTCGGCACTCTTTCCATCGTTGTTGACGATTTTTGGATCCGCAGAGTGGTCTATCAGTATCTTGACTAGCCGCTTGCTTCTGCACCGTGCAGCCAGGGTCAGGGCAGTCTCCCCATCCTCGTCTTGAAAGTTGACTATATCAGAGAGTTCCTTCGGGTAGTCCTCAAGCCGAGTGAGGATGCTTTCCATATAATACCTGGCTGCGTGAGTCTTGTTCTTGGACATGGCAAGATCAACGATGTGATGAAAGACAGTCCGGTTGTAGTTGTCGATGTTCAAAGTGGACTTGTGTAAGTGCTCGTACATTTCTGGAAATTTGCGCACGTCGTAGTTATTCGAAAACATGACGCTGCGCATGAGCGGGGTTTGGCCAGACTTGTTGACGGCGAAAATGTCAGCTCCAGCGCTGAGAAGCAGCTTCAAGATGCGAACACGGCCCATCGCGCACGCCCAGTGCAGGGGCGTGTGTCCATCGTCGTCTATGGGAAGATTGGGATCGAAGTCTGGAGGTGGGTGGATGAGGATGTCGGGAATCTGGTTTGAATCAGAGATGAAGTATTCTAGAATTTCTTCCGCGTAATCCCTGTGCTCGGGGCCGTTCGTCCTAGGGGGATCTTCGTCGTCAGATAGTTCTTCATGACGAGCATCCCTTCGCTGAGCGCGGGCTCTGCCGCGTGTTGCGCGTCTACCATCCGTAGATCGCGATGCAGGAGGCTCAAGAGGAATAGGTGAGGGCGTTCGGGAGCTCGCTGAGCTCTCTGATGGTGACGGTGTCATAGAGCCATCCTCAGATCCGGCGAGGACTGCAGACTCTCGATCTGAGACGACCTCAGCATCTTCCTTTGCTTGTTTTCTGCTGGAGCGCGTCGTGATAGAGGACGCTTCACTACGACGGGCGCCGGCAGGTGGTCGGCTTGCTGCTGGTCCTGACGAAACAAGATGCTTAGGCGCCAGAGGTGGACTCGACTCCTCTGCCTGGAAATCGAATAGCGGACGCAGGACTGTGTCACAGTTGTATTGCTTTGCCAATTCTACGCCACGCTCGAGAGGAATCCATGTTCCTGAAAAAGATATCAGCCCCGTGAAACTAGCCAACCGGGAAGACACGAAGAAGAAAGAATCAGGGAGAGCTTGACAACGTTTTGGTCAACGTAGTAGAAGACCGTGGGGCGCATCCACTTGCGTGGATTGGGACATGTGCTGCACAGTGGGCGACGCAGTCCGGTCCAGTGTAAACCGCCCGTACACGACAGTTGATCCCACAGTCGGCCACGCAGATCGGCCGTTCGACGTACCCTGGTATTTTCCATAACCTCCCTGTACTTTTTCATGTTCGCCTTTCTGAACTTCGCGTTCGAGCACGCGTGTTCTCTGAGGTTTGTCAAGTCCAGCAACTTTCAAAATCTGCGTCGCGTTCATCCACGAATCGACACGCCGTCGCATGACCGCGACGCTCTTGCTCATCCTAGATTGCATAGGAAGGTCAGATTTCGATTCTGGAAGAGTTCAAACGCGTGAAAGCGTGTAGTGAAGCTGCATACATCTCATACACCGGTATACCGCTGTAGGTAGCCTAGAAAAAGCTGTACATAAGCCTCAGACTTTGCTTTGGACAGTCAAGGCGTACTTTGAATATCTGGGCTTCTGGCATGTTACAAAGAAGCGATAGTGCTCAGATATAGAGGCCAGATGTGACAAAGGGGTTGGAGGCAGACGAAGGAGCTTGCAGACGCGAGCGGGTTGCAGGGCAACTGAAGTGGTCACGTTGGCTGACCGTGAAGTTTGAACATTTCATTTTCGACGCGACCAGAGTTCTTCGAATTCCCTCAAGTGTTCCTCTCGTTTACTCTGTATCTGGTCGCGAAGGTACATGGAGTGTTCAGGACTCTCGTCCTTCAGGTCGGTTTGCCTTGAGTAGCCGCACTCAACCTCGAATAAGTGGGTGCCTTGACAAACAGCACCTTCTCAGCTCGACTCCGGACTATCCACACATTCATGGTGATAGTTCCAAACATATATCGTGCAACATTATAAATACGATAACACCGGTGATACAGATTATAATTTATGCCCAATATATTCTCCCATTACATCTCCTCGTCCGAAGGATCGAACGCTAGTCTAAAAAGTGTGTTGAGGTGGCGATCCCTCATCCATCCCTGATACAAATCGAGAAAGCAGCAGCAAACGACGACGGTCTACTTGCGAACGAGGAAGCCGTTGAAGTACTGCTCCAGCTCAGCAGTCTCGTCCAAGCGGTGCACGCTTCCGACGTGGTTGTCAGGGCGGACGACCACGATGGCACCTTCAGAACCAATTCCGAAGTTCTCGTAGCAGATACCGGCACCAGGGTCAGCAATGCTAGGCTCATCGACGAACACCCTGAGAGACAAAATTGTCAGTACATGGACAGAGACAGGTTGCTACTCTTCTGGAGACTTACTGCGACCAGTGGGACCAGAGATCCTGAGGTACAGCTGCGTAGGGCAGTTTCTTCGCAGTGTGCTTCATGACCGAGATGATCTTGAACATGCCGTCGAAGTCAGCGTAAGATCGCAGGATACCCTGCTCGCCAGCAAGAGCTTTGGCGGTGGTGGCACAACGCTCAGCTTGCTCAGAGCCGGTGAGATCACCAGTGAAGACGAGAATCTTGAAACGGCAATCCGCAGGGCACAGATCATGGAGGTTGACGGGGTGGGAGTCGGCAGCGCCAACGAGGACACGAGGAGGGACACGCTTCCCGAGAGTTACACCTGGTGCAGGAGATTCGGCAGGAGTCTCTGATACGACGGCAGATGGCTCGTAAGTGATGCCAATACCGCTGGTGAGACCACTAAAGTCACGGAAACCTCTGCAATGGTAGTGTCAGGGATCCAGCCCATAGATTCCTAATGGAAGAACTTACTCGAGAGGTTCTAGTTCCTTCTGTCCCTCAGCGGTGGCGAGCTCAGCCCTAGCCTTGGCCGAGAAACGAGCAGAGAACACCTTGTCGAAGGCAATGAGGGCCTTGGCAATGGGTCTTCTCTCTTGCTCGTACTATTCTAACATTTGAGAAGATGTTCACAGAAGACGGATGCGCGGGAACACTGACTGTAGAAAGAAGAGAGTACTTGGCCCAGCCCTTCAAGAAGTAGGCCATTTTCCATGCCAAGTTGTGCGAGTCGTTCATACTGACGTTCATACCTTGGCCTGCAGAGGGATTCATTGTCAGTTAGTCGTCATCCGAATTTATCGGCCGAGATATTTACCTCCTTTAGGGGAGTGAGTATGGCAGGCATCACCTGCGATAAATGCACGGTCTCCGAGAGTGAAATGAGAAGCCACACGCTGGCCGACTGAGAAGGGCATTAGAATTCAAACGGCCAAAGAAACCTTGTGGTCTAGACTCACTGATGTAGTTCGTCCACCACTCAACTTTCTCCAGGTCCGCAGTAGCGATCGTGAAAGGAGCGAAAGCTTTGGCAGCAAACTGTATTCCCCAAAGTTAATAGGGGTGCGGATGACAGCAAGCCAAGAGAAGTCTCACCCCGAGTAGTTTTTCAGGTCCAGCTTTCCAAGTCTCAGCGCGACCTGTTGCCTCATCGACGGCGGTAGCATCGCCCAACTCGACGTAAAGTCTGATCTTGTCCTCCTCACGCGGAATCAACAAGATGGTACGCTCTCCAGAAACGATGGTGCTGGTGCGGCGCCAGTCAGGGAACAGCCCCGGAACTTGATCCGGTGCAAAATCGATTGCACCCCAAACACGAGCTGTTGTGAGGGTGATGAGCAAGGGACAAGGATCAAAAAGCGAACGTCAAACGAACAAGTGGCCTCTCCGTCCATGCTGATTCCCAGTTGTTTACGGACCCAGGAGTGCGCACCTGTGGAACGCAGTTCATGATCAGGATGGATTGACGGCGCAACAATGAAAAAGGCACATTACCATCAGCTCCAAGCACCAATCTAGCATGGACTTCCTCTGTTGATTCATCACCGTCCATTCGCTGGAGCACAGCCTAAGCAAATAGAAGATTCGTGAGCTTCTTCCTGCTCATCGTGAGTGTAATTTTTTCATGAACGTACCTGAACTGGGTAAGCGGTGTGGTCCTCGAGCACAGCTGGGTCGGTGTTGACGTTGATAGAGATTGGCTTTACTGGGCGGTCGATGGTGACACCCTCCTTAGCCATCGATTGTCTGAAGAGATTCTCGACACCACCTTGCGAAAGAGTCAACTGAAACAGCAACTCCGCGTTAGACAGCTCAGCCGAAAGGAACGGAGAACAGGAACGTACGCTGTACCGCCATCTGGCGTCTTTCTGGTCAATACAATCTTGATAGTCCGTATTCTCAATGCCCTGCCCATTGCCGCGCTCAGCATAAAGAGCCTGAAGAGATGTTAATTCCGGAATATGGAGGAGATCATGAACGGCTACTCACGAAGGAGTGAACGGGGCACGCCTCCTTGAAGAATTGTGGGCCCAGTCCGTAACTCTGTGAGTGAAACGATGAGGCCCGGTGTGTGCGTATGGAAGCTTGAAACATACATGAATGAGCTCGATAGTACGAGGGTAGATACCGTCACCGTGTCCGACAGTTTTCGGGGGTCTGAGGGACTCAGAAAATTAGTTTGAGGCTGAATAGGCAAATGGGGAGCACGGACGCATGATCAATGATTTTGACTTTGAGGCCACTCTTGACGAGACTGTTGGCGCATACTACACCGGCGGGGCCTGCACCGACAACGAGGACATCGACTTTTGTGGGTTGAGACATAATCAGAAGCAGAGAGGGAGGGAGAGGGAATTTGTCTTGACTTTGAAAGGATCAACTCCTTTATTATAGGATTGCCCAAAAACCTACCGGGCAAACTGAGTTGTAATAGCGGTTCCTGAACTCGGTGCCGTGACAGCGATGTATCGGGACAAGATGTCCAGGATAACAACCAGACAGCCCACGAGGGATCCGCGCAATTTGGGAGGATGGCATTCAAACTTGACAGTGCGGAGTATACGGCAGTGATTTGCGGTGAAAAACTGAGTTCGTCCACCCAACCCGCGAGAGATCAGTGAACTTCCGTCGAGCTGGCGTCTTCGAAGGCAATTCTAGAGCCAGAAAGATTCTAGAGCTCGACTAGGTTAGCTATGACTTCTTCCATTCCCAAGCCAAGACGATTAAACCACCTCTGTTGTGATTCCTCTCCCTTGTGGTGCGAATTATGCGATGTCACTCCTCGCCTGTCTCGATCGACGGAATTTCCCTGACCGTGAACCTCTTGGTGGGTGATCAGGATATCGCGTATTCGCGTGTTTCGAGGCTCAGAATCCCCACAGCAGGTGTGGTAAATCTGCCTCGATGAAAATTGTTATTTCCCAAAAGTCGTCGGTTCATAGGTCAAGGTCCGATGGAAGTGGATTGAAGTGAGGAACAACACCCGACGGCGTAGAATGAAATGAAGTAGTACTCTATGTGCTGGCTGACAACTAGTCTGAATTCAGGATGAGCAGTTCAATTGACTCAAGAATAGAGAATGAACTTGAGATTTGCTGCCATACACTGCCATACCAGTGCCATACCTTGTAAGAAGAATCTTCAACGGAGTGCCAGTTTTGTATTTGTCCGCGAAAGCTGGAATCGATCAATGATTTTCCGTCAAAAATCGGAGCAGTCGTTGAAACATTGATGTCGCAAGTCATTTGAAAATGTGGGATGAGAGTGAACTACACCACTCCGTCGGCGGCTTGCGCTGAGAATTTGAGGGGAATAACCAGGACACAGCTAGAGGTGGATTCGACTCGATAGATGTTCAATTTAATCCATAGCTCCCCAGTCGACTCATGAAATTTCTAGAGGAAGAAGCTCTCTGGAGTTCGAGGTCCACATTCAGTATCTCCAGAGTAGCAAAAAAAAAAAAGGATCAAACACCTTTTCTCGCGACAAACGCAAAACAGAAATTTCAATTCTGTCGGCTTACGATTCGGCACAGTTCTGCTCAAAGATAACCGAGTAGATAAACGAAGAATAGAATGGAAATAAGTGAATATCTTCACAATTTGCTATGGACGAGAGAACGAAGATCTGCATCGGTGGCAGTGATTAGGGGGAACAACAAATCGTGGAACCATCACCAAGCTGCATCAGGCATCAGCACATCAAACACACCAGGACCTGATGATCCTGATTTCGTCGCTCCATCCCACTCGGACTACTCACTCTCCGTCCAGCTGGAGACCGTCCAGCGCGGGGATGGGCCGTTCAGCCTGGGGCGTGATCCTCGCGCCGTGCCTCCTCTCCGGTGAGCCGGCGTAGTCGAACAAAGCGGAATGCAGCGTAACTCTGTTGTCCCAAAGGACCACTGTCTTGGGTGCCCATTTCCTACAAGACGACAGTCTCTATAAGAACGAAAGACTACGGCGCTGAGAAAGATGCTTCATAACATGCTTACACTCGTGTTTGGCTATCTATCCCTGCCGCGATGTGGTCGTACAAAAAGTTCAGAAGGAGATCGCTCTCTTGCTTCTTGTAGCCGACTATACCCTTGGTCGACTCCCTGTTGATAAAAAGAGATTCTTCACCAGTCACAGGATGACGACGAACAATGGGATGGACGGTGGTAACGCATGCGCGGCGAACGTTGCGGACACGAGTTCCGCCTCGAGTTACTTGGATAGGATCGACAGCAGATTGAATCTGGCGTAGGGTCTTGAGATAAGCGACAAAATCAGGCGAAAGCCGTTTGAGAGCTTCAACCCCGGAAGCAAAGAAGGTGTCCCCACCGGTCTCGGCTGCAGGGTAAAGAAGTAAAAAGGATGTGTAGGTCGGTGCAAGTCGGTGGAAGAAAGAGAGCTGACTCACGATGGGCAAACAAGAAGAAGGCACTGTATAAGATCTGGATTGTCAGAATACAGTTCGATAGCGGCTGACTGTAGGTAACTTACGTGAGGCCAGGAGGTTGCCTTTCATGCGACATATCTGTATGCCAAAGTGATCGAGTCGTGTTTTCCGTGTCATAATACACAGTATTCTCGTCGCGATAAATCATATGTATCTCTGGTAGACCCTCAGGATGACCACCCGTAGGATGAATGTGAAGCCGACCTGAAAATTGGTTTGAGCGGCGGGCTCAGGCGGCCTGGGTTCGTCAAATATCAAGGAAGAGCGTACCAAAATAACTGCCGAACTCTCTCCAAAACTCGCCCCCGGCGTTGAAGAAATCGTCTTGACCGCGGAACACCTATGGAACACATACCCAGAGAGAACCATGAGGAACCAGAAACCAGAAGGGATGTTCGACGGTACGGAAGGATAACGGGATGAGCTATCATACCATCAGCTTGCGTCTAGCCACTTCGAGAGCTAGCTGGTCTCTCTCATCGTTCGTCAATTTTGCGAGGTTCACTCCCTCGATTTCTGTACCAATCGCAGGGCACATATTCGTGATCCTCGTAGCCTTGCCGAGGAAAGCCCGAGGGTTCTCGTGCTTGAGCGCTCTTAGTCCAGGATCGACATGTTCAAAATCCTCCAGCGGAGGGCCAACTTCCCCTTCCTTGGGGAATACCTTTGGAAGAAGCTCGCTGTAGGGATATTCGGCAAAGGGGCCCTGACCTCGCTCCTTGGGAGTGGGTTGGCCAGGAGAGCCGCGCTCCGCAGTGGGAGAGGGGTGGATAGCATAGGTGAATGTCTCCTTCAGCCTAGTTTCAGTGACGGTGGTAGACATTTATGAAGATGATAGGTGAGATACGAATGGACATTCAAGTGTAATATATCCAAAGGACGTACGACCATATTGTTTCTCACCATGTTCATCCTGAGAATCCAACCAAGAGGGAAGATATTCGTGTCGTGAGCAAGTTAGATTGATCTTCTCACTGATACCCCATGTGAGAGTACAGCAACACGCCCTGGCCCGGATGTAGGACCACAGGCCCAGCTTGGCGTGGTCAGTGATTAGATATTGGCTTTGGCAGTGCCTGTACTTCCCACCGAGTGGAAGCTCAACCAAGTGCAAGTCTGACTAATAAGAAACCTGGGGAAAGAGGTTCTTGATCGGTTCAAGGAACCGGCAGTCTGCGAGGAGTGGGCTGGGGTTGCTTCCCATGAGCTCGTTCGTGTTCATGATTTGACCAGAGGTATATGAGAGAGAGAGAGATCAAGTAGTGAGTACAGTTAGAATATGATTTCAATGGTTATCGCCAGGGGTGGTTGTGCCCAACGTTCATGATGATGGTGGTGAGGAGCTAAGCTAAGGACCGCCAACCACGATGTGGCGCTACTACACATTGACTGACAGCAGCTCACTGGTTCCGATGAATACACTAGTAATTTGTTCAAATCGTCTACATACATACTACAGAAGCTCTACTACTACAAATTCCGTACTGTTCCCCTGTATATGTACTGGGTAGCATAGCCTGCAGCGACTCGATTTACTTGAACTCTTTCCTTCCTGTGTTAGGCTTGTCTGGTCTTCCATTAGGATAGAACAGCGGGAACAGGTTGGGATAGAATGTCTCCGTCACGTCAGCGTGGCTGCGGAGCTTACGAGCCAGAACAACGTCTCCGGAGAGTTCCTTGTCTTTCTCTGAGAAGGAAACTAGGATGATATCAGTTGGTCAACGATGGAGAACAACGGGATTGATCGACATACACTCTTCGGTATATCCAAGTTTCTTGTCTCGAGCTTCCTGCATGTCCAAGACCTCCTGAGGGACTGCAAGGAGAGCGTGTGAATACGACTGCAGTTATGAGGGAGAGAGAGATGACTGACACTCAAGCTTAGTATCCGCCAAACGAACATTCAATCCCACGCTAGAGAAAAACGCAATCGAAATTCTAGCTGATCCCACGGGCGATAAGACGCGGTGAGGCGTAGCAGGCAGAGCGCGTCTGGTAACCTTCTCTAGGGCTGTAATGGACAAGAAAGATTGCCAGTGAGATGAAGAAGTAGGAGAAGGATTGAAGAGTCTCACTCTTCCCAAGATTGATAACGAAAGTTCCATCCTTGGGAGGGACAGGGATCCATTCGCCAGAAAGATTCTTCACCTGCAAGGTATGATGATCCGTCGCTTGCAGCAGCTGAAAGGCTCAGATACTAGTTCAGTCACTGGCAAGAATAGACAAATCAAGACAACCCACATAGGTCAAGAAGCTGCCATCAACGTGTGCACCGATTCCACTTCCTTCCCTACCATCCTCAGTGCCAGGGTACCTGAGAACCTTGCACCTAGGCTGTAATTTCTTCCTGTCCTCATCGAAGAACACGTCTAATGCATCTGGAGCTAGACCGAGTGCCTCTGAGACGAGTTGCGTAAATTCATAAGAGAGCTCTTCGAGGTGATTGTAGTAGGTGAGCAAAGCAGTACGGAAACCTGGGAGGAGCTCTTCAGGTGGCCACTGCCGACGAGAAGATACGTCAGCTCGTTTCGGAATGATATGGGGAAGGAGCAAACCAGGGCTTCTCCGTGTAGCTTGAGATACTCCGGCATGCCTTCCTTCCATTCGCAGGTTCTCTCCCCTCCAAAATTGAACTGCTCCCTCACATCCGCGTAGACGGTTCCATTCGTCTGGCTGGCAGAGACGCTGCCATTCATAACCCCATTTTTACCGGGGTTAGCATTAGTATTCTTAGGATCAACCTTCAAATAGCCATGAAAATGCATGGAATGCTTCATGTCTAGGCTGTCCTTGACCTCTTGGTCGAGCTCGAAAAACTTGGGCGCGTACTCTTTCACTGTATCGATGACGTCTTTGGGGACAGGATGGTCTGCCAAATAGAGAAACCCAATGTTGATCATCGCATCACGGAGTTGGCGGAGGAAGAGAGGTTTGTCGATTTTATGCAGAGGGTAAGAGATTACCGGAATGGAGCTGTAATCGAGCGAAGTCGGAGGTAGGCTTTGCATGATGATTGTCACTACTTGATAGCTCGGAGAGGTAGGAAAGCCGTTCGTCTCGATGCAACGGTAATTCTGAGAGAGAAGTGTTAGGTGAGGGTCGAATAGGCATTAACGGAGGCTTCCTACCTTAAATGATTCACCACATTCAAACGGTGCACCCCGAACGGCCTTATTACGAGCCACAGGAAAGCGCAGACTCACAAAGGCCACGAGAACTGGGCCTTGCGGTCGCTCCTGGGAGAAACTGGCAGAAAACTCCACACCAAGACCTCAGCCCTGAGCACTCACGCCCACGAACATCGTTAGTGGCTTGTTCATCTATTACCACGCTCGACTCCAAAGAGCCAAGCAAAAGCTAAGATAGAAGATTGCACAGTAAGAATCAGGCACCATCCTATCAAGGGTTTCTAGTAGTCAAAAAAGAAAGGAAGTACATTGGACAAGACTGGTGCGAAGATTCTCACTGTTCAGACAGGCTTCAGGGCGAGTGTGAGATTCAAGGGTCCTGTTGCGACAGTGCATATTTTGAGCTCTTGAGTTTATTCCAGCTGATCGTCTAGAATGTAGATTCCGGACTGACCGCCTCGGCAAGGATCGCAGCTATGATCTCGTTCGAATCCGATGCTACGTGGGCTTGACGATTGCGAACGTACTTGGGCTTGCGGGGCTGGTTCTCCAACACAGTCATACAACGAACGACCATTGCGCGCGTATCACCCATCTTACAGTATGCGAGGCGAGGTTCACATCATATAGTCGAGCCAGCAACAGCAGCGTGGTTTCATTGAAAAGAGGGTGAATCGCACGTGAGTCTCCTCAGCCGGAATCCGGTTTCAGGGCAGTTCGTGGTCAAACTGCCGAAAATACATACAGTACGGAAGAAGGCAATAAATTGGTTACTGTAGATTAGGTACAAGTACAAGGAGCGCAAAAAAATAGAGGTATCTGTTACCAGCAAGGGACATGACCAACGTGTACAGGTCCATTCAGAAATAGTAGTGAAAATATCTTGACGCGCCAAAACTGCCGTAATAGTCATCTTCCGAGTCGTAAAAGTCATCCTCATCCTCGTCCTCGTCATCCTCCCCGGTGTCGATGCCGTCCCAATCAACCCGGCCCTCTCCAACGACCTCTTCAAGCTCTTTGACCCTTTCTTCGTCGAACCCCGAGCAAGAATGCACGCGAATGACAATGGGAGGAAGGCCATAGTTGCATCTGTCAATGCAGGTGTCCAGGAGGGAAAGATAATTGCGACACTGTGGCTCGTCTAGTACTGGCACATCAAATTGGACAATTTTGATGGTGAGCTCTTTTAGTGATTCAAGCGGCAAGGTCGAACTGTAGGTCAAGCTTGGCATGCCGTCTCCTCCTTCCTTTGTGCTTTCCTTTTCTTTTGACCGGGGTTCTACGGATCCAAGGGAATCGATGATATGTTGGATCTCCTCGCCGTGAATGCAGATCCTCTCCACGGTAGGATGATTACGAAAGAAAGCCCTCCAGATCGGGGTCAGTATGGAGGAGTCTATTAAACTGATATTCAGATCTTTCAAGTCGAGCACCTTGAGCAATTTCGGCACCGCCTTGGTTGCAGAAAATCGCAGGGCGAGACGGAAATTGCAAGGGTGGTCACTCTCGACAGGCCACTGGTCATTCGGTGGCCGAGTCTCGTAGAACTGCAGCTGTAGATGACCAGGGGTTAACTCCATGCTAAGTGAATGGAAATGCCTCTGCGGTGTCCGGATCCGGGAAATCATTGCTGGCACTCGAGCGGGGGAAGACTGTGATATACCACACAGGTATAGGAGAGCAATGATGCATCCAACTGTATTTTTTGCGGAGGAAGTAGCCTCAAGATCTATCCTGGCCGTGATTGGTAAAATGAGATGGGTACGAAGATTCAGGATAGATAGCAGGTTTTCCGAGACGGTGTATTGGGTCAGGCAGGGGAGAGATATTGCGTCCTCGTGCTCGCCTTCAAACCTCTTGATAGTAGATGCAAGTGCGGACTGAAGATTTACAACCTGTAATGATGGGGAAGCAGAGAGAAGCCCAAGGAAGAGATGACAGGGCAGACGGGGTTCAAGTGCTTGAAGACTGAGGGTGAGAAGGTTACTGATGGGAAGGGTGGGTTCTGTGATGAGCTTCCAGTCTACAGAACATCCGCTGAGCTGGAGATGTTGAAGGGCGAGTTTGGGTGCAGCAAAGACATGAATGGGGATCTCTGGTTTCTCGTGTGACAAAGTCACAACGCGCAGAGACTGCAACAACGGGGCTTCCGCAGGGACATATTTAAGATATCGTTCAAGCGTGGCCTTCTTCCCCTGCACATGTAACTGGTGTAACCTGGCTGGTTGCAAGAGCATGGCCAGACTCGCGTCAGATAAATGGGTGCAACGGGCTCCGGGATAGCTCTCTGATAGATGATCAAACCGGATTGATAGAGGATAGTGCTTGGACCTGGCCACCATGTCTTCTAGATTGTTGCACTGGCGTATGGGTATGCACGACCAAAAACTGGGGCAGTGGAGGGCCACGTCCCTCCATAACGAACACACAGCGCTCAGCTGGACGTGTGTCCTCCAGCTGGTCGCCTGGAAGTCTAAAATCGGCTCGACTGCCTTTGTTAGGATTGAGCCTAGGATCTCGGCTGGAAGAGATGCTATGTGGGTTCGGCGATTGCGAAGGAATTTGAGAGAACGAAGTTGGGCCTCCAAGTCCGCGATACGAAGATCTACGACTGCATGTGCATCGCACATTTTGCGTGTAGCGAGGTCTCGTTGGAGCTGTGCAGTATCATGGCAGCTGCAGCTGCAGGACGCTCGTTTTGTCATGAATACCAAGTCTTGCTAACTAGAGATGCCGAAGTATGAAGATTATGACTAGCTGTTAGTGTTGTGTACTGATTGAGACTCCTGAGTGTCGTGCAAGTTGAAGATCCTGGCAAATTGAAGATCTTGCACGTGATCTACCTACTGCAGCCCGCTCCATTAGTCTATCGAGCAAAGCCACGCACGCACACTGCTCATAGAGCGGTCCGGTTACTGGCTTAGGGTTCTAGGGTATTTTGTAGATCATCTTAGGATCGTGAGGACTCGCACAGAGAATTGGAAGCGCTCGCGACGTCAAGGGCTGAGCAACTTGACTCATGCTGCACAAGAGGCGACATTCAGAGGCTGCACTGATACTGAAAAACGCTGCATTATTCCTCGTTGTATACGAGGTGCTCCGCAGTACAACAGACTTCACACCGGATCCAGCTGCAAATGTCGTAACAGATGAGTTGCAAAATTCCACTGCGCCAAAAGAAATACGAGAACAAGAACCGAGTTGAAGAACAAAAAAAAACAGCAAAATCGAGGAACATGATCCTGAATATTATTCCACAGAACATTTGCGTTACATGACATTTGCATTTGATTGCTTCTCAGGCAAGGAGAGAGAAACAGGAGGTGGAAGAGGGGTGAAGGGAGGATGGATGAATGGGGGTGGAGACAGCGAGATGAGATTAAGAGCACGCAGGAGGACAAGAAGCAATGAGAAGGAACGAGAGAGAAAAGAGGTAAAAATGCAGGGAAGGAGTACAATTGCAAAGGTATAGGAGTTAGAAAAGATCGTCCAGAGTGAGCGCTTTCACGATATCCTATCATCCAAATCCAAGAAAGAAACAAGTCCATGAGCCGTTGATATAGAAAAGTATGATAAAGGGTATCACGCACCATGTTCGATACCATATCCGCAAATTCCTCAAAGCTGACTTTACCATCGCCGTCTTTATCAGCTTCGAGGATCGTCTTGTCGACTATCTGTTGTAGTTCTGTATCCTGCATAACCAGACGCATAACATGAGCCTTCTCATTCAAAATCAAACCCAGGAAACTCAAATCAAGGACACCAAAAGGATATGGTCCTCCTGAGGTCCAATGGCAAACCGAGGCAAGAGATATTCGACGGATGACAGACCTTGAGATTCGTGCCAACCATCATCCTCATGACGAGGAACAGTTCCCCATTGGAGATGTACCCATCCCGATCGATATCGTACACCTTGAACGCAACTGTATGAAAAGAGACAAGATGGTACATGACCCGGTCAATAGTCCATTAAAAAATGATGATAAAATCAGAATGAAATAGGTAGACATAGACGTCTCCAGGGGAGAAGTGACAAAAAACGGCACGGCACGTACACTTCAGCTTCTCTTCTCTCCCGCCACGCGAACTGAACGCGCTCAGTCCGCCTACAAATTCTTGGAAGTCGACAGTTCCGCCGCCGCTAATAAGAGGAGAAAATGTGCATTAGTTAGATGTTGAAGGGAGTAAGAAGAGTGGTGGGAGGCTGTGAGTTATGTAGGATGAATAGCAGAGGGGTGTAAGGGTTACAACAGGATTCAATAGCAAGGCATTTGTTACAGCTTGAGATGGAGAAGGCTTCAAGTAGCGTAGTGGCATGTAACAGGGAAGACAAAAACGCAGAAAGCAACAGAAGAGTAAAACTAAATGAAAGTAAGGAAGTAGCTCACTCTTCATCGAAAATGGCGATCATCCGCGATGCCAATGGGTTCGCTCCGATCTTCGGGATCTGCAAGAATTCGTCCTTGTCTATCGAACCCGAGCCGTCACTGATAGGCGTCCACACATTGACATCAGTTTATAAAAGAGGAGAGTGAGAGTCATAGAGACGGACCTATCGAGTTTCATGAACCTCTTCTTTAACCTCTCTAACTCGGCTTGTGTAACTGGAGCCCAGATCAGGTTTTCGTGCCAACTCTACGAGGAGAGGGGTAAGGAATAGAACTTACAGTTCGACCGCCGCTCCATGTCCTCCATAAACTGCGATTCTGTTCATACGCAAGAGGCCATGATCAGGTTATGCCCAGGCCCGACTTCGATAGGATGCTAGAGATGTAGCCATGGATGAATGAAGCGTCTGCGTACGTGATTGACCCATTTTTGAGGTGCTTGTTTATTTGATGAGGATACGGTTTGTTGTTTTAGTGAGAGGAGTGGATGACGACGAGGACGAAGAGGGGAGGAAGAGGGATGGAATAGTGGTACGTTTGGAGGAGATGCAAGCTTGCAATTGCAGCTGTAGCTGTGATTGTGCTGTGACCGTGATGAGATGTCGACTGGCCATGGCGATCAACGGTCTGAATTCTCTTCATTCACCTTCATTCTCGTCGAGCAACAGCGTAGACAGAATCTCGGGCATTTGGGACTGAACTGGCTGGGGCTACAGTCCTGATATTCTACTAGAATGCTACAACGCACTAAACTCTCACTCAAACGCGTTCCCCGACCTATCTCTGCTCGTGGCATCTCGCTAGCACCTCGCTGTTCTTCTTGGCTACCTCACTACGCCTCCTGCTCATATTCCTCTTCTCGTCCCAATTCAACCCAAACCAAAAGACAGACACTACAATCTCCCTCTGCCATCCCACGAAGCCCGTCTCAAAATCAAACCATTTATGCGCTGTCTACGGCGCGTGGAAAAGCTGGTGTAGGGATTGTAAGGGTCTCAGGACCACAAGCTATGGATGTTTGGAGGGCTGTCGTTCGTACAACGAGGTCCTCTAAGATGCAGAAGAGGCTGCAGTTGGCAGACGCTAGCGCTTTGAGTCCAGCTGACAATTCTGGTGAAGCTCAACAGTCCTCTAATATCCAGACGGACAGAGAGTTCGAGCCAGAACCATGGAAGTTGTACCGCTGCCGCATCGTCCAACCCCAAACCGAGGAAATCATAGACGACGGAATGGCCGTCTTCTTCAAAGGCGCGTACGTACCCCCCCCTCCACATCCTTACTCAACCTCATCTTATTCACCCTAAAAACAGCTCCTAAATCATACACGACCCAACCCCTGCTCGAGCTGCACATCCACTCGGGACCAGCCATCATTTCCTTCCTCCTGCGCACGCTCTCTCGTATCCCGGGCTTAAGACCCGCCGAACCGGGTGAGTTCACGAGACGCGCGTACGAGGCGGGGAGGTTGGATTTGACGGAGGTGGAGGGCATTGCGGAGTTGGTCAGTGCGGAGACGGAGATGGGGAGGAAGGTTGCTGTTGGGGGTGCGCTGGTTGGTTTGAGTTCCTTTGACTTTCTGTCATCCTTTTCTCATTTCGTATGGCTTTTGTGTTACAGGGCATAAACCGTCAGAAATTCGACGAGATCAGAGCTGGGATCATCCAGTGCCTCGCACTCGTCGAAGCACTCATTGATTTTGGCGAGGGCGAAGATATAGAGGAAGGTGTTTTCGAGCAAGGTACCTCTCACGCTTTCCCAAGGATACACTATAACTCAAACCTAACTATCTCCACAGCGCAAACACAAGCCCAGCACCTCCTCACCACGATCCAAGCTCACCTTGCTGACCGTCGTCGTGGGGAACTGATGCGCACAGGTCTTCGTCTCGCGATATTCGGTCCGCCGAACGTGGGGAAGAGTACCCTGCTTAACTATCTAGGTAAATCGTCCTAAACCTTCAGCAAGACCCTTACGCTGACTTGCAATGTTATCTGTTGGATAGCACAACGCGACGCAGCGATCGTCACCCCCGTCCCCGGTACCACTCGCGATATCCTCTCTCTGAGTTTAGATATCGCGGGCGTGCCGGTGGTAGTGAGCGATACAGCTGGGCTGAGGGAGACGGGGGATTTGGTGGAGGAGATCGGGGTCGGGAGGGCTAGAGATGCGTGAGTGTTCCTTTTGTTATGTTATCCTGTTCGATTTATGAGAGTCTGATGAATATTTTTTGTCAACACTTAGGGTACGAGAAGCGGATCTGACGCTCTGTGTGCTTTCCCTCCCGGAACATTACACCTCTACACCAGGCACGAGGCCACGAGTGCGGGTACCTGCCGACGTGAAGGAGCTCGTCAGCCGGGATACCTTGTTTTTGTTCAATAAAGCGGATTTGGTCGACCGCGCCGCGTTAACCTTCGATGGGCTGGATCTCTCTTCTGCCGAGGAGGTTGATGATTCTTTGGCGAAAGGGACAGCATCAGCTGTCTCATTATCCGACGCGCTGAC
This sequence comes from Agaricales sp. HM26-F1, assembly GCA_002718315.1. NCBI lineage: Eukaryota > Fungi > Basidiomycota > Agaricomycetes > Agaricales > Agaricales sp. HM26-F1. The sequence goes on along the minus strand of NIBX01000115.1, from coordinate 447,743 downwards.
CAGCGCACCAGCGCCCACAGAGAAGGAGAACAGGGTCTGGCAAGTGAGCTTGAGTACTGGTGAGGGGTGTCGGGAGTTTTTGGAGGGGCTTGCGAATGTTATCAGGGAACGGTAGGTCGTCTTTCCTTTGCTCACTCTTCCACTCTCTTTCGATCTAACGTTGCTTTTCCTTTTCCTTTGTTTTGATAGGTACGACCTAGACGATCTCCCCTCGGACGAATATATCGACGAGCTCAGCCATACGAATCCGAATCCGAACTCGAGAATGAAGATGAAGATGAGAGATCCGCCTCTGATCACTCACCCTCGACATCGTGTGCACCTGGAGAACGCGGTGGTGTATTTAAAGGCGTTCTTAGCCTGTCGTAAGTCCCTCTCTTCCCTCCCCCTCCCCCTCGCCCTGTGTTTGTTGCGTCCGCTTTCGCTGTACTCGATTTTAAGTTTCTAACTACCCGTTTCTTCGTTTGTTTTTGTGGATTGTTGTGTGAATGTAGATGCGGAAGACGTCGTCCTTGGCGCGGAGGAACTGCGGTACGCTGCTGCTGCTGTGGGTAAGATCAGTGGGATCGGTGTGGTAGGGATCGAGGATGTGTTGGATGTGGTGTTTAGTGAGTTTTGTATTGGGAAGTAGTAAGCTTGGGGTTTGTAGATTGTTGTGTGGTAGGTAGGGGAATTGGGTATACGTTCCCTCACTTTCTGTCTAATTTTTGGAGCCTACAATCCAATACTGTGGTTTTCTGTGGTCTGGATTTTACGGATACATGACTCCCTGCTAGATAAGCGGCCTTGTACTTATATATATATCATTATGAATTCAGCGATGTTACTGAGCAATATACTGATCCTCCCTTCTTATCATCCCCAGGGCTTATAGTGATCTAATCTCCCTCCAACTCCAACACTCACAATGCCAGGTCGTCTTCAAAACAAAGCAAGTCCTTCAGCTACTGTACTAGCTTTTCTTCGGACTCATCTCCTCTTCAATTACCTGCTGCACAGGTAGCCCTCATCACCGGCGCAGGATCCGGAATTGGGCTCGAATCCACTCTGCTCTTCGCCTCTGAGGGCGCTAACGTCTTGGCTGTCGATATAAACATCAAGGCTGCAGAATCTGCCGTCGCATTGGTACAGCAGAGGTATCCTAACGTACAGGCTAAAGCTCAAAAGGCCGATGTCGGGAAAGAGGCGGATATCAAAGCGGCGGTCGATACCGCAGTGAAAGAGTTCGGGAGGCTAGATGTTATGGTGAGTGTCATTATACTGACAACCTGGGTTGTGAGTTGGATGTTGAAGCTGATTGCTTTTATTGCCATTGTAAGTTTAACAACGCGGGTATTATGCACCCTGAGGACGATAACGCCCTGAATACGGAGGAAAAGATCTGGGATCTGACGATGCAGATTAATCTCAAGGGCGTATGGTGGGGATGTAAATACGCCATCCTTGCCATGAGGGAGAACAAAGCAGATGAGAGTAAGGGCTTGAAACAAGGAGGAAGTATCATCAACACGGCTAGCTTCGTGGCGATTATGGGAGCTGCTACCCCACAACTGGCTTGTAGGTGTACTTCTTTGTCTGGTCATAACGTAATGGGACGCTGAATTTTGGTTTGTTACTAGATACGGCTTCTAAGGGTGGTGTTCTTGCCATGACGAGAGAGCTGGCGATGGTCCACGCTAGAGAAGGCATTCGTTTCAATTCCATCTGCCCGTACGTCTCCCCTCTTTACTATCCCCCACTTTCTCCCATCGTTGACCCCTTTTACCCTCTATTAGTGGTCCTCTGAAAACGCGTACGTCTTGTTCCCCTACTACTTGTTCAGGAAATATGTCTCTGAGACTTATATGGATAGCTCTTCTCATGGAATTCCTCAACACCGCCGAGAAGAAGGATAGAAGGTTGGTTCACCTGCCCATGGGTAGATTCGGTGAAGCCATCGAGGTAGCGAAAGGTGCTCTGTTCTGTGAGTTTCCCCTCCATCTCTGTGTTATTGTTGTCCAATCTCATGAGCTTTGCACTTGTAGTGGCTAGCGACGATTCGAGCTACATGACGGTGAGCTTCGATCAATACATACGCTGAACGAACGAACGCTAATGTTTCATTAATTTTGTAGGGAACCGACTTCAAGGTCGATGGAGGTCTGACCTCGGCATACGTGACGCCCATTGGGGAGCCTCTGCTCCAGCCTCCCAAGAGCTTGGTCTGATTTCCAGGACACTGAGTAGATTTGGGAATTCATCGCACTTACACTGCTTGTTATTTATTGAGTTCTTTTGCGAGAGTTATATCTGTCTTAGTTTTGACCTGGAGTTTCTCTCTCCGTGGTGACGAAAAGAATTATATGCCTGATAATGCGGTCTAGCGGGCAAATACTGAAAAGAAAGCGAAGCAGAGTTGCCCATACTATTGCCTGCAGGGGCGTGAGTCAGAATCACGAGACCGCGTTGCCCTTGCACCTCCCACGACATTGCACCATGTTATTATCATTTATGCATCGAAGAATTGCAATGAACCAATGCCATCCATTCCACAACACCATCCCAGTTCTAAGTTTACTCAAATCACATTTATTTCACCGTGCCTATGATCGAGCCATTATTACACTCCTAATTTGCTCGTTCCGTGCTTCGACACCAAATATACCCTCAGCGCCGACCGAGTCTTCACAACCGTGGAGAATCCTCTGCTCTTCTTCGGCTCATCTCGCCTCTCGTTGCTAGCCAATGCTTCCAAGTCGACGCTCTCAGGTGCAATAACCACAGCGAACTATACATACTCAAGAAGCATGATGATTAATGCTAACTTCCTACTCGTCCTACCCCACAATTTTCCGCCCACTGTCTTGTTTTCACGGTGCTGGTCTCCACATCCACGGTGCATACATTGAGCTAGAGCCGCTGTCTGGTCAAGTCCTCATTCTCACGAGGGTTGTTGTCGTTTGGCTCTCGATAGGTTCTGAGCTCCATCGAAAACAGCGCGTTAAATCCGAGAAAGAGGTATAAAGCCTGGTCAAAGGGGGTTCGTAGGATTCTACAACATCATGAAATCCGTGCTCAGCTTTCCGTTGTTTGCTGTCCTGCTCAGCAGCCTCTGTGTGGACGGAGCTGTCAGGCCGCTTCCTCAAACTCAGAGATCGACTAACCTCCCCATTGTACTGAACAGATTTATTGTGGAGGTTGATTCAACCGATGACTTGGGCTTCGTATCTGGTGGAAACCGATCGCAAAATGTTTGTTTTCTCCACAAAATCATTTTGTTTAGCTTGAGGCTAATTCATCATGGTACAGGTCAGCGCCCTTCTTCACCAGTCGTTGGCAGAGAAGAATGTCGGTTACGTAGTGCACAAGGAGTTCAATTCGCCTGGGCTATTTGTAGGAGCTGCGATTACTTTAGCGGTATGTATATCTCGGGATGCTCTCTGTCCACTGTGTCTGATACTGAAAGCGTCACGATAGGACCCTAACGTAAGTCTCTGGGCTCTTTTATAAGCTCTGAATCAATCGCTCATGTATGCAAAATCTAGTCAGCGCAAGAGGTTTTGAACGCAGATGGTGTAGTCGCAATTCGACCGGTGAAAGCCTTCTCTGTTCCTCTGTGCGTCTTCACATTCAAGCTGCGTCAGTGATAATGACCTAAGCTGTCTCTATAGTCCAGTAAACTCGCATGTCGTGGACGGCGAGCTAGATCCTAAGGTGCCTGTTGATACGCAATCTACCCATGCGATGACGGTGCGTTACTCTGCCTCTCATGGTTTTGCCAAGGTGGACTCAGAAGTGCACAGGGCGTAGATAATCTTCATGAAGAAGGTATTCTTGGTTCTGGTATCAAGATAGGCATGTAAGTCGAATTCTCTTCTTGCACCGTGTATTTGAACCAGACTCTGACGCAGCCCCAGTGTCGATACAGGCATGGAAGTTAACTTATCAAGCTAGACGAGGTACTGACTATGTTGTCTGCATTCAGGTATTGACTACACGCATCCGCTCTTGGGTGGTGCTTTCGGATCCGGGAATAAGGTCGCTGGAGGATACGATTTTGTAGGCGACGATTACGACGGTGAGATTAGTTTGATGTCAACTAGAGCCAGCTCTCCTACTTATTAACCCTTTGGCTTCCAGGTACAAACGATCCAGTGCCGGATTCGGACCCACTTGATCAATGCTTCGGTAGGTATTCGTTCGAATGGTCAGAAAGCATTTCAATTTATGACGGATTCTAGGTCATGGTACTCATGTTGCAGTAAGTGGACCTAAGATCTAGGTTATCATAATTTCTTGCGCTCTGACGTGGTTCACGTTCTCTTAGGGCATCATTGGAGCGAACCCAGGCAATATATGGAACATCTCAGGCGTCGCCTACGAATCGACTCTCTACTCCTATCGCGTCTTTGGCTGTCATGGAGGAACTACTACGGACGATAGTGAGTAACCGCTCCCCCTTGAAGTGTAGGACCTTGTTGACCCTGAAATCACAGTCATGGTGGACGCCATGTTAAGGAGCGTGAACGACGGCGTAGATATTGTCACACTCTCCATAGGAGGGACAGACGGCTGGACCGAGTCTACTGCCTCTATTGTCGCTTCTAGGATCGCAGCCTTAGGCAAAATTGTCACCATAGCTGCCGGAAATGACGGCTTGGTGGGGTCGTGGTATAGCTCTAGTCCATCGAACGGTGTCGATGTCATCTCGGTCGCGAGCGTGGATAAGTACGGTGCTTACTATTTGCCTCCTCTCTCCTCGAAGACTAACTCGACTTGTTGCAGCACACAGCTCATCATCGAGAACGCAACTGTTCATGGTGCAGATCACACACCGATCAGCTATTTCAGAACTTTCCCATTTACGGTTGAAGGAGGGCTACCTGTTTACCCTACCTCCACGAACACGTCTATCTTGGACGACGCATGCACTACCCTCCCTGAAGACACACCTGATCTTTCACCCTATTTGGTCCTCATCCGCCGGGGAACGTGCAGTTATGTGTGTACCTTTTCTCTTGTGCGATTACTACGTAGCAAAGCATCGCTTACTGAATACGTTGCTTAGCTGCAAAAATTGGACAATGTTGCAGCGAAAGGGATGAAGGTGGCTTTGATTTACGAGTGAGTTTTTGCTACTCGGGCTCCTCTTCATGTTCAACCCAACCTTCTTGCATTAGCAATGGGACAGCATTCAATCTGATTGCTACTGGACCCTACAACGCTGCTCTCATCCGTGCTACAGATGGAGAATACGTATGTGGATCATTTATCTCAGTGGTCCTCACTTCCTTGCTAATGTGAAATCAGCTCGTGAACCAAATCGCTACCGGCATCAACATCACAGTATCGTTTCCTCAGGATATACCAACTGAAATACCCGACCCTAACGGGGGGCTTGTATCTGCCTTCAGCTCGTATGGCCCCAGCAACGATTTTTACTTCAAGCCCTCCGTCGCGACTCCAGGTGGAAATATCATGTCAACCTACCCGGTTCCGTTCGGGGGCTATCTGGTAGCCTCTGGTACTTCTATGGCGACCCCCTTCCTAGCTGGAGTGTCGGCATTATTGCTCTCTGTCAAAGGGACCAGCAAGGAAGTAGCCACCTCAGCAAGAACTCTGTTCGAGACTACTTCGAGATACGTGGTGTCAAATAAGACGGAGGGCAGTCCGTACCAGACTGCGAGTCAACAGGGGGCTGGATTGATCGATGCGTACAGCGCTGTCCACTCTACTGTCTTAGTCTCTCCCGGGGAATTCATCCTCAATGATACCGCTCATTTTCAATCGTCGTGAGTGCTAAACGCGGGTATTGAGGTAATAGTATGACTGAGCGAATATTTAGGCACACTTTCACGGTCGCGAACAACGGAAAGGAAACGGAGGAATTTACCATCAAGCATGTTCCTGCGGGGACTGCAATCACTATCAAACCTGTGGGTATAACTGCATCCTCTGGAATGTAGAGAACACTGATCAGGGCGTTTCAGGGCACGATATTCGCGTCGAATGGAACAGTTCCGCTCTCCAAAAGCTATGCGTCCGTGGAACTCAGCTCAACTTCTATCTCTGTTCCCCCAGGAGCATCTGAGGAAGTGACCGTCGTATTCAAAGCACCCGTGGACGTTGACCCAACCACGTTCCCTGTATATTCTGGCTTCATCGAGGTTTCGAACTCAGAGCAAGCTTACCACGTCACGTACCTCGGTCTGGCGGCTTCTCTGAGAGACAAGCAGGTCCTTGATACAACCGATATGTTTTTCGGGGTGCCGATTCCGGCTATTTTAGATGATGAGGGTAACGCGCAAACAGAGGCCACTAATTACACATTTGCGGATGAGGATTACCCCACGCTTTACTGGAGGTCAGTCTGTATGGTTTTTCATTCCATTGGGATCAATACTTACTTTGAGCTTAGACTGGCTTTTGGTACTCCCCTCCTTCTCGTGGATCTCGTGGATGCTGGGTACAATGTCACGGACCCAGCACAAATCGATAGACGAGAAAGTCCGAAACCCGTGTTTACACTCCCTCCTGATCCCACTGCTGATACGCTCTCTGACGTCCCGACGGTTGGGCCCTTGCTTCGGTCCACTTATATGCCCCGGAACGCAATTGTAGGCACTATCAGGTATTTCTCAACCTGTTCCAGTCACTGATAGAGCTCGCTTTGTAGGAAGACGTGACGAACACGACGACTTTCTACTCCCTAGCAATTCCGGAACCGACGTTCTCTAACGGGACCACGATACCCGAGGGTTCATACCGCTTGCTCCTACGGGCACTCAAAGTCACTGGCGACCCTTCCAACCAGGAGGATTATGAGACGTGGTTAAGTCCCGTAGTAGGCGTGCACAATACCTGATGAATCAAGTGACGAAGAGCATCATAAGGCGGCACGTCTTTATGCATACGCAAGTTGTGCTGGACACTGGACGTACAAGCCGGTTGCGATGTAGCAGCTTCATTCCAATAAGTCTACGATCTAACAGGCCCAATGCTCTCTATTCTCAGTGCCATTATCACCTCACCATATCGTTTGCCTTTGTTTTCGCGTAGCATTCTGGGGCTCTACTTTAAGTTTTATTCCCCAGTGTGTAACAAATGTACCTAACATACATGACTTCATAAAGTTGGTGCAAGAATAACAGGATTATAAGAATTCTAGGATACGTTTCGTGAGATACAGTTTTGGGATCAGTCCATAATGCAAAGATACACTGTGCGGCACAAGGGATAGACCCTATCGAACAGGTGAACCAGAGGCGACAAGATAATGTCATCGTTACATAGCATCATAGAGAAAGGAATCCGGGAATTTTCGCTTGATCTTCTGCTCCAGCCACCAGTAAGGAGTGAGGTAGGTGATTTCTGTTCTATCGGTGAGGCCGGTGCCACCTATGAGAATGCCAACAATGCAGCCATCTCTGTCAAGAACAATGGACCCGGAATCACCAGGAGCAGAGAAAGACTCTTGGTTTTAATCATAGGGTAAAACGGCAATCTGAGTGCTCCATCTCTGCCCAAGCTCTTCATATCCTTGGTAGCTGCGGATAAAGGATTCGAGACCGTTGACACGCCCAAGAGTGGTCCCAGTAGCGCGTCCATTTTTCACAAGAAGCAGACATTTCTTGCGGTTATTATCAAGGTGCTGGGGATTGCGTATATCATCTGGTTGAACGACACCACGAGCCTGAAGCAGACCCCTTGCAGGATGTCTGTAACCCTGGGAATCATCGTCCTGAGGGAACATGAGTTCTATAAACTCGATTCATGAATAGTTACCGCCTGCAGAGACATTACAAATTCAAGTCAGCTCTAGCGAAGCACAAAAATAAAACAGAGGAAAAACCAATGAAAGATGGAGATAAACAAACACAAAGGCTTACCGATGTATACTTTATTTCCTTGGAACTTGTCCCAATCGATTGCATCCGGATAGAGCTGAATAAAAGCCCAGTCCTCAGTGAAGTTGTGAGCTCGACCGACAGCTTAATCTCTTCTGAATGCAAGACAAAGCCGATTGTACGTTGTTAAGTAGTTGAGTAAGTTTGGGTGACTTCTTTGTAGAGTGTGTTTGTTTCCTCAATCTTCTGTCCTGCGCCTCCACCAAAGACCTGTGTGTGTGTTTCGACTCGTAGTAACTTGGGCTGCATCCCCCTCCACGGGTTCCCCTAACGCACTGAGCACGAACATTGGCCTTCACCGTGCTGATGGCTTCGTTGTAAGCTTTTGTGCCAAGGAAGATGATGTTCTCATGATGCTCCTTATTGCTGTTATCAGTCATACTTTTATTGGAGGACTTTGAAGGAGGATGAGCAACGTGAGCACAGGTAAGGACGGCGACTCGGTTGTCGTCCTTGGAAAGACGCAAGTAGAGGCCGGCAGTACCCTCGTACTGATGGTTTTTGAAAGGAGCGATAGAGAGGCCCGGAGAGGCGCTAAACGGTTTCCGCACGTCATGGATATTGTCGTAGACGGTGTCAAGGGAGAGGAGCTTGGGGCCGGCAAAATGAGTCGTTTCCACCTCGACAAAGGCGACTTCAATCTCTGGAAAACTCGCATCGACGAGGATCTCCTTCAGAGTAACTGCAGCAGGCACTGCGTCTTTGTAGACGAGAGAGTGAGATTTCACCCCCAATATATATATCAATAGGGGGCAAAGACTCAAGCTCTCCAGCGTCCGCGTAGGCGAAGGCGTTGACAGACGTGTATTCTACGCGCATGTCTTCTAGTTTACAGCAGATCTGGATGGCGATACCGTGCCAGGTAGGCTGTATGGGATGATTGTAGACTGGGCGAGGCCCACGATCGAAGCGAAAGGCCTCAGGACCTTTGCGTACAGGCCACTCAGGGCCAGAATTGAAGACACAGGGAGTCGCAATGCCGTGACGATAGAAGTCATTGTATGCCTTATGATAATGCACTGTGAGATGGTTTATGTTGGACTCCTCGTCGTTTGAAAGCCACGGCTGAGAGGTGCTCAAAGTGACTGACGCCGATTCAGGAGGTGTTATCATACACGTGCCATTATTACTGAGATGTCGAGATGATGATGTAAGAGGTTCGTCCGACTCGTCCTTGAGAATTGGAACTCAGCCACCCTTGAAAAGGTTGAGCATTGGAACCAGTCCCATCTGCAAGCGCTGCCATAAGTACATGAGATTGTTTCGACGTATTACAATGATCTTGGTAAGCGATACTTGTTAGCTGCTAGTGCAAGAGAAACAGGGATTGATTGTTGAGAGCGTTGAGACACGGGATGGCCTACAAGTTTATCGTAAGACAGCACGGGGAGGTCGATAGCGGATTAACATTAGTTGCTGGTTGAGCACAACTTGAATACAGTAGCTGGTTAGAAGAAGTTGCTATACAGAGCCGTAGGGTACTGTGAGTAGTCGATACAAAATTTGAGGTGCTTTCCTTTCTCAAGTAGTACAATCCGCGATAGTGGGTTTCAGCATAGGCGAGGCGACGACGGGATCGAAGAAATTATTAGGAGGGTTGCTTCGCTTGACTCGCCTCAGCTCCCACCCGTTCTGCTCCATGAGGGAACGCATCTGCCCCAGCGTGCGCTCTTGAGCGTTATGATAGGTTAGCATCTGATGAAGGAGATAGAAAAATATCGTGTGAGTCCAATTGGGTGGTCATGAAACAGAGGCTCGGTCAACATACCGTGATATCAATAGTATAGGCCATCTCGTTAGCGGCCCCGTAATTGGGTAGAAGTGGTTTCGGTGCTTCTTCGTATTGACTCCCAATCTCCTCTATGACACCGTCTGAAGAGGGAGCCGAGTCTTGCCTGCAAAGATTGGCCATGATGGTGCCAACAACCAACAGCTGGGTCTTGTCGTCTGCCGCGTCCTTGAGATGGGAGAGTAAACGGCCAGAGTATTTCGTCGACCAATTGTGCAGTATATTCTTCAGAATGAAGACCGCAGGCTTGGTCGATGAGTCGCTTTTGATGTCCATGAAGTTGGCAGGAAGAGGTGGCTGAGCTTCAAAGAAGTCCCCAGCTGTACATAGGCGAATTATTAGTTGAGCGTGTTCCTCCGAGGAGGATGCGGTAACTTGCCTTGGAATTCTACTCTGCCTTCTTCGACAGCCTCCGGATACACACTCTGCCAGTGCTGCGGAGAGAAGGACGGATGAGTAAAAATCAGAGTGGGTTATCGGATCCACTTACAGTCCTGGCGTCTTCAATGACCTTTTCTCGATCTTGAATGACGATTCGGAGGTGGGGGAAGGCACGTGCAAGTAGCATGGCAGAGGTGCCTATCCCAGCCCCCACATCGACCACAACGGAGCGTGGAGGAAGTGCCCCCCAAGGATAAGCTATACAAAGAGGATCGTTAGTATCTCATAGATCTCCATTCGCATCTATCAAATCATTACCATCTACGATAACATCGCTGGGCTGCATGCTGGCGATTCCTCTCATAGCGAGCCCAAACCTTTTCAGTGCGTATTCATTCTTCGGCTCTTCGAGCCATTTCCACATTGGAGTCTTCGGAGGCACGCCGTAGTATTCATGAGCGTAATGAAAGGGGGCGTCGGTCGGTTCTTGAGAATGAGAATGGCTGGGAGAGCGGAGGGTTTCCAGTATATGAGCGGCAGCCAGGGGGGTCGGAGTTACCCTACGAATGAGAATGACGAATCAGCTTCTTCCTCTGAGATAAGATCCGAGGGAAATGAAAGAACGATATCCCTCCAAGGCTAGATGGGAGGACTGAATCGATAGTGGTATTAAATGGAGGTCAACTTACGAATGTTCCACGAGGGCAACAAACCCAGACGTGTTATCGTGCTTACTGCTTGGGCTGTGCGCCAAAAGAGTGATATGTATGAGCGAAGCATAAGCTGGGAAAAACCCCAAACTGCGCACCTTTCCAGGATACTTGTGACCTCTTTGCCGGTATCCAGGGCGGCAGAGAGACGCGTATTCGTGAACACATCAGGCGTCACTTCGCGAAAAACGTGGTGGTTCGCAAGCATCCTGAGCAGACGCCCTGAAAGAGAACAAAATTAGATCAAGGACCAGTTAATGAACATGATGCGTACCTAGTTTCATAGCATCGACGTCAGTGTTGCGGGCTATCTCATCAACGTGAAGTCCCTGAAGAAACGAAAATCAATGAATGTGGAGAAGAGGTTGTGATCACTAGATACCTCCGCGCCAGCTTCTCGCAGAATTTCAGGTACATGGCATCCTATCGCAGTTCTCAAGGCTGCGGTCTTCAATGACTGGTTAATATGTACCATTAGTGACAACCAGGTCGAAGGAATAGGAACAACATACACCAGAGACGAGATGAAATATGCTTTGCTTTGGTGGCAATAATGCAGCGACAAGCTGGAGAGCCGCAGCAACAGCGACGTTAGCAGCATGGGCAGCGGCAGGATGGCTTCGAAAATCCTCGGATTCTTCCGTGAGGACGGTCTCGAAGGGGTCAGGCAGGGAGAAGGAATTTGTAGAGCATACGTCTGATAGTGTTGCTAGAGAATCAGCTATCAAGGTGCCGAGCTGGAGCACTACTGGCGGGTCGATACTCATAGTCAAAGTTCAGTGAGATGGGGACTCGGAGGAGAGCGAATTTTCTTGGGTTGCCAATGTTTTGGGATCGACCGTCTCTTAAACGAACGGACCGACGACTGCCTAGATCGGAAGCGCGATGATGCCCCTGCATAACCGTTGCGTTGACGCATATCGCTCAAGGTTCCAACACATGTTGAGGTTTTATGGAGGTTGTACCGATCTACAACAAACACGAGTTGGTCATTGCTCCCAAGGCCATTCATAACGGGAAAATATAGTTCCTCACTTCCGAAGGAGCCCTGCTTTCTTTTTGTGTTTGGGAAACTCGTTTGATTCCACATAACTAGGTGTACGTTCCATTGCCGACGAATACTCAGGGAAGCGGCGTCCCGAAGATATTTTCTGGGGTAAGTCAAGCGCCAGCCAAACCTTAGATGATTTGCAGCGGGATAGATATCAAAGAATCCACGATCCGTTTGCACTTTGAGATGAAAACAGATATTATCGCCGTATTACATGCGATTTAATAGTGTAGCCTTGTATTTGCTTGTGTTGATTTGGCATGGAAAGCGGTCGAGAAAAGAATCAGAGGTTATCTCAAGGTTATATTGGCCTTGAAAACATTTCGTGCCATGGCGTTGGTGGTACGCGACAGAGTTTAGCGGGCCTTTCCACGTGCCAAGTCTTTCAAGCAACCATCACTCTGGCTGAAGCCGCACAAGCGCTGAAGTTTAGGCCAATCTTTGTCCCGCGGATCACCCTGTGCTCAGTGCAACACAACCTCTAAGCAAATCTCAGCGGAGCAATCGACGTATGTAACATTGGGTTCGTATTACAGTACCAGTACAGTAATCCATGCCATGTGGCAAACTTTCAAGGGACGCAAGAGCACAGGCAGTGCTCTCGGAAAGGGTTCGGTTTCATCCGACCACACATGTTTTACAAACCTGAAAGTAACCCTTCGTAAACACAGTCAAAAATGTTGCGACACAAAAGGAATGGCCTGGAGCAGTTTGAGTGTAGCCGGCTAACCGGAGACAAAAGAACATCGTAGAGCGGGAGTAGGTCCGGTAGTCGTCGTCTGCAATAGGGAGATGGGGTATCAGGACAAGTGTCGACAGAGGTGGAGAGATTATGGTGTATGTAGTTGAATTTTAGCCAGCGACACCTTCGAAAGCAATATTCGTTTGCGGATCTGAGGGGCTATGGATACAACCAGAGACAGGACAGAAAAGGGTAGCCATGCCGGAGGTCAGGAAGAGAGTTGGTTAACCTGTGGAAGCGTACTTTCCCCAGCGAAACAGCTTCTCTGCATTATCCCGCCAAACTCCAGCGAGTTCTTCTCTGCCGTGGCTGGGTTCAATGGTCGACTGAGGATGATGTGGTTGACCGAATCCCCCACAGCAGCACCCTCCATGGATGAACGACTCTAGATCTTTGATCCCGGAATGTGAGGCCGATTGAGATACGTAGGGCCAGTCTGAGCCGTAAAGAATATGGTCCGATGGGATAATTGCCATCAGCGCCATGAGCTGAGACCTGGAGACAATGAGCGAGATATTGCCGAATTGAGAAGAAAACATGGCTTACTTTGACGTGCTAAGAGCTGTGTCGACATAAAATCGCTGAATATCACTTCGGCTAGAAGAACGAACGGCATTCAGCCGTTGGAAAAGGCAACTAGATACAGGCAGAAATCCAGCTCGAAAGGAAGACTGCCTGCCTCGAGGTGAGGCGGAGCTTACCATTGTTGCTCCGATAGCTCGAAAAGAGGACATAATGTAATGATTCTCTCGGCCAGGAAGGGTAGTACACCTCCAGCATGCGCCAGAATAATCTAGCTGGATGTAAGTGCCTGTCATAGATATGGGTGCTGTGGAGCGTACTTTAATATTGGGATGAAGGGCCAACGTCCTTGTAAGAACCAGATCAACCGCTGCTCGGGTGGTAGCCAAGGGATAATCGATGAGCGGCTGGGCCACTTTAGAGGCGATTAATCTCGGAGTTCTAGAGGAATTCAGTCCATGTCTGAGTATAGTTATCGTCAACTTGCGGCGAAAAAGACGCACATAGATATCTCTGATGGATGGATAAACACCACGGCGTGTAATTCATCGAGTTTGTCCCATATTGACTGGAAATCGGCATGTCCTATCAATCTAACGGAGGCAATATGAGGCTATAGTTCAAACATCGAAGTAAATCAGATAGAACAATTGGGATGTACTTGTCTTGGTACGAGGTCATTATTGAAATGCCATCGGCGCCGGCACATTGCAGAGCCCACGTTATCTCATCGATCACGGAGTCAAGGCCATTCTCAGGATCCCAGTCAGGAAGAGATGCAAACCATCCAAATCGGTCGGGTCGCTCCTGAGCTATATTCTTCATGACTTCGTTTGCTTCCCTGACTAGGGTTGCTCCTCCGACCAAAGGACCCGGAGAAGTGAAGGAGAGAATGCCCTTCTCGATATTTTGTGAATCCATGAACTGTAGGGCATGTTCCGGACTCCAAGCAGGGACGAACTTCCCAGCTGCGTCATCTCCAGCAGCTCGGACCGCCGCAACGAATTCTGGAGTAATAATATGGAGATGGGTGTCGATAGACATTCTGTAGCAGTTTGGTGAATGAGCTCGTCGGATGGGTTGGGTCGATAACGATCACCAAGAAGTAGTCTGGATTTATAGGTTCCTGGTGCAGTTGACCACGGATCTAAAACACGTAGGCTTTAACGTGTAAGTGCGCAAGTTAGAGAAAGGGGCACAATACAAATTAGAAAACTGCTCACTTAATCCTAGTCGGGTCCCATGGACTCGAGCTGCCGGAAAGACAATGATACTGAATGAAGGATCGCAAAGTCCGAAACAAGGATCGAGTCGGAACCATGGAATGGTGGACCGTGCGAATCGTCTGCCAAGCATAGATTGACAAAGCAAAGAGAAGAAACATTAATCCGTTGTAAGTTGCAGTAGGCCTGGAACAGCCTCCAGGGATGCAGGCAGGTATCAATGAAACACCATTCTCCCCTTGAGATTTTCCTTTGTGGCTGTAGAAAACTTGGACAACAGAGAAAGTTCCTGCGTTTTCAAAGGGAGTTAAATAATAACAGAGAGTGAAATCGATAGCTAGGCGGTAGAATCTCTATGATATTGAAGAGCCCTGGGAGTTTTGGCGCTCGCAATGCGGCGGTTGGCTGACAAGCTCATTAAGGAAATTATTGATCGTGGCACGTGTTTTCTGCCATGAGAATCGCGATCACGAGACTGTCACGTTCACGCGTCTACTGGATTTACTTCGTCATCGGAAGCAACCCTATTTTGGTTGCTTCCGTTCATCGTCTTCACCAAGTCTTGCTAGAGAATTCCAGCGACTTGAAGATAACTGTACTTGGATCCCACTACCATGCCTTTGAACACCACAGCACAGCACAGCGCACTCGAATCCTCGTCTAGCTTGCCTGCCGATATCCATATCATACCACCTTTGGATGACGGAGGTGACAACACCTTAGCATCACTCCGAGTGCCTTTTCCATCGGAAGACGAGGAAACAAAGGGGAAGGATAAAGAAGGTGATATATTCTATCTATTATTCCTTAGATGCATCCTGATATCTTGACTGTAGTCAACGAATCGGAGTTGACCAACTCCTCTTCACAGCAAACGAACTCGGACAAACTAACAGAACTTCCCTCGCCAGTGTCTGCTTCGCCTCGCTTCAGGAGTCTTAATAGATCACTACGAGTTTCCAGTGATAGAGGAGATATCTTTCCTTCCGCTCACAGCGATGGCGATTTGCCAAGGAATGCTACCCCAAGCACGCCGGTACCGACACTGGGCCACGGTACTCGATATGGCAGAAGCCGTAGGGAGAGCCTTTCTGGGACCGCACCTCGAGCCAGTACGTCAGATGGGAGCTTTACAAGCATCGGAGAACATATCAAATCCAAAGCAAATGAATCTTTCACTAATTTCAAGCAAGGTGCTGCTCCCCCCGGCAAATCTTCGACTTGATTGTTGCGTTTGCTAAATTTTATCCATACAGCTCTACCCCGGAAGACTCGTCTCAGTGATCCCGGTGTAGCACCTTCCCCTTCTCTTAACTCTCTTCTTCGTCCTGACTATCCAATCAAAAATACCAGGATGGTCCTAACCTTGCTCCTCCCTCTGCAAAGGCGTCATCTCAACCACAGTCTCGGGCTTCATCTCCTCTTCGTGTTCTTCAGCAATGGTCGGCCGCCCTTCATAGGCCCCATTCCAAAGAGGAACCATTTGTTCCCGTGAATCCTTTCAAGTTCAATACTCAGATCCGATGGCCTTTCTCTTCGAATCGGCCTCCTCATCTTCATGAAACAGATCGGGTCACTGGCGCTTCTGTCGGCGCGACTACCAGTCAAAGCGTTACCGACGGTACCTTCTACTGCTGCCTCCCTGTCCCAATTACTTGCCGCTCTCGGGACAAGAATAGTCCAGACATGGAAAACTTTACGTTCTTTATGACCGATACCCTGCCCAGACAAATATACCTGTATTCCCTTCTCAAGATACCCGCACTTTATTTCTCCCGGGTCTCTCGCATCTTCGAGGACGCAGAGGTTAGCAAACCTGATATAGAGCGCATCATCGATAGCTTCCGATATCGATACCAATCGACTCCAGGTAGTCCTTCACCACAGTCTGGACGACCGACCGATAACCTAACCCAAGGAATTGCATCCGTCATTGGCCACGCTTCCCACGTAGGTTCCGTGCCACTGACGAATGTTCCGCTTCCTTTCCCGGACGATTGGAGTCCTCCCTTGGTTTCCACAGCGCTGATTCGATTTCGACAATCATGGGAAACCTTCATTGATTCCCTTTTGCGGGAGTGGAAGACGTTGAATCTAGTCTCCGCGCTGCTTTTATCGTGAGTTCCTCAAATCGTCATGCTGATTAGTTTTTTTTTTCTATCTGACTGACCATGGTATAGAGCTATCCTTACGGTGTTCCAGATACCAGCGGCTGCGTCTGATCCGGTCACACGCAATATTGCCCTCGTATCGCTGACCTGTGCGCTTATGAGTCTATCGTATGGCTGTGTGTATATTGTTAGGTTCGGTACGATGAGAAGTATGGCTAGGGCTTCTCGGTGGGCAGAGGCGCGTCCCCACTCAGTCCCAAGATGCCGTACGAGCTAATCTTATCTCTCTGACTTGTTTTTAGGAAGCGCGTAAGAACAACACGTTGATTTGGTGGAACGTATGGGTCATGCTAGCGATGCCTGCCGTCTGGCTCGCATGGTGAGTTTTGTCATCTGTAACTAACATATAGGTGCTGATTCAACAACCCCTTGGGGTCGAATTTCAATCATTATAGGGCCATGATATGGTTCATCGCCACGATCCTATCATTCGTGTGGCGCACAGGAGGTGAGAACGATCCTGAAGAGCGTCCACCACTTTCCACAGAAACTGCGTTGGTGCCACGAATACTCATTACAGCCGTTTTCGTCATTGGAATCATTTATTTTGCATTGATCGTCAAGACGTTGAAGAGCTACGGGACGAGTGGTTATGGACCACAACACAAATGGCGTGTTCTCGCGCGGATGAGCTTGGATTCTGACGCGCGAGCTCGAACGGGTTTGGGAATTTCCGGCGCCGCAGGAGATGGGAATTACTTTAGTCCCGGATCGAGTCCTAGAAGCGTTGGATTCGAACTAGACGACCTAGTGGACGCAAGAAGAGGAAGAAGAGCCACTAGAGGTACTCCCTCTAGTCATATCCGAAATGGTCAGAGGACAGGTTCGATCGTCGCAGGCCCAACGGTTCAATACGTACAATCCCCGACCCAAGCCGAACTGAGTAAAGGTGTGGTCATGCAGAGGGAAGAGAAGCCTAGTATGGGTCTTGGAATTACTGGTATCGATAACCAAAAATGACATAGCCTCAGCTCCTTTTTGGGCCTGTATCCTTCGTGCTATCGTGACTGAAATCCCGGCCCTCTGAGCAAATTTGGATGAGTGAGTGATTGACCAACACTAAGGAACGCTGTGTACCTCTGCGAACGCCCTGCGCTCAACGATAGACTGATATCCGTTACTTTTGAATTCAGGTTAACGCTAAGAGCGGGGCTTTATAGTTATTGCCGCACTGGTACCCGCGACGTGTTATCATTGAGCTGACGATGCTTGGGTCTGGGCTTGCTTGAGGATGGTTCTAATACAAATACCATTAGAGTTCTTACGATGATGAAGACTCACGATACGATGATGACCCAGAAGAAACCGAGAGATGCCTTGGGCACTCGTCGTACCTGTATATTGTGAATGTATAACTCTTGTGCCGGTACTAAACAGAGTCCTGCCGCTAGCTTCAATCTTGTGCAGGGAATGAATCGAATACTGAAAGCAATTCACTAGGAATACAGTAGCTGATAATCGTTCTTTCGACGACTAACGTTATCTCAACTTGAGCGGGAGTCGTACTAACTTTAGGTGTACTTCTCCCGAGGCTATCATCTACTATTAGTGCGGGAACCCATGTACAAGCCGGGCCGGAGATTGACTGTAATCTCAGGACGAACGCTCTGAATTCGAGATTTCCCCTAGGCTTGGAGTTGGGGCCAGGTTCTTCGCTCCACCTCCCCGCTAGAATCGAAGTACGAGTAGAATAGGATCCCGAGATGACTTCTTTATCTCGAGGTACACGTACGGATACTTACACACTAGGCGCTAAGATGGCAAGATTAACCTACTACCCGCAGTAGTCCGATTCTAGAGCGGGAGGGAACTCGGGGCCGCTGGTCTTGCACTGGGAATCTGGGATACTATTAGAACCGATCATATATAGTGGATGAATCGAAAGTTATTAGCAACAGATTGCATAAAAATGTAGGAAGGCTACACGACAAACAGGAAATAGAATGAAAAACAAACATACCCATGTAGTAAAACAATAGTATGTAGTACCTTATACTTGTGCCTCATGGGAGATACACGAGATGATACGAGTTACCAGCAGCGCTGAGAGGATTTGTTATTCGAATGAGTAAACCGATCTTGGGGTAGCGGGTTCACAGCGACATGAGGCTGTGGTGAATCAAGGAGAAAATGTGTCCACAAATCCCGAAAAATCGCTATCCGCTATGCCAGTGATCAAGGATGCAGCGTGAATGAAAGTCCGAGAGGAACGAGGCGATCATGGGTTGCTAGCCCTGTCCTTCATCTGTGTCGACACGGAGGAGACGGATAGAGCAGGAGGAGGTTTATTGTGCTTGCACTTGGTGGTGATCATGGACTCCAACGAGGGTCGTGGCCGGTAACTCGTGCCGGAGGGTCATACTACTGATGTGCCAGATGCGGTGCAGCAATTAACTAATAGCGAACATAGACTTGCTTTATCATGTTGGAATGGAGGCTCGAAAGTGATAGAGGAGGAGGCGAGCTTATTGGATGGATCATAGGTCCGGGTATGAGCCTCTATCTAGCTCGAAAAAGCTGGGCCCCCAATGTCAGATCCACGAAATCGGAGCGATGCCTTCTATGGACCGAGTAGTTGAACAATTGGATTTAATACCACGGATCAAGTTTGCATTTTTGAGGTATGTAAGAAGGAGGAAAATGAGCGGCGATGAATCCGAGTGAGATGAGTTCTCAAACAAGTTAAAAGTCACAGATACTTACCTCCTCTGACGTCGACGAGCACCAGGAACGGGTGCCACCAGCGCTAAAGTGGACAAGCAAGAAATTTCGCTGCGAAGTCATGAAACGAGATCAAAACCGAAACGAAACAGCATACTCAGTTTCTGGTGATGAAAATATAGGGAAATCAGTAGAAAAAGGAACAATAAAATAAAATTAGAAATAGACCCAAGCGGGTCGCCGACGAATCGTGGTAATCCTGAATGAACCTGCAGGGTGGAAATCTCGATGCGTGCGCTGAGCACAGAAATCTGCCGTTACGAGTCTGTATTACCATTACTACTATTAGTATCGATGAAGCGAAAGACATACAAGTACCGCTCCCAGTTCTCCCTCTGGCATTACCCTTCCTTCATCCCTCTTCCACTTCCTCCCCAAGATGTACGGTCCAGGCCTTGTCGATTCAGTTCCCAATATCCCACTCTTTGCCGGGCACGGCACCTCAGTTATTTACGATAACGAGCAACGAGAACAACTCCTTCGGGAGGCGTCTTCATCGTCCGCTCGCTTGCTGTTGTCTTCATGCCACCAGACGTTTTTAGAGGAGCTCTCTTCGCTTTCCCCCAGCGAACACCTCGAGACTGACATCGACCTTGAAGACTTTGCTACTCCGGAAGCACTAGTCTTGCTCCCTCGCGAACATCATTCACATAATCCTATCCTATCGGGCTCACTTCTGTTCCTGGTGCATACCATTCGATACATCCGCTTCGTAGAGCAATACGCCACTACCAGCCGATCGTCAACACCGTACAGTGACTTGCTCCGACACAATTCCTCGCAGAACATTGGTATTCTCGGATTTTCATCCGGCATCCTTGCGGCTTGCGTTGTAGGTTCATCTGCGACGCCAATCACGTTTATTTCTCGGGCTATGGAAGCATACAGGCTGGCGTTATGGATTGGGATCCGTACGCAGGGCTATCGAAAACGTGTTTGGCGAGATATGGAGCCAGATTCTGACCCAGCGCTACCGTGGGGTCTGGTGATAGTCGGGACTGACAAGGAGTTAGTTGAAAGGAAAATCTCCGAGCGAGAGGTAAGAACAAGTCGTGTATTGGATCAAAACGAGTTGCTTTCAGTTCTGATTGACGCTCGGTCGTTTTGTTTTTCTCAGGGCTCCTCCTCTCTCAGCGTTACCGCTATCATCAGTAGTCACTGTGTCACAGTATCCGGTCACCCGTCACACCTCGCCGCTTTCCAGGATGATCTCCCTCCTGAAACGAATATCAGCAGGACTACTCTTGACACGCTCTACCACTCCCTTCGTCTTGATAGCACTAGGAACCAGGTTCTTCAAGATGTTGCTCGTCGCAGCATACGATTTCCCGACTTTGCGGATATCATGGTCCCATTGCGCTCTACATGGACAGGAGAACTCATAACGACTTCTACCCCAGGGCGTTTAGTCGAAGATGTCGTTGACATGCTTCTTTTGCATCCCGTTAACTGGGACCTTGTCATGCTCAAGACTTTATCATCTTGTGCTGCATCTCCATCTGTTCGTCTCCTGAACTTTGGTCCAGGAGCTGGGTTAGCGAGATCAACACAAAGGGTCTTTACCGAACCTTCTGCATCTGTCATGGATTTATCCGGCGGCAACAGCTCTTGCAATCAAGCTCAGGAGCCTATTGCTATCATAGGAATGGCGGTCAATATGCCTGGCGCCCGTGACGCGACGAAGCTGTGGCAGCTTTTGGAGAATGGTATTAACACCGTCTCTGAGGTAAGTCTGTTCGATCTCTCATCGACATTGTCCTCATTTACTAAACTGTGGTTACAGATTCCAGAGCATAAGTTCATGGTCTCGGATTATCTGCATTCTTCTGACGGCAAGACTCGGTCGATGAAAGCCCACACAGGCAACTTTGTCGAAGGAGCAGACGAATTTGACAACAAGTTCTTCAAGATATCTCCTCGTGAAGCGAAGAGCATGGATCCACAACAGCGCATCCTTCTTCATACCTCCTACGAGGCTCTTGAGGATGCAGGTTACGTTCCTAACGCGACCCCGTCCTTCCGACCAGAGACTTTCGGTACTTTCGTTGGTGTCGCGACGAACGACTACGTGCAGAATTTACGGAACGATATCGATGTGTATTACAGTACAGGTTTGTGATTTTCTCCCTACCAATTATTTAGACCTGACCCGTCTCAATGAAAACCCTTAGGAACGCTCCCCGCCTTTCTCAGCGGTCGGATCTCTTACGCTATGAAGATGAGCGGCCCTTCTCTTGTTGTCGACACCGCTTGTTCGTCCTCGATGGTTGCCGTGTACCAGGGCTGCCGCGCTTTGATGAACAGGGACTGCAACGCCGCTCTGGTCGGAGGTGTGAACATGATATCCAGTCCCGACGTAAGCCGTTTATCACGTTCTACCAAAAAAAAATCCCAATGCTGACCGTGCTGCCTAGATGTTCATTGGTCTCGACAGGGGGCACTTCTTGAGTCCTACCGGCCAATGCAAAGCTTTCGACGCGTCTGCCGATGGGTATTCGCGAAGTGAGGGTTGTGGCATGTTCGTGCTCAAGCGACTCTCGGACGCCGTGAAGGAAAACGATACGATTCTGGGTGTCATACGTGGGGTGGAGGTCAACCAAAGCGGTACCTCTCATTCGATAACCCATCCTCACGCCCCGACGCAAGCTGCGCTCTTCAAGAAGACCCTCTCGAACGCTGGCATATCCGCTGATAGAGTCAATGTCGTAGAGGCCCATGGTACTGGGTTAGTTATCTCGCCTTAGCCTCTGTTATCAGTGATAACTAAGTTTCATCCCGACCTTCGTAAATCAGGACGCAAGCTGGTGATCCCAACGAGTTGAAGAGCATTCGATCCATCTTTGCATCGAAACGTTCCCCTTCCAATCCACTCCATATCACCTCTATCAAGGCCAACGTCGGCCATCTTGAAGCAGCATCTGGGGCCGCTGGATTAGCCAAGCTTCTGTTGATGCTTCAACATAGCCAAATTCCCAGGCAGATATCATTGAAGACCCTCAACCCGAGTATATCCCCCCTGCATGAGGATAATACTGTGATCGATACGGAACAAGTCCCCTGGCACCCTTCCCATGAAGGCAAGACCAGAGTCGCAATGTTGAATAATTTCGGCGCTGCTGGAAGCAATACTTCTCTCCTGTTGGAAGAATATGTACCCCCGTCCTCTTCCGCACCTTCTATCGACTACGCTTTCGTTTTCGGTATGTCGGCCAAGACGGAGGTTGCTCTGAATGAACTGAGAGTTCGCTATCTCTCCTGGCTTCAAGGGCCTGCGAGCGAAGGGATTCCACTCTCCGACATCGTTTATACCTCCACCGCCCGCAGGCAGCTGTACTCTCATCGACTCGCGTTCTCAGTCAAGAGCCGCGAAGAACTCATCCAGAAACTGACCGATGCCCCCGTGGTCGTCGTTTCTGAGGAATCGGCACGCGTCGTTCTTGTGTTCTCTGGTCAAGGTGGTCAATATCTCGGCATGGGACAAGGCCTATATAAAACCTCCAGCTTATTCCGGGAAAAGATCGACGAATGTCACGCTTTCCTTGTCGCGGCGGGGTATCCCGGTGTCTTGCCCATCATTGATCCAGGGAAAGAAGGGAGCGGTTTAGAGGAACTAGAGCAGTTCCAAGCGTATCAAGCTGCTATATTCGCGCTCGAGTATGCCCTAGCGCATTTGTGGATATCTTGGGGTGTCAAGGTGGTCGCTGTTGTTGGTCACAGGTTTGTTGCTTGTTCTTTTCCAGCAAAAACACTCGTACTGATGCATCTCCATCCCCGCTCAGCCTCGGAGAGTACGCCGCCATGGTCATCGCTGGAGTCCTTGGCGTCAAGAGCGCCCTGCTCATCGTCGCTGCCCGCGTACGACTCATGGTCACCAAGTGTGCCGCTGGGACCACTGGCATGATCGCCATCAACCTTGGGTCTGAGGCGATTTCCGCGGTACTCGCCAGCGAGGAGTCCTTCCTCGGTCTTTCTATCGCATGCTACAACAGCCCTACAGATTGTGTCGTATCGGGCCCTGTGCCGCAGCTCAAGCAGTTCAAGAATTATCTCGACCTGGAGTTACATTGTAGGAGCACGGTACTCAGTGTACCTTTTGGGTATCATAGCGCGGCAATGGAGCCACTGTTGGAGGAGTTGACCGCGTTCTGTAAGCAGAGGATTGTTGGTTCGCCCACTATCCCGATTGTCTCGAACGTGACGGGCACTTTGGTCTTGCCTGGAGATACGACTACCTTCACTTCTGATTACTTCGCCAAACATTGCGCCGAGCCTGTACAATTCAACAAAGGCATCAACTCTCTGGTATCCAAAACTGCTTTCTCGAAGGTGATTTTAATCCCTTTTCAATAGGAAATCTCTTGAACTGACCCAACGCCCATTTATTTATAGATCGATGCTTGGATAGAAGTTGGGCCTCATACGACCACTCTCCCGATGTTGAAAGCCAACGCCATGATCTCGCAAGGCTCACTACTTCTCGGCTCGCTCAAGAAACAGCAGGATCCATGGGCAATACTCACAACTTCACTTTCTCAACTCTACCTCTGCATTTCTGGGCTTGATTGGCGAGCGGTCTTCGCGCACTGCCCTTCCTCCTGCATCCGTCTCCCATCGTATCCCTTTGCCAAAACCAAGTTCTGGGTTCAGTTCAAGGAGGGCGACCAACGGTCTATGTCAGAAGAAGCGCCTTCCCCCGAGTCTCCTGTGGAGCACCTGATTCCAGAGTTCACGATGCTTAGGAGATGGGCTCAATACCCTGATTCCGCCAATGACTTTACGGCTGTTTATGAGACTCCGATAGCAGAGCTGGCGCACTCGATTGTGGGTCATAGTGTGGGCGGGATGCCGCTTTGCCCAGCGTCAGTCTACATCGAGCAGATTCTCGCTGGTATCCATATGGCCATGAGTCATCTGAACGCGTCGGTATCTACCCACCCCATCCTGAAGATGATGGAGTTCGCCAAACCGCTTGTATACAACGCTGACGTACAGCGGACCGTCATCACCACCATCGTCGTAAAGGAGGGGTGCGGTTCGTTTAGTGTTGGCTCCCGCGTCGACTCTTCCCCTTCTACGTCCACCCATGTATCCGGAGAATATAGGCTCCAAACGGCATCCTCACTAGACATCAAGTTTTCTCGAATTCTTCCTTCTATCTCTCGTCAGATGGATGCCGTCTGCGAGGGCAGGGTTGACCAACCGCCTGAGGTCCTTTCGACTCGCACCATCTATGAAATCGTATTCCCTCGTGTCGTCGACTATTCGAAGGAGTATCGTACCATCCGGAATCTCACCCTCGGCAATCGTAGCATGGAAGGAAGAGCGCTCGTCAAGCTCCCTGCGGACTATGATCCAGGAAAATACGTTGTCCATCCCGTTTTCGTGGATACCCTTCTTCATGTCGCTGGTTTTGTAGCGAACATGCAGGGCGGAGCGAATGATGCGTATATATGCAGCGAGGTTGGAACGGTGAAAGTCATCCCCGCCTTGATCGACAACGATGCGTCGTATGCCGTGTATTGTAACAACACCTGGCTCCCTGATGAGGGTGTTATGCTCGCTGATGCTTATGCTGTTAAGCTGGGCGAACCGGAGAAGGTGGTAGCTCACTTGAAAGGCATGCAGTTTAGGCGAGTGCGGCTCAACAGTCTGAAGAAGAGTTTGCAGCATGCGTCGGGGCAGAAGACTAGTATCGCTACTCCTGTGACGAGACACGCTTCAGTACGTCTTCCGACAGATGCTCTTTAGTTGTTCTGTATCTCTGATCCGTCCATGACAGGCTGCTCCTTTGGCTGTGAAGTCGAAGGTCCGCATCTCTGACACCCCCGAACTAGTTGTTCGCGAGGCGCCCCTCGCTGATCGGGTCTTCAACGAGGTTCTCAGTCTAGTTGCGAATACTTGCGACGTGAGCCCAAGCACCATCAAACCTGCCACAGAGCTAAGCTCTCTTGGAGTCGACTCTTTGATGTCGATCGAGTTACTCACAAAGCTGCAAAACTCATTCCCTTCCACACTCCTCGACAGCCATGTTCTCGCCTCTTGTCAGACGATCCATGATATAGTACGCCATGTGCTATCTGCAGGCATAGAAAACGCAGCAGAACTTGTCAGCAGGCCAGGCTCTCCACGGAGTCTCGTCCCAGATGAGATAACCCTCGTAGGCTCCGAAGGGCTAGACCCCCTGTGCGTCGACAAGGAGCCCGATGTGAAGGAGCTCCTGGCGAATGTTCTTGGTGTAGCGACCCATGAGATGGAGGATGAGGCGGATTTAGAATCACTAGGCCTCGATTCCCTCACCTCCATCGAAGCACTTCAGATTCTGAGGGAATCTTTCCAGCTCGACCTTACCTCTAGCTTCTTTATCAACTATCCGACACTGAACGCAGTCAAGTCGTATATATCCAGCCATCTCAAAGTTCGCCGCGTCTCCACCAAGGCGAGCAGTCACGCAACCTCTGGATCCGATGTGCCCACCCAAGCCGGGATCGAACGCTTGAGGAAGATACTACAGCTCGACACTGTACCCGTACTCATCCAGAACTGTTCCAAGGCTGGGAACACGCTGCCCCTTTTCCTGATTCACGATGGCAGTGGATTGGTGAATTACTACGATAAACTCGGCAAGCTCGACCGGACGATATGGGGGATTCACAACCCAAACTTTTTGACGGCCAAGCCCTGGGACAATTTAATTCAGATGGCATCTGCGTACTCAGAGTATATCATGAGTAAATCGTCTGGACCTATACTCATTGGAGGTATGTCGCTGCATGTCATAGGGGAGGGATATGACTGACACAGATCTCTTCTAGGTTGGTCTTTCGGTGGGATTGCAGCGTACGAAACAGCTCGTCAGCTGCGTTTGAAGGGTCTTACAGTCAAAGGGATCCTCCTCATCGATAGTCCCTGCCCGACCAACCACGTTCCCCTCTCGGACGCCCTCATAGACTCGGTTATGTCAAAAACGCCTATCAGCGACCTCACGCCACTCGTCACTGCCCAGTTTAGGATGAGCCCTCGACTTTTGGGAGCTTACCATCCAAAGGTTATGGCGGAAGAACATCCCACCCCGGCTGTGCTTCTCCATTCTTCTCAAGGTTATAATCCTTCTGGAGTTACTGACGTACCTAAGTGGATTTCTGACCGGGGAACGCGTTCCACTTTTGCCCAAGCATTAGAAGGGTGGCAGAGGCTTGTCGGTGCGCCAATCAAAGTGTTAGATATTCCCGGAAACCATTTTGAAGCGTTCCATCCATCGAATGTAAGTCGTTCTCTATAGATGATATCCAAGCTCTCGCTCATTCTATTTCCCTGTTTAGATGACTGAGATGACTGCCCGCATCTCTCAAGCCTGCGGATATCTGGAAAAACCGGATATATGATGACCTTACCCGGCTTTCCTGCAGGTCTAATTTCGTTTCCTACTTCCCGATGTTGTCTGTTTTTGTTTCTTCTGCTCTCTTACCTACTTGTAACACTTATAGACCGCTTTCACACACGCATTGTTCTGTCACTCGCTTTTCTTCGCTTTCTATTTACGTCTCTCTGTTATGATCTCATGTGTTCGTTCAGCTTGCTACTCTTGTACTATTATTACCTCACGTTCTACCCTTCTGTTGGTTGTATTATTTCACGATACTTTATGTCTGTTACCATCGAACGTTAATCCATGATTATCAACGAGATAAACGAGCCCTCAGTGCAACCTGGAACTGAAAGCAAGGCAGTTGAACTACACTCCGAAAGATAACGTCGCTATCCGTACCTGTCTTGGTCTCGCCTGACATAAGCGAACACGCTCTCAATTCACTTTTCTTTGTGAGTAGTGCCTTCCCAGCCTCACAATGCTCAATACGTTGCCCTCTGGTGTGAAGCTTGAAGCTCATTAGGCCGGGACTCAGGACTTTTAATCAGTGCACCGTAAGCCTCATCCTGCCATTCAGCCTCACGACGCTATATGTGTGTAAACCAAGGTCCCTGAATTCAGTAGCTAAGCGCGCGGAGCACCCAACCATATCCTGTGATTATATGTTTAGCTCGTTCTCTCTAGTCCAGGTAACAAAGAGTTGGTACTGTAACAAGAAACAGCATCTAAGGGGCCAGTTTGTGCTCCGAGAGTTGGCGGCTCGTTGCTGGTGTCAATCCGAGTCATTGATTGTCATATCTGGTAGAGTTCAAATATCATACTAGTATGCATGAGGAACGAGAAGGACGCTTTTCATCATCGCTCCACCACGCATAACGCTATCGATGCTGTAGAACACGGCGATCTCTCCTTGTGGAAGGGCGAGCCTCCACCGAAACTCACATACGCCCTACCGTCAGCAAAACATGAGTACGATGAGCGGGATCTCAAACAGCAATGGGCGTCATGTACTGTATAGAACCCGGGTTGTGAGCACAGGTCACTGACTCTGTCGATCTATCGAGAGCAACTATAAATTAGAGCGAAGGAGTCACAGTTAGCGTTTCCTACTTATCACCCAATTTCCTAGTCACCTATGACTTTCACCTCTTCATTGTCAACTTTACGCGAGGATGCTGATAGCCGCGAGCCGCTGCAACGACCCGCCAGGGATCCTATTGGGCTTTTCCCATCATATCAGGGACACGAGCAGCAGCTGACAATCAAGATATATGAGGTACTGTACTTGGGCTCATCATGGCGAGATTGTGGGGTTTCGCTGAATAGGCGTGGCCTACCACAGAGATCGGCCTTGCGCTCTTTTGTTAAAGACGGAAACTCCATAGTAAGTACACTGCATGAGAATTTCAGATCAGCGTTTGAGTGTGTAAATATATGTTTCTAGAGAGATGCGGTCACCAACGAGCCCATATTTGCTTGCAACGATAAATCTTTCTCGCTGCGTCATCGTAAAGGTAAAAGCGCGATAGGCAAAGTCAAAGGACTCGGAATTTCCATGCTGATGCAGCGTATCCAGTATTTTCAGATAACCAAGGCCAGCCTCTCTTCAATATCAGAAGGCAACTCATGACATCCGAGATTACAATCGACGCCTTCTCGCCACGCGAGAACAGCAAGCTTTTCACGGTCAAGGGATCGTTTCCAGGGGGAAGGCCTGAAGTCGACACCGTATTCATGAATACCGCTGACGGTCGGAAGCTAGCACTCGTGGTGCGTGGAGATTACCTTCGGAGAACAGTAAGTCAACCGCTTCCTTGAGTGAAATCGGGGACTTAACCTCTTGTACGCGTCCCCTCCTCACTGAGTTAGGCTAATTTCATGTTGGGGTCTGCTGAAGGTCCGATAGTTGCAAACATATCAAGGGCATTTACGGATTCCCGTGACCTGTTGAGGAACAAACAGTCGTATTATCTGACTGTAGCCCCTGGCGTCGATATCGCGCTCCTTGCTGCTGTGTGCATCTGTCTCGATGAGCTGAGGAGTGAGGTATTAGGTAGTGCAAAGCAGTCAAAGCCTCGCTCTTCGGGACCAAGCATCAGACAGGGTGCAAGTAAGAAAGGAGGAGGGGCAAGGAATTTCAGAAGCGACTACGACAATGGAGGTGTCTACTACTTTGCCACAAGCGGCTACTACGGCGGTGATGGAGGAGCTAGTGGATGGGGCGTTGGAGGAGATGGAGGAGGCGGATGGAACGGGGGAGGAGATGGAGGAGGAGCCAGCGGAGGATGTAGCGGGGGAGATGGAGGAGGCGGTGGGGGTGGTGGGGGCGATGGAGGCGGCGGCGGTTGCTGTTGAGCATCGAACGCTGAGGGCTAAGATCTAAGATCTGAGCGTTCGGATGTTTGGGACGGTATCGTCATACAACTGCAAGTCATAGTTTTCCAAGTAGCCAAATCATATTTCTTGACCGTACTTCTTGACTGTCAAAGGAGTCTTTGATCAACGATATAACTTTGCCTTGGAACTATCGCTGAGGATTACTGGACAATTGACACGAACTCGCGGAGGTCATAGAGAAGATCCTGACTCGGATGTACTTGACAGAAGGGCTGCAGTACCGTGCGTCTTGTGGCCAATCGACATAGAAGTCAGCACGTTTGAAACGTGCCTAACGTTGCACCGTGCCGAAGGGGATACTCTTCAGCAATCGCAATTAGGTCCCGGTGCCTTCGTTGGGTGGAGTAGGCGGGTTGATACCGCTGGGGAATTGATTTTGGACGCCTAGTAACGTCGAAGATTGTAGTCGTGTATCGGCCATTTAAGAGGTGCTGCATCATTGAATCAACTGCGTGTATAAGAGCCTTCTTCAGAGATGGTACGAGATTCCAGAATTGTCCAAGGAAACCGCTGAAAATACATCCGATACAGCGGCGAAGAGGGTAGCAAACCACCAATGTGAGTGTTGTGTGCGTGGTCTGCGCTGGCCCTGGAAATCGAATAAGAGTACGATAGCAGTTACAACTTCAAGTTGCACATGGATGAACATGGAGGCATTCGGGAAAGAGAGACGCGATCAAGTGACCACTATTCTACCTTTTCTCCCCTCGTCATCATCGCCCCCATTAATCATCTCGTTTCCTCAAGCTTCAAGTCTAACTTCAATCATCTGGACCATAATCAAGAAATCAAAAAGGAAAATATGTCAGACATAAGCTTCACTCGAGTGGTACAATTCTCGTTCTGCTACTCGTGGAAGGATCTGATAAGTCGATATCTCAACTGTTACTCTAGATTCCCTTCAGACGGAGACGAAGAGACGCGATAGACCCTTGCCTCGGTTTCTATCCAGTAGATCACGAGCAAACAGAGTATTGCTTACCAGATTCAAGCTCTCTCAACACCTCGATCATCACGCAGTTACAAGATGACCCCCAGAAGTCGAGCAGTCCCTTAAATAAAGGCAGATGCCCGAGTCTTCCACCTATCGCTATTCTCGATGACCCTGTCAACACCTCTGATATTTCCTGCTTACCTGACGAGTCCTTGCATTGCTTGACGACTGAGAATTTCCTAAGATCACTTGCACGCCCTCAGAAATACCCTCAGAAGTATTCCAGGAGGAACAAACGTTACATCACCCTCAATCGACCCGCTGACAACGGTCATGATACTGCACCTTCACTCACATCAAAAATCTCGCAAACCAGAGACCGCACAGACTCTTCTTCTCAGGTCCATCGCTCATCCGATCACAAGAATGAGCAAGACAAACTATCAATGAAACAGCGTCTCCTGCAAGCGGTGGTAGAAACTGGTGTCAACCTACCTGCAGACTCACCAGTCTTGCCTCTAGAAGGGCGTCGACCTCTTTCATTCGTTCCTATTGATATAGCAGAAGCTCGACAAGCATCAAAAATAAAGTCTCGCAAATCGTACATACCAATCTTCTCACGGATCCCAAAGTCTTATCCAAGTGTCTTTCATCGCCACAAGCATAAGCACTCCTCAAACAGGCTCTGTCGTTCGATCACAGCTTGGCGAGAGAACTACGAACCTTGCAGTATTGCAGTCTCTGATCCTCATCCCATACCTAACCAAGGTCCTTCTCGTCCTGGGGCAAAAACGACGAAACAATCGAAGCGCAAGAATGCCTGTGCTAGAGACGAAATCAAGATACTGGGTCGAGCACCGATCAAATTTGTTCCCATGCAGGTGGCTTCGCGGCTTCTGGTCCCTAAATCAGGGTGAGCGTATCTATATTTTTACATTTTATGAGGCTTAAGCCCAACCTGAACCTCTCGGTTCCAGTTCGACTTCATTGAATGCCTGCAGCGCCCCAGAGACCAACATGAAGACTGCTGCCGCAGCAGCCGAGATACAAGGTGCTGACCGCTGTTCACCAAAGCTGGATGCAGTTGCGGGGATGTCAAGTCCTGGGATTGGTAGATGATCTCAGTATCCTATCGAATTGAATTGACACTCTTTAGCCCGGGAGACGGGCGTCCAACAGCAGGACGATGCAAGTGCTGAGCTTAACGACTGCGCGGGATCACTGGCCACGAGCCAAGAGCAACGACATGCAACCATGGAAAACCCGCTTTTGGAACGTACACAATTCTCACCTGTAGGACCTCAAGTCGCCCAATCCATGCCTGTTGAAGGTGCGCCTTTCACGAGTCAAGCTTTCCAAACAACGATTATTCTCCTCCCCGCTGTTCGATGCCTCATCTCATTCATTCTATGTAGCCGGTATTTATCTTCGTCTGCTAATCCCCCCCTACAGTATTACTCCCTCCACCTAGCCTTTTCCAATTCAATGTTATTGAAGGTCACAGTCCTCATTTCTCGTTCGATCCTTCGGATGTAACATGCGCCTACTCGGATCCTTTTGAACTGGATGACGGGGGTAGAATGTCCTCAAGTTTCGTGTCCTCGGTTTCGTACGACTATCGCTTCATATAGGATTTTTTCAAGTACATCGCTCACCAACAGCAAATAGCAAATTCGAGGGTGGCCGAGCTAGATGTCATGGAGGTAGTCATGAAAGCGATCGCACTGGTTTTAGGAATCGCGGTTTTAGTTGTCTAATGGGCAAACTTATACAACATGATTGTGCTTGTACAGTATCCACGAGTCTGAGAGCGCAAAAAGCAGTTTCAAATGCGATTCACGTTGTCCTGGTACCCTGGAATGGTTTCCGAGAGCTGGTTTACCCATGAGGCAAACTTTCAGTCATGATCACAAACATTAGATTACGAATTGTTAGGTACGATGCATAAACGAGAGACTGCAGTAAAGAGGAAAGAGCGGAAGGTCCATCATTCTCGACTAACTTTAGGTAACGTGTAGCTAAAGGAGAGCCAAAGAAAACCCGGAAAGAAAATATATGAGAGACAAGAAAGCAGTGAGAGCAGTTACAGACAGTTAGTTACTTAGATGGTAAGCAAATTCAAAGGGACACCTCTGTGATGGAATAAGTAAGGCGTTATAGTCTCTGGTTGTCCATAGATCCAACGATAGTCCGGATGGCTTAAGGTGACAAAATCCTGAAGCGAGAAAAGAAAGCCAGGCTCTAAGGTAGACGAACTATAGAGCGAATGCAGCAGCGCCTAAGAGGATGAGGGAGATCACATGTGAAGCGGAAAGGGACAAGGACAATGCGCTGCCTTCTGGGGTTTGAGAAGGATCAGAAGATGAACCAGAGTTGCTAGGCGAACCACTGGAACCTCCTGATCCTGACCCCGAAGAGGTGCCAGAGGGCGATCCGGAGCCAGAAGAACCACCAGACGAGGAACCATCATCACCGCCATCGTCGCCGTCATCATCATTATCCCCGGTGGCAACGAGGTCGACGTGCACATTGCCCGAGTCGTCCACGTTCTGCCACGCGCCGTTGCCCTTCTCATTGAGCTTTCCCTCAGTCAACTGAGAGACCGACTCGATCTTCCAGCCGGCGGCTTTAGCTTGAGGAACGGCATCCATGAACAGTTGGACGGTGGTGTCAGTCAGCTCGTGCTCGAGGATGATGAGACCGGGAGATTTGGGTCCCTGGATCCACTTGGTGAGTGAACTGGCGACAACCTGTGGTGTGGTACCACCAGTGCTAATGGACCAATCTTCAGTGCTGAGGAAGCAAGATGAGGTCAGTACATTCATATCAACTGTTTCGCGGCGAAGCTTACTCTTGGTTCCACATGACGGTCTGTAAACCAAAGATCTCTTTGGCGATAGCTCTAACTCGGTTGTCAGCATCGCCAGTGGGAGGGCGCCAAAAGCGGGGAAGGCGGCCCTCAGTGGAGTTATGAATGATTTCCATGGTCCAACCGAGCTGAGCGACAACATCCATGTTGGAGAGGGTCGTCATGTATGGGTGAGTGTATGTGTGCACAGCAATGTCAGAACCGAGCTCTTCGTAAGCCCTGAGGAACATCTTGGGGTTGTTTTGAATGTATAAACCAATCATGAAGTGTGTCGACGGAAGCTGTTCCTTCGCGAGGAAGTCGTAAAGTTTGGCAGACCCTTCGTACGGGCCGTCATCGAAATTAACGCCTGTCAAAGGAAAAGAAAAAAGGACAATCAACAAGGGAGAATAGTGAAACCAGACAAAATAACGAACCAAAGTAACCGTCGGGGGCATCCCAAACATCATCATCACTTCTGCACTTTTGGGAAGCAGAGCAGATCTCCTTGCTCATGGGGTCAGCGCCCCCGGGGTATACAGGCTGACCACCATTCGGGTCGGCTTTAGAGATAGGGATATCGGGGATTTTACCTGCAGACTCTGCAGCCTTCAGTGCATCAATCCAAGCCTGGGGCATCTTGGTGGAGTCTGGGGTTCCGGTAGGGAATGCGGCAGACCACGCTGAAAAAGCGGGGTAGACGTTCAGCACACTGAAGAAGCGCGTCACAATATGACTGAAGGTTGCTTACTCGGTGATCCAACTTCTTCATAGGTTATACCATCACCGCCAGAAGGGCCGCGCTTGAAGAGGGTGTGAACAGGGTGATCTTCGTCGTGGTACCAACGTTTTGGTAGAGACCGTGCGGTATTGTGTGAGTGGTCATGTCTAGCATGATTATGGGATATATGGGAGGCCACCGAGAGGGAGAGGAAGAGGGGGAGGGTAAACAGGGAGGAGAGCACCATGATGGGTGGTGGTAGAAGGACGAGGGGCAACGGAAGAAAGGATAAGAAGGGACCAAACGCGAAAGGGCACGAATGCTTATATCCTGGCTAGACCAATTTGGCCAACACGGGTTTCTTTGATCGCATTTGAATAAGGAGAGATGAGCGCCATGCTGTCCAGGGGATCAACACCTTTTTCGGTCTGTTACTTCCGTACACTGCCGCCTCAGTAGTATTTCCCGGACAAACAGAGAGCACTCTGAAAACTCACCTCGGAAGGGTTGATCCTCCGACCCTAAGCCTGCCGAGAACGACCGGAAGGCGAGAAAACCTGTAAGACGTTAGGGGCATTCCTCAAGAAGTACTTGCTTGCAAAAGATTTGTCGCTTCCAGAATCGAAGTGCTTGACCAAATTTTTTTGTCTGCGGGCCGGGTTCATGTTTGTTGATAAAGCCGGCTTTGAGCACACACACGGGCAGATGACCCCGCGAATATGACCAGTATCTACTCAGCGATTGTGCACTTGGATCCTAGGCATAGTCATCCACATCAACGACGATAGCGGCCTAAGCGAGGAGTCGCAGTGGAGTCGGACATGCTCTACTGTAGTTTGGCGGCGTACAACTGAGTTAGACCCGTTTGTTCAGCGATGTCCGCATGTCAATGTTTTGTTGGAGTCCGTCAACTTTTCGAGTGCTCCTGTCGAGATGAATATGTCCTCAGCAAGACCAGCAAAAGCATCCGTCGCAGATTCATGGTAATTCAACCAGCGGCTGCTAGCGGACAATCGGAGGACCTTGACTTGACTGCAGACGACGTTGGCCCTGCTGTGTTTGGCCCTGTGTAAGATTCCATAAAAATTTGGCGCTGCTGGGCCGCCCAGATAGGAGACCGTAGAAACGTAAAGAACCACATCATATGGCCAATCGTCAATTTCGGAAGACTAGAGAATTACTGTGCTTGGCGACCGCCATCGAACCCAGTGAGTGTAGATCCCAGGATTGTAGTGAACACGAGGAAATATGCGGTCTATAAAGGCCTATAGGTAGCGAGCATCGTCAAGCAACTGGCGGGTTAGACAATGGCCGGGTGCTCAATCGTTTTCGCGGTCCTTGGCCGTTACTGGCTCCGAGATGAGAGAGCATACCACAAAAGTTTGACGAACGTAGTTGCAGTGATGGGCAGGTGGCAAGTAGCATTGGTCATGACTGCATGAGCAACTGGAGAGGCATAGGTCTGTAAGGAGCCATTACCGTGGACCCATTCGCTCCAATTGACCAATTCTCCTGGTTTGCTTCGATGGGTATACATACATTGACTATACCATACCAACTATCTACAAGATTGGAAGAGGAGAAAGATAGAAAAAATAATGCGTGGGATTCAGAAGTATACAATGTAAGTAAGATACAGTAAGGCGTGCAATGCATTGGCGAACGAGGATAAGCGAGAATAGCAACAAGGATTCGAAAGGAAATGGTCAAACCAGGAGAGAAAGAAAAAACAGAGGCGTAATAAGATAACGTAGACAAGCACAGCTAGACGACGAGCATCAGAACTCAGTCCATCGTACTACTGCTGTCGTCAGCGTCCTCATTAACTTCCTCGACGAACTCATCCACAATTCCCAACAACTCCTCGACTAATTGATCCCTGTCCCAATCTGCGCGGTGCCGCCAGATAGCTCCAAGACAGCCTGCTCTCAGCTGTTCCAGCTGCTCAACATTGAAAGAGTGCGTCCTGGATTCCAAGGAGTGTTCTAATCTTGCAAGCTTGTCTACATCTAAATGGAATTCAGGGAGAGGAGGCGTAGGCGTGCGTTCGACTCGCATAGGTTGATGAGGTTCGGAAGTAGACTCATGGGTTTGAGTATTTTCAGCAGGTAATTGATCCGAGGGAGGAACAGCATGAGGAAACGTGCTAGGGCCAGGTGCAGCTCCATTTGGAAGAAAAACAGGGAACTGGGGTTGTCCCATTGGGAGGGCATTAGTATTGAAGAGAGGTTGGTGGACCGGAGTAAAAAAGGTTGGATTCGATGTTGATTGGGTGTTGTGGTTGCCGATGGAACCTGGTGCCGGGTTCAGTAACGAGGAGTCAAAACCACCACCTCCTGTGTTCGGGCTGGGATGTGGACCGACCTCCATCAAGGCCCCGCCGATAGACGGAAGCGACGGAGGCTGCTCAACAAGGGGCACGGCTGGAGGCAGGATACTGTGGTGACCAAGTGGGGACATGGTCTGGTAGTCAAGTAGATCATCTTGTGCGAAACGGACGCTATGAGCGGTGGAGGTGGAAGGCTCTAATGAAGTCTGCTGAGGTTGGACCGCCGCACCACTGTCGCCCTCGCCGTCAGTGCTGACTTTCGACCGTTTTGCAGCTTGTTCTCCTTCCGAGCTACCAGACCCCTCGCCTGCTTCCGCTGAACGCCTTCGCTTGAGTTGTCTCTCGAGAGCAACAGGGTCAGAAATGACCATCTTCACCGGTCCGTTTTGTCTTGCGCTCCGCCTCAGAGGTCCTGCCGGTCCCTCCTTAGATACTTCTTTATCCTTGCCTTTCTTCCTCCTGCGTTCTTCTCTTCTAACTTTCTCTCGTGCAGACATGCGTTCGCACTCCAGCTTGGTGTACGGATCGATGTCACCAATACTGACTTCGGCGGCTACACGAAGAGCCTCTGCGCGGTGATACCTGTCCATGTCATCGAAGGCTTTGACTCTGGCGTTGTGCACAATCTTCTGGATATCCAACAGGAAGTCGTTGGGTGTGAGATACGTGCCTTGATAGATATCGAAACTGATCTTCTCAAGGTCAACGTCAAAGAGCGGAGGATGTTGCGGCACTGGTTCCTCTTGCTGGGTCGCTTGGGAAGCGTGTTGTGGAGAAGATGCTAGTTGCAACTGGGCATCTTGACCTTCAAGTTGCACCTCTGGTGGGACGTCACCGTTGACCATGTGCACATCCCCGTTTGCCTCAGTGGGTTGTGATTCGTTGGGTACAGTTGGTGGAGGCTGGATGGGAGGAAACATCATCTCATCGGGGTCAAAGTTATATTCCTCCTGTAGATAAGACGAGGTGAACAAGAGCATTCTCCGTGGTTTATGGGGGAACTCACAGTAGCACTCTTCGTAAATCGCTTGAACTTCTTCTTCAGGTCGTTCACAATGAGGATGAGCCTCGACTGCAAGATGAGCACGAGCCGATGATCTTGCTCCTCCTGGACCGCGAGCTCGCGTTCCGTGGGCTTCCTAGGCTCCAAGGGTGGTGCGATAGGCAGTTCTTCCAACACTCTCTTTTTCCTCTTCACGCCATCTGGGAATTCGTGGGGTGGTCTTCTGATGTCGGTCAGCAGACCACGGAAGAAAGCAGAACGGCTGGTTGACGATGGTGTAACGAATCGAACGCGATTGGATTTGGTTGTTCCAAACCAGGCTTTGACATCGCGGGGTAAAGAAGAGAAATCGCCGTCCAAAACGGCAAGTAGTAGAATCGGGTCTGTTGGTGCTAGAGTGTCCAGCATGGCCTTGACAGTAGATCTCGAAACCTCGGACACAGCAGCACACCAGCCTAGAAGAGATGGGATGTAGACGATGGACGGTTGGTGCCGTTTGGCCTCAACGAAGAGCTGTACGATAGCTGCTTCGACAGTCTGGCAATACAACATGAGTTTTTTTAGGGTTACGAGATAAGAAGAAAAAGCTCTTTACCCTTGCTGAATCGCCCATCAAAGCACCTAGTTCTAGACTCTGGACATGGTAATCCTCCATATGGTGCAAGAGAGCCGCGCCGACATATACTTGTCCCATTCCGGACTCTCCGTGCAAAATGACCCTCGGACGGTACACCCTCAAAGTTTCCATAGCTGCAGAAATTTAATAGCCTCAGTCTGAAATCATGTGGAGAAAGTGACGGAGATAGACCAACATTGGAGCAGGAGTTCCTTTTCCAAGCTCCCATCATCCTCGAATTCGGCTTCCTCTAGGGCCGTCCTTTTCTTGTCTTTCGGCAGCACTTGATCAACAACTGACTTGGCTTTTTCCAGCGATTCAGAAAGTAGAGGTTGAAACTGCGATGGTAAAGGCGTCGCTGACGAGGATGACGACCGCGCAGAAGACGGAACGAGCTCTAAATAAGAGTGTTAGATAGTGGAATAGCTTCCTTTGAGGGGCACCCTTACTCTTGATAGAAATCATGAAGTCCCGTAAGCCAACTTGTATAGTCTCTGGGGCAAGCAGCAAACGGTCATTTGACTTGTAGATCTGAGGGTATCGTCTCTGTATGGCGTTAAGGGCGGCTTCGGTGCAAAGGGCCTAAGATGATAGACAGAAGGATGAGTCGACCATTGATATTACACGAATCAAGAACGGAGAATCACCCTCAGATCAGCACCTCCGTATCCTTTCGTCATTTTGGCCAAGCCAGCGATATTGCTTTTGCTTTCTTCTTCCTCCCCCCAACCCTGCCAGCCCTTCGTCATGATACCCAAAATCTTCTCCCTGGCTTCAACGCTGGGCAAGGGGAAGTAAAACTCCCTATCGAACCTACCCGGCCTCCGCAGAGCCGGATCAACTGCATCCGGTCGGTTGGTAGCACCGATGACGACTACCTGCCCTCTTCCGTCCATACCGTCCATTAGAGCGAGGAGGGTGGAGACGATAGATGCATGTATCTGATCTTGCTTGGAAGAGCGCACAGGGGCGAGACCATCAATCTCATCGAAAAAGATTATACTTGGCTGTGAATTTCTAGCCTCCTCAAAGAGAAGTCGAAGTTGACGCTCGGCTTCACCGACCCATTTGGACAGACAGTCGGCACCCTTTCGCATGAAGAAAGCTAGGATGAGCGTACATCAGGCTGATTACGAAGGGAAGTACAAGAGAAAAGAAGACAAACAGATCTGTTTGCCGTCAGAGCGACAGCTGGCAGCCAACGCGCGGGCTAAAAGCGTCTTGCCCGTTCCAGGCGGCCCATGGAAGAGAACACCTCTCGGAGGCGTGACATTGAATTTCTGGAAGACATCGGGGTATAGAAGGGGGAGCAGAGTCATCTCCTTGAGTGCATGTATATCTGAGTAAACCATTCATGAACTGAGAGTCAGATTTTGGACAGACAATCTGTGAGCTTACGATCATCGAGCCCTCCGACTTCGTTAAAGGTCACGTTCATATTTACACCAAGGGGATCAGCGTCAGCAAGGGCTTCAGAGAAGTCAGAGTCAGACTTCAGCACAGGAAAAAGATGAGAAGAAAGAGAAGTATTAACCAGCATCCCCAATCTTGCCCATGTTCGATGGTGTACCTGTAATAGCCGCTAGATCACCAGGGAACATCCCAGAACCTGCAAAAGCGCCACCAGCACCTCCAGTGGCAGGCAAGGCCTTGCGAGGAGAACGGCCATAATCAGAGTCCTATTCCAGGTTCGTGTCAGACGAGCAGCACATATATGATCGTATAAATTGCATACCGAATCGTTCCCGCCTGGAGCTGGTTTTTCTCCCAGAAGTCTACCCAGGTCAGCACCTGTCATACTCCAGCCAAGCTTGGGCTTCCTTGCTCCTCCGTTTCTTGCCCTACCCTTTGTGCCTTTGGCGACTTCCTCCAGAGGTGGTGGGATGGCGTAATTGATCTTCGTTCTTTGTCTTAAAGAATAAGGCCTCCCATCGTGCTCGTTCTCCGGTTCCTGTTCCTGTTCGATCTCTACTTCCGGTGGTTCCAAGTCCGAGGAAGTATGAGGTGCTTCGTCGAGCGAACCGTCCGCATCCGCAGAATGATTAGATGAATCTTCATGAACATAAACGTCATTCTCTTCCTGAGCGCGTTGTTGCTGCTCACGGCGGCGCATTCTCTGTTCTCGTTCGCTTAACCCATTCGATCTCTTGGGCTTGGAGGAGGACCCATTGGTGATAGGAGGTTTTCTAGTTGGCTTGGAAGGCTTCTTGTCTCGAGAACGAAGGCGGAGTCCATACTCCCTGCTCTCTTGCTCGTCCTCCTCGTCGTCTTCTACGAAACCCGGTAGATTGCGAGTACGGCGGGTTCGCCGGATAGGTTGAGGTTCATCGTCTTCATCATCACCCTCCATGCCCCCCGTTCCACTGACGGGTTTGACTTCATCCTCTGGATGGGTGAAAAGGTCCATGTCGTCGTCACTCTCTTTGTAAGATTTCCTCTGTATCCGTCGACCGTGTTTCGTCACGGTGTATTCTGGTGCAGGCTCCTCGGGCTCGTCATACATGGTATGATCTTCTTCCGACTTTTCGCTGTTACGGTACTCTGAGCCAGACTCAGAGGGGGAGATTCTGGAAGAGCGGCGAGTGGCTATGGGCATATCAAGTGGTGGCGGAGGTGGATGATTCGATCGAGGTATTCTTATGACTATGGGTGTAGCTGTTGGAAGTGATGGTGGCTCTTGGTGTTCGGTATTGTTCGAGTCAGAAGCAGACTCAAACATGAAAGACTGGCTCCAGATAGGGCAATCCTACACAGTTGTGAGCCGTCAACTGATCAGATAGCGTTATACAACGCCTGAGTCGACGAACGGAGATTCGGTAAGACCTAAAGCCAGTGGTCAGTGTAAGAAAAGGTGGGATCACATGATTCATACCTGCTCTGGTTCTGCACCCCAACAGTTCAAGTTATTCTGCTCGCTCAAGCTTCTGACTACTTGAACTTCTGTCCTTTTTTCTGGCTGCCCGCCTCAACTCAATGGCTGAAGAACTCCAAGAGCAAGATATGGGCATACAAGATTTCTTGAGCGGTCTCGATGCCAAAGGCGTGAATGGTTCTCATTCTCAAGACCATGCCAATCAATCACAAGAGTCTCAACCTGTTTCCGCCTACGACACTATACTCAATGAACTGCGTGAAAGACCGTTGCAGCCCGACTTATGGTCCAAGGTCATTGAAATGGCTGAATCTGAAAAAGATCTACCCAAGATTGAGGCCACATACGAAGCCATGCTTGAACATTACCCAGACACGGTACGAATATAGCATTTTCTTGTCAGAATTCCGAGTACACCGCTTGAACAAGGATGTTTCTTCTATATTTTCCATCTCCATCCAAACTGCGTGCGCCCGACGTTCTCTGCTTGTCCTCCTACAACGCGTGATTAGGCTACCGTCCAAATTGCCTACCTGAGGCACTACCTCTCACCTGACCTATTTCCCACCGCCATCGCGAAGTTTAATCGGTTCCTGAAGACGAATTCGCAATCCGTTGAACTGTGGCGATATTATTGGGATTGCTTCAGGTACGTAGTTACTGAGTTCTTCAGGGAGACACATTTAACGGAGCTTTCTCGTCAACTATAGGAAAAATCCACGGAGGGACCCCGACGCAGTGCAACAGATAAACCAGACGTACGAGCTCGCCACAAACAAAGTCGGTCATGACAAGGATTCCGGGGAGATCTGGAAAAATTACATCCAGTTTCTCAAGGAACGCACAGTACGTTTGCTCCCTCACTGAATATAGCATCAGCTCATTCGGCTCGCTAGGACTGGGATGAACAGCGAAAACGAGACTCATTACGCAAGGTGTATCACAAGGCCGTTCAAATACCTCTTGAGAATGTCGAGTCACTGTGGCAAGAACTAGAATCCTTCGAGAATGGCATTAGCAAGATCATCGTAAGCAAGCCCTTGGTTCTATACCTCCTTCACGCGGCTCACTCACCGCATATTCCAGGCTAAGAAGTTCATGGCAGACCTCTCCCCATCACACATGCAAGCTCGCTCTGTTCTTCGCCAGTTGCAGAAACATATACAACCATTGAACATTCCCTCTAATCCCTGGTATCCTTCAAACCCACCAGATCTACATCTTCCCACTCAACCAACATTCTCTCAAGAAGACCGAGCTCTTGTCGGAGCCTGGAAATCCTACCTCAAGTGGGAAGAAAGCAATCCTTTGGAACTCGAGGAAAAATCTATTCTTAATACCCGGATACAGGGTGTCTACAGAAAGGCGATGAGCCGCATGAGGTTTTACTCTGAGATATGGTATATGGCCTATACCTGGATGAAGGCCAACGGAAAACCTGAAGACTGCAGGAAAATATTGGAGGACGGTCTCAAGGCTAATCCCAGAAGGTCAGAGAACATTCTTCCTCTTTGGATTCAAAGGTCCTGAACAACCGCTAGTTTTCTTCTGTCATTTGCGTACTCCGAGCTTCTTGAACTGAAGAAAGAGTACGCGGCAGTTCACGCCTCATATACCAAGCTTCTCGGTCTGCTCAAAGAAGACCTTGAGGATATCCTGAGCCAAATCAGTTCACCAGCCGATTCACAGGGTAGCATCGATCCGAATGAATCTCAGGCCACCCAGATTGTGCAGATGGACGCTCCTAGCTTGGCCAGTTTAGAAGCGGAGCTCAAAGAAAGGAAGCAAGAATATGGATTGGTCTGGATTATGTACATTCGCTTCAGCCGGAGGGCCGAGGGCGTTCAGTCCTCAAGGAACATCTTCAAAGAAGCAAGGAAGGAGAAGAAGCTCACACCCTGGAGCGTCTACGAAGCTGCAGGTAATATTCTCTATGCCTCAGTTCTTGCCACGTTTGGACCACTTGCTGACTTTTAAAACGCTACTTGTAGCCATGATGGAGTACCACAATGCTGAGCAGAGCACCCAAACCAGCAAGCTCGATATTGCGACAAATATCTTCGAGCGTGGCATGGTCGTCTTTTCGAGCGACGCGGAATACGTTCAGAGATACCTTAATTTCTTGATCTCTGTGAACGACGAGAAGAGTAAGCTCTTGAACTCCACATTCTGATAAAACTCTTCTGATTTCAACAATGTAATTTTTCCTCAGACGCCAGGGCTCTGTTTGAACGAGTCATATCGAACTTTACACCCGACCAGGCTCGGCCAATATGGGAACGATGGGCTCGTTATGAATACCAATATGGAGATTTAGAGTCTTCACTGAAACTCGAGCACCGGATGTCTGAAGTCTATCCGACAGGTTGGTCATTCTACAATTAACGATGCATGTACCGAAATTCTGACTTTCGCCATAGATCCCCCAATCAAACGCTTTGCCCAAAGGCACACCTACCCCGCAACTGATGCTATTGCTGCTCGCGACCTAGGCTGGGTCAAGGCTAAATCGCAATCCGGGTCCTCATCATCCCTTTCCAGTAACTCTCAAAATGGCACTACCTTCCCATCCTCCCAAGGTTCAGTGTCCCATATACATGGCAATTCTGGCAAACGCGCTTCATCGCCCAGTGAGTCTGGACCCAGCTCCTCGTTTAGACAGGGAGGCAAGAGAGAAGGAAGCGATCATCCCTCTGGACACGGACCTAGTAAACGACCTAGAGCTATGTCGCCTAGTAGAGACCGGGATCGAGACCGAGACCGAGATAGGGAGCGTGGGGGTTGGGACCATAGAGGACGCAAGCTTTCGCCACCCCGAAGGCGAGACCCCAA
This sequence comes from Agaricales sp. HM26-F1, assembly GCA_002718315.1. NCBI lineage: Eukaryota > Fungi > Basidiomycota > Agaricomycetes > Agaricales > Agaricales sp. HM26-F1. The sequence continues at coordinate 404,629 of NIBX01000115.1, read as the reverse complement.
GGAAGAGGATAGATCAGTAACGCTTCCTGGACCGTTGGCGGCGTTCATCGCCGAAATACCTCCAAACACATCGTTCGATGGTGAGTCACGGTTGGGAGTCTGTTTTTCCAGCATCCAAAGCTCATTCTTGATCATTCAGGTCCTGTCTTCATAACGGAAGATCTAATGGGTCTCTTTTTGGGGGCTGTCATCCCTGCGAGTGGCACAGCATCACGTTCAAAGTCACCCCAGCCGACAAGAGGTGCGCCTTCACTTTCTCTGTTATACTCTTCTGACAGTGTACCTGATATTTGTTCCTTGGTCGCAGCCTCACGACCACCTCCAGATTACGGTCCATATCAAGGCCCGGGAAGTGGAGGTGCTGGTTCAGGTTCTAGCTCTAACCTCGGAGGCAGACAGAGAAGGTTTTAGGGCGTCGCTCTGTAGTCTGTAGTTGCTTGGATATCTTGATAGCCCCTTGCGTGCCACTACGTTATTTTACTACTCCTCTACAGTGTCTTGGTCTATTCTCATTTACTATAGTTCTCTTCATGCTCTTCATCATATAAGCTACCTTTTTGCGTCTGTTGCGTGAGCTCTCTTTCGACTGAATATACATATTTGGGATGCAAGGTAAGACGTACGGTGCATACGGCGTCGGGACGCTTCAGTCTTGCTCCAGCCACTGGTACCTGCCAGCTGAGCCTAGGCGCCCCCGTATGTCACATCAGACTGTGACGCTGTCCTTCTCTACACTGACTTTCTTGGTCTTGCCTCTGGAATTCATACACTTGCCACTCTCTTCGTGGGTTATATTATCAAGATCGCTTTACACCACTTCCGAGGCCATGAAACGATAGCAAGTACCAGGCTGACTGCCGAGATATCAATCCAGAGTCAACTATACTTCTCGCTGATCCAACCGCCGGGGCTCGCCACTGGCTTTTTGTCTTTGCTATGATCGCGATGCATACTCTCTTATTGTCTTTCCCAGTTCCTGTCATCGAATCAAGTCAGTTTCATCATGATCGAGCCCTGGGTTAGTGTAGTGACTATTATTCTTTTCCCATATGCGTTCCGATTGAGCGACGTGACTCCGGGGGAGGTATATATGGGTCCAAGCGTACACAGCTTGTAGCGATCCCTCCCTCGCCCTTTCTCAGGTTTTTGCCTGTGTGTTTTGTTTTACAGCGAGTAAGCGTCTGGACGCTTGCCCTTTCCTCTCTCTCTCTCTCTTTACGACCCTGTGCTACGAATCTCATCTACGAACTTTCTGACCTCTTTCTCTTTCACCTTTGACTCGGACACCATTCACCAGCGTGAGCCACTGATGCTGCTCCCTATCATCCGATCCTTGGCGGGGTACATCACTCCTACCGTCATGCAAGACAACAGTCAAGACAACTTTCATCCCGACGACGGATTTTGGCCGCCTATCCCACCGCCGCCGCCCTCTCGCACCGTCAAACCACCATATACAGGACCTCTCGAGAGGCCAGTGCCATACTACTTCGCAGGCTTACGCAGACTGTTGCCTCGTAATGTTAAGGCGTGGCTAGATGGCGATGTTCGCGCCAAACTCGAAGGCGGGAGTAGACCTCTTCGTGAACGCGCCTCTAGTGGCTCTGATGTGCAGTCACAAGAGGGCTGGCCTCTCCACGGAATTCGGTGTTCAGCATGTGGTCGTGCTAGCATGCCTATCATACCTCCGGCTCAGCGACGCTACCCCAGGAAAGAGCACTGCTGGGAAGAACTTGACCGTTGTGGCCATGTAGGATGTCAAAAGGAACTCAATCGAGAGGTTGAGCTGCTCCGTGAGCAGGTGCTTCGCCTCTCGAATGAACTACGCAGGGACTCTAGAAGGCAAGCTCTTCTTTCCGGCAACGTGCGCACTCGGAAGAAAGGCTCGGCTTCCAGTGACGGAACTGCAGTCAGGAAACGGAAACCACGAAAGAAAGTGATCAAGAAGGTTTCTTCGTCATCGTCCTTCCTGAGCTCGTCAGAGGCGTCAGGTTCAGGGTATCGCCCCCCGTCCCCGTTTATGACGAGGGGCAACATGGATTATCATCTGTTCCCTCACCACAGCGCTTGCCCACGGACGCCGGCTCTGTCCACGACATCCTCTTCCCCGCCTACTTCCCCCTCCCTTCCAGAATTCGACGTAGCGTCACGGGCTGGATATGCAAGGGCACGTTTTATGTACCCCTCCCCAACCACTTTGTCGAGAGGCAGCACCCCGTCTCCGACATTGCTAGACATCGATACATCCCGAAGCGCGAGCTACGTCCCAATGGATATACAAGAAGGGAGTGACTACGAGGTGGAACCGATCGAAAACGAGAATCCTGCTGAGCAGGATATGGAAGCTCATGATGATATTGATGAAGTAGCATCAACGTTGACTGATACGGAAGACTCGCGCATATAAAGGAGGAGGCTTGATGCCACTCCTTTGCCTTCGTGAAGCTTGTTTGAGCAAGACTCACACCGACCACGGCCTTTTTCTGGACTACCGCTCTTGCACTTATGATTTCTGCATCCCAACATAAAAGCGTACTCCCAAACCTGATTCGAACTGTCAGTAGTCCCTGAGGCTTGGCTCGTTGCAATAAACTGACCGCTCTGCTTTTACCAGTATCCTACTCTTCTCCTAATCACCCATGCGTTTTTCCCTTTGAAGTTTGCTTTTCGTGCCGCCACTCCGGACATTCACTGTATTATTAGCACTCCACCTACTATGCTTTTCTTTTCTCGGGCATGTTCACTCTTATGTGACCCTATGTACCTATTCAATCTATGCTCCCCTTTGCTTCTCTTGTCTGGTAGTTTGAGTCCCGATAGTCGAGGACAGTGACTGAGTACTGAGCAGCCAAGCGGTCCGACTGCCTGAAATTGAGATAATGAACATGTGACTCCAGATCTATCCTTTGGTGTTCGATGTCGGGACTGGACAAAGGAGTAGATATTCAGGACTATCCTCCAAATGACCTACTGAAGCTCCTGGCCTCTCTGCTATCCCAGATAGCCGCCACCAACGACGCCTTGTCTCCTCTCCCCTCTCCATCGTCTCCTACAGTGGCTAGCAATGTCACGACAAATATACATCATCCACCAATCTGGACAACTTTAACCACCGCATCGAGAACAGCTCTCTCTACGCCTTCATCTCCTCTAACGTTTCACGCGAGGAATATTCCCACCATTACGCTCGAAGCATACTTGCTAAGGATCCTGAAATACTGTCCGGCGACGAACGATGTTTTCCTTGCGCTACTCGTGTATTTCGATAGGATGGCGAAGCTCAGTCTCGAAGCTAAAGGCAAGGCCTTCGTGATCGACAGTTACAACGTCCACCGGCTTGTTATTGCAGGCGTCACCGTCTCAAGCAAGTTTTTCAGCGATGTGTTTTACACTAATTCACGGTATGCGAAGGTATGTTCGTCCCTTACTCTCCAGCCCCGCATCGGCCCTCTTTTCTTCCTTTTCAACTGGACCTCTTCCATGAACTCTATACTCGCTATTTCTCTTGTTATTTCAGCCAGAAATCATGCTACGCTGCCTCTCTGGCTGAAGATGTTGAGCCGGGAAGATTTTGGACAACGCACGTTCGTGATTGTTAACATCCGAACATTTTCACTTGCTCCGTCAACGGTAGAGCGCAGAAGTGAACGTTCTATCCGAAAACGTTGCAGCACCGTGGCTTGTCGTTCGACAGCGTAGTGCGCTTGTGATTACAAGCAGTATGTACCCACGTCACTGGTCCCACCACCCGTGGTTACCCCGGACAGTGTTGTGGAGAAGCCGGCCGACTGCGTCTGCTGTTGGATTCGATACCACCCATCTTCCACAGTTGATGATGATAGATGATCATCTTCATGTCATTTTCTTCTCATTCCCACAATCTTATCTGTCTTCCTCGATAATCTCAACTTCCTCCTGCTTCTCTCGGCTCCTCTTCTATTTCTGCGAAGCAGTACTGACTGTACCTTGACTTGCTAGGTTGGTGGATTACCCCAAGCCGAGCTGAATCAGTTGGAACTGCAATTTCTCCTTCTGAATGACTTCCGGCTCACGATACCGAAGGGGGAAATGCAGCGATACGCCCAGCAGCTCATATTGTTCTCAGAATCATCTGGAGCTGGAATTTTCGCCCCTATCGCTAAGAACAACGTGGACAAGGGCAAGCCTCTTGATAGCGATACTGATCCTATGCGTGAGTCAAATGGGGTGGACTCGACGAAGCACAGGGGACTGTCGAACGGATCCAGTTCTGTCTTCAGTCATACGAATGGGCATTCAATAAATGGCCAATTAATAAATTCACCTTCCCACCCCCCTGGACCATCTGTGCCAGCCCCGTTATTACAACCTCATTTCTCTCGCCAGGCTTCCACTCACTCCCTGGATCCGCCTAGTACCTCTCCAAACCACACCTTGTTACCTCAACCACCTCCTCCAGCGCACTTTCCAGAGTCGCAGCCACCAGTAGCCTCTAGCAGTCGAACTTCGCAGATAGTACAGCAAAGACATATGCAGAGTCCTTTAGGAGCACCTTCATATAGCCCGGGCGCTGTCTCCACTGCGAGCCCATATGCTGGGTCGTCATACGGCGGGAAGCCAATCAATGGCACGAGAACACCTAAAGCTGCTGCAGCTTTGTTTTCAAACTCAGAATCTGCCTCGTTGCATTCACAGTCTCATTCCCGGCCCAGTAGTACCGAATCTAGCTCGAGTTCGCGGCCTCGAACCAAAAGGAGGTCGTCATCTCCAGAAGCCTCTCACCATCCATACGCACACTCCTTTGTGGCCCAGCCTCCTTTATCACACTCACATACAGCATCTCCTCTACCTCCCTTTCCCCTCCATTCGCCATCAGGCTCGTCTTCATCAACGCATCCCCAATCCTATCGTACCCCTCAATCTCATGGACCTCAATTTGTAACGCATCATCAGGACTCACATCATCCCTTGCCATCCCAATACATACCCCATCACACGCCGTCATCATCGACATCGACATTCTCATCCTCTGATGCTGACAACGAGTACTCATCGTCTTCGTCATATGCCACCGATAATGATGCTGGCTCGACCTCGGAGTCGGTTGGCTATGATTCGGAATATACAGAGGGGGACATTGAAACGGATGACGAGCCTACTATACGAGCTGGATCGAGAGACAGCACAATGAGCGTCGGGACGGTATCGGAGAGCAGCGATGCAGGAGGCGATAGTCCGATACTGAACGGAACCATGACCACCACCCCTCCAGTATCGGCAGCAGCAGCCCGTGTCACGATAGGGAGGACAGATGATTTGAGAGACGTAGGTATGACGAGCCCATAGTTGGGGGCAATGCTCTCTCTTCCTCTGTTCGTAGTAATGAAAGTTGTATTGTTTCGTATGTCTGGTCGTCTTCTGACACTGTTATGCTGGATGTTTGTGTTACGATATTTGTTACGTGTAGACGCGGAGGGTTGTACCGATATCTTATGTCCCCCTCTCTTTACTGGTTTGCATTAATCAGCGCTTTCCTCCTTTTTTGGCCTTTCTGTTTTACTCATACTTGGTCCCCTCCTGTGCTACGTGACGCTCTCCCAATTCTCACACTCACTAGGACTCTTTGTATCTGCATGGCGGCTATATATCTTAGAATTTTTTCAAGGATACTTCACAAAAAAAAACTAGAGGAAAGAAAAGATACAGCTCATACAATAATAACTTATGAGGATATGGAACAAATATGCGGTAAATAGCGTTCTGTCCATACACTGCAAACGAAAACGAAATGGGAGACAACTTGATACATGGCAATAAAAAGCGAGGATTACACAGAATTTTTTCAGTACAAGCATACTATACGCAATCTTCTCACAGTCCTCCCAAGAATGTAATCGCCCAATCGGTGCCCAACACAGGCTCGAGGCTTTCAATACGCACAAGCCACAGTACTTTTGGAGGTGAAGCAGGCGCATATCTTGGTCCTTGGTTCACGGTTTTGGTGCAGGGGGTCAGCGGGAGAGAGACGAACTCAAACCGTCTGTCGTCCCAGAGCCAAAGGTATCGAGCTTATTGAGCTCGGTGGGACCAATCCAACCTCTGTCACAACAGCGGTGATGTTGTGAGGAGGAGTAAGATCATATAATGGGTTGAGTATAGCTAAATTCGGTTTCGACTGAAGCATGAGTGATTCTCTAGGTTTGCTCAAGGGGAAAGAATGCGAAAGGAGTTCTAGCGGGGCTGTGTGTATTCTCTTGGTCAGTATGTAAAAGCCTGATAATGGGTAAAATATGTACCTAGCTCGTTCTTTGTGAAACCGTCTAGTTGCACGCCTTCTGAGAATTTGTATGTCTCGCAACAGACTAGCGTGGGGACGTTATGTTGTTTGGCGAGCATAGCGACGAGTGCGGTACCAGCGCGGGAGTACACGGCACCGTTTGAATGTAGTGAATGTGCACCCAAGAACACAGTTGTTACTTCTGTCATGACCGATGGTAGCGCAGGAAGTAAGAGATAGGTACATTGGATGGGATTCGGCGAACTGGAGGTGGATGTGAGTTTGGACAGTAGGTTTTTGCCTAGCGAAGGATCTCAGCTTCGCTCTTCAAGAAAGAAAGAAGAAAGGAGCATGTACGAACCCTCTAGCATCGGTCGTGAGTCTACTACAATCACGGAAAATTGCTTCCCGTCTTCATGTGCTCGCAGGAGGACCTTCTCTACTATTGAAGATCTAAATCGTTTCAGAGACGTATCAGTCACTGAGATTCGAGAGAGCTACCTGGCATATGTCAATATAACATCCCCATCCTTGATTTTCCTACCTGCGGTTTCACAGATAACTTCGTCGGCTACAAATATTCTGTCCCGCAGATAATTGTCGATAGTCTGACAAAGAGCATCCTTGGCCTAGAGGGAGTTGACGGCATTAACAAAGTGAACGAGAGGCTATAGCAAACGATCTTACGTCTTGCTCTGGTAGATCAATGTCCGAGTTACTGATCTCCAGTTTGAGCTGACGAATAGCATTGCCCATTGTTACAGACATGGGCCGAGCAGCCACGAGATGTGTGATTTGTGGAGATATGTGGGTCATAAGATGCCTGGAAAGTGTGTTATGGGATGGAGTGACATAGTCTTCGATAACCTACGCATTTTATAAGAACAGTAGGAAGCGAGATCAAGCTAGTACCCACTGATTTGAATGCTGTCAGCGTAGCGATGCATCTCGCGTTAGCACCAGTAATCTTGAATTGCGAGAACTGTAGAGCAAGCCGCTGGATAGCGGGGTGTATGACGATGGCGTTCTTCGGGTTGACATTGACATGTCTCGTTAGACCAAAGTGAGCAAATATGCGTGGTCCCCGTTGTTTTGTATCCGAGAGATCTGTGGATACCGGTGCAGCACTGGCGGTATCTCTCTGCGAGGGTTTCTTGGGTGTTGATGTCGATGAAGTAGCTGCAATCGATCCCTGCCTAGTTCTACCACCGCCTGATGACGCCGCCTGACCCCCTCCAGACCCAGATGGCTGTTGTTTCTGCTGAGACTTGGCCGCTCTCTGCTTCTCCTGAAGCTCTCTTCTCTCCGCTTTTGTCATCGATTTCTGGGACTTGAGTGGTTGATCGCGGGAATATTTCCCAGATTCATTCTCCTTGTTTGTTGTGCCACTGGGTGGCAGGTTTGTGGGCACTGGCATGGTATTTGTCGCAATGGTATAGTGAGGTCGCTGAGCGAGATTAGTGGAGAGAGTTGGAGATCGAGCGAGAGGTATGACTCGATTACACATGTGACCGAATTAAAATACCGGAGTCGGACCTCCTGTCACTGCCAGCGTCAGGCTTTGCTTTTACCAGACTCCTCACGAGTTCATCATGGTAAGTTTCGTTATGTTCATCCTTGCTAGGACTTCACTGATCCTTTTTGGTGTTCGTTAGGGTGTACCGGCACTATTCAGATGGCTCAGCAAGAAGTATCCAAAAATCAGTGCGTTGCCATTCAATTTGTTGACCAACTAACCTTCTGACGCATTTCTCCAATGACTAGTATCCTCCGTTACCGAGGAAGAAGACGTAGAAATTCTCGACGAGAAGGATGAGAAGGTTACTGTTCCGGTCAACATGTCGGACCCCAATCCCAACGGTGTCGAGTTTGACAACCTATACCTGGACATGAACGGTATTGTGAGTCAACCTTGGGGAGTTCTCCTACTTTCATCCACTAAACGAAACACTCTAGGTTCACCCTTGTACACATCCAGAGGGAAAGGTATGTTCTTGTGTCTATGTTCGCTGGTCCTGCTAACTTGCTATGCCCAGCCGGCTCCCGAGACGGAGCAAGAAATGATGGTCGAAATCTTCAAATACACAGAGCGGGTCGTGAACATGATCAGGCCTCGTAAACTCCTTTTCATGGCTATTGGTATATTACTCAAGGCAAAGATCTCCCATTAGTGACGCTCAATCTCACATTCTAGACGGTGTCGCTCCCCGAGCCAAAATGAATCAACAACGTTCTCGTCGGTTCCGTGCAGCTCAGGAAGCCAAAGACAAAGAAGAGGCTCGTAAAGAGTCATTACTTCTCTGGGAATGTAAGAGCCTCATTCCGCTCTACTAAGTCCTCTCTCTCACTGTACCATATAGCCATGGGAAAGGAAGTTAGCGAAGAGGAAAAGAACGTTAAGTCGTGGGATACTAACGCCATCACTCCGGGCACACCCTTCATGGACCTCCTCTCTGCGTCCCTCCAATACTGGGTTGTTCAGAAGATGAACACGGACCCCGGATGGAAACAGGTATGCGGAATACACTTCCACAGAAATCTTGTTGTCGTACTCATCTGGATTTTCCTGTGAACAAGATGCAAGTCATAATTTCCGACTCTAGCGTTCCAGGTGAGGGCGAGCACAAGATCATGGATTTTATTCGTCGACAGCGCGTAAACCCTGGATTCGACCCTAACATCAAGCATGTCCTCTACGGTTTGGTAAGTCTTCCACAAATATGTACTGATCAACATCCATATATTGAGGCCGTTTCCAGGATGCCGACCTTATCATGCTGGCCCTCGCCTCTCATGAACCCCACTTCAGGATTTTGAGAGAGGATGTGTTCGCGCAGGATATCAGTGCAACGGCGTGCAGGACCTGTGGGCAGGAAGGACACTACTCTGCGCAGTGTACAGGCACGAAAGCTGACATAGTGAAAAAACCTCCGCCAGAGAAAAAGCCATTCATTTTTCTGGATGTATCAATTTTGCGCGAGTACCTCGAAGTCGAACTCAATCTACCTCAGCAGACATTCCCGTTCAATCTCGAACAAGCCATTGATGACTGGGTTCTCCTTATCTTCTTCGTCGGCAACGATTTCCTTCCCCACCTCCCCTCCCTTGAGATCAGAGAAGGCGCCATAGACACCTTGCTCAGAATATGGAAAACAGAGCTGAACAGAATGGGTGGTTATCTTACGAATCATGGTCAAATGGATCTTTCTCGAGCACAGATCATTCTTGAGGGCCTTGCCAAGCGTGAAGATGATATTTTCAGACGAAGGCGTGAAGGTCTGTCTCTAATAGCAGTGTACCCACCTCTTCAGCCCTCTCCTCTATCTATCTTGTTCTTTGACGTTCATTCCCTGTCTGCGCCCATTCCCCGTGTTGTGATTTCATCTGAGAAAGCTCTCTTTACCTGACCGAACGCTTTGTTTTTGCTTGTAGCTGAGGAACGTCAAGATCAAAATGCCAAAAGGAGGAAACTTGAGAATGGCAAAGCGATCACTGCTGCTGTACCCTCGGCCTCCTTGGGTTTAACCGCCGTGCCATCTTCCCATCCTCTTCCTGCCAAACCCGATTTTGCGGCCAAAGCAGATTCAATAGGTCTGGGTGCTCCAGCCACGGCTGCCTCTACGCTGAATGTGCCAACAGCCAGTGAGGCTCTCAGTGGTTCCAACCATGATATTGTTGCCAACCGAAGGGCGATCAGGATGGCCAACATGAGCGCCGCCGAGATGCTCAAGGCCCAGCTTTCTGGCACCGCCGTACCAGCGGAAGACAAGCCAGATCTCTCCCTTCCAGCCAGACCCGCGGTCGAGATACCTCCCTCTGAATCGCCATCCACCGTCGCTGCTCCCATATCAGCGACTCCATCCGAGGCCATGAATGAGGAAAGCTATCCCTCCGATACGCCAATAGTGCCCTCAGAATCCGTCGATTTAGTGATGGATGAGCCTGAGCAGCCCTTGGAGGAGCCTTCCGAGTCAACCGTCGAGGACGACACCGCTGCCATTGCTGTTGCTGGTGTCAAGCGCAAACTTGATGATATCGAGGGCACCGATGCGCCTGACGTAACATCGGATACTGAGGACGAGCCACCTCCTGAGCTCGCCGGAACTGACGCGCTCAAGCTGAAGGTCAATCATGACGGCACAGTAGAGCAGGAAGACCTCGTTAAGTAAGAACCATCTTTTCCTCGAGCGGTTGCTGTTACACGTACTGAGCTGCATTCATAGGCTTTGGGAACCCGGCTACAGGGATCGCTACTATCAACAGAAGTTTGGCGTCCAAGATTCCGATGCTGAATTCAAACGACAGTGGGTCGTCTTTTTCTTATCTTCAACCCGGTATCTTACCATATCTTTCAGAATCACGAAACATTATGTCGAAGGTCTCTGTTGGGTCTTGCATTATTATTACCAGGGAGTGCGTTGTATTTTCTATTTCATCATAGGCATCCCCGTTTACCTATCCTTCAGACTGCTTCATGGCACTGGTATTATCCTTACCACTTCGCGCCATTCGCTTTTGACTTTACGGACGTCGCCACCATGGATATCAAGTTCGACCTCGGTACCCCAGCCAAGCCCTACGAGCAACTTATGAGTGTTTTCCCTGCCGCCAGGTTTTTCTTTCTTCGCCACTCCCCTCTTATCTTCTAGTCTGACATCGTTTCTCAGTTGCAAGCACATCCCAGAGCCATTCCATCACCTAATGAACAAGGAGGACTCACCTATCATTGACTTCTATCCCAGCACGTTCCAGATCGACATGAACGGCAAGAAGATGGCGTGGCAGGGGGTTGCCCTTTTACCGTTCATAGACACGCCTCGTCTCTTGATGGAGATGGAGAAATACTACCCCCTGATAAGTGAGGAAGAGCAGAAGAGGAACACACAGGGTAACGACCTCCTGTTCGCTTCGGATATGCACCCGTTGTATCCCTTCTACGAAGCTTTGTACGGTAAGAGGAAGAAGGAAGAAGTAAGTTCAATGTGTCAGATGTTCTCTTTGGTTTTACTGACAGTATAACGCGTAGCCTGTTCCTTTGGACGTATCAATCTGCAAGGGTATCAGTGGCTTTGTGCTACCCAATCCAGATTGCATACCTGGCTCAACGTACTACTCCCCGCTCACTGCTGCTGACGAGGAGGCGGAGTACGTTCCAGGTAGAAAGGCCATTAATCTACCCGATATCCCTCAGGATCGCTCCCTGTCCGTGCTCTACTTCTTCCCTCCACAGGCTACTCCCCACCGCTCGATGTTGATGCCAGGTCTCAAGCGACCGCCCAGGCAGCTTACTCCTCAGGACATCGACGAAGCCAGGAACGGGGGTGGCGGACGTGGACGCGGACGAGGTGGTGGCAGGGGTGGGAATAGGCAGGATAGCTTCCACGCCTCCCGCCATACCTACGACAACCCTCGAAACTTCGGTTCTGACAGACCCGCGAGAGGTGGGTACGACCGTGGTGGGGGACGTGGGGGTAGAGGCTCCTATAACAACGGTTATCAGGGCCACAGTGGTCCCCCTCATGGACGAGAGTCGTACAACAGCGGGCCCTCCTATCCGCCCCAGAACAACCACTCTCGACCACAGAACTCGTACGGGGCACCACCGCCTGCTTACCACGGCGGGGGTGGAGGAGGGTACACTCACCCCCCGTCGAATAGCTACAGTGGCGGCAACTCAGGAGGCTATGGTGGAGGCAATTACGGCGGCTACGGAAGCTACAACGCAGCACCACCTCCACCGCCTGTTCAGTACGGTGGGAATGGACGTGGTCGAGGTTACGCCGGAGGGCATGGCTACGATAATCATCGAGGCTACGGGGGGCCGCCGCCTCCCGCTCCTCCTCCGATGTCCTATGGAGGATACAACCAGGGTCCGCCAAGAGGCGGTGGCGGTGGGTACTCTGGTGGTGGCTACGGAGGACGTGGACGTGGTCGCGGTTGGTGAGCAGTTCAATCGGATGCCACCAGGATACAAGCGACGACACTCTAGCCCCCCTGCAAGACGTCCAGAGGGTAGAAAAGCATTGCACAAGTAAATTATATACTATACTCTTTTGTAGTTGCTTGAGCCTGTCCAGATCTGTATTCGTGTATTTTACCTTAGAACAACTCTCGCATCTAGTAATCCAGAATAGACTGTGAATACAGTAACCCCCGTTCATCGCAGCCGCTATTGTAGCTGTAGCGGCGGAAGGAGCATACTGATGAAAATCTACAGATAACTTACTATTGACTCATTTATTCTATGCGAGATTGTAATTTAGTCAAAAACTTATCGTCCTCGTATTTGGCGTTCGCAGATCGGCCAGTAAAGCTCAGTTACACTATCGATATCAAGCTCACGGTCCGAGGCTTCATAGTCAGTGGTCATGAGAAACTGCAGTAGGTGAGAGGGTTTTTATATGGGATTCTAGGCATGAGAAAGAAACCAATGGGATCAGATTCATGTGACCGTGAGGCCGGATCAACTGTGGATCAACTAGTTGTTGCCAGAGTCACTGTCAGGCTCGATAGGTTAGGCTATCTCCAGCGAGTAGTATGCGACGAGCCCATACCCTGGATGGTTGGATATCAGCTGGGTAGACTGTCAAGTTTAGATGATGCCTCATGGGAAAAGGCACACAGGAAGCAAGGGATATCGAACATATCTCAAAAGTATATCATCACTGGTTTGGCACGCTTTTCGCGAGATCGTCGCGAGAAAACCGACTCTGGCGAGACTTGCGGGTTCTCGCGAGAATCTAGGTTAGGGTAGAAGAATCGTGGCTTTTCTCGCGAGACTTTTCCATATCTGGCAAGATCGTCACGAAACAAGTACAGTAACATATGATGTAATGGGACGCCACCCCCTAATGGGACAAACACCTATAATTCAGGAAGTATTGCAGCTATCGCCGCAGACTCTTCAGCATCTTGAAGTACTACTCCATGACTACCTTACAGACAGTCCTCAAGGTCACAGAGTTGTTGTTGCGTGAACGGAGCTGTGATCAAGAGCAAAATTGCATCAATCTGAAATTGATCTCACAGATCTATGGGACAAAGCTTGTTTGCACGACAATCTGAGTCGAAATAAAGCATGTAGAAACATGTATCCATGTTCTATGCATGAATTGAAGGCCTAACTTGGCTTACCAGGAGTTGCTGTGGTCGCCCACAAGCTGCTTTCGCTATCTCGGACAAGATGTCACACCAATGTCACACCACTCTTGAGTGAAGCGTGACAGGAAAAGCCGCGGCAGCCGACACTGTCCCATTAGGTTATGTCACGCCCCAACACCCCTCCAACACAAAACTTCGTATACCAGTTGAAAATCACCACTTGTTGTAATAATTAGTATGCGCACAAGTTCATTGGTGGTATTAGAAAATACCTGGATACTCAAGAGTCCTGTCCTCAAGCCGCACTTTCTCAATTTCTAACGAAGAGATTTCCTGTCCCGTTACGTCATATGTTACTGTATGTAACTTTGTGTAAATTTTTTAGAGAAATGGAGTACGGATGTCCGGTGCGAACTCCGGAGAACCACCGAAGTTCCGAGTCATCGATGACGTCGTTATCTCGAAATGGCAGGTGAGCTGCTTCTCTGGCTCATCGGAGTTCCAATTCTATAATCACAAGCTTCCTTCCAGCCTCTCATATATAAAGCCCCTTCTTTCTTCTTCGCCATCCCTCCCTTTCCCCTCTCCCTTCCCTCCCTCTCTGTCGTCCTCCGTCCCTCCTTTCTAATCCCCCTCATGCCGCCTGTCCATTTTCAGGCATCTATCCCAAATCCCCATGTGCCGCTGGAGTCAGCGGGTTTGACTGACACAGCCTGGCCTCTTCCCCTTTTGCGCCCCTCACTGCCCTCCATCTTTCGCCCTCCTCCATGGTTTGCCCTGCTTCCAGTAGCTTCAGCATTTGCTGCTGATCCGCCAATCTGTGCAGCATATAGTCATGGTCTGTTCGGTCACTGTTTCCCAGTAAGCTATTTACTTTCCTAGCTCCACTTTGAAATCTGATTTAGTATATAGTGCAGGTTCCACGTCTTTAAGACCTGTAGGATGGCATGGGCGATTAGGAAGTGGTGTGGTGGATTGCAAGACGGAAACTGAACCAGGATATGGTATGTTAACTACTGCAGATTACTCTCTGTTGCGCTCTGTGTAGTTTTCCCTATCGTAATATCATGATATATATATTTGTTTGTTGCATACCTTGATGTGATGAATCTCTATATTTTCTCTATATTTTGGAATGGATTTGTTTTAAAATTTCTGAGAAGATCAATAGTTTTCATGAGAACCAAGGGAGAAGTAATAAATATATTGAGAAAATAGCGTTCTCTTGGGATGTTAACAGTCTATCGAGAAATTAACAGTCTATCGAGAAATTGACGGTCTATCGAGAAAGTGACATAGTCTCACTAGACTTTTGAGTCTGGTGAGATCCGATTTTTCTCACGACGGCCTCACGAAAAGCGTGCCCAATCAGTGATGATGCAAACTGTGATATGAAAAAACTAATACTACAACTTACAGTGATCCACTTGCTTGCTCACTGTATGTGTCTTGTTAACTACTACCAGAAGACTTGGATTCCATCGTTCTCCTGATTGCTCAAAGCATCATGCCCGTCCTCAGCTTTTCCACCTTCGACGTCTTGGGGAAATAAGGCGTTTTGATCCACTCATAAGCACCCAGCTCCATGCCCCAGAATGGTTTCATTGCCCTGATATGAGAATCAAGCCGAGGCCGAGGGTTTTCAAAGATCAGTTGACCTCTTTGCAGAAGCCGTCTGAAGGTGTCGTTATCTGTTGGACGAATGCACCTGTACGTTGCATGGGAACAACCGTACGCGGTGAGGCTGTACCTCGGATGGTTGGGAGTGAAAATGCTTTTCACATTCCTGGGGCTGGTCCTTGAGGGTTTCTCAGTGATTTTGAGTTTGCACTCTGGCTCAACGCCGAGTTCCATCACCAACATTGTCGCGCGGAAATCCGGTTCTTGGAAAGTGAACGCTCTGGCTCAGGGAGGAAGGGAAAAGCCGAGAGGCTGGTTCTCGACCTGTAAACAGGGAGGTTCAGGAGGGTGAGGCTAGAGACGCGTTCAGAGGGTGTGTGTGTTGGGTAACATGAAACAACCGCAGCGTTCAGTGTTCAGCCGTAGAGAGATTATATACAAGATCGAGTAGGAAATACTACGATTCGTACACAATGAACCTATGGGTTACCTGAAACAAGGGGGTTGGTTTCTCTCAATTAATCCCCGGAGATCCACCGAGGTTGCAGTTGGTTCGGCCAAGTGTACTTCTCGGTTTAGTTCGTTGAGAGAAGGGCTTCCACGGTCAATTTCTAGACAAAATTATTAATAACAAGAGTGACGATAGGGGAACGCACCTGGTTCTTAACAGAGGGAGTCAGGACAGAATACTCAGAATTACTTCGCCACAATCGTGAGATTAGGAAAGTAGTCTGCGATTCTCAGAAGGGAGATCAATATCCAGTTGTGATCAAGGTCACGGTAAGTCAGTGTCGTAGTCGGAGGTCAGTAGTCGATGTGTGCCGTTGCCAGAGTATGTCGTCAGAGTAAGTCGGTCGTAGTCAAGTCAGTCGGTGTCGAAATCAGTCGAATCAAGTCGGTAGCGGAATCAGTCAGATCACCTTCGTGGTGATGTCCAAGAAAACTAGTACGTTGTCACACGGGACACTAGACGTACTTTGCTGAGAGTCCTGAGCTTCGTGCTCAGAGAGAATAAGGGGAAACTAGGTCTGGGGTCTGGGTGAGCTTGAGAGGAGAGAGAGAGGGGGGAAAAAGCTAAGAATCAAGCTTAGCTTGAGGAGAAGGGAGGGGGAGAAGGGGGAAACAAGCTTAGAAAAGCTCTCCAGATCCATGACCTTATATACCATTGGGGGTGTTTGTAGCTATTTGTACATGATGCCAGATCGTAACTACAAAAAAGGTAATGCTACCTAGTAAATAGCTTATTTGACAAGCAGAAGGCTTGAGTAGCGGAAGGCTTCCACCCAACAGCTATTGTTCTTAACAGCATTCTCAGTCAGCAAGATAGGGAGGCTGGTAAGCTGTGGAAGGAACAGAGTGGAAGGGTGGAAGGGTGGAAGGAAAAGGGTGGAAGGGTGGAAGGAAAAGGCAGAAGGGTGGAAGGAAAAGGTGGAAGGGTCCTTAAGGGGAAGTGGAAGGGTGGAAGGAAAAGGCGGAAGGGTGGAAGGAAAAGGCGGAAGGGTGGAAGGAAAAGGCGGAAGGTTGGAAGGAAAAGGCGGAAGGGTCCTTAAGGGGAAGTGGAAGGGCCTGGGTGCGGAAGGCTTCCGCGTAGTCTTATTGTGTTTATCCAGGGCCTTAGTCAGTGTTCACTGAGGCTGATTAAGCTGTGGAAGGGGAACATGGAAGGAGAAATGGCGTGGAAGGGAGCATAGAATAAGCAGAACAACAGGTCACATAGAAATACCAGAGGGAGGCAGGGTGAGAGTCGAACCTGCGACCATGTTGACTATCTGGTTACAAGCTCGGTGATCCTGACCGAGGGTTAAATCTCAGAATCCGCACTAATTGCGACAACGTGATGTAGGGGCGAGTAAGTGAGGCTTGAGCATCTTCCCCGGAGAGTGGCTCTAGCTCGGCCGGCGGTTGCAGTGTATGTTCGACATGCTCTGAAGAAGGGAGGTTGTTAGTGAGTCCAGTTTTTCTGTCTTCAGAAACCTTCAAATGTCCATTCTCAACAGAAGGGAACACCCCAAGACGATCTGCGCTGATGGAATACACTCCGGCCTGGAAGCGAATCTTGATCTGGTAGAGGAGCACAGTCATGTTGCATTCGGAGAGCTTGCTCTTAGCACCTTTTTCCATAAATAAGGGGGTCTTGATATCAACCTCCTCCTGGTTCCGCCACCCAATGATGGCCATTCCTCAAACCATGGCGATTCTCGCCATCTCAGTTGTCATCGCCGAAGCATCTGACGCACGGACAAAATGAGTGAAGCGCACCCACGCGCCGTGGAACGTGTCCTTGAGTGTTTTCTTGGAATCATCCTCAGATAAGGGAGTGAAGTCGGTCGGTAAGCATTCCTTCCACTCATCGGAGGTTAGGAGACAATCAAGGAACACGATCAAAGGGCAGCCAGCGGCATAATCGACCCTAGCATTTGGAGGAGAGTTGTGGTGATGGCGTACTGCCTGCATGTATGCACGAATCAGGAGCATCTTGGCCACATTCTCTCCTTGCTGACCTATATCGATCGCACCTGATGGCTCCATTCGGGAGAAGAGATGCACCATAGCGTCACCAAATGTGTTCTGCATCTTGGCATCCAGGTGGTCCTGCAGCGTATCAACAAGCTGCATCGCACCCAAAGAGACGGCGGGCTCTGAGGGATAGCCGGAATAGAAATATTGTCTGTGTTCGGGGACACAGAAACTTGTGCGAAGATGGTGTGCTGTCAGGTCCATCTGGATTGTTGAGTCTCGCAAGGGGTTGTAGCCCAGATTGAGCAAGACATCCAGGACCGCGTAGCCAGGTCGATTGTTGTCGGCGCTGAGGAGGTTTCCCACCCATTGTTGGCTGTTGCCTGCCACAAGCTTGGAACACACCATATACATGACTTCTTGTCTCTTCTGCTGATCGGTTTTGTGACCATTGAGCGATTCATAGTATGTCCACCATCTACAAGGAGGTAAAGTATGAGTACGGCATGGTGCGCGTTCGAATGACAAGATACCTACAGTAACCTTCCCATACAGACTAGGAACTCGAATGCTGCAACATCCTCCAGAGAAAGCGTATCAGGATCCACCGACTGCAATTTCGGGTGACAGTCAAACGACATGACGGTGTGCGGAGCAAGCCAAGCAACGCCTGGTTTGGTCACACGAGCGGAAGGAAATAGGCGAGCAGGTTTCGCCATGTCTTTGGCATGTGAAGTTGTGGAGAGGAACAGAGTGAAGAACTGGGTTGCATAATTCCGCTCCTTTGGTGAGCTTTCCCAAGTGACCAGGTCGATGGTGTGTTGAAGTATGTCAAACATGTTGTCATTGCCCCTTGGCGATACTAGAATTTGGGCTTTGTCAAAGTACAAGAAAAGCTTGATGGCAATCTGGCTGTCCGGTGTTTCTGTAGACTGCAAAGACTTGATGAGCTTTGTGAACGCCTCTTGGGCGGCAGTGAGTAGCTTTGGGTGTAAATTTTTGGGCGTTCCGCTTGACAAAATCTGTATTCTCCATTTAAGCTGTGTCATCGGTTCAGAATGCATTCCAATTTTCCAGATGGCTTGGAGATGTCTTACACAGGTATCTTTCACCTTTCTATACAGATCTTCCCGATTATTTCCCTTTTCCAGATGAGTTTTCCATCGACTGGGCAGCGTTCCAAGCTCTGAGTCCTCAGCCTTCAATGCATCGATCTCACAATGCACCTCATGGAATAGAGACTTGAGGAACACATAGAGAGAAGCCAGTTTGGCAGGGTTGTGTCCACTCGTCCTGCTGTTTGAGATCCCGTCAATCAACTCGAAAATCATGGCGATGAACCTATCCCTTGCAGGATAAGCACCTACAGGCCAATATGTGAACATCCCTTTCAGACGAAACTACGCCAACAGGCAACACTGACCTTGGCTCTCCTCATGCGGCGAACGTACATTGATCGGAATAGTCACAATCGTGTTGGATATTTCGTGAACAGTGCGAGATTTGCCGTAGCCAGACGATTGATATAAGACTCCGATGCAGCCGTAGTTATCATTGCGCTTGTTTTTGATGATGCTGTCAAGCAAGATAATGGCTGCATTTCCAAAGAATTTGTTTTGCCACGCAGTTTCAAGAGCTGTGAAACAAGATCACTAAAGCATGTTCCACCAGATGTAGGAGGGGGTGACAACATACCACCAACTGTAATGAGTAGAATGATGAGGAGTGAGTGTACAGCAGGTAAACTAACAGAGTCACATACTATCGTACGGCTGCTGGTTGGAGGCGACACGAGTGGGTCGCTTCATGCACTGACCTGGAATGAAATGGAAAGAAGAGTCAGCTGGATAACTAACATGACGTCTGGAACGATGGATGACTGACTAACAAAATCATAGAATGGTTTCCAGGTCTGCGGGTTTGCCTCCATGCATTCCTTAAGCACTGGAGCGATGTTCTGCCAGAAATATTCGGAATTTTCCTCAGAGCTGGCGATATTGTTAAACCACTTTTCCATATCGTCATTGTTTTCCGGCTTTTGGTACTGTTGCAGATTGGCCACAAGACTGCGTATAGACTCAGCGTCTCTTACGGAAGTAAACAATCCTTCTTCGCCACGTTTGCGTCTCCACTTGATGATAGACTGAACCTCGGAAAACCTATGGACGAGGGTGAGAGCTGCCTCTGCGGTTGATTCATCCGTCCTCTCGTTTTCCACAACCCGTTCAAGAACATCGCTCCTGAGTCTATCGATGACCGAGCTAGGACTTTGCGCAGTGTCATCGCGCTTGACCCTCTTCACATTGGAAGGTCCAGCATCGCCATCTTGGCTTCGTGATCGTGCTCGACTCGGAGATGCAGCAGAGGGCCGGTTGGACATGCTGTAGTGAGTGTGAAGATGAAATAAGAATGTATTAGACAGAAAATAGGATGAATCCTGCGACTTTGAAGTAGAGGATGGTGATGTGATGGTGGTACCAGAGGATGTCACTATTAGTGTATAGAGACGGGATTGATTGATCCATTCGAGAATTCAAACTGAAGCCCTACCTCGATCTGCACTGACTGCTGGTAAACTTGCCTTTCACCAACACACTCACCTTCTCTGGGTCCTTTCGCTCGCATCGGAACCTCTGCCAGTTTTGTGCCGAGAGTCGTTCCGAGTGACATAGTACCGAAGGCGGCGCTTTGGTAGCAGTTTCAGAATTTTCCAACTCGCACCTCCGTCACAAAAACTCCAAGATCTCATATACATTCAGATCAGCAGAATCAATGATCGCCAATCGAAACTTAGATATGTTCTACAGTCAGGGTCGCCAACATACGCGTACTTACCGTCCTGATGAATTTCCGATGTGATTTGCGTCATCGCCCAGGCTCGTTTGCTCAGCGCTCAGCACTCGTTCGAGGCTCTGCCCAATGTTAGCTTCACATAATCCCCATATTGGTAGCGTGTTCACATCCTGTTGGTAGAGCGTAACAGCATTTGCAGACTGCGCGGCGCTTGATGACTTTTCGCAGGTCTTTGGCTCGCAAGGACAGCAAACGTGTAGCGACGATCCCCACCAAGTCTTCAATCACAAGCCGACACCATCAGGTCTCTGGAAGGTGCGCACTGTTGTTCAACTTTTCGAGCCGCTTACAGTTCAATGAAAGGCTGATCTTCTTTACAAGTCGTCAGTTAGAACCCAAGATTTTCGCGCGCCTCGGAGATTTGATATACATAAACACTGTCTGCGCAAAGTTGCAGGGCCTCCCTTTCATTTCAGCGGATTGAGGCTGAGCCTCCGGAAAGACGTTTTTCACTTGGTTCGAGAGCAGACCGAGACACTCAGTGGCCGTGGACGTTGCGAGGCCCTCTGCTCTGTCGCGGAGCTTTGCTACAACGAACACTGACGGGACACCGTACCGGGCTGAGCGAGCAAGTTTTGCCGACTCTGCATATTTGACCCTTGAGTCACCTGTCAAGGCGGTGTTGCCATATTTGGTATTTGGCTGATGCCGTCAATGCCGTGGGATGGACAATCTCATCCTCCTCACTTTGGACGCGACTCTAGCAAAAGAAAGAGAAGGGAAAGGGTACACCAATCCCCAACAGTAATGAGCTGTTTATTGTAAGTATGTGCCTACTCGCTGTCCTGTATTTGGGCCTACGTCACAGCTACTTTCAGTAGGGGTATGCATCGCTTTGATGTTGAACAGTCCAAGTTTTCATCCCTTATCAATCCGCATAGTACCCGCTCGAATTCGTGGAGTGCCTGAAGCAGATCGAGTATAAGTATGCAAACCCTCGCTTACGCCTCTTCACTCTTTCCCTCTCTCTATTTCATCCCGCCTTTTTTCTTCTTCTTCAACCTTTGTTACTTTCACCAACTTTCTCTATTCTATTATGGCGACTTCCCACAGCGACGATATGTTCGCACCACAACCTCTCACCATTGCTGTCGTTGGAGCTGGTATCGCAGGTTTTGCTGCTGCCACTGCGTTCCGTAGACAAGGACATATAGTCGATGTGCGTCCTCATCCTTCTTCACCTGATAGATATTTGAGAAGTGACGACTGGCTCTCAGATTTTTGAAGCGTCTTCTTTCAGTCGCGAGTTTGGTGCTGCTGTTGGTGTGCCACCAAACGCTACCTTGATTTTAAAACACCTTGGGTTCGATCGTGATCGTGCCCGTGCTGTTGACTACTTCGGTGTAAGCAGATCTCAATCATGTTCAAGTGGCAGTTCTCCTCAGTCTTATGCATCATCCTCTATAGTCTCTCTCAAGAAATTGTGAAGGAGAGAGTGAACCATTCCATGCTTTTGCTAGACCCTCAGAAGAAACCTGGGGAAACGTACGTGTCATTCTCGTCAGCTGTACATGGTGCACAAACTAATGTTCCCTTCTCTCAGCAATGGTTGATGATCCACCGTGTTGATTTACACAATGAATTGCGCCGACTTGCTACCGGAAACGAAGGGAAGGGCCGCCCAGCGAAACTGCACCTGAGCTGCCCAGTGGAGAGCGTGGATCCCTCCAAGGGATCAGTGAAGTTCCAGTCTGGCGAGACCCGCCACTTCGACCTGGTCGTTGGCTCCGATGGAATCTACGTACGTTGCCAACTTTCACTCTGGGTTGCTGGTTGAGACTGATCGTTATCATGAAACAGTCGAAAGTCCGCACGGGCGTCGTCGGACAGACAGTTGAAGCTCCCATCGCCTCCACTCCCACCGCGGCTTTCCGATGGGTGATGCCAGTGTCCGCCCTCGAGAATGACCCCGACCTTGACTGGATCATGAAGGACGGTGTTCAGGGCGGTCGCGTAACCACATCGAAGGACGGCCACTTCCTGCTGTGCTACCCATGCAGGGACAAAACCCTCATCAACAATATTGCGATTCATCTCGACAAGCGAGACCAGACCAAAGTTGGTGCGTTGGAAATTTCCGTTTTGTCGTAGTGTTTCAGCAACCCTCCTGACCAAAGTACCACCAACCTCTCTAGGCCGCAACGTCGCATCCTCCAAAGAGGAGCTCCTTGAGGAGTTCAAGTGCTACGGACCAAAGTACAAGAAGTGGATGGAGAAAGCAGAAGGCGTCAGAATTTGGCAGCTTCGTACCATGCCCGTGTTACCAACATGGGTGAACGGACGAACATGCCTGATTGGTGATGCAGCGCACGCTATGTTCCCAAGTACGTTTTCGTGCCTCACTCAGGCAACGCTCTCCGATACTGATGAGCGTCCTTCACAGCTTTGGGACAGGGCTCCGCGATGGTCTTGGAGGACGCCGTCGTCCTCGCTGGTCTCCTTCCGTTAGGGACACAGCCATCTCAGATCAACGCTCGTCTGCGTGGTTATGAGACGCTCAGGAAGAAGCGTGGTGAGTTTGTCGCCAGACAAGCTGAGATCCAAGCTATCGTCCCAGAGCTCCGTGGTCACTATGGCCGATGTTCGTCTCGTCTCTCTTCTTCATCACTTTGATCCATGTCTAACCATTCATCAACTAAACAGCGTTCGAGATGCAAGATACTCTGATGTACTACAACGCACCCAAGGTCGCGGAAGAGTACTACGACAAACATTTTGCTCACACAGAGCAACGGCAGCCCATGTTCCAGGCCAGAGCTCGTTTATAGACACTCTCGCCTGGCGTTGCATCTCCTTTCTTTCTCTCTCCTTCGGATCTGTCTTTCTACGCTCTGTTTGATATGCTGAGCATCTACCATCTTGTTCTTCGGCCTTGCTAGTTCGCATTTTATGAACTCCTCACACTCCTTGTATCCATGGCTCATCCCATCGCTCGTACGAGCTCCCACACTCATTGGTTCACCCCAGCATTGTTATCTCTCTCTCTGTCGTCTCTGTTTTCCTTTTTTCTTCTCTTTGGTATCTATCTTTATCTATTGACCTGAACACTATACACTCACTCATTCCTTTCTCCGTCCCATACTTTAAAGTTTAATGTAGTACCCGGTGTAAATAAGAACCAGCATTACATTATTCGTTCGGTGATTATCTATACTATCTACTCTGCTAGAATTCGAAGCCCTCTGTCTATTTTCCTTGGTTTACACACAGGATATACTGTGACTATGGTCAGCCTAACCTGTTGTGGCCAGCTAAATTCTAACTCGACTGCTTCCCTTCATGATGCTGACCTACAAGCTCCCATCACTATAAAGTTTGAACAACCTTATTGGAACCAATTGTCATTCACGATTTAGTAGGTAAAAGCCTAAGTAGAATAATAATACTGTAATCAAAACTATATAGCAATCAACAGGGATAACATCTTGTGCAATTATGGCAAGGCGAACGAAGTGACTACTTAGTAAGGGGTGGTGTACATACTGCGATTCAAGTTCTATGCACAAACATAACGCGAGGACAGGACACGCAGAAGAGTATAATCAGCGGGCGTAAGGGTGATAGTTATGCGATCCGCGTTGACCTGCCCTTTGAGGACCGACACCGGCGGGACCCCCCATCGCTTGGGGTCCTGTTGGTGCGCCCCTTGGTCCTCGAGGGATGTTCTGGCCCATGGGTCCACCAGCTCCAGGCATAGCAGCAGGCATACCACCTCGTCCCATACCACCAGCCATACCAGCACCCATAGCACCGCCCATGCCCATATTCGCAGCACCAGCACCCATGCCCATTCCCATCATGTTTCCGCCCATCATACCCATATTCGGGCGCATGCCTCCCATCATAGGGTTCATACCACCACCCATCATAGGGTTCATGCCACCAGCGCTGGCCATCTGGAACATACGCGTGTAGAGAGTAGCGAGAGCTTGAGGGTCAAAGGGCGTGTTTCCTTGACCTGGTGTTGCACTAGCTGCGGCGACTGCGTTGCCACCAGCATTGAAGTTCCCTTGCTGTTGTCCGCTAAAGTTGTTGCCAGCTCCACGACCTAGGCCGCCTGCAGCCCCGGCATTACCGCCTGCGGACTGGTCACCGTCTTCAGCAAAAGTGTCACGCTGATACCGTGGCTGCGCTAGTTTCACGTCAATCTAAGAGATATAAAGTAAGCACGATGAAGGAGGGTCAAGGATGAGAGACATACCAGTTTACCATCGATTTCAAGGTTGCCAAAACCAAGAATAGGTTGAACATCGGTGTCCTCGAGAGACACAAAACCGAAGCCTTTGCTCCGGCCTGTTTCACGGTCCAGCATGACAGTCGAGTCGATGACCTTGCCAAACTGAGAAAAGAACTCTCGCATGGATTCCGAGGTAACGCTGCCTGCGAGCCCTCCGATGAATAACTTCGTAGCCCTCTGATGCTCTTGACGAGGAATAGCGCGTTTAGGATCAATCTAAACAGGAAGCATGTAATACTCAGCGCAATGACACCGCAGAATATGTAGGGGGTACTCACAATCTTGCCATCTAAGAAATGCTCGCGAACCATGACGGCATTCACGCTCGCTGGCTCCTCAAACGTCAAGAACGCGAAACACCGAGATCGACCAGCAGCATCACGCATGATGGTGCAGGCGTCAACCTTGCCGAACTGAGTGAAATAATTCCTGAGCGATTCTGACGCAGACTTTGAGTACATGCACATAGTACGACCAGAACGGATGCCAGGGAAGGGGAAAGGTATATACCGTCTGTTGTATCCCAGTTCAGACCACCAATGAACATTTTCCTATAGTACGTGGACCCAAGCAAGAGGGGTAATTTTGAGTTTCACCAAGTGAAGATATAGAAAAGGTCTGCTATTAGTATCGGTGTGGCTAGAACACGATTGTGAGAGGACAAGGGACAGGAATGAAGGCACGCTACTCCAGTGCGCTAAGCTTAGCATACGTGGTAGAGAAGGCGTACGGAGACTAGAGCTAAGGCCTGGAGACTGACTACGCCTGTTGCTATACTCAATACCAGTCCGCCGTAGATAGCTGTGACAACATAGGTCCCCACTGAAGTAGACAGGTATGAACAGAAGGAACACTGGTGAAAGGCCTCACCCTTCATCTTTCATTTCTGAGGGGCGTACCGAGCGCTCTACATTTTGAGCAGCTTGGAAGTTAGCCTGTGGTCGTTCAGAAGAAGAGGTATAGTCTGATGATTGCTCGTAAGTCGGTATTTTTTGCGGTGCAACTGAGGATGCTGCCGTTGATAGGGGTTGGCTAGTCGTGGGGGAGCTTGAAGTGAATGAAGGGATTGGCGAGGTACCAAGAGCCGCAGATTCAGTAGAAGACTGCTGTGCTGCCGTGGGAGCAGATTTTGTTGCCTGAGCCGCAGATATAGGTGCCGTAGAACTTGAAGGAGCTACTGTAACTGGACTCGTTTTGCTGTCGTCGTCTTTTTCTCCATTCACCGCTTCGGTACCAGCGAAGTCAGTTTCGTCGTTACCGTAGAGGTCTTTCAGATAGTCAGCGTAGTTTTATCCAGGAGGACAAGCCAATGCTCACCGCCATACAGGTCAGCGTCGAGGTCGGACATGATAGAGCGATGGTGGTCAAAGAGAGAGTCGTGAGTAGTGGCTATGCTCGACGGTCTGACCATCACATGCATGGTCAGCTCGTGACTCTAAAAAATTTGCTATGCTACAGCCTACAGTTGACTCGATTAGATTTCGCTTTCCTTCTCCTTACCGGCCGAGGTTGCAGAGAAGACGTCGTGTGCTTCTCCAGGGCTGCTGTGATCTTCTCGGAACTTAAGATTAAAAGACTGACTCACGCTGCATCCTCACACGACAATGATCTCGTCTCCAGCTGCGACTCCATCGTCCAAACCTCTGACCGTCGGTGTCCTTGGTATGCACTAATTTCCGTCTTGTGGGATATGGATCTCAGATTATACTACAGCACTGCAAGGTGCCTTTGCTGAGCACCAACAAGTGCTGTCAAAGATACCTTGCCTACGCAAGTTGATCCCTATACTTGTCCGAACGAACGACGACTTGCAGCGTTGTGATGGTCTTATCATCCCGGGAGGAGGTAAACTCTAATCGCCCCAACTGTATCGCTGTGCACTGACCAATGATCAATGTGCTATCAAGAATCTACCACAATTGCTCTTCTTGCTCGTTTAGCCGGGATTCTAGAACCACTGCAAACCTTTGCAAAAACCAAGCCTATCTGGGGGACTTGTGCAGGGGCCATCCTCCTCTCTCAGAAAGCAATCGGTCTTAAGAAGGGCGGGCAAGAATTACTTGGAGGCGTATCCATTACTATCGCTAGAAACGGATGGGGCTCACAGGTAGGGAGAGCCTGCATTCTTCCGCCTCGTACACATTCTTACGGGACTTGAAGGTGGAATCGTTCGAAGCTCCCCTCAGCGTCAATGGCCTACGAGATCCAAGTGCACCTTTCCCTGGGGTTTTCATACGTGCTCCCGTAAGGCAGCCTCTCTTATCCCGAGGACAATTTTTGACATATATTTCTAGGTTGTTTTATCTCTCTCGCCCAGTCTACAGGACGAACCACCAATACATGTCATAGCTCGCCTAGCACCGGAGGTTGTCCCTGCTCTCTCAGGTTTGGACCTCAATGGCTTGCAGGCAGATGCCACCGATGTCGTCGCTCTTCGACAAGGCTCACATCTTCTAACGACTTTTCATCCGGAGCTAACAAAAGACAATAGATTTCACGAGTTTTTCATAAGAGAATGCATCTTACCCTCCATATCATCCACTTAGATCTCCTCACTTCCTAATGCATTTTTACCACTTTCATTGCACCCACCGATCCTCGTGATTGCGAGTCTGGATTCCTTGCCTACTCAAGCCCTGGTGGTGCACCGCGCCAGAAACAGAAACAGTCTAGGGGCTATCAAAAAAATTCCAGTGATCTTCAGGGGACCGATGAAGCGAAGAGAGAATTCTCCCTAGGCCAACCCCTCAAAGCCTTCTATATCCCTGTTCTCATTTCACACGCTATTGATCATCTAGAAACCATGGTCGTCCAAGCTGCTCACACTTTGGGCATGAGCAGAATCCCGCCGCCAAGGCGTCCCTTTGACTGACAGCAACGGTTCTTCTAGTGTATCTGGATTCACTCTGCTTCTCTCTCTCATGATGATCGATGGGAAATGAAGCCTAAAATTAGAAATCCGCATCTTATCGTCGCCAGGCCCCCAGAGGCCAAACCCCTCAACTCCGGATTGTCAATTATATGTCCGACTCCGACCCTTATGGGAAATCATATTGGCCCCAGTATAAAAGGCGACCAAATACGATATCATGGACTGACCTCTCCCATCTTTGCCCCCCTCATCGGACCCCCCGTCGCGATGCGTCTGCCGCTTGTTCTCGCTCTCTTTGCGACCATAGGTTCTACCTGTGCTAGGCAGATAAGCAAAGCGCAGCTCAGGCAGATTCAACAAAAGGCTGCTGAGAGGTTTACACGCACGTCTTTGGCAACCACCCCCGCTGTAGCTCCTGGAGTGAAGAATATCACCTTCTCCAATCCTGAAGCGTCCAGTACGTTATCCCCCCCTATTCAATCTACTGACAACGGGATGTCTGATGGCACGCCATAGAATTTTTCGTGGATGGAACGAGCATCCCGGAAGTAGATTTTGATGTAGGGCCGAGTTGGGCAGGACTTTTGCCTATCAGCGGGAATAAGAACGAAACTCGTGAGGTGCGTGTGTGTCGAAATGGCGTGCCCGCGCGGTCGCCCTTTCCTCTGACTTTGTTCTATTGTGCGCAGCTATTCTTTTGGTTCTTCCCTCCCGGCCCTGAAGGAAGCCTCGATGATCTCATCTTTTGGTACTTGCAATGCAACCCCTTATCTCACCACGCTGCTCATGTGAAAATACGCATTTTAGGACAAATGGTGGTCCTGGTATGCCTGGTTTCAGTGCTCGTAGTGTCCTTGTAGTCCTCACCCTCGGACAGGTTGCAGCAGCCTGGAAGGGTTCTTGGAAGAAAACGGTGTATGCCCCAAATCCGCTCTAGTGCTATGCTTGCCACTAATATTCGTTTTTCCCTTCTAGCCATTCCAATGGGGCGTTGGAACCGCGAAACCTGTACCCAATGTGAACAGCTGGACCAATCTCTCGAGCATTCTTTGGGTGGAGCAACCCGTCGGAACTGGGTTTTCCCAGGGTGTCCCCAATATCAGGGTAATGTTCCCTCGCCCGCGTGCAAGATTGTATATTTACGGTTGGGATCTATATCAGGATGAGAACGACCTGGCCGAGCAGCTAGTTGGGTTCTTCCAGCAATTCCTTGAGGTATTCTCGGAGCTGAAAGGCAAGAAACTCTGGTTGTCTGGTGAAAGTGTGAGTATAGTCGAAAAAACCAGAATCCACCCCCCGTTAACACCTCTTGAATATCTAGTACGCCGGTCAATATGTCCCCTGTGAGCTCCTCTCTGTTCTTCCCATTCTTCGAGATCACTGACAGCAGTCCAAGATATCGCGAACTATATTTACGACAATCCTACCTTGCTTGATCTTGACCTGCAAGGAATCTGGATTGCTGATCGTACGTCGGGCACAGGGTTACACTCAACCATGATCTAACTCCCGTTCGTGTCAAGCATCGCTAAGTCATGATGTGGTGCAGGAGCAGGTAAGCCCTTATAATGCCTACATGAGAGTTCGGAACTTCTAAACTCGTATGCTAATAGATCCCCGCGGTCCCATTCGTGCAAAAATATGAGCATGTCTTTGCTTTCAAGTACGTTCTACCACCCACCCTCAAAACTTCCCTCAGTACTGAGATCACACACTTGGTTTCAGTCAATCCTTCATGGCACACCTCGAGCAGCAAGCCGAGCAATGCGGCTACGCAGGATATTTGGAGGAATTCGTTACGTTCCCTCCACCGTGGGTGTTTAGATACCTCTCTCGTCGACATCTCACTTATGCCTATAACTAGCGACGCTCCTTTCCCACTTCCAGGAGGGCCTTCCGGAGGTCGTGGATGCGATCTCTGGGACGAAATATTCGAGGCAGCGGTGACCATCAACCCAGCATTCAATATTTATCGAATCTTCGATACTGTGACTATCTCTTGCATTGTGCTCTGCACTCTCAGACTCTGACTACACAGACTAGTTCCCTGTCCTGTGGGATGTGCTTGGTTTCCCGTAAGTTCTTTAGTCCAGAGTTTGATACTTGGTGCTAAAGTTCTGACGCTATTTGTGCACCTGCCAGGGGATCGTTCGAGCAAATCCAGGTCTCGCCTCTCTATTTCGACCGTCCTGACGTCAAGGCGGCGATCCATGCACCTGTTAACGTTACCTGGACTGAATGTTCCGAAATCAACGTTTTCCCTCGGGGCGACGCCAGTCCACCCACAGCTCTCAGCGTGCTGCCTTCCGTCATAGAAAGGAGCCCTGTCAATAGAACCATAATCATTCATGGGTTGGCTGATTTCATCCTCATTGCTGAAGGGTGTGTGCTGGTCATCATGCTCCTAGTTGAGATTCCTTCATGACTAATTTCCAACCTAGAACCCGTATCGTTATCCAGAAGTAAGTCTCATTCTTTACATACCGATTCACAAAGTGACGACGTTAACCATTCGCTCACTTTCTAGCATGACCTGTGTGTTATTCGTGAAATATCATATGTGAACACCACTAAATATTGTGTATTTCAAGGGAACGGGAACCAAGGGTTTAGGTCTCCGATTCTCAACGATAGTTTCATTATCGACGGAGTCGGTGCTCTTGGAACCTCTCATACCGAACGAGGTCTTACTTTCCTCGAAGTTGCTCTCAGTGGACACATGTACGTTTCTGGCGTATTCCTATGTGCGGACGACTCTGGTGTTGACCATTCTTTTCCATTGAATCGATAGGGTTCCTCAATTCTCTCCCTTGGTACGTTTCGAATAGCTTGTTCTCAGTTCCATAATTATTAGACCTGACACCGCTGTTGGTACAGGCTGCTTTCCAGAGTATGGCATACCTTATGGGTTTCAGAGATGAGCCTTGAGGAGCTCATGTAGCCTTTCACTGCTTTAGCACATGTAATGCCCTGATGCGTAGTCACAATGAACTCCTTGGCCACACTCGAGATGGTCCGGATACCAGTCGTTATTTCATACCTAGTTTTGCGCAGAAACCCACGATTGTAGACGAGCAGTACGATGGGGAATAATAGATCTCCATCCAGTCACAGACGTCAAGAGGCACGAGAGTGGGTTTGTAACCCAGAGATGACACTGCAAAGAGTCTAAGGGAGGTTGGAACCCAAGCACGCGTCGACAAAGCGGGCCGGCATCATCGGCAACTTTTAACAATTCCTCAACTATGAACTATGAGCTCGTTTCTATCTCTCACTGCGAGCTTTGAATATGAACCTATGGCCAAGACTCTAGATAGATCTGGCCGTCAAGAGGCTAGGAAATGCCGATGAAACTTGACTTTCATTGCATTTCTCGTGGCCCACCCATCTGGGTCACCTGTTTCAACGATTACCCTCTCTTTCAATTGGCAGGCTACAGTCGGCGAACGACGACGCATTAACCCGTTGCATTCCGTTCCTTCATGCTAAAGCGGCGATTGAAACACTGAGCTACCATATGAGATGCTTCTGGACAGCTTTTCATGTTCCTAGAACCCGTTCAGCATCATGATACCAACCGGAACGATACGGAGGGAACTTTGGCTTAAATATGCTGATCATCGCGGTCTTGCCTCTCCAGAAAACGGTCTTGCAGGTTCGCATTTGAAAGCAATACTCTACGCCAGGCATGTTTAGAATTCCTCCTGGGGTTCAATTCATTACCGAAAAGTCGGCTCTTCTCTTGGTTCCAGTCCTGCTAACCTACTCTGTTCTTGCGATCGTCAACTCTTTGCCTAGCGGGCTAACTAGCCTAGACCCATGGACGAGGTTATTTATCACTATACTTGTGCAGCCTGTAGTTGTTGCAGCGAAGATCAAGCACGCAGATTACGCTATTAGAAGAGAGGCGAAGGCATTCGGAGCAGAACTACCGCCTCAGTATCAACACAAGGAATTTGCGGGTTTTGATATCGTCCGAATGCTATTGGCCCATATGCAAACTGGTTATCTCGGTATGTACGACAACACCAGATATCCACGATATACTCTGCTGATACTTGTGCGTCTCCGTCGCAGGCGATGCCATTCTGGTCCTTAGCCAAGGCTGTCAGGGTGCTACTACGTTCGTCGTTAATGCCTTGTTTCAGCGAACCATCTTCACGATCGAGCCAAAGCATATAAAGGTAAGAGATGCCGCCTAGGAATCTTTCAGTTTTCAGCACGTTCATCGTCTATGTGTTCCAATAGAGTATTTTAGCAACTCAGGTTACAAACTTTGAGAAGGGTATGCTTTTCGATTCATGAACGGCGTTACTGCACATCGGCTGATATCTGACTGGTCGCTTCCCCAGGCCCAAATCTATTTCTTGCATTGAAGAGCCTTCTTGGAATCGGTGTCTTCAATTCTGATGGTGAGTAGAGATCATCTCCCTTTGCAATGAATATGCATTGAGCCGATTATTTTTTTTTGCCTCAGGTGACATTTGGAAGTGAGTTGATCTCAGAGTTTGTGTGCGTGCTTATTGTGTGGGCGCTGACTGTCTCTGTAGGTTTCATCGCACGACTGCTCGCCCTTTCTTCAACAAGGATAGGATCATTGATTTCGAGAATTTCGAACGACATGTGCAGCTTGCTCTCGACAGCGCGCAGTCGAGGATAGACGAAGGCGTCGCTGTGGATATGCAGGTAAACAACCCTACAGCTCTTTGCCTCTTCCTACTTTTCTTAATGACGCCTCTCCACAGGACCTCGTTGCCAGGTTCACAATGGACTCCGCCACACAGTATCTCTTCGCTCGTGATATTTGCTCACTCTCCGCAGAGCTCCCATACTCCCACGACCACCCTTTGCACAACAAAAGACAACAGCATCCTTCAGAAACTTTCACCAACGCTGTCGCTGAGGCGCAATCCCTCATCGTTGCCCGCTTCTCCAAAGGTGACGCCTGGCCTCTGTGGGAATTCTGGAAGGACAAGGTCCAAGAGAAGAGGGATATCCTCGTGGAGTATGTCGAACCTATCATGGAAAAGGCCCTCAAGGAGAGGGCCAGCTTGTTTACACAGGCGAAGAAGACGACTCAGGAAAGCGGTTCGATGCTGGAGTTTCTAGTCGAGCAAACTGAGGGTAAATAAATCATAGAATTCCTCCTACCTTGGCGGCCGGGTTCTCATATGGAGTATCAGACAGACGAATCATTCAAGACACAATAATCAACATGTTGATCGCGGTACGTCTTCACGTCGAGCTTTTCTTATCCATTCTGATCACAGATAACTCCCGTCAGGGTCGTGATACCGTATGTGTGTATACTCTGTCCCATGGTTGTCTCGCTGAAGAGATGTCCCAGACTGCAGCGGCTCTCACATTTACCCTCTACATGCTCGGTGAGCATCCCGAAATCCTCGCTCGACTTCGAGAGGAGGTTATCGGTCATCTTGGTAACGATATGCCTCCTGGTTTCGAGGATTTGAAAGACTTGAGATATCTTCGAGCTGTTATCAACGGTGGGAGTGTTCAACCTGACGCTCTGTCTACTGTACCTCAGTCTCACCTGTTCTATCATCTTTATCATCTTCAGAAACACTTCGCCTGTATCCTCCAGTGCCCGTCAATTCTAGGCATTGTGTTCGACCCACTGCTTTGCCAAGCAGTATTCCTGGACAGAAGGATCTATACATCCCAGGCGACGTCAGGTATGCACTCCACTTTGTGTAGCGGTCCAGCGAGATCTAAGTGACCGTCAACAATCGCAGGATAGCTTATAGCGTACTGGTGATGCACCGTAGGAAAGACTTATGGGGTCCTGATGGTACTTTTTTCTTGTCGCATCGTACCCATTATGTGGCTTTCTCATGCGTTGTACATATACAGCATTAGAGTACGATCCCAACCGATGGCTAGACGAGAGGAACAAGAAATACTTCACCGCGAATCCTTTTATCTTCGTGAGTCTTCTTCATACCTTTACGTTGTTAGTCCCTCACTCTGAGCTGCTATCTCTTTTCTCTCTCTCAGCTCCCGTTCAACGCCGGTCCAAGAATCTGTCTTGGTCAACAGTTCGCCTACAACGAGATAGCGTACTTCCTCGTCCGATTTGTTCAGCGGTTCTCTAGCATTTCATTACACCCTGAACTTCAACGCCCCAGTGACCGACCACCCATGGCGTGGCTCAAGGAGAAGCATGAGGGTCCAAAAGGAAAGGATACTATTTGGCCCTTATCTCATTTGACTTTGTATAGCAAGGTGAGCCCAGTAGCCAATAACTGAGTCGGCATGCGCCCCTTGTGCATTGTCTCTTCTATTCCGCGCGAGCTTCACTAACATCTGTTTTATCGACTGTAGGGAGGACTATGGATGACTATGCAGGCGTGATGAGGCTCAGAGAAATATTGCTGGATGATGTACCATTACCCACTTGTAAAAACACTTGTAATGAATAATCACCTCTCACCATTTTCTACCGAATCCAGCACTGATATAGTACTGATAACTCGATATGGAGAGAATGTAGGTGTGGCCCAGGTTCTGACAAAGCTACGCGGTCACTGGAATATCGGAGTTCGAAACACGGTACCGTTCCTGCTACCGTGACCACTCGCAATTGTCATACAGACTCATCCAATCTATATAATATCTCTTCTTTCCCACTTCATCTTTCTCTGTTCTCGTTTATCTACATCTAATTCAGAATTATGCCCGTCACTAGGACGAAATTTTCTCAGTTTCGATGCCCTTCCACCACCAAGAAGGCGCTCACGACCACGTCCAGCAAGCATCAAGTACGAAGCAGCGCTAAGCCTTCTGATTCACCTTCCGAGGAGAGCAGTAGACCTGAGGACTTGCCTCCGTTGAGCTGCGAGGGTATAGAATATCCTACTGATTCTCAAGCCCGGTTGTCGTTTAAGAGCAAGCAAGGGAAAGTACGTCTTTACGCATTGCGACTGCCATACGCGACTCTGCTTCTCAGCACTATACTCTGCAGCGAGTTTCTCCTCACCACTGGGATGTCTATGACTTTACCTTGAAGATCCCAGCTGGTCGAGTGGTTCGCTATAAAGATATTTGTGACGCTCTAGGTTCTGGCTCTCCGCGTTCGGGTACGTCTATCCCCAGCGTCGCTAAGATGCTCTTCGGTCTGACATCTCATTCGTCAATTCTAGTCGGTTCTGCCTTACGGAACAACCCCTTTGCACCGTACGTTCCATGCCACCGTGTTGTCGCGTCAGACCTCTTCGTTGGTGGTTATTGCGGCCAATGGGGCGAGGGACACAAAGTGAATCGCAAAAAGTTACTCCTAGAATCCGAAGGCATTTGCTTCGATAGCAAGGGCTATCTTGACGGCAAAAACTACTTCTGGATCCCTGGAGCAGAAGTGCCACTCTCCCAATCCCAGGAGCATTAGCACATGCTAAAGCGACTCTATCTTGCAATACTACTCAACTCTCTTCTTGGTTTATCGACCCGGCTTTTTTTTCGTTTATACCGTCATTGTCTAGGGACAAGACCGAAGATTTAAGTGGGATTACATGCCTCCAACGCCATGATGACCGCTCGACAACGGATTGAGTCTATCGAACATCACCATGGTGGTACTACATGCGAGGAAGAGAGTTTTGTAGTAATGAAGAGAGCTAGCTATATATTAATCGGGTCAGTTCATCTTTGTCAATCTATTTCTTTGCACGGTCAGCGACGAGTCTGGTTTCCATATCGGGCTCGCTTCACCTCACTTCGAAGTTCACCCAGTCACTGTCTCCTGTTTCACATTTGCGAGTGCTGGCACACGCCGAGTGCACATCGTTGATAGATAAACCGCCGGCCTTGGTATTTACGCAGACAACCTAGGTGTCGTAGTTTGCTCCGTGGTAGACTACTGTAGACCCTGTAGACCAAGTGATGTACACCTTGACCCCCGTCGACGTCAAAGCCTCTCCGGTCCTCTAAACAGATTGCATAAACTTAGAAAGCGGCCACTGCTGCGACACTGCCTGCCCCCACAAGAAACAAAACCGCCCCTCACCCACTGTAAATTATGAATAGAAGTGTCAATGCTAAGAGTATTGGATGGGTTCACAAGGATTAACATTAGATCATGTTCTACCTAGTACAGAACATGCTACAGTGTGAGACTAGGAATACCAAAGTTGAAACCCATCATATCCAATCATGGTCCCTGAAAACCCATTT
This sequence comes from Agaricales sp. HM26-F1, assembly GCA_002718315.1. NCBI lineage: Eukaryota > Fungi > Basidiomycota > Agaricomycetes > Agaricales > Agaricales sp. HM26-F1. The sequence goes on along the minus strand of NIBX01000115.1, from coordinate 369,046 downwards.
CAGGGACCATGATAGGATATGATGAGTCTCAACCCTGAGTATTCAAGTCTAAGCAAGAACCCAAGGAAGGTGAAGAATAAAAGACAGAGCCCTGGTTGAATGACACCAAAAGGCAGCTGAAAAGCGGACAAGAGGGTGGGAACATGTCCATGGGGATGAACCAAAACACGCCTCCGCTCCTCCCACTCGAGCGCAGGTGGGCCCTATCTGGGCAAAAGAAGTAAAAGGAAAATTGAGAAGAGGGAATAGGTGAAGCAGCACAAAAACATGTCAGAATTGGAAAAGAATGGTAAACTGAGTTGGTTGTTGGAAATTAGAAAGCGGCAAGACTTGAGAAGGATGCAAGTGGTGTGTAATGGGTGACACTTGGCGGAAGGGATGGACTTGCATTGTATTCTTCGATATAAGGATCCATGTAGTAGTGAGATGTGGCTGGATCCAAACCCGTGGGATGTGATAAGTCATGAAGATAATCATCAACATCCCTAAATGTTGTAGCAGCTGGAGCTGAGCCAATGCCATAAAGCGGCATTGGAAGAGGGACTGGGAAAGGAAGCTCAAAACAAGTGGGAGCTTCGGTGCCGACGCATGGCGCCGCGAGAGTCTGAAATTCCGAAGCCTGAGAAAAATCGCCAGAGACGACAGAGGTATTGGGGGAAGGTATCTGTGTACCATCTCCACAAAAGACGAAGCTCGTGTCGCTCTCCAGCGGGGACTCTCCCATGTCCCCTCCGGCAAAAGGTGAAGACGAAGAGAGGAAAGGCACATTGGATGAAATGCCTCCCTGGTCCTGCGGGCTCTCGTAGTGCCCGTCCTCGCCCTGTGAAATCTGCATCGGACCTGCTGTCGATGCAAACGATTTGCACCGTTGTTTCTTGGCCCTCTTCTGGTGGCGAGCCAGGGAAGTCTTGCGGGTGAAAGTGAGTTCGCAACCTCTGCAGCGATATCGTTGCGGAGACTCTGGGCCACGTTTGTGGCGCTCCTTCTCGTGCCTCACTTGATTGTTGAGGGATCTATAGGCTGAACAGTCTTCGCACCAATATTGTTCACGAGCTATTGGTGGTGGTCCTGAGGAGTCGCTCCTGAGTGGAGGACTTGAAGGTGTCGATGGGTTTAGGCGACGTAGTCGTGCCATAGTGTTATGAGCGGATATCCGCCAGTCGATAGATGAGTCTCGATATGAAAACTCTCGATACGTCGGAGCAGCTACTTTTGTGCAAGGGTTTGATGCAAGTAGTTGAAATCTGTCGCTGTCGAGTTAACGTTCGAAGATGGTGTGACTAGTGAATTGTGGCGACTAGCAGTTTATGCCTGGAGATGAGAATGCAAAGGTCCACGTCCTGTCAGTAAAGCCGCTGAAGACGAGATCGAGGACTTATTGCCTACCGTCGTAGAATTGGTGCCAGATGAAGGCTGATATGCAAACCAGAACTCCCGAGTTCTGCGATAAGTTTCGTGAAGTTTCGGACACGAAGGATAATTTAGTTCGTGTAGAGTAAGGAATAAGGCCTAAGGGAGTTGGGAGATCGTCTGCTAGGGTTTGCTCACGACTAGAGAGTAGTAAAGGCGTTGATCCCAAGCAAAAGAGAGCCTTCCAGAAGATAAGCCAGAATCGCGATGAGTCATGGTGGAGGTAGGCTATGAAGGGTGGAGGTCCTGTAGTGTAACTCTATTCTCCACCGGCACCTGGGAATCGATATCAATGTACCAGGATGGGCTTCCACAATCAATGTACTTCATCAGACGATCGAGAGCCCCGGAGGTATACGGCTTCCTAGTACTGCGGCGCGTGTCGAAAACTTACTCGTAGTGGATAGTATAAGAGTAGTGAAGAACCAGTTCCGGTGAGGAAACCTAGGATGAGGATATTTGTTCTTGTTGAATAGCAAATTTGATGCATTGGAGATGAGTGCGCAAGTCAAGTGGCAGGCGCGGGGGAGGCATCGCTGCCATCGCGCACACCAGCCTGAGGCACTTGAGTAGAACGACGCACTCTGCAGTTAGCTTCGCTCCAATCAAAGTACGATCACAGTATTCGAACCGAACGCCATGGTCCTTACTTTATTATGATCATTGCCAAAGACGTTCTCTGCTGAAAACTCTCGATTCCTCCGTACTTCAATCCCTTTACACTAGCAACACGACCATCTTTGTTTTCCGGGAACAAAAAATCTACATCTACTTTTACAAAGTCTCAACCCGTCGAAACTATGTAACAGTACAGAGAGGAAAACAAAGGCACTGGCCGCGCCAGGTGTGCAAAGGCAAGGAATGGGTTGATAAAAAAAGGGGACCGACACCTCCGCCAGTCCACCAAGAGTCTGAACATATCAGAAACAAGAAGAGATTGGGGTATGGGTTACCTCGCGTGCCCGGGACAAAATCCGGTCACACGAGAAAGGGCAAGGTTCAGACAACTGGGTGGAAGGGCGCAGGCTGGTAATATCATGGGGTTGCATGGGGGTGAAATGAACCAAGATGAAGGATGGAGGGGTGTAAAGGACAAATGAAATCGTTGCAAGAAAAACGTGAACGCATCAATATTGTGCCCCTCAACACGATGGGCTCGGGGCTGGGACCGGTTGGGATAGTCACAGTGGAGGGAGAACCCGAGGTGACGAGGTGAGGAGGGTACCCCAAATACGAGATCATGGGCGTCTCGTACAAGGGGCCGAGGATAAACCTAAACCGATATGCAAGAAAAGTGAAAGATCAAGCGAGGGTCTTCTCATGGCCTGCCGTTGTCGTCGTGGAAGCCAAAACAAGATGTCTCCATATGTTCCGTGAAAAACTTGAAAGCTAGATGTTGACTCCCAGTCTGGAATCAGTGAGAAGGCGACTGAGCGAAGGGCTGTTGATAATCTGAGCCAATGACGAAATCGGAGAGGTCGTCACTGGCTGTGGCGTGCGAGAGATCCGGGGTCGTTAATGATTCTAGCCAGTCTGCGATGGAAGCAGCGCTGCCTCCTGCTGCCTCGTCGAGTGCAGGGTCAGCTAGTAGAAAATGTGGGGCTGAGCCCTGCAGCTGAGCGTTGAAGTCAAGTTGTAAAGGCTGCTCCGAGAGGGATTGTGGCACTTGGGCAGACCACTGGGAAACCTTGGCAACGTTGAGAGCACTGTGCTCAAATGGCTGCTGTGGAATCGCACTAGCGAGATTGTCGAAGGAGGAGAAGGGGAGAGATACCGGTGAATTCTGCAACGAAGGGCTCATGTCGGAAGAGCCTACTGAAGAGTTGCTGGACTCAAAGCGATCGAAATCGAAATAGAGGATTTCGGGGTCGACCAAGCCTTCGACAAAGGAAAAATCGATAGGGACAAGGCCGTCAACGACAGCGTTCTCGTTGAACTCTACTAAGGCACGCTTGATGACCTGGATAGACTCGTCGAAGGAAATCAAGGATTCTTCGGTAGGAGCTGAGGCTGCAGGCAGCGAGGGCTTCTCATCGACGGGGCTTTGGGGGGTGGGTTCCTGTGTGACCTTGTGCTTGGAGGCCTTGGCCTTGGAAGATCGACGACCCGGCTTCTTGGACTGCTTCTTATGGGCCTTGATGGCCTCGCGCTGTTTGATCACAGCCGGGGCAGCCTTGCAGACACGATTTCTGATGTGGCGGTCGCAGGTATCCTCCCGCGTGAACGTTTTGCCACAGTTTGGGCATTCGCAGCCACTCTGTTCCAGAGTAGGGTTCTGCGCCGCGTAGATTTCCGGGTGCTGGAGCTTTAAGTGGCGAGCCTTGTTGCGCCTCGTACTTATCTTGTTACAATACTCGCATACGAAGGTCAGTCCGATGACTGCCTCGTTAGATCGGAGCTGGGGTGTAGGAATATCCTCAGAGAGGGAAGTGTTGGACGACTGGGGACTCCATAGCGAAGAGAGAGCGGAGTCAGAGGGAGATGAGGGGGCGGAATTATACATGTTGAGATATTTGGATGTATGAGGTTTTTTTGCGAGATGTAGAGTCCAGGCAAAGACTGGCGAGGATGAGCTGTTGTAGATCGTTCGGGTGAATCGATCTACTAAAGCTAGTCCTTGCGAGTTTTCGCGAAGTACTATGAGTCTAGTGGATTGTGTCTAAAATAAGGACCCATATGGACCCACACTTTAGCAAAAGTGAAGTAGGATAGAGAGAAAAAGTAGAAATGACGCACCCAAAGGACGCTGGTTCAAGTCCGCAATGGACTCTAGAGAAATATCTCCAGGTAGTTGATACAACTATGAGAGGCCTAGACAGCAATCAGCGCGTTTTCGCAATAGTGAGAGGTTGTGATGCCCTACGTTATCCAGGAAACAGAAGGAAGAAAAAGCAGAAATGGTGGTGATACACGAGTGCCACCGATGGGTGGAAGAGCAGAAGATGAGGGAAAGAAACAAACCGTGGAAGGGAACCCAAACGCCGATAGCGTGGGGAAGGGGGAGATTGTGAGGCCTAAGCACGTTACGTAATCCATTCAGGCTTCTCCATCCCCGTTTTGGAGATACGCACCCTTGAATCGTTCATCTAACTAAACCTTGTATTAAACGAGGCAGTACATGTTATCTGTATGGGGAGGCTCCTATGGTCATCTCATCGAGGAACTCAGGGTAATCTCAGCGGATTCAGAATTTTTGAGTTAGATATAGCGAAGAGATAGATGATTCTCGGGGTGATTGTGACCCAAGTGTGGCCTGCAATAATCTGAAGAAGTGAAAGCCCTCCTAGGGGCATACACGATTGCTCAGTTCAACCTAGTATTATCGAGCGAGACTTTATACTGAGTTCACTGCCTTCGATTTGTGCAGCTCGAGCTCGTCGTGAGCAACGTTGACGATCATAGCACTGAGCAGAGCAGACCGAAATAGCACTGGCACAACGGGCCGTGCCCCACTCTGATATCTCTCTCATGCAGTTACGACAGTCGCGCTCATAGCCCTAGCGCATAGATCCCTCCTACTCATACTAATGTCGTCACAAGAAATGCCTTTTAACTGGAGGTCTATAGCCAAAGCGTCTTCCTCGCGGATAACGTCCTCTCTCAAAGGCTATCTCGTTCAGCCTGAGCACTCTCGGAGCGTTCTATCGAGAGGAGCAACTCCTGGCGGTCAGCAGAAACAGTCTTCTAGCTGGAAAGAATGGGCGGGCCAGAAATTCAAGGAAAAGAGGGGGTCTTCACCTGGTAGTACCCCAATTGGCGTCGAGAGACTTGCACTGTTTCCTGGATGGGCGACGAGGAGACACGAAGGCATAGCCTCGGGGAATTCAGCAGGTGCACCCATATTACGTCTCTGACGATACCAAAATTCTCTGACTGAATATTTACAGATAGGTTTGAGGTCAATGTATATGTATCTGGCTACGCGAGTAGCCACAGACCTCCAGAGTTCGCTACTAGATCTCAGAGAGCATTCGTACGGCTCGCTAAAGGTACATTGCATTACTCAATATCATGGCCCCGCTCACAGGGATTGTTTGAAGGTTTTGCGTCGTTACCCAAACTTGTCGCGGAGACTGCTGCAGAACATATGCCACTTTCCTCAGGCTTATCAGCGTCAACTGAGGATTTGTTGAAACTTAAACACCTTCCCCCACGCCCTGACGAAATAACAGAAGAATTAGAGATGGAAGCACTCGAGCACCAATTCCAACACGCGAACATGTCCTCCTCTGGTCCACCCTCTCGCTCCTCTACTCTAGATGATTCTGAAGACGAATTCAATCATTACACTCAACCAAATGCCGGTCCTTCCGAGCTCTTCCCCCAGACGTTGACCAGGTCTGAAATCAAACGATTACACGACAATCTTGAACGTAGGCTTCGTCCTTTCTGGTCTTCCGTTCTCCCTTCTCGTATCGTCCGCATCCATATATTCCTTGCTCCCACGAACGTCAACGGGTTCTCCAGCTCCCATAGCTCGATATCGACACCCTCTACATCGGGTGCTTCGGATATGCATCCTATAGTGAGCGTAGATGTCTTGACGGGCATAGACGGTAGCTTTCAGCATCATTTTCGACTCCCATGGGAAGACATGTGTCAACACCCTGGAGCCTTGCATATAGCTTTTGGAGACATTGACCAAGAACACAACTTACAAGCTGTTGCAGAATTACTACCGCAGTCCTCCCTCTCTGCTCCGAACTCTAGGGCGTCATCTAGGAATCCCAGTCCGAATTCTTCCCGTCTGTCCGTAGCCGATTACTTCGATCCAAAACGCAGCATTGGCTCTGGATCTGCGCAAACCTCAGTCTGCATACCCCTCACACAATCCCCGATTCGTGTTATATCAGACATCGACGATACGGTCAAACACTCTAGCATTCTTAGCGGCGCTCGTGCTGTTTTCCAGAATGTGTTCGTGAAGGACCTAAGAGATACTATTATTCCAGGTATGGGTGCTTGGTATACTGAGTTGTGGAGACAAGGGGTTAGGTTTCACTATGTGGTTGGTTTTTCTTCCCCAATCCTCAACCGAAAAAGAAAAAATCACGAAGTTGAAGGGTCCTCTTTTCCTCTAGTCGAACGGACCGTTCGAGCTGCTTCCCATCGTGAACGAGTTTTTCCACATCTCTCAACTGCCTGCAGGTAAACTCAGAGCCATCCGGACTCACTACCCACACTCATGTTTCCTTAAACCACTTAAGGTTCGGTCAAGTTAAAATCATACACCGGACGATCCCTCTTCAACGGACTCCTCTCTGCACCCGCGGACCGCAAACGCGCAGGTCTGCTGGAGATTCTGGACAACTTCCCTCAATCACAGTTCTTCCTAGTCGGGGATTCTGGGGAACAAGATCTCGAGCTCTATGCTGAGTAAGTGACATCCCATTCGCCTGAGTATCGTTGCTCTTGCTGGACTATGTACACTCTTATTTATCACTTTTCGCAGGCTGGCTCAACAACGGCCCCAGCAAATTCTCGCAATCTTCATCAGGGACGTAGATAGACTTTCAGACCCACTCGACGATCCTACAGGCTGTATCGTCTTGCAAACGAACGACCCGGTGAACACACCTCACATTCAAACACAACCGCAACCGCAACCCCCACCGAGGCTGACCAGACTCGCCAACCTCTCGACCTCCTCGCTGAATCGCGTGTTTGGCAAGACACCCTCTGTGAAGACACCTGTAACTCCCAGTGCAGCAAGTGACGTCGATACGTCCCAACCATCTGGTTATTTCAACCAAAACCCGCTAGCGGACGAACCGGAGGATATGACGGCCACACCGGTACCGTTCCAACCACCGTTCTTGAAGAGCGGCACGAGATCGAGGCTGAGCAGCTTCAGCTCCATCGGGTCGTACACCAAGTCCGACGCGTCGAGTGGTAATCATAACAGACGCTCTGCGCTCAATCCTGACAGTAACAGTAACACCAACCAGGGTGAACTGAGGCAGCTCGCCCTCGCTGAGAAACGACGGAGTGAGCTGCAGATACGGGTGTACAGAGCGAGGATGGGGGTCCCCGATCATGTTGTCCTGCGTGTTTTCAGAGAGCCTGGGGAGTGTGTGGAGGCGGAGCAGATTTTGAGCGGAAGGTGATCAGGCTGGGTTAACGTTAGAGTACTGGACTTTGATTTTTTATTCCCCTATACCGTACATAGTCTCCTTGTAACTCGTACTGTAATACTGTGCGTCTGGTCATTCAAGAGTTAACTTCAAAGCGTTCCTTGCGATTGGGCTGCAGATCAATGGTTCGGAGCACCTATCTGGATTCTGTATTAGAACTACACAGATAGAATTTTGTGCGGCGAGTCAGACCGTGCGGTGAGGTTGAGCGCTTGAGCGGCTCGAAACGAGGAGTTATTGTGTGAGTGGGAGTTCGGCCTCGGCATTCAGCGTGTACTCGTTGGATCGTTGTCGTACTCGCTGAGGCTGGAAGGACGATTGGACTCTTCCAAGCTAGGAGAGTATGACTGTAGGAATTCTTGGCAGCAATTGTGGATATGCCCAGCGTTCAGCGTCACCTGCCATGCGAGATTAGATGCAAAGGCGAAGTAGATGGTGACCCGTACTTCTAATTGTACTTGCCGTCCCACAGCGGTGAGCGAGCGAGTTACTTGGAGCAACCGCCAGAAGGAGATCTTCACGGCCGAGCTTGGCCGGATCGGAGGTGGTCATGACTCCAGTACAGTGCTCGTACTTCCTTGTACCACTGTAGCAGACGCAGACCGTGCATGTTCCGGGGGGGGGGGGGGGTGATGATTCTTTGTTGCACCTCAACCTTGCGTCTGGAGGATGTCGGTCGACTGATACTGTAGCGAGGCTGATCACGAAGAAGACTGAACACGAGAGCCGGCGACACGACGGATAAAAAGTACAACCAATCCTCCCCCATCGTACGTCACCCATCAAGGACAAAGTGCTCCGAGGACGGGGCTTGTACACCACCGAATTCGAGCAAAGACGCGGTTATCAGTTGCTGCATGACGGAGAGTTGACACCGCTGTGAGCACTATAGCTAGGGATTTGTGACCAAAATGAGCCTTTTTGGGTCAGAAAATATGCCTGTTCCGTCAGTTTTTTTGGGACAGTTAGAGAAAAGCCAGAGATGCTGTTGAATAGGCTCCTGGTCAAGCATCGTGTGAGCGGGGAGGCGAGTAGCAGTAGAGAAGCATGGGTGATGACATCTCCGAGATACGAAGGCTCGTTAGAGGAGAAAAATATATTGCCGTCTACGCTGAATACAGCGGGCGGTGAAGGTAGTTGCGTTGTCGTGTGCACCGTGCGAGAAAATCGATCCAAAATGCTGGAGTTTAGATATAAATCAACTATCCCGTGTTCCTCATATGTCGGAGGACAGAAGGAGCGGCAAGGTAGCGGCTCAACAGATCGTCGTTAGGCAAGACTGACTTCAGTACAACTCGCACAAGCCAAGTCCTTAGCAGTGGACCCTAGAGCGAGTTCATCTGCGAACTGTTTGGAGATCATCGAGGTGTCCAAAGTCAAAGTATGACATTGAAGGCCAGCCACAGGGGAACAGATTTACTTGTTCCTGGAAGAAATACTTCCGCCTAGATTGGCGAGGATCCCGTTGATGTTCAAAAATTCGTGTCGCTCGTCCTTTTCTTTTCTCTGGAAGAGGCGAACATCGATAAGATTCGTGAAGCTGCCTCCTGGCGTCTCCGATTTTATTTAGAGTTTGTACTGGGCATGGTCTGGACCAGACGAAATACGGAGCCAGCTGGAAGAGAGTTGTAGCCCACACGCGGCCAGAAGCGCTCGAGGCGGTGCTAATAGCCCTTTTGAGAGATATGTAATAATATTGATCATTGGTATATATTGATCTTGTGTCAACATTCGTCCTTTTATTTGCCATCCCCCCATCCCCTCGTACTTTCATTCCTTCCTTCCGTTCTTTCTTCTTACCTCCACCTCCTTCCCCTCCCCCCTTCTCCACGACAGCTTCACCGACTCCAAGAATGAAGCAACGGATAGTGCTTGGAGCCGCCATGGCTGCTGTAGCTACAGCTGCTGATTTAGGTGGTTCATTCGCTGATGGCGGGAACACCCAGGTCAGCGCAATGATGGTGCGTGTTTGCTTTGCTTCTCTTCTTCATGAATGCAGGACTAATAATAACTCGTAGATGTTCGTTGGGAATGAGAAGAAAGTCTATATCCTCGATAAATCTGAGTACAACTCTGCTACTATCAATGGTCACCCTGCTTGGGGCGCTGTTTGGTGAGTCTCTCAAGTATGATTTCCTTCTAGTGTTAGACGACTGACAAATGTGGTTAGGGATATCGATTCCCACAAGGCTACCACGATGGACATTCGTACCAATACTTTCTGCGCGTCAGGCATGCACTTGCCGAACGGATCGTTCGCTACTTTCGGAGGAAACAGCGCTGCTGGACCCAATGAAAATGCCGTTGCATCACAGCACGACGAATGGTACAACGGTATTTTCGATGACACCTACAAGGACTACGACGGCCGAAATGCGATTCGTGTCATGAACCCTTGCTTGGACGAGTCCTGTTCCTGGTACGACGATCCAAAGACCCTTGCCATGCAGCGTAACCGATGGTACTCAGCTGCCGAGCCTCTCGCTGACGGTACCGTCGCCATCATTGGTGGTTATGTGAATGGTGGCTACATCAACAGAAACTATCCCAATAAGGATCCAGCACGGTCTGGCGGTGCCTCCGAGCCTTCTACCGAATTTTTTCCCTCCAACGGCCAAGAGCCAAGAGACATGCAGTTCATGATTGATACTTCTGGGCTCAACTCTTACGCTCACACTTTCCTGATGCCTTCTGGCAAGATGTTGCTGCAAGCTAATATTTCTACCAGTAAGTTCTCAGTCTCGTCCATCCAACGTTTACTGGTTAACAACCTATCCCCTTTCCAGTACTCTGGGATCCCGAGACCAACGAGGAAACACACTTACCCAACATGCCTGGAGATGTTATCCGCGTGTACCCAGGTTCTGGTGCTGTAGCCATGCTTCCTCTCACACCTAAGAACAGCTACAACCCTACACTCTTGTTTTGTGGCGGCCAATCTAACATGCCGGAGGATGTGTGGGGCAACTTTTCTTGGCCTTTCGTTGATACTTGGACACTGGACGCTTCCAAGGATTGCCAACGCCTCACTCCTGAGCCTCTTGACAAATCTCCCCCTGCATACGAGCAGGACGATGACATGATTGACGGCAGGACCATGGGACAGTTCATCATTTTACCCACTGGGAAACTACTGATCGTGAATGGAGGCGCAAAAGGAACAGCCGGATACTCTACTCAGACTCTCACTACCCAGAGCTACTCAGACATGCCCTTCGGAATGTCGTTGGCCGCCGAACCGACCTTGAAGCCTGCCATGTACGATCCTGACGCCCCCAAAGGTAGCAGGTGGACCGACGAGGGCTTCGCTACGTCCGACTTCCCACGACTGTATCACTCATCAGCATTGCTTCTCCCTGACGCATCTGTTCTCATTGCTGGATCGAACCCCAACCTCGATGTCAATCTGACGACCATCTTCCCTACCACCTACCAAGCCGAGATCTTCTACCCGCCCTACTTCAACGCCAAGGTCCGACCTGCCCCGACAGGTGTGCCCAAGACGCTCACGTACGGTGGCGAGTCGTTCGATATCACTGTTCCATCCTCTTCCTATTCCGGCTCCTCCAATGACGCCGCGGACGCAACACAGGTTGTTGTCATTCGTCCTGGTTGGACCACACATGGAATGAACATGGGTCAAAGGTTCCTTCAACTGAACAGTACATACACCGTCAAGGATGACGGAACTCTCGTTCTGCACGTCTCTCAGATGCCTCCTACGCCCGAGATCTTCCAACCTGGCCCAGCTTTCATCTACGTTGTTGTTAATGGCATCCCAAGCACTGGCACGTACTGCATCGTTGGCTCTGGTAACATTGAAACTCAACAACGGTTGGATGTCGCGGCTCTCCCTGACAATGTACGACTGGACACGGCCCACGGGTCTGCCAGCGAAGACAGCACTACCAGTACCACGAACGGGAACGGCCAGGGTTCCTCCAATGATGACAGTGGTTCATCCGGTATCAAGACCTCAACCATCGGTATCATCGTTGCTGCCGTCGCTGCTGTGGCAATTCTGGGTGCTCTTGCTGGCTTGTTCATTGCTCGTCGTCGGAGAGCTGCTAACAACCGCCGTGTTGCTCCTGGTATGTCGTACGGTGGTGGACCCGGCCCGAAGGAAGAGGCTGGCTACGCCCGTGATACCAACGGCTCTGGATTTGCACCTCTCCAGCAGGATGACAGGAGCCAGATCTGGAGTCCAGCACCTCCTACTGGATACAAGGATTATGACCCCAGGCAGAGTGACGCGTCGACTGCTTACGATCCTTACGTCGCTTATAATAACGGTGCCACGATACCAAAGGAGCAGGGCTACCCACCATCTCCTAACCCAGGCTACAGGCAGTGATCGACTGCTGCTTTGGTGTTATTTGCAGTAGGAAGAAGTTCTTTGAGCATAACTGTTTCGCTATCCATCATCTCTCTTTTCTTTCCTCTCTGGGCCTTAGCTTCCTTTGATTTTTTTCTCTCCTCAGTGGACTATTCATTCTATTATCAACAGACTAGTGTTTCTTTTCTACCCTCGCAATTCCGTCCCCCAATCTTGCACATATTTTGCTTTTCCCTATCTCTCATTGGACTGACCCCGATCGCTCTTTGTCTCGTTGCCCCTACCTACTTGTTTCCACCTCCCCGTCCCTTCTGCAACGCCGAATATCTATCTCTCCCTCTCTCAGACACTGCATGTTTCACGAAATCTTGGATTTGTTTCCTCCCCACACTACAGTACTCATCGGCTACCCCTGGGTATGTCGTATTCTCCTTAGACTTAAAGAGTTTTCTCGAGCGACTCTGTCTCAGTTCTAGCCTCTACTAAGTAGTGGTTTGAGTGCCTGTCTCCCTACCCTTAGCTCTATAATGCCCTAAAATGCTGTGGTGATACTCTTCCAGAGATTCGAAGCGGATAGATGGATACATACTGGAGTGTGAGTTGGAGGATGCCAAGAGCGATCAGTGACCAAACAGAGAGCTGGTTTGGACAGTTTGCTTCTTGCTCCTCGCTATCACCGGGGCCGTTTTCTACCCAAGTTCGCTATTCTCTTATCAAACCGTGACGCCTTGTTCGCCAACCAGGAGGCCCTACCGTTGCGAGGCACTACCGTGTTAGAGTTGTCGACAGCATCATCATCTGTACAGCACTCTTCCGTGTTCTTTGTGAACAAGTTCCAGCTTTAGTCCTGGCTGCAAGAGACGCAGATGACCTCAGGCCTCGAGCGGTCCTTGATTAAGTGGGTACTCGGACGCTTCATCTGAGGCTCGACCCAGGTCAAGACATAATGCTGCAACTAGTGGTCCTCTTTGTAGCCTCTCGATTCTCCGGAAGGGAGGCACAGCATGTTGAACCACGCAAGTCGCTTTCCACCGTGACGATGGGTAAGGTACTGAATTCATATGCCATACGAAATCATTCCGTACCGGTCTGGTTGTTCCTCTTCTACCCTGGTCACTAGGCTGGACACAACAGCTTTCGCTTGCTGATGATACGTTTCGTCTCAAGGGGAGATCGCCAGGTCCACGACATCTGGTTTTCATCAGGGGGCCGTAGAGATCAAGGCCCATCTCAATACGGCTGATAAAGGCTCTCACTTATTCAATCAATCCTCACGAGAAGATATCAACAGTCCTGAAGATGCTTCTCTCAGGCTGCATAATGTTGCTGTTGCTATTTCAGTCCTTTGACCCGAACGGGGTTGTTTCACCGCGAAATATCTTTCTCAAGCGATCACCTTGCTCCCCCAGAGGCGCGCCTCATACTTCTCTCTTTTTGTTCCTCCGTCTCGTCCTGCATCTCCCAGTGTTCTGCTAAAAGCGTCGCAGCCTTTCCCAGCTGTCGATTCAATGAGGGTCTATCACCCACTGTCACTGCTCTCCGGCCCTCTTTTTGTTTTGGCAGCCGAACTGGGAGGCACATTCGCAGACGGAGGCACTACTCAAGTCAGTGCTATGATGGTACGTACGTTTCTGTCCTTGTTACCTCCTTTCAAGGATGATAACGGAGTGAATTGTATTGTGTTCGTAGATGTTCTTGGGCAACGAGAAGAAGGTCTATATCCTGGATAAATCTGAGGGCAATGCTGCTACAGTCAATGGGCATCCGGCCTGGGGTGCAGTATGGTACGCCGTATTTCTATTCCTCAGCTTCATCCCGTGTACCACCTTTTTCATAGGGACATCGAGACGAGGCAAGCTACCACAATGGATATTCGCACAAATACTTTCTGTGCGTCGGGAATGCATCTACCGAATGGTTCTTTCGCTACGTTTGGTGGGAACAGTGCAGTCGGGCCAAAACCAGGCGCAGATGCCTCACAGCAGTACCCGTGGGGAGGCGGTATCTTTGACGACACCTACCAGGACTATGACGGTCGCAAGTCTATCCGCATTCTGGACCCTTGTACTGACAACTCATGTTCTTGGTTCGACAATCCCGACACTTTAAGCATGCAGAAACAAAGATGGTATTCAGCTGCCGAACCCTTGGCTGACGGTACGATTGCGCTACTCGGGGGCTTCGCCAGCGGCGGATACATCAACAGAAATTTCCCTGATAACAGTAAAGACCATAACACTCAAGACGGTGCCTCAGAACCGACTTCAGAATTTTACCCCGCTAACGGGAGGGAGGCCAGGTTCATGCAGTTTCTGGTGGATACAATGGGCCTAAATGCATACGCGCACACCTATTTACTACCTTCGGGCAAGATGCTGGTGCAAGCAAACGTGTCTACCAGTTAGTGGATGAATTTTCGTCTTTTTCCAAAGTAAACTCAGTCTTCTGTGTAGTGATATGGGACCCAGAGACAAACGAAGAGAACCGACTACCCGATATGCCTGGAGGTGTGGCTCGAGTCTACCCAGCTTCCGGTGCTGTAGCTATGCTCCCGCTCACTCCCAAGAATGGTTACAACCCAACCATACTATTTTGCGGAGGCCAGAATATTCCTGACGAGCTTTGGGGCGACTATGCCAACCCTGTCGCCAACACATGGTTATTGCCTGCCTCCCCAGACTGTCAACGACTCACTCCTGAGCCAACTGATGGATCTCCAGCAGCCTACGAGCAAGATGATGACATGATTAAAGGCAGAACGATGGGTCAATTCGTCATACTACCGACTGGTAAACTCTTTCTCGTGAACGGGGGAGGAAACGGTACGGCTGGGTATGCGACGCAGACTGGCCAGACACCGAATTTTGGGGACATGCCTTATGGAATGTCTCTCGCCTCTGACCCTGCGCTAAAACCGGTCATATATGATCCCGATGCTCCCAAGGGTAGTCGGTGGTCCGACGAGGGATTATCAACCTCCTCGATCCCACGACTGTATCATTCATCCGCCATTCTTCTTCCCGACGCCTCGGTTCTCATCGCAGGGTCGAATCCAAACCTCGACGTCAATCAGTCTACCTACTTTCCGACGACCTATCAAGCTGAAATATTTTACCCACCTTACTTCCATGCCTCAGTGCGACCAGAGCCATCCGGTGTGCCCAACAAGTTGACATACGGTGGTCCCTCCTTCGACGTCACAATTCCTGCGTCTTCTTACTCTGGCTCTTCGAACGATGCCGCGGATAGCACAACTATCGTTCTGGTTCGCACAGGCTGGACCACCCATGGGATGAATATGGGGCAGAGATTCCTCCAATTAAACAACACCTATACAGTCCACGACGATGGATCCATCGACCTGCATATCTCTCAGCTACCTCCTCAACCGGAGATCTTCCAACCCGGCCCAGCTTTCGTTTACGTTGTCATGAACGGTATTCCAAGCATTGGTACATACGCCATCGTGGGAAGCGGGCAGGTTGAGACTCAAGCACGTTTAGAGATTGGAACACTACCGGATAACGTCAGGGTTGATACAGCTAAAGGCTCCGCGAGCTCAGATTCGACTAGCAGCGGTGGCTCTAATGACGGCCAAGATTCCAGCTCCCATGGGGGAATTAGCAAGACTGTCCTGATAGTAGCAATCGTTGGAGGCGTAGTGGCTATCGGTATTGTGGCGACCGTGATTGGACTTTGCGTCTCCAGCAAGAGGAAGGCAAGGAGAGCTATGGTGCCTAGCTATGGAATGAGTGATCTCAAAGCTGAGGGGGGTATCGCAGATTCCAGCGGCAGAGGCTTTGTTAGGTTACAGCAGAATGATTCTGACAGTCAGATATGGGGCACCGCGCAGCCAGCGACACCTAGCATCTACGTAGACGAGCCTGCAAACGCATCCACGCAGAGTCTGCAGAGTAGACAATACCACCCAAGCCCTAGTGCGGGGCGATGAAGCTATATATATATAGACGAATGTGTTGCTCTTGCTGCCACCTGTAAAACATGGCTCTTACCGTTCTGCTTCACTCTCTGACTGAGATCCGGATTGCTGATTATTACTACTACTGAGTGATACACCTGGAAACACTGCACGCAGCTCATCACACTCAGGGGAACCACGCAATTGACGAAGATGGAAAAACCGCGCTATGTAATTCCGAGAGGACCATATCTTTATATATGGGTCATTACTGGCTCCAACTATCCGGACCGTTGAAGTTCCAAGCGGTCAAGCAGGTCGGCGAAAGACAGGATGATGGTCCGTGACCATTACACCGAGGATGCAACAGGCGAACACACTGCTGTTTAAGGCAGTCGGTTGGTGCGTCCTGACAGCCGAGATACCCTTGCTTCTACGACGATTTTGGGTCGTACTGGGGTACAAGATAACATCAATCACAAATCGCTTGGACTTCATGAATCCACGCCGGATTTCCTGCGCCGTTTTGTTTTGCTGTTTTCGCGAGAGCTCTGCAGAGAGAAAAACTAAGCTGTCTTGCTACCCAGAAAAAAATTGGGTTCATGTACCTCTGCATCTATATCCATATCTTCCCTGTCATCATCTGAGTCTGCTGTCTCTAGTGATCTCTTGCTAAAATTACGCCGAGGCGTAACGTGAACGGGACCAGGATTTGTAGACCAATTCCAAGCACATATCCTCCCGTCTTCTCCAACAGTAATCATCCTTTCTCTCTCGATGACAAAGGCCGCACTGCGGACAACCGTATCCGTGGAGTGTGGTGGCCCGAACAATGGTTTAGGGAAGGTCGCCAGCAAGGACAGAGGAGAATTTGTGGAATCAGGTAAGGATAGGAGTGATACAACGCCTCTACGGAGAAGGAAGTTCAGTCAACCTGTTAACAAATAGTGCAGGGGACTCACTCATTTGATCCAACGAGAATGCCCCTTGGTTGTGAAGAAACAGTAACGAGGTAATCGCTTTGGATGGATGAGGGGACTGAGGGCGCAAAGTCTGATCTAAGTGAAATGTCCGCGATTTTATCTAACTATAAGAGTACTCAATATTGTACTGGGACGGGGCTAGGGCAAAAAGGCACGTACCTCTGAAGACCACAGACTGAACGTCTCCATGTCACTTGCAGCCCATATCGTATCGCCCCCGATAATTCCAGCCTGAGCGATTGAACAACCCCAGTTAGAAACATAGACTACGGCATCGTCTTCCTCAGATACCGAAGCGTCAGATATGCATATCAGGCCGTCTGTAGAGGCAGAAAGCACAAGGGATGACGACGGAATAAAATTCACGGCTGTGATATCGTCTGAGTGGGTCGATGTGTGAACCCATGCAGGCTGAGACGACGATATTGAGAAGTAAACGAGATGCGATTCCTGGGATGTAAGTTCAGTGCCGGCGGCGATTATGGTCAGGTCGCTTGAAATGTCAAAGGATAAGATTGGTCGAGGCGGAGAGGTGCTATCTTGGGAAAAGTTCAGCGGAATCGAACAGAGAGAAAAACAGTATGACTCACAAGCTGCGATGCTGAGTCCGCTCTGAAGATCCCAGATGCGAATGATTCCATCCTTGCAGGAAGTAATCAAGCGTTCCTGGTTTCCATGAAACTGAGCGCCCTGAGCTACTCTCAAGCAAGTAATCGCATCTGGGTGAGCTAGTTGTCGGATAACTCTGTGCGAATCTGGTTCCACTAAGAGTACATCATTTGCTGGAGCACTCGTAGAGACGGCGTAGATGTTAGAGTCAGGTAGATGGACGCAATGAAGGAGGTAGGCAGAAGAGAGCGACATAGACGCAGAGCAGATCTCTGAGAACTCTTGATGATGATGGTAATGATGCTGACTAATCAGGCCCCTGCTTCCTACCCTCCCACCCACTACTCACACCCACACTCTTTTTCTACAGCCATTCTTTTCTCTCACATTCTTTTACACAATGCCTGGTCAGTAAAGCCCAAGGAAATACAGAAAATACTCCTTTGGCTGACTTGAGATCCTCGCAGGTCGTCGCATTCACCGTTTACCACAGCGTCTGGACTTTGCTCTTATTCCTGCCCCCCTCGGTCAGTCACTGAGCCAAATTTCAGTGAAAGTTTCCTGACAGCTTTCTTCATCAATCTACCAGATCTTTCTCTACCAACCGTCGCTGAAAAGTCTCCGTTTCCAGTCCTCATAGTCACCCCATCCTCTCCCGCTTTCGACAACGATTATTCAATCGCATTCCTTCATGAGCCCTCACCGCCCAAGCCATCTATTTACAATCGAATACGGGGGACTTTCAACTATCCAAAGACCCCCGAGCACGGTGCTGATAGGTTTCCTGAAGCTACGCGGCCACATCTACGCTCCCAGGAAGCAGAGAGCCTTCTTATGCACACTCCTGATGCTGCTGGAGGTTTCGTGGTCAGGTCTTCACCTAACGATGCTGACGGCCTGATACTAGGCCGCGACAAAGGAAGATGGAAGCGATTTCGGACAACGTTCCTCATGGCGCTCATTATTGTTTTCCTGATGTGCCATCTCGCTGCACATTCCTTGTTCTCAAGAAGCCATGTTCTGGATTTGCAAGCAGGGTCCTCTGATCCGGCTCCGCTCATCATGGAAGGTCATTCCGGCATAATAGGAGCTCATGGTGTACGGCTATCGGTCTTGGACGGTAGCAATTTGGAGGACGATGGTCAACACGAGAAGGAGCGCGCAAGAGAATTCGTCGTTGTCGAGACCAGGCCTAACCCAGGTGCACCTGAGGTCGTGAAAGCTCCCACCGACGACGCGCTTTCCGCTCTAGGAATCAACTAGCCGTCGCCTCTTTTATGCCCCTTGAAGCAACAGATAGCGACCCACTACGTCGCTGGTCCCATTTGACTCGGGTCTATCTTACCATAACGAAACAACATGCGAACTTCACCATTATGTCCGGAATATCATTGAACAACTTATACGTGGGATTCTTCTTCGGTTTGAGCCTTTTAATTTGTTCACTCCGATTCTTGAAAACTGTACATATCTTTATCCTGTTCATAATTTCCGCTGGAGCTGAAATCTTCCTTGCACATAGTCGCTTGTATCCCTTGCCCCTTCTATTTCTGTCGCTTCCTTTCGCCACTTCTGGCATGGGGTACCCTTGCATTTTCACTACCACACTTCCTCATGAAGTATTTCTTTGAACTGATATAGTACCGTAGATTCTTCTCATAAGCATTTGGGCTTTGCAGCTTAGGTATCGATTGCGCTAAGATCTTCTGAAACCACAACGTTGGTCTGTCGACCTATTGGAACATCCTTTGTTCATGCTCTTGCATATTTTAACCAGTTCACACCCCCCCCCCCCCCCTGTGAACAATTTGAGTCGAGACTCGGCCTCGATCAGGCAGCCCGGGCTCTTCAGTCTTGTACCAGTGGCTCTGCAGACAAATGGTCAGGTGACCGTATACGCGGATGCTTCCTCCGACGAGTCCGGATCTCCGCCCTCATTCTAGCTTCAAGCTCATGGCCAAAAATCGCAACAAACCAGTTTCGAATTCGGCCTGGTCGGGCTCTCTTCTTGCTTTCATCGTACTCGTCCAACATCTGACGTTCGCACTGAACTTGTTTCCACCCATACTCCATCTCATTCAAATTCAACCTCTCCTTGATTCATGATCTATGCACCCCGCTTCCTCGCTGGAGAACTCTTGTAAATCGAGTACGCAACGGCGGAAGTCGATCCGTGAACTGCGAACTAAATCTCGTCATTTCGGTCTTTTAACTGGGGCTGACAAAACTGGTTAGCGATTACTTTCTCCGATAGGACTCTTCCACCCGTATCGATGATCAACCTGGAATTTATCAAACGCGCTCATTCCTGTATGTCTCCCCTTGACTTGATTGACAGGCCATGATGCATCGATGCGTGAGGCCGTGAAGGAGAGGTCTTGACTCTTCCAGGCTGTACTAGAAGAGTAACCTTGCGCCTCCATCTCTGGCTCTGGCTCGTCTGACTTGTAGATGGTTTGAACCATGGGTGTTGTGCTCACGCAATGTACGAACCAGGGAAGGGCTGGTAGAATAGATTGGCCTCGAGGAGAGTCCGGGGGTTCTCTCGGGACTGCCGGTTTTACTGGTCAGACAGATATACACCTGCCCGTTACTGGTTACCCCCAGGAATTATCATTTTGATCACGGCGCTGCCTGTCACCTCTCCCCGGGCCCAACCTCCCCAGCAAGGGTTGTGGCTACATGGCTTTTGGGCCTCTTATCTTCGCTGAGGATTACACGAATGCGGACTCGAGTACCTTAATCCGGCGGGGGCTCCTTAGACTTTTTGCCTTTGCCAACTCTAATCCTCATAGAAGATAGCCGTCAGTCTCAATAGCGTATACTCCTATTACCTCTACTCTGGCTAGGCCTTCTCTCGGGCAACTTCGCTGGTTTCAGCCGGAGGCACCTCCTGTTAGGTCACAGAACGCACCTTGACATGACAGCCCAGCGCTAACAATCCTACCAGCCGATCTGTTTGCACTTTTATTCACCCGCTGTCGGAACAGTTAAAGAGGCCTCAGCATTCGTAAGATTTATCGAAGCACTATTCCCCAACCCCTCACTCAACTTTCCTCTCTGTACTCCTTTGATCACGATGGAGATTCTCTCAATAATTCGCGCCGTTGTGTTCGGTGGGTCCAGACGTAATGCGCTGATTCTCCCACTTTCTGACCTCCGTTGTTTCAGTACTTGTTACGGTCTTGGGAATAGCACTCATTGGTGTTTCCGGACATCTGCTTTCCACCCGGGAGACCCTTATTGTAACATTTGGAAGAGGGGTTGCTTCGCAGAGCTACGAGTACGAAATCTCTGGAGCTTATGCAGGGCTCGGAGTTGCAGCAGGCGTCCTGACGTTGATAAGTTTGCCAGTCATGTTAGTCTGGTGTCCTCGCACAATCATCTATATGAACTCAATAATTCACCCTAGGTTTGGCATCGATTGGATTCGTAAGGGTGCAATCACCTCGACGATTGCAGTCGAATATTGCTGGCTTCGTTCGTGTCTCCGTTTGCCTTCCCACTCAAGCCAATCTCACATCTTTTCTACACTGTTAGAATTTTTGGGTGTCTTGTACTTTGCCGCTGGTATCGCAGCAGCAGTTGGCTACAGTCACGACTTCAAGGATTTTTTCGCAGTCGATTCATGTAGTGATTTCGCACGTAGGTCCCGATACATCCTCATTGCACTGAATCGTCCTGAATTCCTTTCTTCGCTCATCAGTGGATGTTCTGAAGCAATGGTGTAACGAGGATCTTGCCATCCTGGGCCTAGGTCTGGCAATATGGCTCATAAGTAAGCGTTTGTTTGAGCAGCTAGTGCTCCATGATAGCTGATTGTTTGTGTCAGTTCAAGCGTACGTTATTGCGCTGATCTTCTTCACCATCTTGGCCGCTCGACGCACGAACGGACGGACAGCTTGGATGTCCTCTGCTCGTGAGATCAGGTCGCTGAAAGAATCGGATAATACTAAAGAGGAAAAGCCGGTGGTAATCACCCTGTGGCTGCCCAGGTACCAGATCAGTCACACCAAAGTGGGTACCCTCCGATGAACCAGGGAGCCTACAACTACCCCCAGTCACCTTCCACTCCGGGGCAGTATGCGCATAGCAATCCCGCATCGGGGCAAGGACAACCTTCTTATCCCCAGGTTTGAACGCCGACAATAGCAGGGAACGGAGTACTATAGCGTGCTGATCGATATCGTGTACCTGTACTAGTCGTTAACACCCGTTGAGCGATGCGACCTGACGGAACTGCATCGTGTCACTTAGTCGTATAGCCTTATTTAGATCCTTCTTTCAAGTAGCTGGAACGAATTCACAGTGGCAGTTCGAACTGTCTACAAATGCCAGGTTCAAGTTACCTAAGGTACTACGATCATTCCATCGCAAAGTTCGTAAAGCATCATGAGATGAACACTGTGTACCGTTCCTGCATCGTTCATCTTACGTTGATATCGTTCTTCAACTACTCATGAATTTGCGGAAGGGTAGACGCTAGATTCGTGCCTGGGTGATCTATGGTAATCAGTGCTAGGTTAGAGTAACCTTCTAAGGGTTCCAAGCTGCTTCATGATCACAAAAACAGTGGCCTTTTCCCATCTCCTCCTACTCAGGAGTTGTACTCGAGGATCACGTTCTTCAAAAGTTAGCTGTTGTTGTTTGCAGCTGTTGTACACCAATTTCGATTTATTGACTTTGATTGTCTTACCTACAGTAACTTGCGACATTGATCGATTGATCCCTTGATCAATGTAGTATCACAACGTTACAGTGTAGTGAGCAAACCTTGTCCAGAGTCCATGAATATGGCCGCGCGTGAGAGTACTTCCTCCTCTGTGCGAGTGCTTCTACACTGCTCGTTTATTTCTGCATATGCTCGATGATGCTACCAGCAGGTCTAGCACTCACACAACTTCGTGCGACGGATATAATCGAACGAAACTCTACCCTTATCTCAGGATATGGAGTACATAGTGTTGATCCTCAAGATGGATAGATTTTTGACAGGTCCGACGCACAAGGCGATACGGCCAGATGAATTTGCATTTCTGTCACCACTTGTTGCGCTATGTTTTGACGCATTTTCCGATTCCGCGATAGTGCCACTGTCAGGTTGTTTGTACAGTATAAAGCACAAAGCTTCGAGCCTAATTTATCCCTTCTCCAGGCCCCATAATCGTTACACTTGAACCACCTCCCACTACTAGCGCGTACTTCACTCGTTATGGCTTTGAGTAAGCTCTCCCTCGCTCGGCTTGTCACATTCGGTATGGATTAGTCTGCTTTTCTTCGCGTCGTCTTGTTGTCGATGGCTCATACTCTGCTTGCAGGCGTCTGCGTTTTGTTCGCCCTAATCGTGATGGCGATGGCTGCACATACTATCTCCCTTTCAGAAAAGTGGTTCCACACCTACAGTGACTCTAGTGGATTCGGTGTTGCAATGGGTGTCATTACGATGGTTGTTCTTGGGCCTCTGTACGTCGTCTATCTACCCTCGAGTTTACTATTCGCCCTAACACTGCTCAACTCAGGCTCGTGATCGATATCTTGCGTAGCGGGGCTTTCACCTCGAAAATCATCGTCGAGGCACCTGTCGTCCGTAGGTTGCATCTTAGCCTAGACTGTGTCTCTTCACTCATCGCTGACGCGTGTCCGATCTCTCAGTGGTACTCTGGGTCTTGTGGTTGGCTTGCGCTGGACTCTTTGCAGACGATAACAGATTGCTTCCCTCTGATTGCAGTTACTCCGGAAGTCAGTACCGGTCGACTTCTAATCACAGCAGAGGACTAACATCTCATTAGCTCGCCGGGCTGTCAAGGATGCTGAGACTGCCTGCCACGAATTCCACGCCTTGACTGCTTTCTCGTTCCTGATCTGGATTGCTTGTATGTGTCAATTCCTCTCCAGCAGTGTTTTCCACCCTTGCTGACCTTGTGGGACAGTAACTGCTTATGCTATTGCCCTTCTTGTGTTCACGATCCTTGGAGGTCAGAAGACTGGTCACAAAGTCGCTTGGAATGCTTCCGTTAGGGAGTTGACATCGGATGACTTCGTTTCCCACAATGAGAGGCCTACCCATATGACGACAATGCAGCAGCAGCCAGTTCAGCAGCCTCAATACCAGCCTCAGCAGGCCCAACAGGTGCAGCATCAGACTGCCCCCACTCCCGGCGCACCCGCTGGCAATTCGCAGTACAGCTCGTATCCTCAAGTCTAGAATGGTGCAAAGCTGGTCTTTTCATCGGCTTCACTGCGACCATCGCCCTTTCACTTGGTGGCCTCGCGTTGCGGTCTACTTACTGGCGGATGGTAACGAGTAATACGATTCAGCGCTCTGCCTTATCAAATATTTTATTCTATCGGTTACTTACCTTCTTCGCTAACTGTACCTACGTTACTATGTTTTCCTAAGAATCGATTGTGATTTCAGTGTTCAAAGGTCTACTGCAGTAGCGATTGAGAATGATTCGAAATAACTGAACCGCTTCTGCCCCAGTCCTATTATTCTGGCACTGAATATATCGAACGCTAGAACTGTAAAGTAGTGCATCAGAGCGTACTGTACTGGGATGACTTGGTTAAATCTAACTACCCCACGTGGCAGAAATCTCTCCGTCAAAATGACCCTGATGCGCTGGGTCCTTGGGGTGAATAAAAAAGACACTTGTTTCCACTCTTACGTTCATTCCTAAGTCATCCTGCTCACTCCTTACGGATTGTTGCCCTACTCATGGACGCCCTCTTCGTCCCTCTGGCTAACGCGGTTGGTGCTTCGGTCGACCAGATCAAGGTGAGTTCCGTTCCCACTGTACATAGCACGCGGTTGACATAGCTATATTGCAGCTCATTGCGTGTCTTGTTGTTGCATACCCCCTCGGCAGTCTGTTCATTCGGATACCAGCTTCCAATGCCAGTCTAAGCACATATTCAACATTGCTGTCTCCCTGTTCTTCTTTTTGCCGGTGTTGAACCTGTACACTGGGTTTCTGCAACTTCTGGGAAGCGTTCTAGCCACCTATGTTATTTCTGCCACGTTCAAAGGTCAAACATGCCTTGGATTGTCTTTGTGTGAGTCTTTCTAACTTAGGAAGGAATATGCTAAATGAGTACTGAGGAAAACCTTTGCGTGGGCCATTGAATTCGCAGTGTGGTTATGGGGCACTTGACCGTCAAGTACGTCTCTGTGACTTTTTTCGTTCATTCCGAGCTAATTCTTGTTATTCAGCCACGTCATCCGTGCCATCTACGGACTCAGTTACGAGACCATGGAAGTTACGGGCCCCCAGATGGTACTGACAATGAAACTAACTACCTTCGCTGGAATGTATGGGACGGTCGGCGTCCTGCAGAGGTAAGTCGCCTTTTTAACACGCAGAGAGTTTACCCCTCAGTGCTTCTCTTGACTTAGGATCTAACAAGTGGCAGCTGGCCAAGCGGATTAGCAAATTCCCTTCTCTCCTAGAGTTCCTTGGATATTCGTAAGAAGCATGACCACCTCATATTGCCCCTGATCTGATTTTCACCTGTTTTCCTTCCGTTCTGGCGTTCGCAGCTTCTATTTCCCAGGTGTACTTGTGGACCGTATTTGGTGTACGCTGATTATCAAGCCTTGATCGACGAGACTTTATTCAAAGTCGACGGAGTCGAGGGGAAGACCAAGCGTGGCCTTGCTATTCCTATTGGCAGAAAGCGTGTTGCATACCGGAAAATGTTCATGGGATTCTTCTATCTTGGTCTCTTCGTCGTAAGTTCTCTGTTGAACTTAGTTTATCTGGGAGCCTCATCTTCCTCCAGGTTTTCGGTGGATCGTACAACTACGCCTTATCCCTAACACCTTGGTTCACTCACTTGACTTTGCCACGACGGTACGTCATGCTTTGATATTACCCCAAGAGTCCTAGTAACAGGCCCATCGTAGAATTTTCATCCATCAGCTTTGTGGTGTCCTAGAGAGATCCAAATATTACGCTATTTGGACTCTGACTGAGGTACAATCGTGGATGCCTTCTATGATGTTTTCTCACGGCCTCCTCTTTAGGGGGCGAGTATTCTCACTGGTCTGGGCTTCAGTGGCCTCAAGGCTTCTGGAGAGACACGTTGGGAAGGGGCAGCCAATGTGAAGCCCCTCGAAATTGAACTACCCTCGAACTTCAAGACCCTGTTGGACTCGTGGAACATGAACACTAACATTTGGCTCCGGGAGTGCATCTACAAACGCGTTACCCCCAAAGGCAAGAAGCCTGGAAACCGTTCGAGCATGTTAACTTTTGTGACTTCCGCGTTTTGGGTGAGCCCCTACATTTCCTACCGGTTTCAATTCGCTGATTTCATTTGTGATAGCATGGAATCGCAGGTGGATACTACTTGACTTTCCTCCTCGGTGGATTCGTTACTACGGCCGCGCGTCTCGCTCGCTCGACGATGAGGCCCCTGGTTCTTCCACCATCAGGTTCTCCCCCTACTCTTCTGAAGCGCGCATATGACACGGCTGGTACCCTGCTGTCCATTCTTCTGGTGAACTACATTGCGGCACCATTCATGTTACTGGGCATCAAAGATTCTCTAACCTGCTGGCAACGGCTAGGTTGGTATGGCCATGTCATCATCTTTGGTGCTCTTCTATTCTTCTATGCGGGAGGACAGAAGACACTGAAGCAAATGCATCCTCCTTCGGACAAGCAAGCAACAACAAAGGTTGATATATCGCGAGGCCCCAAGTTGAGCCCTGGAACAAGTGGTACGACTACACCTGTGGAGTCATTTGCCGTACCTCCTTCCTTTGACAAGTTCATGCCGCCTCCTGGGAAATGATGGGGTATCTGGAAAAAACTGGCAGGAGTAAGATGGAAGGCGATGGTGGCACCTCAATTTATCCTAGATCTATGTAGTACAGAAATATGGTGGGCCCACACGCTCGCTGCCTAGTGGGTATACAGTAGCCCTATAGATTTATTGTTATACGTGTGTAATGACCAGCATGCAGGGAGGCTTGGTCGAAGTTGAAACGCTGATGCGTCTTACTAGCCGGTCACGTTCTCGGAAACAGAGTTACCTCCGAACCTTGAGTCGAGCTGCCCTGCGCCACTTCGCATCTTAATTCTCAACCACTATTTCCTTCTCGTCTCATGAGCAAAATCGAGTCGTTGCTCAACCCACAACCCCCGGACGAGTTCGATGCTCTTCTGGTGCGATGCGGCAAGAATCCTCATGAAGTCTCGTCAGGTTCAAGCTACTACACCAATCCGCCGAGGCAAGAAGACAAGCAGATATCTGGCAAGCTCAGTAAGGATGTCGACTGGAGTAAATCACACAAGGCGGCAGAGGGCATAGGAGGAGTCGAAGCAGAATGCATCCTCTTCCCACATCCACCGTCTTACTCACATCCAGGATCAGGTCGAAATCCTGCTCATCTGGATAGTTCAGCATCCACTGAAGTCGCTGCTCCTTCTTCAACATCTCGAGCTGCCACGCGTCTAGATTCATTTCCGGAAACTCAAGACGATCCTTCATCTCAAATTCAGGAACCACGCCGTTATGCTGTATGTTCCCCAGCGAGCGTACAACCCTCCTCATGTTGGCCATCCTCGCTACCTGGTGTGGGAAACGCTACTGATCAATCATTCCAGATACGCTTAGGCATGAGATACCTGAAGGTCTGTCCTTGTCTGCCATTGTCTAGTCTCATATACTTCGGCCATCCACATTGACACCATGATTTTAGCTTCCTCTCGAGTGGAAGAGTTGGAATATCCTTCACTTCCCTTCGCGATGACGAGTACGTCTACCCCTCAGGGTGACTAGATGATGTTAACTTTGATCTGCGTGACACAGGCTTCCAGCAATCGGAAAGGGCGTCTACGCGACTTGCTGCGCGTTCCACTGCCGGGTCTCGTCTAAACTCAGTTCCTCCTGACTACAGCAGCACCGGTGACGAAGCACCCTACTCCCGCAGCACAACTACTCCAGTTCCGCCCTCCAACAAGAAACGACGAACGGAGTCTGATATATCCATTATCGACGGACCCGCGTCGAAACGTACAAAGTCCTCGAAACCTAAGAGCAGCTCTAGCTCTAGTCAGTCATATTTATCACCACATCCCCCTCGTTGTTGACAGTTTCCTCGCCTGCACTTGGTAGATGGTAGAAGGAGCTCTACTGTGAAACGCTCAGGGTCCAATGGGACAACCACAGTCCGTAGGTGAACTGATTTTGCATTCTCCGTTAGTAGGCTGAACATCTTTTAGAATGGAAATACAAGGGTAGCGTGGAAAGAAATGCTATTCCAGAGCTTCAGCAAGCTCGCTGTATGTCCGCTCGGTACAAGACAGAAACCGCCTCCAAGTGTATCTCCTGTACTCGGCGTTGGGCTGGGGACACCTGCCGCTTTCAGCTTCTCCGAATTTTCATGCGCGACAAAGATACTGGAGAAACTCTCGGGGTCTCTTTTACTCAACATCTGGAAGTGACTCCACATCCTATGCATTATCCGACGAAATGGAATGTTGAACTAGAGAAGCACCATGTTATAACTATCAAGGTGCGCGAAACAATGGCATGCCTGATCAACTACTTATGACTCCAAAAGACAACTGTTGCCCGGGCATTACTTCCTGTCCTAGAGGATGAGTTGAGGCATCTTTCCCGCGAGGATCACGGGCCAGACGGTGTCGTTATACGTGCGAGGGAAACCGAGGTGCGAGCAACCTGCGGTTAGTACCTTGCGCTCTTTGAAGCACCTTGACTGATTTCTCATGCTTTCATATTAGATACATGCCTCACATCATTATTCTCACGCAGCTGGATGTGTCGTCGATGCGGTCGAGAACAATGTGCCGAATGCTACTGTAAACTGAAGGAACTCACTTGGATTGATAACAATGCCAGCGGGGAGAAGCGCTCTGAACACGATGCTAGACGCGAAAGATACGCTCAAATCAACCCTTCTTTCTTCACTTGCTGTCGGAAAGATGACCATATGTGGCATCATTTCTTCCCAGTGTCTCGATTCACCAAAGAAGAGCTCGTCGAAGCAATCAGTTCAATGCAGAAATTGGTTGGTGCGGAAGTACCATCTCTTGCTCATAGCCCGGAACTATCTGGATCCGTCAATTCCTCTGCGTCGTCTAGTACAGGGCCGCCCACTCCACCGGATACCTTTTCTAGCTTACCATCCATCCTCCCGAGCCCCCTCGTAATTGACGGTCCTTCTCACCCTCGGAATTCTGGTGACAAGGGAGAAATTCCGTCATGGGAATTGTCGATCTTCCCTCACGACTCACTTACAGAGGAAACTTTCCAACCAATGTGGGCTCGTGGAGAGCCTTTCGCCGTTACGGGCCTGCTACAAAAGCTCAAGCTACCATGGACGCCCGAGCATTTCATCGAATCCTACGGAGATCAATCTTGTCTCATCATCGAATGTCAAGAGGATACCAACAAACGAACTACAGTCCGAGAGTTCTTCAGCGAGTTCGGCAAATATCACGGGAGGACAGAATGCTGGAAACTGAAGGTAAGACTCGATTTCACAATCCATATTTCCAGAGCTTACCGACGACGAAGGATTGGCCACCAATGTCCGACTTCAAGTCATCTTTCCCAACGCTCTACGATGATTTCAGTCAGGCTGTTCCTGTACCCAATTATGTTCGACGGGACGGTGTGCTCAACATCGCATCGTATTTTCCCCTCAATACTGTCGCGCCCGACCTTGGTACCATCTCTCTCTCTCCTTCTATTGGCTCGCTGGTACTGATCTGTTTCTTCAGGGCCCAAGATGTACAATGCAATGGCTTCCTCCACTGCCCCTGGTAGCAAGGGTTCCACCCGCTTGCATATGGATATGGCTGACGCCGTCAATATCATGACGTATGCAGCTAAGAAACCAGATGGCTCCGAAGGATGTGCAGCATGGGACCTATTCCGAGCTCAAGACAGTGATATGATCAGGCACTTTCTCAGAAGCAAGACTCGATCACCGAATGGTGGTCCTCCTCAGGACCCTATTCATTCTCAGCAAATATATCTTGACGATCAGCTGAGGCTAGAGTTGTTCAGAACCCACGGCGTGAGAAGCTACAGGTTTTATCAACGCCCCGGTGAAGCGGTGTTCATTCCAGCTGGCTGCGCCCACCAGGTAGGACTTGGTATCTTCTCAGAATATCCACTAATTAAACCCATGTTTCCGTCTTGGTCACCAAGGTCTCTAATCTCGCGGATTGCGTCAAAATTGCCATCGACTTCGTCAGTCCAGAGAATATCGCTAGATGCGAACAGCTCACACGAGAGTTCAGAGAGCAGAATCACTCTCAGGTGTGGAAGGAGGACGTGCTCCAACTGAGGAGCATGATGTGGTTTGCCTGGCAAGCTTGTTGCAAACAAGAGAGCGGGGGTTCAGTAATCACTTCTGAGTCTGAGGTGGAGTCCTAACTTATAGATAAATCACCCCAATACCTTAGGCCTCCGGCCTCAAATCTCTTCGGATATTCTATCAATCTTTTCCTTTACCTTTTCCCTTTAGTTGACCCTTTCTGCTGTCACTTCCTTGCTCATCTACTTTCGTCCTTTCACTTCCGACTCTCGGAAGGCTGAGTTGCAGTGTCTTCGATAATGCGCCAGCAACGAGCAATGTACTTGTATTACTATCCTTTTGGTTTACTTTCGTGTTTTTATTGTTTTTCGCTTTTTGTCTGTATATCTTCTCGCAGGTCGTTCAGCCTCTTCAGTACTAACCTCACATATTCAACTACAATTGATTGATATCCGGAACCACTGTGCGCTGGTGTTCCGTTGAATTAGTATTATCCATTCTTATTCCCGCTTGTAGACCTCCATCGACTCTGAGTACCCCATCATGGCGAAATGTAGCTTTCAGTCCCCACTACGGCGCCGTCTAGCCGGGCTCCCAGCTGACTAGTACTAGTATTTGACTTGCTCTTGCAGTTGTTTCTCGTCTCGTCCCATAGAGCAGGTGTGCTAGTATAAGGAACTTGGGAAGCCGCTTCGCAGTCCAGATCTGATTGGTATTGTGGAACGTAAGGTCTAATAACAAGGTCATTTGAGGCAGCTTGTAAGATTATTAGGGCACAAAGCAGGATCGATACATCGAGCGGGAAGTGTTTTACGGGAAAAAAATAGAATTGTAAATCGCCTAACTGAGTACATGTACCATAGAATACTTGCCCCTAGTCCACACAGTGCATGGGGGAAAACGTCTCAGAGTTGGCCAACCGATCGTTACTAGTGAGTCCCTGCGACGCTTTATGTGTGGCACAGGCCCAGACGAAGCAGAGCAAACACGTGTGCGTTCGATTTCCCGGTCCACCAGTCAGATATAAACATCGTAAGTTGAAATATTGGAAACGCGCTCTTGTGGTAATGTAGTCGAGGAACGCAACGACTTGAACGGAGTTTCTGCTTTGCATTCTTCAGGTTTCGCCCTGGTGAACTTGCACAACTTGAACTTGCAACGATTACTTGACATAGGATAAACAGGGAAAATGTGCGGGGAAGAGGTCAAGAGAAGAGGTAGACGGAACAAGGAGAAGTCTTTACGAACAAGAGGGAGAGGCAAAAACAGGATAATATGATACTGGAAGATTATTGACAACTTGACGGTACGTAGAGGGTTTCATTTTGATTGATTTCTGTTTTTTGTAGTGCCAAGACTTGAACATTGAATAATGACATTGAAACTTGGAAACATATTTTTGCAGATGCTTTGACATCTTGGACGTTGCCCGAACGATACTTGCCCTCGTCAAGGCTACGGAAAGATTGAGTAGGTGCAAGGTGCCGAAGCTGCAGAAGAAATATGATCTTCAGAGACGTCAGCATCTTCAGCACGCCAATGTATATGGCTCGGCAAGAAGGGAAGATAAAGAACGAAAAATAACAAGAAAGAAGGAAAACTTGAGCACTATGCTTGAGGGTTGCGATATCATGGCGCAAGGCAAGGACCTTGCTCAATGTTCCTGATTTTCTTACCATCTCTGGTCAGCAGAACCAGAGTCATAGTCTCTGGCACGGGAAGGACTTCCGCCTCTAGGTGGGCTGCGAGAATAGCTTCTTCTCCTTCTATATTCAGGGGAACGGCTCCTCCTGCGCCTATGGTCGGGGGAGTGTCCTCGTCGTGGCGGGGGCTTCTTCTGTCCTTCCAATCACGGTCGCGGTCGCGGTCACGCCAACTGTCACGGTCGCGACCATAAGAGTCTCGGTCATGGCGACGGTCGTAATCGCGGTCCCTGTCTCGGTCCCGGTGGGAGGAACGATAGGAATCGCGTGAATCTCGGTTGGATTCCCTACCAGAGCGACGATGACCCATGTATTGACCCGGTGTCGGAGCGTGAGGCCTGTCTGTGATCGAATAGTCAACTCGAATGCGGCGTCCGTTAAGCTCCTGTGGCGACAGGTACGGAACAATGTGAGTAAAACAGTTTCAAACAAAGAATAAAAAAGGAGTAAGACTTACAACGCCATTGAGCTGCTCAATACAACGAGTTGCATCTTCCGTGGTGGCCATCTCGATGAAGCCGAAACCACGAGAGCGATCAGACTAATGAAATGACGCTCATGAACAGCTCTAGAACCGAAATTCTAGGGAAAGAACATACGCGTTGGTCGTAGACAATAGTAACTTTCACAACGCGACCGAACTTGGAAAACTCCTCATCCAGGTCGCGCTCTTGAGTGCGAATACTCAGTCCAAACACGCCGAGAACGGGACTGGCTTCGGGGGTCTATGACGTTGGCATGAGACAAAGTACGATAATTTGAAACTAAAGCAAGGCTCACTGGAGCATGATTCGGTTTTCTAGGTGGTGGTGGAGACCTCGTGCGAGGAGGAGGACTCCTGTAATCCCCTCCACCATTAGTTCTGGGAGAACGCGAGCGAGACCTGCCGCGCGGACTACGGTCGTCATTAGCTGGAGCCGGCGCTGCGTTGGAGGGCGGCGGCGCATTGTACGCATCAGAGTATGGGTCGACGGCGGGTGGTGCGTCAGTGTACTATGGGTAAACTTATTCAGTAAAACGAAACCTGACTCAAGAATTCGTCTTACCATGCTGGCAGGAGACAAGAAGAGCTTTGCGGCGGAGTTCGAATTTTCTCGGCCAAACCGGCTGATGGAGCTGATCACGCGCTTTACTCGGGTATCACCGAGAAGAACTGTACAGCTGATTATCTAAGCGCAGGCTCAGCACCGTTCGTTGGCGTTGACCGATACAGACAGACCGCCTCAGCAAGATCAAGAAATGGTACGCCGAGCTCACTGTTGCAAGCGATGACGACAACACATATTCATATAACTACTCTCGATAGGGTATCGACATTGCACACCACCACGTCAAGAAGGGACAGCGCACCGCCCGAAGAGCGAGGATCCGTACTTGCTCCTGCTGGTGAAGGTATGTCCCGTATACTCTTCTGAATCTGTTCAACATGCTGACAGCCTTGCTTATCGTAGCTTTACCGCTTCCTAGCAAGACGTACCGACGCCTCATTCAACAAGGTCAGTACATTCATCGTTGGGCAAGAAATGACCTCTAATGTTTATCCTCCGATAACAGACCATCCTTCACCGCTTGTTCCTCTCCAAAGTCAACCGCCCTCCCCTCTCCCTCTCCCGCATCGTGACGGAAACTGCTAGTCACCCGGATCGTGCCTCAAACATCATTGTTCAAGTTGGCACTGTTACCGATGATGTCCGCCTCCTTGAAGTCCCAAAATTGACAGTCGCCGCTCTGAGGTTCACCCATGCCGCCAAGGAGAGAATCCTTAAGGCTGGTGGTGAGGCCATCACCCTCGATCAGTTGGCTACCCGGGCACCAACTGGATCTAACACGATTCTCTTGAGGGGAAAGAGGTCGACGAGGGAGTCTGTCAAGCACTTCGGCATGGGTAAGTTCTTATCACTTCCTGTTCTCGTGTTCGCATAAATCTCACCATCGCATTGATCCAGGTCCTCACACACACAAGAAGCCCTTCACCGCTTCCAAGGGCCGCAAATTCGAACGTGCTCGTGGTCGCAGAAAGTCCAGGGGTTTCAAGGTCTAAAAACGGGAAAAAGGCGAATACTCGTATCTGGATTCGACCCGTTGTCCCCTGGCTGGAGCCTTGTTGCCCATCTGTCGCCATCCTCATCCTTTTGGTGTCTATGCATTATCGTATTATGTGCTCTACTCTGTCTTTTCGATGAACCTATGCGATATGACATTTGCCGATCATTTCCTCATTGCTCCTCCGATTATCCTCGCGGGTGGTATAAAATAATATTACGCCCTCACATGGCACTCTCAATCAGGTTCATACTTCCTTTGGCCCTTCTAGTGTGAACGCACTCTAAGTTTGTTCGAGTTCTACTTTTGCCACGTATACCGAACCCGACCGTTCTGCATCAGTTCAAAGAAATCGGTCTCGCTCTGTTGGTTTCTTGAAATTGAAGACCTTCTTCGAAGGTGGTTTCGAGTGCCTTCCGTCAGTCAATGGAGGACATCGGTATATGACAATACTCCAGACTCTAGTTATTTGCAGCAATGCTAATTGGTGTACGATAGTTGTACTACACTTGCTCAGACGTCCCTCTCTCGACCCATGATGCATGATTAGTCGTACCCAAATTACATACATAAAATACTATCTTGCCTTCATAGTAGAATGGTAATTCAATTGGCATTTCAACAATTATGTACTTATCAACTGGATGGACTGGACACTGTACTAGCAGTGTACAAGACTGTACACGGTAGCTACTCGCGACCCGCGCCAATTCCAAGAAGTTGAAGAACTTGGCGCAGACAAATCGTCAACACGCGTGATCAGTTTGACCCAGGCCTTGCTCACTGTCTACTTCTTCCGTCTACTACTCGTCTGGTGCTTGGGATGTCTTCTTCCAAGCGTATCACTCCTATTGCGCAAAAGAAACAGCAAAAAGCTCAGAAGTCGCGTAACCCCTTCGTAAAATGGGCGATCCGAGGCATGCTGCTGTCCTTGTTCCTCGCTGTTTGCGGCTGGTTGGACACTATTAAAGTGGGTGTGCTTTACCTCGCGTCAAAACTTGCGCTCAGTTCATTAATACCTTTCCCAGGACCGTTTCTATGTCCTTGACCCTACTGAGCTACACCAGCTAGCACAGGACGCCATCGCTGCACACGGGAACGATACGGCCAACATAATTCAGCACATTGTCACCCACCTCACGGACCCAACGCATCCTACTCAGTCTCCGAATAAGCTGATTCAGTTCAATAAGGATTCTTCAGAATGGGTGTTCAACAATGCCGGTGGTGCCATGGGTGCAATGTACATCATACACGCATCCATCACTGAGTATCTCATTATTTTCGGGACTCCTTTGGGAACAGAGGGGCATAGCGGTTTGCATACCGCGGACGATTACTTCCACATCCTCACAGGAGAACAGTGGGCTTTCCAACCTGGAGCTCTAGAGATGGAACGGTATACCCCAGGAATGGTCCACCTCATGCCGAGAGGTGTCGCCAAACAATACAAGATGCACAAAGGCTGCTTTGCGCTCGAGTATGCTCGAGGTTAGTCTGCCATGACTACGCTATCATGATTCGCGTCTGTTGCTCACCGCTCGTGTACCTTTACGCAGGATGGATCCCATTGATGCTCCCCTTTGGATACGCCGACGCATTAACATCAACCTTGGATTATGTTACACTCTGGAGGACGACGTATATCACGGGTAGAGAGATCATCAAGAATCTTCTCATTGGAAAGATATAAAATGTCCCCTAGGGACTACTAATTTGCTCTCGAGCACACCTATATCCTTAGCGTACCTTGTTTGAACCAGTTGACCTGCATATTGTTGCACGCCTTGTGCCTAATTAGAATTTTCTGGGTTCTTTCCTTAGATGCACACAAACGTGCATGATTCAGAGCGAGCAGTATGAAGAGCCCAGGCTGACGCTTCAGAAATGGAAGTGGAGGTCGAGTTGCTCACCGCCGGAGGTGCGCGGCGGTACCGTCTCGCGTGACCGCTCTCCTCCTGATTTATTTGCCAGGCTCGAATACTCCTACAGCGAAGATCTACACCCGTACTTCAAATACCATCACGGCTAGCTCTTCTTAAGAATTGCTGCTTGCTCTTGATCAAGCGGCTACCCAAACGCGTACTTAATAACTGCTGGTATGCCTCGTATCCGAAAAAGTCAGTTTGCATACTTTATTCCTTGTGCGCCTGTCCCCACAGTCAAGCACTTCCTTCGTCTCTGGGTTCTGATCACGGCTGGTTTACCTCTGCGACTGGGCCGTGGCTTTTTTCTGACGATCTTTTACTGATTATGTCTGTTCCATGAACAGAAACTTCGAACCGTCAGTCGACTAACGATCGACGGAAAATTCAGAAGAAGGTTAGGGAGAGTAAGAAGAAGAGAGCAAAAGCCTCTAAGAAAGAGACTGTGCAGTGGAAGTCCAGTATGTTTCAAGATGTTGATACTTTTTCTTCCGATCGCTCACTGTGGGTTGATTCTTACAGAGCACAAGAAGGATCCGGAATTCCTAATAACTTTCCTTACAAGGATGAGATCCTGAAGGAGGTCGCTGAGCAGAGAAGACAGGTCTGTCCTTTCAAATCTCACAATGTCTCAACTAAGACTAGTTTGTGTCCTTCACACAGGCAGCAGAACTGAAGCAACGGAGAAAAGAGGAGAAAAGAGTCTCTCGAGGCAGGATGTCGATGACCAGGCTTCTGATGTTGGCTCGGAAGCTGATGACAGCGGCGAAGGTCACAAGCTCTCACCAGAGGATGTCGCGCAAGGAATAGTAGACATCACCGCCCGCTCCTTCCCCGCCTCGAAAGCCAAGGCCAGACAGGTGCAAGTGGAACACGAATCTGATGAAGATGAAGAGGAGCCCCCAGTCCTTGTGGGTCGTGATCTACCCAACCTTGATTCAATCTTAGAGACTGCCGATATGGTTCTGTGCTTGCTGGATGCCAGGGATCCCACAGTCTTCAGGAGTAACGTCCTAGAGCAAGAGATTGTCAGGAGAGGGAAACAGATGATCTTTGTCCTGAATAAAATAGGTACTATCTCATATCTTCTCGACAGTCTCTGCAAGACAGTTCTCATACTGATTCTTAGACTTGTGCCCAAGAGAGGCTATCAATGCATGGGCTACTCATTTACGGGCCGAATATCCTACTCTCCTGTTCCGCTCTGCATCCTCGCAACTTCCTTGCACTCCTGACTCCTCAGCCAAGCCGTCAAAAATCAGCAAAGGAAAAGGAACGAGCAGCTCATCCAATGATTCATGGGGCGGAACTGAGTTGCTATCCATCCTCGAGGAATCCTCGCCAAGAAAAGTCCAACAGGAATCCCTCAACGTGGCCGTTGTCGGTCTCACGAACGTTCGTTCACTTCCCAGTAGTACTTTATAGATCATATCTGAATCGATAGATTTCAGGTTGGCAAGAGTTCGTTCATAAATTCGATAAGCGGAAAATCTTCGCTACCAACATACTCGATCACATCTTGTACTCGCGGTTCTACCACGACGACCCTCCCTCAAGAGGTTGTGGTCGACACTCCTTCAGGGCGGAAGATCAAATTCATTGATACTCCTGGGTTATCTTGGGACAGCTCGGCTACTGGTACATCCGATGCGGAGCAGGAAGACGCAGATGCCAGGCGAGCGAAGGACATCCTTGCCCGAAACCGTGGTAGAATCGACAAGTTGAAGGACCCTATGGCTGCGGGTAATTTCAACCCTGTCGTATGTCTCTATCATCTTGACTTGTATTCCGTAGCTTCTCAAATCATCCAGCGATGTTCATACGAGGATCTGATGCTCTTCTACAACCTACCAGCCTTCATCAAAGGCAACGTTGATTCTTTCCTCGCTGGTCTTGCTAGATCACATCGGCTAGTGAAAAAGGTAAGAAATTCTAAACTTCTCGTCACAATTCAATGCAGTCACTTAGATGTCACTTGGGTATCCAGCATGGAGAAGTTGACCTTGCTGGTGCTAGTCGAATCATACTGAGGGATTGGAACACAGATAAATTTCCCCGCTATACCCTACCACCATCAACAACCGAGGAAGTCTCATCCACGTTCTCTTCGTCATCAGCCTCGGAGATAACTCTGTCTTCCCTGGAAAAGGTCTACACTGCTAACCAGCAGATATTGCAAAAATTGGCTCCTAGGAAAGAAAAGATGACGGGCGCTGGAGTTGCCAAGCTAGCTACAATCCCTGTTGAGATTCGAAATATCAACTTACAGGAACCGTGGGTCGAGGCAGAGGACGAAGACTACGACAGCGATGCCGATCAAGATAATGTGGAAGATCTCAGCTCAGGAAATGAAAATGAGGACGAGGACACGGAAGAAAGCGAAGGAATGGTCGACCAAGAGGAAGACGAGGAAGAAGAGAGCTTACAGCAGCCACGCAACAAGAAGCGAAAAGCGGATGCCGTAATTGGGCCCATGAAGCCCTCCAAAAAGGTCTCGTTCGCTACTGCGACCCCGTCAGCCTCGAGCACGAAAGGGACGAAAAGCACAAAAGCGGCGGTAGCAGCGGCTTCGACGCACCAGGATATGAATCCGATTCCACGAAAGCGGGTCCCGGTCAAGGGTCCCAGAGCAGCTCAGTCCAAAAGCAGGAGCTAGACACGGTCATCATACCAGGGTAGCTGCGAAGCTGCAAAGCCAACACACTAATACTTCATTACCATGGTGGACCTGACTCCCCAGCTTGAATATAGTACTGGGAAGCTCACATGAACTTGTCACCTTTGCCCAGGATAGAATGTCGTGGCGTGTGGTTGATCTTTGGATCTACCT
The DNA here is from genome assembly GCA_002718315.1 of Agaricales sp. HM26-F1. Taxonomy (NCBI): domain Eukaryota; kingdom Fungi; phylum Basidiomycota; class Agaricomycetes; order Agaricales; species Agaricales sp. HM26-F1. The sequence goes on along the minus strand of NIBX01000115.1, from coordinate 330,856 downwards.
GTGTGGCAGTTCCTCATCTATTCGTCGACTCTCGACACAAGGTATCTCGCTCATACTTTAAAGTCTGTCAAACCATGGCACATTATAGCAAGGGGCGGATTGGCTGCCTGAGTTCTTTCTACCTCAGTCCTCGGTCATTAATTGAAGATGAATATTGGTCAAGCGCTGTGGCCCCAAGAAAGGATGCATCTAGCAGTTTCACTGCCCTGTTCGCTGTTGGTACCCTTCCGGCCTAGAGGTTCGGCGTCTATATATGCGTTTAACCTGTGGATTGACTGCTGAATATTGAATATTAACATCACCGGTCATCAGCAAAGCCGTGAACTAGTTTTCTCAGGAGCACTACATCTTTCTGATTGCCAGTAGGTCTCACTGAGGAACCCAAATCTTGTCCTGATCTAGCTATGTGGCGACAGTCTCTAGCCCCAGGCCCAGCCTATTTCTGGTTTGCTCGGCTCCTCTATCGGCATTAACCAACTGGCGAGTGCTAGTGTCATTCATTAAATATCCGTGTCCTCAATCGTTCATTGTCCGGTGACAAGTTCTCTGACTTGCTTTTCGAGCGTACTCGGGTTCGTGATGCTCACTCCTGATCTGAGGCACAACTATATGTGCCCCTTGGATATAGGGTCTCTGAACAGGAACAGAGACTGCGCTTAGTTCACTGATCATTGATTTCATAACTCCAGATGGTGGTTCAACACACGACGCCCGTTGGGGAACATCCCAGTCCTGTTGACGCTGTGAAACAATATTCAGTTATTTGCACAGAGTAGGCTATCTTGCGAATAGCATGCTGTTAATCACTCTTACTGAAGTCTATTCGGAGTGCGATATATAATATGCTTATTTTCTAGAACCTTTACGAGTACCCTTTAAACCCACACATTGCATTGTAGTGAGCACTGTCTCTGCCTTTATAACTCCTAAAGCACGATTGTACCCCTCATGCAACATTAGCTAGCGCAATGATAGGATGCAACCAACACCTAGAATCACTTCCTGTCGAAGTCTGGGCAGAAGTGTTCTTTTGGTGTCTACCCTCCTCAACGCTGTCGCGTTTGGCCGCGGACGAAGCCCCTCTCCTCCTCTTGCGTATCTGCCATGGATGGAGGAATATAGCCCTGCGGACACCAGGACTGTGGAATCGATTCCAGGTCGAGATCAAACCGGAATGGAACCCACTCCCTATCGTTTCACTGTTCCTCCGTCACTCCAAAGAGACGCCTCTTGAATTAGGGATCCTCTGGACTTTGAAGAGCCCGCTAGCCTCTGACGTAGCACTCTCTGTCGTGCGACAAAGAGTCAGCGACATCATTTCTCATGACCGCCATCGGTTGACAACCCTTCATGTTCACGGACCGGCGATTTGCATCTCGGATTCTCAATCGAAGAGGATGTCACTCCCTGCGCTTCGTTATATAGGAATCGATTCGCGCTGTCCCCAGTGGAAGTCAGAGGAGTTTGAGCGTTCGCGGGAAGTTCAACTACTTCCTGTCTCCGACGTGTCTAGATTGCAGGTCATCAAACTCAAACAGGTCAAGGGCTCACCGTCCTTGGGCGAATGCGGGGACTTATTGAGAAATGCCGCCAGTCTAAACAGTTGCACGATGCATATGCGGCTCAACAAATCTCAATACCATATAGGGGGTCAAAGAGGACTGTCAACAACCGTGGAGAAGCTCCATCTAGTATTCCATGGAGAAGGCTCCTTCGAGGATAGTTTCCCCAGTGGAATTGCCGGACCAATAGCAACGTTTCTTGGCTCGCTCCACTGTCCAAATCTCAACAACTTGCATCTTGGGTTTTATGGGCCAATTGCCATTGAGGCAACTCAGGCTTCGGCTTTTGCTTCCCCAGGAACTCATTCGTTCATATCTCGTTTGCCAGCTAACCTGCAGAGTCTCCGTCTTACCAATTTTCCTTTGGTGGAGTCGGACTTGTTACAGATCCCTCACTTGTTCAATCAGATCCATCGACTGGAGCTTCTCTTCAGCCTCAAGTCAAGGGAGGCGGATCCAATTACGGATCGATTTTTCAGTGCACTAGCGCCCGTGGGCAAAGCCGCGCGACTGCCCAACTTAGATGTTATCAGATTTGAAAGTACCGGCATACGGTATTCTGACGAGGTTCTGTTGCACTTCCTAAAGAATCGGATTTCGTTATGGAGAAATAGGTCGGGTAGTTCACGCAGAGTTAGTCAGAGAGTTATCTTCAAATTCGTTGCCAATCGTGAGTTTTCGGTACAGCTCGCTGAACTCAGCCAGGAAATGAAGTCGATGGGGCATAGTGTGGATTTCAAGAGTATCCTTATATAGTGTCCTCGTAACAGGCCTCCACTCGCGATCAGCGTAACCAAGCTGTACATCGATTGGACTAGGCGGATTTTCATCACTTTTGATGTTCATTACTTCCACTGGCAGTTTACCTGAAAGTGGACTATGTATATATCTGTCATCATGAACTCCATTCATATTCATAAGTCCACCATCCTATGCCCACGATAGAACTGTCCAGAGTCACGTCTAAAACAGCGGCCGACAATTTTTCACCGATTGATAGTGTGAATCCTCGCCTTGTAAACGGACATTATCGGGCTCAGCTAGATAGACTCATCTATCGCATGGAGAATACTGCCGCCATGGCCTGAATATAGGAGGTGCCTGCCAAGAGGAAGGCTATCATAAGAATTCTTCCAGCGAATGCGGTTGCTGGTAGAAATGGAGTGAACAAGCTGGTCATCAAGAGGGGGCGGCTGTCAACAACCGGTGGTGGGAGGAGGTACCACCAAGATCAGCGAGGTAGTATCGAGTACGAAGACTAGCGAGTGAGGTATTACTGTAAATTTGTCTGTGTCCGTGGTACAAAGAATCCAGCTCGGTATAAGGTTTAAATGTCATGGTATGAAGCACAGAGAGAGAGTTGTGACAGAAAATAGTATTAAAGATTTGAACGAGTGGAAGAGTGACTTGACGTCAACTCGAGGAGTAGCAAACAGAAGGATTCAAGTTGGGGTAGACCCTTGCTGAATGAGTCACCGTCAACCGTCACTTCGAGTGCTAGTTGATGGTGAGTTCTCTAGGTTGGTGGCTGAGCCGGGGGAGTATGGCGAGTGCGCTTGAGAGCTGCTGAGGAGTACTGAGGTCATCCAACTAGCGTTGATCATCCCAAGAGGGTAATGGCTCTCCTGCTGGGAGGTGGAACTAGGCGCAGGGTGGATACCGGAGTGAGGGAAGCAAACATTGCTCCCATAGCGGCTCTGAGTGAGCGTTACGAGTGATGGGCCACCTGCATATGGAAGAGAACTGGACTGGCCGATCCCACCTCTCTTGTCCACGGGTATTTCAGCAGCTACGGTCGAAGTCGGGATATAGTATCTTCCTTGCTTGAGAACATCCGTACCATTGGGTTGGGCGAATGCAAGAGATGCCGAACTACGGGTGCTGGTGGAGAGCAGTGACTGGTGATTCGAGTCTGAGATCATAGATGAACGGGAAATGCCAGAAGTCGAAGCAGCACTGCGGACCGAAGGTGTTCTTGGGAATGCGCTATGTCGAGACTCATTATCCGACTGGTTGAATTCAATCAACTGCTCGAGAAATCGAGAGGATCAGCAGTTGAGTTACTGGCTTCAGAGGCGGTTGAAGCTGCAATTGACCCGACATCCGATAAACCGTTCTGCGGAACGGCCTCCTGTGCAGATTCGTGGAGGCCATCGGAAGGATCCCAGAATGGATTATCATGGTGGACTGATTGCGGCCAGTCACAAAGACTTGCCCTATTTGTCCCCATCCAATCATAGTTCTCCTTGGATATGTTACCTGTGTACTGGATTACAAGGTCGAGGTGATTTGCTTCAAGGGCAGCAGGACGAGAATCGGAGCTCCGAAGAGAAGTTGTAGCTTGGATTGAACTCTGAGAAGAGCGCCGTTTGAAGCTAGGTTCATCCAAGAAAGCAATGCTGTTTGTTCGCTCATCGAGCAACATAGTCCGATCCGTGAACCCAGTTGCACAGGGTGTGCTCATGGAACCGCGTTGGCTAGAAAGGGCGGATGCATCATGTCTAATGAGGTGAGGCTGAAGGCCCGAAGGAAACTCGCGAGCGGAAGAGCTGAACCGACGTAGGGACTCGATCCTGCCGTGGAAAATAGGGTCAGTAGAACTACGTTCTCCCTTTTCGGACACAGGTAGCCAGTTCTTGCGCTTCTTTCTGCAATTGCGGTGGAACAATATGAAACCGACGGCGATAGCAATGACTGAGAGTATCACCGCCGCAATGATAGCAGCAAGGTTGATACGAGACCCCTCGTGTTGTGCGTTCGGTGGTGTGCTGTCGCATCGGAGGAACAAGAAGGGAATAAGAGCTCATGCCTGCAGGAGCCTTGGACAATGGCTTACCTAGATCCTGATGGGTTATCCGTGCCGCTAGAAGCATCAGAGAGAGAAGTACGGGTCCCAGTGGACTCGGTATTCTCTGGAGGCGAATGTCTATTGACGGTAGCATCACCGGTACCAGTCCCACTAACATGAGAAGTGGAAGTCAGTCCTAAGGGAAGTCGAACACCAAACTTTCAGATCACATACCACGTTGAGCAATTCGAGGGTGAGGTGTAGGGAATCGATTCGTCAACGGCATGAACAGCGCCGTGCTTGCCTGATTCGAACGCAATGACATTGGTAGCAGCCGAGGATGAGATAGAAGGAGAGGCCCAGCCGTGGTGGAAATCACGGCGGACTTCAATGGTCCATTTGTCGTATGAGTTGAGTGAGCTACATCGAGGTCAATATCCCCGTTGATCTGATTGTCTCCTTCGCGCAGCTTGGCCGCCGTAGTAGGATATGGAGAAGTGTCAGGAGAAGTGTCAGTCCCACGAGTAGAGGGCTCTGGCAGTTGAGAGCGAGACGTTGGCTTCAGTGAGCTGTACTCGGACGACGACTGCAAAGGAGTGGTCGTAGGTGAGGGTTGCGTCTCATCTGTGGTGAGACTGTCAGTGGTATGCGGCAGAGTGGATTGGTGATAACTTGTGTCACTAGAACCATGCCCAGTCTGAGTTGATGAAGATGATGAAACATGAGGTAGCGTGGTATTATCGCTGGGATCAGAGGACGTCGAAGCTCTAGAAGTGTACGCTGTATCCGAACCTGACACAACTCTTGATGGCTCGTGTGAGGCTGGGGGGTTAACGAAGTCGATGGCGGTGACTGGGTCGAACTCTCGGGTGAAACTTGAGAAGAGCTAGGTGCAAAGCGCGATTTCCGTGTAGGGGCTGCAGTTACCCCTGTGCTCTTCGTGACTGAAGTAGGCCAAACGGAAAGTGAGCTCTGGGACTGATCCTCGCTTCGAGTAGCGGATGGCAGAGTTGAATGGGATAGCTTTGAGTAGGAAGAGGAACTAGGTACCACAGAAGTCCTTGGGGCCCATGTAACCTGCTGAGTGGAGTCGGGAGGGAGAGACAGGCTAGTCTCAGATACAGAATGGACTCTGGAGGAGGGAGCAAGATGGGTCGAGCTCAAAGCTGACGGGCTGTTGTTCTCGAGCATTATGTGGGCCTCTGGAGTTTCTGACCTGGATAAGCCTAGTTTCTGAGAGGCGATGGGAGCTCCAAAGGATACTCTAGTTGGCAATAGTCGTAAAAACGAGCGAGAGGTGTAGAGCTTATCCGCTCATATGTTGGTGTAAAAGTAGCAGAGAAGGAAGTCGGTGGGAGAATTGTGACCTTGTTGAGAATGGGTGCAGTTGTTTCTTCTTTCAATAGAATACGCCGGTATGTGCGCCAACAGCTTGTGGAGCATACCCCACACAATCATCTTAGTGAAAAGGCACATAAGCAGAAAAGATTGGAGCTCAGGCGCTCAGCCTCAAGCCTCGCTTCTTAAAGTCGTCGCCCGACTGGAGGCTGAGTTATGTGTACGATCGTGACGCAATAGAAATACCATATTCCGGCCCACAGCCAGGTACATCACCGGTCTGCTGAATGGTCTGCTTGGCGCCGGAAAACCACAAGAAAGTGTCATCAGTTCAGCAACGGGAGCAAATGAATGGAGAACGGTGATAATTTCAGGAGTAGCCACCAGGTCGTAGTCACTTCAAAAGTGGTCAAATATAAGATCGTCCTAAATCAACTCTCGTACCAATCGTTCGGGTGACGTACAAGATAATCTTGAACCAGTGGTACAAGATGGGCGCTATGCATTCTGATTGGCTGGCATGAATCTTGAACCACTGGTTCACGATAATCTTGGTACCTCTCCCCGAACAATTGGTCCGGGACTTGATTTAGGACGATCTTGTATTTAGCTAATTTTGAAGTGAGTAAGAGCTGCCTGGACTTGATTTCACCTGGTGGGAATTAAGAATGACGTTGACTGCCAATGAAATTAAATGACTCGTTTTGATTGTTTGCAAACGTTCAAGAGGCTACAAGTCACAGTAAACTGCGTTTACGACTGGATTGCATATCTTAGCGTTACAGGGTATTCTTGCGCTGGCTAGCATGACATTTGTCCGTTGTAAGGACACGCGACAGCGGCAAAGCCACCATTGGTTGCTGTTTGCACTGTGAGGGTGTCGTTAGGCAACAGGATCTGAGTAGAAGAATCAACGGCATTTGAGACGGCATTCCCGTCCACGATCGCGTCTTTCACGATGTGGACCAACCACTTCCCATCGCCCAGATTGCCGAGAGGTAAGGTCAAGCTCTGCTGACCAACCGCGCCTCCACCAAAGAACCACCGATCTCCAGCACGACGACCGATAACTATGTGGCTGGCTGGAGCACCGTTGATGAGCACGGTCTCATCCCATACACTTGGAAGACCGACGAGGAAATCGTTTAAGGAGGGCTGTGCAGCATAATTTTCGGGTTTGTCTGAGATATGTTGGATCCCACTCTCGTAGATAACGCAGAGACCTGCTTGCAAGGCATAGCTAGCTTGGGAATTGTCGCGCGAGAACGCTCCTGGAGTCCAGTCCATCGATCCAATCACATTCCTGGTGAATGGCAAAATCATGGTCCGTACGATGTTAATCCCATTCTCAGCACCCCGAACAGCCTCGTACGTCATGATATGAGGCCATTTACGCTGAAGACCGTGTGGGATAGTTGCACCGTGGTAATAAACCAACAACTGGCGGTCGAAGGTTGCGCGGGAAATATCATCGTACCACTGGAAAGTCGCTTGGCTGTCGGAATTCATGAAGTCGAGCTTGACACCGGACACGCCCCAAGATTTGACTTGGTCAAGTAGGTTGTCCCGGGTGGAAGGGTCGCTAAGATCGTCGTGGTGGAACCAGATGAGGGTGGAGACATTCTGAGCCGAAGCATTGGCAGTGACGCGAGGGACCCAGCTAGCATCCCAACCTTCGTCAAGGAGAACGTAATTCCAATGGTTACGCGCAGAAAGTGCCACAAAATCGTACTGGCGGGTCTCGTTGGACGGGCTGCTAGAGTCCGTGAGCCACGACCAACTTGAGGTGCCTGGTCGAACCCAGGAAAAATCTCCGTCAAAGCGAGAATCGCTGAGGTCATCTACTAGGGTCGAGGTGACGATAGCAGCTAAATCTCCTATAATGGCCACTCTCCAAGGAGTGACAAGGGCAGCGTTATAGTTGATAGGTGCACCCTCAAATAGAGTGAATCCATATGTTAGCGAGTCGTCGGTGTGGGTGAGCTGCGAGCCTGAATACAATCCGTTGACATTTGCTTCAGTCAGAAGCACGTGGAGCTGAGCCGAAGGATCTGGCTGGAAGAGAGCCGGAAATCCGACGACGCTCTGACCTGTCCCGTTCGAAATGGTGAACTGTGCCCATTCTAGATCTTACAGTTAGTCCTGAGCTGGGATTATGGAGCGAGGGGCGCACCTTCTTCGTACCACGGGACGTACTGTGGTTCGTGAAAGACCGTGAGTTATTCCGCTAAGATGTATTGCGACAGGGAAAGCGCTTACAGAAGTCATTAGATAGGCTGCCCCGTCTTCGAGAAAATTCCAGTGGGTTGTCTCTTGTTCTATGGAATTATCGCCAAGGTCCGGCAGCTCATAGGCAAAAGCAACGCCATCCTTGGACAACCGTATGCGAAGCCCGAGAGTCTTGTTCTGTGGATTGGAGAAGCTGAAGATACTTTCTTCGAAGTCAAAGGTCCGAGAAAGAGATTTTCCTGTCAACATCTCATAGGATCCGGTAAGCCGTTCGCTTGAAAGAGCGGTATAAGTCAAACCCGCAGAGAAGTCGCTTTTGGTCGTCCGCACTCCTAAGGATGTTGCCGTCAAAACCGGCGACTCGCCAGCAATGATAGATAAAGAAAGAGAACCGCCGGAAAGGGTCAGGTTCGCATCGAGTCCAGGGAGGGAGTTCAGTTTCCAACTAAAGGAGACCGGGTCAGTACATGCACTATTTAGGCTTTTCTCTTTACATACACTTTATCATCCTGTGCAGAAACTGTGAGGATCCACAGATTTAGCGCGAGCAAGAAGGATGGGAGGTCTGATAGTAGCATGGCCGCTCAGTTCTGGGGATAGCTGTGATCGAATGGCGCGATGAAAACGTTCGCTGTTTTATAGCGTGGCTTTCATCGAGAATACGGAAAGAGTGTCATGAGAATATGGGCAGGTGATCTCGAGACCTTCTGCAAGTGAGGCGACTAGACATCCCGTCCATGCACGAGGTTCATGCGCCATCTGGAATTGGGACTTCTCGAGGATGCATGCCAACAACTCGACGAGGTCGACGACACAGATGAGTGAACGTGACTATATCGTTGATCGACTCTGCTGGAAAAACGGATACACAGCGGGGCTCTAGATCGATCGTGCGATGCTTGGAGCGTAGGACATCAAGAATCGTACTTGACCAATATAGAGTCAAATTCAAGTGCGGTACGAGGAAGGTGAGGGATATCGATAGGCTGGCGGGCTGCTGGTCATGCCAGCCAACGATCAGCAGTAATTGAGCGCTTATTGGGCGCTTGAGGGTGATTAGGTTCTGTGAGCATACATTTCGTGACAATGTGACTGCGGCGTCACGGTACATTACCACTGGTTCATTACTTTCATCCAGGCTACACTGCATTAAATTACAGTGCAGTCAAACCCATTCAACGACGGCTCGAGGAGAGCAAACTCAAAATCGCGGATGTTCGTTTTCAGATCTGAATTTGGCGGATAGGAGTGTTCTGAAGCTATATATTGGTTTACAGTGATTTTGTTTGCTCATCTGTATAATAACGATGAACTGTTCACTGTTAGTGGCTCAGCAATGAGAGGGATAAGTTATTCCTCTGGAATTCTTTGCCTTCCTTGCTTATGGATCAAGTCTTCTGGTAAGTGGTAGGTTTATCAGCGAAGGGTAGCGTGGGAGAATCATATGCTGTGGGTTATAAAAAGAAACAACGCTTCATACATGAACATAATCATGAGATCCGCATCTGTGCCATTGCGCACATATAACTGTAGAATAGCTTGGTATTAGTTATAGGTTACTGGTATGCACAACCCTCTAGAGAAGTCTGGGGAATGGGATCGTGGTAATTATCTCCATTAGTTATGCGGTGAGGTCATGATGCTCCTCGCTGAGCGCTGAGTAAACCGCCCTTGGTGTCTAATGCATGCGAGGCAAGAACATACCACCTCATGCTAATCTTCTTTTTTTGCTCCTGGTTGACGGGACTCCCATCGTAGCTGAGAGGAACTGTGTTGAAACTGTTGTTATCCCATGATTAGTTCTGGGTGATCCAGAAAGCTCTGTAATGGGTGGTGGGGATATCTCTGGGAGGTGTTGCCATTCTCCCGGCGTCGACTACATCGCTTTCACACAAGGGAATCTTCTCGACGGATGAGGGGCATTCATCTTCTGTAAGACATGGCGGTAACCGGCTGAACTAAACCGAAGAACCTGGGAAAGGCGGAATACGAAATTAGCTCCCTGATTGTTGGACCAAATGAATGAAGACATACTCTGGCTTCTTGGTGTACACGCGCAGGAGGATCTCGCCGAAACACCCAGGTACCAACGTGGAAATATCTCCTGGCTTAGGATGATATGATACTGTAAGGTTTCGTCGCAAGCTTTAGGATTCGTTCGGAACGACTGATGCTTGGAGTGCGTTCTCACCATTTGGGGACCGTTTTGAATAGAACTTAATTGCATCCAGGGGATTCGCGTCCTGTTTTCCGTAGTGAAGCTTACATAGCTCGACAATCACATCATCCGACGAGAGCTGGGAGATGTCCAGAGACCCGGATGCAGGTCCGTTGCTAGAATCTCTCGCGAACTCCTTCTTGGCAGCGTCAACAATATTAACAGAGGTGATGTATTTTTGTAACAGTTCTTGATGTGCCATTCAAAAGTTTTGTTATCCACCGACTTGTAAAGTTTTCTCAGGCGAATTCGCTCAATGATCTCGCGAGATTTTTCCAGATTCTGCAAGGGAAACGAGGTGAGAACATATGCTTCTATCAAAGACGTCTTCGATTCGCCTCACCTTATCGGTAGATCGCTCAATCAGGACATGATGTCGTCTGTGAGATATAGGAACTTCTCGGGTCGTAGACATGGCTAGAGATATTCCAATGCGGCTCTGCAGCAAGAAGAGCATCTACGAGCATGAGCTCTATGGCGCGGGCTGGCGATTGGTACGTATCAGAGAAGGCGCAAGACCGGGGACGATCAAGGACATACTAGTCTTATGAGTGTAGATCCGCTTATGCAGCGAGAACCGGGAATGGCAGAGCTCGTATATCTGATCGGCATTCTTAATCTCATAACATATTTGTCATTGATAACTCGGGCAGAATCGATAAGTCTGCGGATGATGCAAGAAGCTGGTCAACGGCGCGAACATGGACACGATAGGTGCTCTGAAGTTCATACCGAGAAAGAGAAAGATTCCCCTTGTCCCCAGCATGTGAGAATCACGTAGAATGTAATCGAATCTAAATCAATCTAAGTTATGGTTCAAGAGAACGAGGAAAGTTTTTGCACGAACTTATCGACATCTATGCCATTGCGTTCATTGGCCACGATATCGAAGAGAAATGATTTTTCCGAACTTCACCGATATTAGGCTTGAGAAAGTCTGGAGAGGATCATGACATACGGCAACGCTTCTGATTCCCTCGAATCAATGCCTTGACGAAGGTAGCATCCTCTTCTGGAAAGTCAATGTCGTTGCGGGTATCCTTGATCATGAAGTCAAACATCATCTCAGAGCCTTGCTCGTGTTTCCATAACTTCCCAGACCTGAAGCAATTACAGATGTCAGTTTCGAGTTTAGTCAATCAAACGGCATTGAAGACCCACGAAGCTTTCGGCATGAACTTGGTGAAAGTCATGATGAGCATTGTCATCCTTCTAGGCCAGTAGTGATATTTCTCACCAGCCCATCCCATGGCGTGGGACCAAGGGCCATGGCCCAAGTCATGGCAAAGCCCAGCGAGAGAGACGCAGAAAACATCCCGAGGAGTGATATTCAATTCCGGTTGAGAGGTCTGGAGGTGAGTGACCATTTTATGGGCCAAATGGTAAACTCCTGACGATGACGATGAGTAAGTGAGCAGCCATACATATGGGGTTGCCAGCTACCTATGTGAATATGAGCAACGAGGCTGAAGGCAAACAATAATGAACGGACCTAGGCAATGTTTCAATCTACTGTGGGTCGCTCCTAACGGAGAAGCAGAATGTACGGATCAGTCAGAGTAGGGAGAAGTCATGAGCACCACACACCCGGCCAGACGTAGTAGCAGGCTGAAGTTGTTTTATGTTGCGAACCGTTGAAATTGCCGAGAATCAATGAACTGGCATATCTGGGGAGAAACGGAAACTGGATAGAGATTGAGGGTGCACGCAATAGACATGTTGCAAGGGATTGCTCACTATAGTCGTGTATGAGATCCTTGATGAACCTGCTTTCGAGAGGCTCTTCTTCGTACTCCATGATGGTACGATAGGGGATGGTGGACGTTGGTGAACAAGCCGTGAACATTGAAAGTGACAGTATGTGCACAGACCAAGTTGGCGTTGCATCAACCCCCCCAGGCTGTCACCAAGATCACCTCAAGATAAGAAGTCCAGTAGATATCACTATGCGTGAAGCAACATGCGTTTGGCAGATTTATTAGTACGACCATGCGCAGAGTGGGGAAAAATTGAGCGTCCGACAACTGTTGTACATAATTTGCCCGCTGTCTCTGGGACCAAGTCAAACGCGTCGTGTCATCCATCGTCCCGTGACCGCCATTATCATCGGCAGCAGCTGCCAGCACATTCGTTCATTCCCAGACACGTCGATTTGGTCGCATCCCATACGTTTCATTCTGCCTTCTTCCACTATCTCCACCGTTCTCAGTAGACCTCCTGCCATTCTAGATGGCTAACTACCACTATGATGAATCAGGAGCATGTTTGCTTATTTCCTGATATCTTTCCTGGCTATTGTCCTGGTCCCACCACTCTCTCGTCCTTCTCTAGTAAACGTACGTCGCGTTCCGACTGCATATCCAGATTAGCATCTGATTTGATACGAGCAGGCAAACCATCATCTATTGGTTGCCAGTTGCAAAGACTGCCGCGAACAGCATGCCAAAATTTACCAACAGACAAACGGGGCCTCAGTATGAATCTTACCACAAGTCAGTTCCCAGTCGCATTGAACTTGCGACAGAATTGTTGCTCAATTGATGATAGGACAAAGCTCCTTGTTCTGGCTGGGCATTGTTCGGATTCCTGTCTTACAAGATGGCTGGTGCCAAAGCACGAACAGTGTATACAACCCATTTGACATCCTGGGTATCAGCATGAGTGCAACCGAGAAGGAGATCAAATCCCATTACAAGAAATTATCGAAAGTATTGTAAGTTCATGCTTGTACCCACTTTACCGGTTCTCCGTTAATTCTTGACTCTGCGAAGCCACCCGATAAAGTAAAACTCCAAGTGAACGAGACATCGAAGCTGCTGAGAGCTATTTCGTGGAGCTCACCAAAGCGTACAAAGCGTACGCATACTTGAATGCCGGGCATCTATCTGGTCTCAACTCTTTGACAGGCTGACGAACGAGAGATACGTGAAAATGTTAGGAAGTGGGGCATCCTGATGGTCGTAGGGATGTCTCTATGGGTATTGCCATTCCACCGTGGTCATTGAAGGGAAGAATAATCTGTATGTTCTGGGTGTGTACGGCCTGCTTTTCGGGGTGCATTACCTGCCTTGGTGGTTAGTTATATCTCTTTGAGGTTTATTGCGCGAAAAGGTATCAACTCAGGCCATCTCTTAGGGTAAATGGTGGTTCGGAAACCGACAAAAAACCAAAAGACGGTGTCCAGGCTGTATCTGCAGCGGCTTTCTTCAAGTCGATCAAGAGGACTCCTCTTTGGATGATGTCGTGGTCACATTGACCAAGGCATATCGGTTTGAAAGTGCTTCCAAGGGCAAGACTTCTGCGAAAGACGAGATTTCTGTGCTTGATAAATCTATCGCCGAACAAGCAGGGTCACTATGGGGCAGTGAAAAGGCCAACGGCGGTTCTAGTAGCAGACCACTAGTCCTTTTATTTGCCCATCTTCTTCGTTGCCCGTACATGATTCACGACTACAGCAAGGTGCTTTTTAATGCTCTGGTACATCCTGTGCAACCATCAGACTCATTCTCATTCTATAGACAGAGAGACATGCTGCTCCAGACGCCTACTCTTCTGAACGCACTGCTCAACATCACAGTGCTCGTAATTGGCTCATGCCCTCATTAGCCGTGATGAGGTTACATGGCTCATCACGCAGGACTGCTTCCTGGCAGACAAGGAGTAAATGGGCTCAGTTACCCGGTGTAGCTCTGATGAATCGCTTGAGTTCTCTTCAAAGCTGTTCTTCAGCCGATGAACTAGCGAAGCTTTTGACAGAGAAGGCTGATCCGCGGGCGTCAGATGTCGCCATTGCCTCTCAAGTCTGGAGAAAACTCGAGATAGTGGATGCTACCTTCAGAGGTTGGTCTTTCGTCAGTGTCACCCGACCACTCAACTGATCCATCGCGCATAGTCATTGGGGAACGCATTGTAGTACCTTCATCTTTTGTCTTCCTGCTTGTCAAACTCAGGCTGTCAGCACCTCCTGCTGCCAATGTCAAAGCTAAACGTGACGAACTCGATGCCGACCAAACCAAGAGGGCCATCAAACACAACGATGAGCTGGATGACGACTTTTTGGATAGCAAAAAGGACATGGAAGATATGCCACAAGACCAGAGCTCCAAGATCCATTTGGCTCACACTCCTCACTGGCCAGCGGTAAGTCTTACTCTTGTTATATCCTCGCATCCCTGTTGTATGCTTATACTCGGCCTGGACCAGAGTCGTAAACCGTCCTGGTGGATAGTGCTCGCCGATGATAAGTCGAACCGGATCGTCGTGCCACCCATGAAGATTACAGATGTTCCCGTTGCCGATCCAAGCAGAGGCGAGCACGATCGGGACTATCGCTCTTACAAGATACAGTTCCAGGCCCCACCCAACACCGGCTTGTTCACGTGGAAAGTCTATTTGATCAGCGATACCTATGTCGACGACGATGTCACACGGTCTATCACTGTGAGTTCCTCTAGAATACTTCACTTCTTTTTCTTACCGACCCCTCCGTAGCTCAAGATTGACGACGTTTCGGCTTTGACCGCCGATGAGACGGCCGGCGCTGAAGATGAAATCTCTGAGCCAGAGGAAGATACCCTTGCTGGTCAGATGGCCGCCCTGAGAGGCGATAAGGTTAAAGCTCCCGGTGCCCTGGTGGTGAGGGCAGTGACGAGGAAAGTGATACGGATGGAGACGAGAGCGATAGCAGTAGTGATTCTGACAGCGATTAGAAGGCTCTTCTCAGTACACCGCTATATGGATTCTTTGCTCTATCATCAAGCCTAAACATTCTGCGTGGACCGAGGTCCACAGGCCTGCTTACTTCCGGTTACGTATAGGTCTGTGGGGACAAGTGATCACTATTTCCGTTCTATCTTCATGTCGTTTGAGTATATCCATCCTCAGAGTCATTGCTTGTCACACGCCCTCCTCTTGAACATCGGTGATCCGTCAGACTCGTCTAATGACAACATTGATCCTCCGTCCTAGGCTCGCCTCTCCTCGCAGGCAAACTACTATTCAGGACGAGTGTGAAGCTTCGATCGATATAAGGCTACTTCTTGTATGCATCCGATACTCCCGAGAGCTGGTCTGTTGGTCTGCGTTTATGCCATCGGCTCAGCCTTCAACGGGTCCCGAAGGCTGAAGACCTCTCCCTGGCCATGAAACCACTCTGCGCGGGGACCCCATCTTACTGCAGGCTGTGGCCGAGGAACTTCAGACTGGTTTGTCCGCCATTGCGCCCAAGAACATCGTCAGAACTGAGAATCGGTGGCGGCTTGTATCAATGGTAGCTCGGGCTTTGTTGTCTCCTTAAGATTGTTGCTTTCCTGGTGTACCTACCACTCATTGCCCTGGAAGATTGTACAGTGGCCAGCTGAGTGAATCTCGGTTCATCGGACGTGTGAGAGACGCATCAACTTGGAAGTACAGAGAAGTTGGATCTTCAGATCTCGTAGTACTAGTCGGGGGCTAAACTCACAGAATTTGAAAATATGGCTTTAACATTCGCGGCTGTTGCCACGAATTGAAAGATGAGCACGCCCCCCAGAGATACTAAAAGTACTTCCTGCGAGTCCCACGGTGCTGTGGTGGTGGAACCTAAAAGTGAGTATGCTTGATTTACACGAAGGGCCGTACTGTATCTAAGGGCGCCACATCACGAGAAAAGCTTCTTGGAAGCACGATGACGGCACCTTGAAGTTGATAGGGAATAGATACGTATAGACGGAGCAGGTGAGAAAATTCACTTCTCGTTAGCCGAACGACTGCCGGCGAGCCTACGGAGAAACCAGGTACACAGACGGTCACCGCCGTGACTCTGTTTCGTGAATGTCGAATCCAATTCGATCCACCTCTGGACTTCACGCCCCTGGCTCGGGTTCTTTTCCTTTTTTCACTTCTTTGAAGCACTATCGGGCCTTTTAGTTTACATCACGATGTTAAAGAACCCAATAGTCATCCCACCCGCCACGTTCGCCTCAGGTTTGTGGGCGAGATTGAGCATATGGCGTGGGTAAAGCCTAAGACCTACCTGTACACAGATCCAAGGTGCATCAGAATCAGCCTCTCGCACGCTATCGATCTCGAAGTCAAGATTCAGGTCTATGCATATCATAGCGGATACTCTCGGCTCTAGATTTTCTTAACCTTCGATACAAAGTTGGGACTAGCCATAGATAAGCTCGATGGTGGCGGTAACGGTTAAAAGTTTTATTATTATTATTACTCGGGTTACTACTGACGAATGCCGTGTCTGCTCTGTCTACTAGGAACCCCAGAAAGCTACACTACGTACAGTTCTTACCCACTGCTTTGCTCAAGCTACTACTGCGCGGCGACGACAAGGGCACTCAAGATTTGACCGGCAAGATGCAAAGGGAACTTGGTCGGTCTTTGTGGTCCTCGATTCTCCATCCAGTAATTCAAAATCCAGGAGGCTCGCACACTTGTTGCAGTAGTCAATGAGTGCAATTTGCGCGTGCTTCATGCGGTCTCAGGCCTGCTGGCCTTATGTTGCCTGGGATATCAGGTTATCCGTCTGGAAACTCTCGCATCCTTAGATATATAAAAGCCCCACCCTTTCCTGCCGAGCCTTCCCTGAAGCGATCCCCCTTGCCCCCTCCCAAAATACCGTTTCTGTTCCCCCTTCATAACTGTTAGGCCCCATGCCATCGATATCGTTAATCTGCGAGCAAACGCAATCCTCCGAACCTTCTGCTTGGCCGAGGCCATATCGCCCTATGCAGAAAATCAAAAGCTGGTTCGCTTACTACGGTTGGCAGATACTGTCTCATGACTTGTCGTACCTGCATGGATCTGATCAAACGGGATAGCCAGGAGCTCCATCCTCTCCGCCCTTGAAAGATTGATTTCTGTGGGCCACCTCACTATTTCTGATGGCCAAGGTACCTTTCATTGTGGCAAGTTCCACAAAACAACACCGGCCATTCATCTCAAAGTTATCCGTGACTCCTTCTGGGTCCGAGTTCTGTTGTACGTCACATTCTCATGGGTACCGTGTCCATCGACTGATGGTATGGCGGCCTTAGATCTGGGGATATAGGCTGTACGAACTATTCCCTCCGAGAATTTATCTCTCGGATCTCTTACCCCTCCTTCTAGTTAGTGAAGCCTACATGATTGGCGACATAGAGGTCAATGACCTCAACGGACTCTTGAAGGTTGGTTTTTCCCATCCATTCCATCCCCCCTCCGAGAACCAGCTCACTCACGGTGTTCACTGTCCTACCCCAAAGCTCTTCATAGACAATTATGCTCAAGTATCGTCGGTGCCTTCCTTCCTCACACGATTTACTTCGACCGTTTCCGCTGGATTTAATGCCTTCTTTGGACAAAGTCTCTCACAAGCACGATTGAATGCAATGACGAGTTACGATCAATCAAACGAGCTTTTCATGGTGAGAGAGTTCGATCCTGGCTCCTCATTCAGCTGCTACATGTATAACTTTACTCAACTATCATCTGATGGACTCCAGGCTTTCCTCAGTCAGGAGATGATGTACTCATGTGCTCTGTGGGGGAAGACAGAAGGCGGAATACGTGGTGACCTAGAGGGCTGGCGCGATCCAGAAGATCTCGAGTCCGCTCAACTACGGAAAATCCACCACGTGCTCTCCAGAGCAAATGTAAAACCTGGGCACCGGATTCTCGAATTCGGGTCTGGGTGGGGCGGATTGGCGATCGAGGTACCTTTCGCCCGATCCCCTCCGTCGATTGATACGATATTCACACACACTCACCCGCAGGCCGCCAGCTTTTATGGCTGCGAAGTTGATACCCTGACGCTCTCTATTGAGCAGAAGAAGCTGGCCGAGGAACGCATCGCCGCCGCCGGATTGTCAGATAAGATTCGGGTGCATCTCATGGATTACCGTGAGATACCTGCTGAGTTCGAAAAGGCATTCGATGCGTTCGTCAGTATCGAGATGCTTGAAGTACGTCTTTGGACCATCAGATATCCTGTCCGGTTTACTGATACGTTCCCCTCGCGTCCTGCAGCATGTCGGCCCCCAGGTATTTTTATTCGCTTTGATCCCCTCCCGCGACGGGATGGTTGACCTTCGATCCCGCAGTATTACACGAAGTACTTCCAATGTGTTGATTTCGCGCTCAAGGAAACCAACGCCTCGGCTGTTATCACCTCATCAACTTTCCCCGAGTGCAGATACTCGGAATATCAGTACGTCGGTTCTTCTTCGCTGAGAAGTGACATAACAGTTTCTGATACGATCCATGACACCGCCAGAGCTGAGGACTTCATGCGGAAATACATGTGGCCAAACTCCTGTTTGCCCAGTGCGAGTGCATTGGTCAAGGCTGCACAAGCTGGATCTCACGGCAATCTAACGCTGGACAGCATTGAGAACCATTCTCAGCGTGAGTGCTATTTCCTAGGCGACAAGAGTGGTCACGAAAGAGCCGGTACTGAGAATATGAGCTGATTTTTCGATTCTACGTCACAGATTACCCTAGAACGCTGAGGGAATGGGGACGACGTTTAGAAGAGAACTTGGAACAGGCACGGGTGGCGAAAGACTGCCCAGGCCTCGAAGACCCGGTCCAGTACGCGGCATTCAAACGCAAGTGGGAATACCTATTTGCCTATGCTGGTGCTGGCTTTGCAAAAGGATACATATCTTGCCACATGCTGTCATTCAGTCGACCAGTGAGTACCGATTCTGCATTCCTCTCGCTCTTTTCTTCGGAGAATCTAACTGAATGCCCGTCTCTTTCAACTTGTAGGGGGATGCTCCTTTTGTGTGTGACTAAAACCTGTTCTATGCATTTTTTTCTGGGTTTTTGTTTCTGTTGCATTGTTGTACTTCTGTTTCTTCCCGCTATTTCTCCTTACAGGGTTTCATCGCGCCCTGTGGCTTTGGAAAAGAGGATTTGTTATACCCTAGACGAGGATTCTTGTACGATTTTCGATAGAAGTTTGTAGTAACGAAGAAAAAAGGATGCCTTTGGGCTGTATCAGAATGTGTAATGTACAGACATGAAATGAGATTTATGCTGACGATGATTGTCCGGGATTCGGTGTTAGTGCAGTGCAGGGAGGTCAATTGACAAGTACTACTTGTACCATAAAGCAGAGGGAGAACACCTTGGCTAGGATACGAGTTTTGAGCTCGGAAGCGGGATTGGTTCGGGACTGATCGATAGGCACACACGCAATAGCTGGGGTCCGGTCCTCGGATATGAAGTGCCTCAGCCTGTGAAATTGCCATGATGACCACCGCGGCGCTCGGAACGGCTAGTCCGACTAGACTACTGCAAGTCGTCAAGGTGATTTAGACAGTAGACTACGCCTGAGCTGTCCTCTGCTACTCTTCCTCCTTTTCCTACGGCCTGAATGTCCAAACTCCTTGACGAGTACAAGTCGCTTGATTCGAATTCCACTCATGAGAAAGTCACTGAGGCCCTCGATGCCATAATCAACGGTGGGCAATCCATCTCGCTTCCTCCAGCACTTGGTTCCTTATCGATAGCGGCCACCCAATCATATTTGCAGCTTCGCCTGGTCTCTTCGATACCACAACACGTAGTGAACAGATTCAACTCCTACTCGACGATGTTAGCTCGTCTAACCAGGGGGGAAATGGCAAGGGCAGGCTGACTACCGCAGGTGAGGAGAGCAAGAGGACTGTAGCAGGCGTAATCTACCCTTAATTCTCGTTAGAGTACTCACTGCATCCGTAACCTCGTTTTAGATAGCGCTCGGGCTCTCTTGGCTATCAAAACACTTGGAAAGAACCCCGCTGGCTCGCTTCGCCTGTCTTCGGCTTCTAATCTATCTACGTTGCTGCGATTATCTTCCCTCAAAGATGTCGAGGTTTCCAACGAGGCGCTGCGGTGCATAGCAAATACGATGCTACTGATTGACTCTGCGCGAGAGGTTTGGATTCGCAACGATGTTGGTGGTCGCAATGCATCCGTAGACCTTCTCGAGGTGAGCTACCACTCATTACCCCATCAATTTCTAGAAGACGAAATTGACGATGCACTAGAAATCGACTCAACCGGACAGGATCTTCCTTGCATCACGCATTCTGTTTCTTTCTACGGTCTCCTCGTCAGTCGCGGGGTCATATATATGCTCTTTGATTGAAAGCAAGACTTCCCATTCGAAAACCATGGTTGATGTAATCGGTGCCAAACTCGACATACTCAGTTTGAGCATTCTCGCGGGCACTAAATGGCTCGTGAGGCCATGACGGACCTACTCAAATTTGTTTTCAACCTATTGCTTCATTACCCCAAGGTTGGTCTCAAGTTCAGAATATATGCACAGTGGTAGCCTCACCGCTTGTCGTTAGCTTGTCGAATCAGATGTTTCCAAGCAAAAGGGCTCCTCCTCGTCAGGATCACCAATCGCTACAACACCGGACGCAGATAGCAAACAACTTGGTGAGGTCTGGCATCACCGACTGGATGAGTGAGTACGGCTCGCTCTTCACTTGCCAACTAGCGCTATCTCAATCTTTTCCCCAGCCTACTGCCCCCCATATTGCGGGTCTTCAATACACTCCCTCCACTCTTCCCATCGCCAATGGCACCGCCTCTCACTCATGTCGTGCACACACTCATCGCTATACCCGTCACAGATAATCTCAGACCTCATTGGTTCTCCCATTCTACCTCTTCCAGTGCCAAATCGACCAGAGCCTCCACGCCCACACCCCCTCGCACGTCTACAGAAACAGCTTCCGATCCGAGCGGCAGCTCATCCAGCTCTGGAAGACTTGCGAGTTCCATGGACAAGGCACTTTCCGTCCTCTCGGCGGGTCGCAGATCTCTTTCTCGCTCTCCTTCCCCACTCCCCCAACGGGGTAGCTCTCACGATACCTTACTCCGCGCTTTCGACCTCCTAGAGGTATCTTTCAATTATTATATGCCAGGCAACATCGACCCAGATCATATCTCAGTCAGAGATCGAGCCCGGAGCGATGGAGACAGCTCTTGCGATGATCTCCTCAGCCCACTGGTCATTCTCATCACCAGGCTCTGCGTAGCTGACCAGGACTCCCGAAAACGTCTACGGGACTGGCTAGTTCCTGCTGACCTCGACAGAACTACTAGCCTGGAGGATAGAGCAGACACGCTGGGCAGGTGTTTACGGTTACTGAGTTGCGTTTATCACGAGCGACTTAAAACAACAGTTGGAGAGATGCTCTATGCTATCTACGATTCAGATCGTAAGCTTTTGTCCCTGATTGACCGCGTCTCCTGACGAGATATCCTTTCCCCATTTATGTAGCTTCTGTTCTCTCTGCGAATGTTGGATATGGAAATGTTGCGGGCTTCTTGTTCAACAAGGGTATAATGAGCGCCCCACCTCCGCCCTCGTCTAATACGCAAGATGACTCTGCTGTCCCGGAGAACCTCAACCCGATCACTGGTACCTATCAGAAAGAAAGTAACTCAGAGCTGGATGAAATGACGGAAGAGGAGAAGGAACGCGAGGCTGAGAAACTTTTCGTCCTCTTTGAGCGTCTGGAAAGGACGGGGGCTCTCCCTAAAGATCAAAATCCTATCAGGAAGGCGTTCCAGGAGGGAAAAATCCAGGGACCGTGAGGACGGTGTGGTATTGAGCCTCAAGATACCCTTGGGCGTTCTTGGGGCAACCTTTGCCACAGCAATGTATGTGTTTACTATCTTACGACTAAGGGTATGGATTTCTCCCTTAATACTCCGAAGTGTATCTGTGTAGGCCTCTCTGGTTAATACTATTAATGCATTGTCTCGAAATTGCGCAGTGATGATGATTGCAAGCCCAAAATGGGCACAAGTGAGGATATGCAGCAAGGGGCAACAAAGGACGCTAAAGAGGAAAAGCTAGTTCGCAGCAATAAAGTAAATGGTTAATCAAAAGTGATTTTTTTCCCCTCAGCAGGGGCAAAGGCACCTGTACGGGCAGAGCCTCCTCTTCCACCTCCTCGTCCGCCACGACCGCCACGACCACCTCTTCCTCCACGATCTCCTCCACGACCACCACCGAATCCGCGATCACCGCCAAATCCGCCGCGTCCCTAAGAGTCAGATTAGCGAACTTGAAACCAAAACGAAGTAGATGCAGTCTTACTCTACCACCACCTCGACCACCACCTCTGCCACCACCGCCACCATTATTGTCCCGGGGTTGTGAGTAGTCCAGCCTGATAGTACGCCCATCGATGTCCTTGCCAGACATGCCCTCGAAAGCTTTCTTCGCGCCTTCCATTTCCTCAAACTCAACGTAGCCGAAGCCCTTGGGTCTGCCGGTTTCACGGTCAGTGGGCAATCTAACATTCGATACATTGCCGAACGAGCCAAAAGCCTCCCAGATCTGGTCCTCGTTGGTGTTGAAGGATTAGATTTCCGACGAATAGGACGGCAGAGGGGCAGAGACAGTGTCTCCGAAAGTTTTAGCCCGTACTTCTTTGCTTCTCTCCTTATCCACGGGGCGTCCCTTGTCGATGTTGACTGGTCTCCCGTCAATCTCTTTACCGTTCATCTCCAGAGCCTTGGCGACGGACGCAGAGTCGGCAAAATGAACATATCCGAATCCTCGAGATTTGCCGGTGTTTCGGTCCATCTGCACA
Source organism: Agaricales sp. HM26-F1 (assembly GCA_002718315.1). Classification (NCBI taxonomy): domain Eukaryota; kingdom Fungi; phylum Basidiomycota; class Agaricomycetes; order Agaricales; species Agaricales sp. HM26-F1. The sequence goes on along the minus strand of NIBX01000115.1, from coordinate 308,137 downwards.
GTAGCTGAAACGACCTCACCGCACGAAGAGAACTCCGAAGCAAGCCAGTCGTTGTCGACGTTCCAGGAAAGCCGTCCAACGAATATCGATTTAATCTCATCGTCAGACCCGTTCGTCGCAGCTTGAACAGGTGCAGCGACTCCATTATCGAGCTTCATTTTCTTGGAGGCAGGTGGAACGGCCTCTGCTTTGCGCTTTGTACCATTGTTTGCTGTGACGGTTGGTCAGAAACAGGTTGCAAGCAAAGTGAGTGACAATTACCAGGAGCGTCTACCTTCATTTCTGAGTCGGATTCATCCTCGGAGTCACTTGAACCGGATGAAGAATCACTGTCGGATGAGGAGGCTGATCGTTTGACCGCTGTGCTTTTCTTGGGTGGGGCTTCTGTTTCGGAGTCTGACGATGAATCTGCATGCACGTAAAAACTTAGCATAAAACTTCAAGAACCAGAACTAGTGACCTGCCAGAAGAACTGTCGCTTGCATGAGGGGGTTTCGCAGTGGATTTTTTGACAGGGGCTGGGGCTACAGCTGCTGATTTTGGTGGTTCGTCGTCGGAATCTGTATTTGAGTACAGTCAGTGAAGGAAATTGCAGCAAGATACCTGAAAATAGGATAGCGTACCAGACTCGCTCTCATCTGAAGAACTCTCATCCGAAGTCCGTTTCACTACCTTGGAAGTGGGAGATAAACTGGAGTCACTACTGTCGTCGTCCTCTGAAGATGAGGAAGCATCCTTCTTTTGCGCTACTTTCGATGAGGGAGTTTTGGACTTCTTAGGAGCAGGCTTCTCGGACTCGCTGTCGCTGCTATCTGAACTGTCATCAGACTTCGAAGCGACTGCCTTGGCGGCAGATTTTGCGCTCTTTTGTGTCTGCAAATGACGGTTATTCGTGAAAATGAGGATAGAAAAATTATTTGAGTACCTTTTTGAGGATCTCTGCTGAAGAAACGACAGCTGCAGATTTTTTGCTACTCGTTTTGGATTTAGAAGCATCGGGCTTCTTGGACGGTGCAGCCTTAGCCTTGGTCTTGGTAGATGGAGTAGCGGCCATGGGTGAAAGGAACAAGACGGAAAACCCGAAGTGTAATAGTGGGACCGGCAATCCCTGCCAAAAAGTCGTGGACGGTTTGTAAGCAATTGTGGCTGATCTTGGCCGCAATCACTAGCCGCCTACACAGTCGACCTTACAGCTGTTTACGGAACCAAGGGCGCGAGCCCATCACTCCGCCACAACTTCATCTTTTGGCAGTAAAATCTTACAACAGCTCTCCTGAGCTCAATTCTCAACGTAATAGAGAATTTCGAGTATCCTCGTACTTGCCTCGTCAGTGCGCAGGGCATGGTGCCGGTCACAATGGGTATATGTTGCGTCAGATGAGGAAAATATTGTTCTAGCTAATGTACACGTACTGTACAGCTGTAGCACGATTTTCTCAAGGCTGAAACACAATAATAATATTCCAATGGTGAGAAATAGTTGCTAGATGGCCTACTGAGTGCCTTGCGAGAAAAAAAACGCGCAGAGATATGAGGCGAAGGTGTGTCGACGCCGTTACGCTCGTCTCACTCATCTCTCTTCTCACCATCATCAGCATGCCTCGCAAACCTTGTCTTCAGCCCATCCGTATCTGATACTCTCCAGATCTGAAGCGTCGAGTTCCTTACCAGTGCTTTGTTCTCAACAAAACCACAACCAAGATTGCAATTAGTCTTGACATGCCACTTCGGGTCGTGCAGCGAGTTCTCGAGGTGTAGAATGAAGTTGGTGATGTGTGCCACAGGAGAGTGAGAAACGGACAGCCTCTGAAGCTTGGAGGAGAGGCAGCCAAGATGTGTATGCTATCTACGTTGCTCGGGACTATTGGAAGTACTGTGCACAATGTAGGTGCGAGTATGTGGTACAAGACGTACGAGGGGATGCTATTGTGTTGAATCACCAGAGATAGTGTTTGAGAGTTCTTAGAGAAAGGTTTACAGTGACATTAAAAGGGAGAAAAGCGATTGTATTAGGAGAGCAGAGAGGTCTGCTTTATATACTGTCTCCTATATGAGGTCACATGACCGCACAGCGGTGATTCGTAATCTACCTTACTAATCTACTAGAGATACTTGTGTATTCTAGAACTTTCCGGTATGTCGTAGTACATTACTCATAAGTTATTTGTCAAAGTATCTACTTGCGTATGATAGCTTCAACAGGCGGCGCAATGAGTGAGCCATGCCTGAGAGCGAATGAGAGCACTTCGCGGATCGCCTGGCTTCAGGTCTGGGTCACAGTGTTCGGCACCAGAGTCGGGAAGAACGGCGTAGTAGGTTCCTGGAATGAGTTTCGTATCGACAATCGTACCGTCAACAGGGCTATGCCAGCGGTGATAATCCTGTGGACTGAGAAACCTTGGTAGATGGTGCCCCCGACGAAGAGCTGAGCTCTCTCATCGCGGTTGAGCATGTCGTAAACAGAGTAGGCTTGTCCCTTGAGCCAAAACTGGTCGTGCGCCTGCACATTTACCGCCCAGCGGTACACGGTAGATTCGCAGGCATTATGAACGAGTGTCTTGTCCTCAGGATTGAGGACTGGCCGGACGCCAGGCTGGAACGCGCGGGTGAAGAACGCGTCCCAAGAGGTATACCCTCGGTTGACAGCGTTGGGATCAGGGCAGACATAGGTTTCATTGAACTTGCTGCGGCCCTTGCCCTCTAAGCTCGCCAGTGCAGGTGGGCTGAACCAGCCCTCAAATCCCGCGGTGAGGGTTTTGCTGGAGTCGGGGCTCATGAGGTATTTACCCCAAGCATCCAACATATCTTTGAGCGCTTTGTTGAACGCCGGCTTGCGGAATAGGTCATACGCTGCATTGGTATTGCTAAGGAGGTCGAAGAGGAGGTACATGGGGATGCCAATAGGTTCCCCCGTTCGTTGTCCTTTCGCGTTCATTGCGACGTGGTATCTGGGAGGCGAGGTGACGACGTCATCAAGCATATGGAGCAGCTGGTCAAGATTATCTATCTGGACGTTATCGAGCATGAGAAAACCGCAGAACCTTTTTAGGGTATAAATTTCACCTGGCTCTCGGGAGAGACTTGAAGGAAGATCTGATCCCAAAGATCGACCATCTCAGGATCGACTGTAACAGCATTCTTGAGCTTTTCAACGATGGCAGTATGAGGAGGGATGGACTGAACATGACGCTGGTTTTCTTCCTGCTTCTTTGCACGTTGGGCTGTATCTCGAAGGAAGTTCTTGTGTATGATGGGATTGGAGGGTATCCAGCCACCGTATCCAGTGAGAGTGGTCGGGTTTATAGACATCACCTGAAGCAGGGAATCAATGATCATCCTCATTGAGTATTGTCGACGTCAGATCGTCTCACCAGAGTACGTTTCTTGAGTCGCTATTTGTGTTGGATGCCCAACCAGGGATGTTGTGAGAAGGATAACCAAACCCTTTTTGTATGACCAGCGAGCGGCTAACCTCTGGCTGGCCTACCATGCGAGGTGCGGAATCGGCTGATGTGCTCTCTTTGGCATGGATTGGAGGTGTATAAGATATGGGTCCGTCCAAATTTCCGGCTTCGGAATGCAGATTAGCTCACTGGCAAGCCCGCAGTAAGCAGAGTACAGTGAGGATCCGCTCTCGGGTGATATGAAACCAATCGTCCACTCAGAAAAATTGTGCTGGCGCTGTTGAGTCTGATGAAAATGTGGACGTTGGTGAGTCCACCAATGAGCCTAAGAGATTGGCTTCCCGTGAGTGTTGTTTTCGAGTACTCGTACAACCCATACCAACGTCGGGCTTCGAAGTAAGCGCCCACAAGGGTCGCTAGTAGAACCTGGAGACATAGTAAAAACAGTCGTCAAAAATTGCCTTGAGTACTACGTCCGCGGTGGGGTTCTCCAGCGAGTGAGTGATTGACGATGAAATAGACCCCTCAGGATGAATTTGCTCAGGAAACCGTGCCAAGCTTGTTTCGGCTGCAAAGTATGGCGACGCTATGAACATGGTTCAGCTACAATCGAATTGTATTCACTGTAAGAAAAGGTATCTCACTACACGGCTCTCAAATCTCAAGAGTCAGATGGATCGAATCCTCCAAGTCCTCCAGACTCAGAGGGAATTCTGGATCTGCTCACAGATCTCGTCGGCGCGATCATCTCGGATATGCTTTGTGTGACGTTGGGATAAAAGCTGTGACCTTGAATGCAAGTTCGACGAGCAAACTGAGAAATATGAGTTTATTAGGGACTCGGAGACGACTGTTGGAAGGAAGTCGCTGAGGTAACATGACCGAGAATCACTTATGGCACGCCTCGGCCCAAAAACCTACCAGACCGTACTACTACCACTTCCTTTACTTCTACCTTGACCTGTCAAGGAGAGTCACTGCGTGTCTTCATTGTTATTGTTTACCACTCAATTTTTTTTTTTACTGGTTTCATGACTCTGAACTCAGCTCTACCATGTCGATTCTCCCTCTTGATTGTTGAGAAACAGGATTGCAGAAGCGGCAAGGTCGTCCGATCCAGGTCTGAGTACCGAGGACCTCATGTGGAAATACCTTGGGGAAACTCCCCTTCTTATAGATTTGAATACGCAACACCCAAAAATACGACCAATCTACGTTCTCTCACGTTTGTACGCATTGGCGAACTCTTCCACTTACCCCATACTCCGATGCGCTTAGTTGGGATACTCCCGTTTCTCTTGTACTGCCTACCTTCAGTAGCCAAGATCAAGCATGTTATGCTCTTCGGAGACTCGTATACCGGTTTGTACATCCCGTCGCGGCCTAAATTGATACTTGGCTGACTGATGCTGTTCTCAGATCAGTCAAGGCAGCACAGTATAGCTAACGGCACGTATCCCGGGAAGGATTATCAGGAAATTTATCCCCCAGTAGGCGTCCTCTGTGATGATTACCCAGCTCACCCGACTCTGACCATACCGCAGGCAGATACGGCTGCAGATGGTGGGTTTCAGTGGCCCTGGTACCTGGGTCGATATGGCGGATACAAAGTCTGGAACTACGCCGTTGGAGGGGCTGTCTGCTCTAATGCGCTCACCCCCCTTTTCGGCAACCCAGATGTCATATCTGGTCAACGAAATTTCTTCGTCCTGGATCACATCGGATCGAACCAGAGGTTGCTACTGGACCCATCCGAATTCGTGGTCATAATCTTCATCGGCACCAACGACATCGGGATAAACTCGTTCATCACTGATTCGCAAGCGGTCAACACTTCTCTGGCTAATCTAGCTGACTGCCAGCTCAATAGTATTCGGCAGCTTGCAGAGCTCGGGGCGCGCAATTTCATCATCAACTCCCTTATTCCTCTTCAGTTGACGAGGCTCTACGCCAACGACAGCTCGCCGACTATATACTGGCCCATAGAACATGATGGAGAGGCTTGGAACAAGCGCGCTTCCAACTTCGTCCATAGCTTGAACAAGCTCTTGAAGGACGGAGCGGAGATCATCAACGAACAATGGTCGTCCTCTGCTCAAGGTTCAGGGAAGAATCGACGCCACATCTCGTATTTCGACACCTATGAATTATTCGAAGAGCTGTACAACCACCCTCGAAGTATTACAACGGCAGTATTCCAGCTAACGTCACCGGACACTGTCATCAATGCAGCGTTCCCACTGACTATCATTTCTGCGGGATGTGAGTAGATAGATGTTTGTTTACTTCTAGCTGATTCTGACGATCGGATCGTTCTTCAGAGGTGATTGCACCCTTGAGGAGAGAGACTCATACATGTGGTGGGATGAGCTACATCCTTCGGAGCAGACAGGTAGAAATCTAGCTGCTGAGATGGTGAAAAAAATTGAGGGGAGGTCCAACTTCTAAGTCCACACGGAGGCCAAGGGCGAGTGCTAGGCAACTAAAATAGTGTTCCAACAACGAGACTTGACCGCAGTCAGCTAAGTGGGTCTAAGGCACTCCTGATCTTCTTGTTTTCATACAGCGCACGGTCGGTTCAGCCTACTGATATCAGTGCCTATCACCAAGAATCCGTCCTTGCATCTAGTGGATGCCTAGAAGTGCTAATTCGAGGCCAAGCCTTGTACCTGATCATGATGTATGATGTCTGGCTTGTACTTGCTAACGTTTAGCGTGTCGGTAGTTTCTGTGTCTGAACACTGAACCTGAAACGCGAGTACTTCTCAGCTTAATACTTCTTGAGAACGCCATGGACTTGAAATTTGCTGTGCGCTCGTTTGTCTTGAGTTTGCAGAGGGATTGTAGAATTGGGAGACGGTCAGCTGATGATCGATGAGCGGCAGAAGTATACGAGATTAAGCGCGTGACCACGTCGGACTTGGAGTACTGATCGGCCGAGCCATTTCGGCGTAGCGTCATGGTCACTCTAGCCCAATCAGATTTCATGTCCGCCTCTTCTCCACCCATGTATGAAAGCAGCAGCTTTTTCCACAGAACTTCCACCATCACCCTCTTCGCCAAGTACCCTCTATGAACGATTCGTCCATTGTCGGGATCCCAGAGGCTTCAGTGTCTTTGCGAGATGATTACTCGCAGGCTGATACCATACTGACTGAGTAGGTTGATTCGTGTGGCCACAAGGTGTCGTGTTGACCTTTTCATCTGCTATGAAGCCGTATAGAAGCTGCTTTGAGGAGGGTCTCAAAGAGGGCTTTGCAGTATGAGTATCAAATGAAGGCACTGGAGGTAAGAGCCTCCCTTCTTCAACTCATTGCTGTCCGTCGTGCATCGATCCCTTGGTTAACGAATGGCTGGTTAGGTCAAGCTCACAGAGAACTTGAGTAATTTTCGTGCAGTCGATGGTGTCCTTCATGAAAGGCTGAACCATATACAAGTGAGTTGGCCTTGTCTCTTCTCAGGGCTTCTCGTTCGTGCGGACTCTGATAGCCACTCTCCCAAGCGTAATTCTAGGAGGGCTGAGAAGGCCGCCAACTCTCATGTCCCAACTATGACCAGAGAGTTGGAAGAATCCCTGGATGCCCTCGAAGAGCTCAAACAGAGTCTTCCGTTGGTGCGATCACAAGTTGCAGACGTTCGGCATGCCTACGATTCCGGTCGTCAGAAGGTTCGTTATCCTCTATCAGTTTTGGCTTTTTCAATCTTCTTTCTTGCTTGCGAGCTCTTTCTATTTATTCTTCCTTTGATTGTCCTCCAAGAAACAGTATGCTTCTTCCCTGGGACTGGGAACCTTCACCCTCTTGAGCTAAGATTTCAGCCCATCATCTTAAAAGCATCTGATATCCTCTGGTGATCCACCCCGCTAACACATGTCTTCTTCCTCGTAGGCTCGCACTCTGATCTCCGACCTCACATGGCTCAACACTGACTTCTACACCCGCTGGCGCAAAATTATCTTCACACCCTCAGTGCCCGTTTCGTCTCGATACAAAGCGCTCATGCGAACTTTGTTCTTGGTAACTAGCTCGATCTGTCTCTGGCTGGCTTGGGTTTCCCTTCGAGGGGTTTATAGGGCTCATAGACAGAGGCTAGTTTGGGGAGAGAGACTTATCTCCTGATATTGGTTAGGTTTTGTCCTTGACTTGGACATTTCTTCGGATCTTTGCACCTCTTACTTTCGTGTAATCGGTGGTGGATGTATCGTTTATGTTGTACTTGTAGGAATCCAAAAAGTAGTAGAATATCGCTGACGCTCCTTTGAATTATCCTCTTTCCTTGATCCTTCTTGTGTTCTCACTTCTAAATTGGCGCTGTGGTTATCTGCGCTAAAGTGTCTGGGTCCTCAATTGCCTGGAGATTCTGCGATTAATATTGAAGTTGCCCCGGCCAATCTTGATGGCCATCGGCAATATTACCACAGCGCCAGGCATGTGTTTGGACACTGACCTCCTCTTAGCCTCAGAGTGCAAGTCCTGTCTATAATATGGCTGATGAACGCCAGCCTCTGCTTTCAAGGTCTTCGACTATCAAAAATCATCTCGAGTCAACGCCCGTATATCCTATTATACACCTTATCCGAGCTGTATGTTCCTTTCGTGTTCAAGTACACCCTCATGACCCTATTGATCTCAACGCGTTCTAGGATGTCATGGTACGAGATTAGTATGTTAGTCTTTGGCTAGGAACTCACTATCATCACGCTTTGACCTTAGAGATTTATTGGTATTTTATTCCTATCTTTACTTTTTGTTCGTTGCATTCATGGGTCTGGTAGATACATCCTTGACCTACGAGGCTGTACGTCATACTACCACTGCGAAACAACTTTACAGGCATACGCTGATAATCCCATAGCTCACAGCGCCAGACCTCACCTACACCCTCATCCGGCCTCTCGTGGAGAAGTACACGGCGATGCAACACGCTGGCAACATGTCTGTCGTCTTCTGCCTTCTGGTCAACCGCGTCTACTTCCTGCGAGATCAGAGTATGGGTACCGCCCCATCTCGCGGTCTCGTGCAGAGCTCTGCGAGATTCTGGCAATACAGTGTCTGAGGGATTATGGGAACGAGATTCTCCAGCTTACGTTGGCTCTCACCACGACATGGCCTGTGTATGCTGGTGCTGATCCTGCATTGGTAGAGAGAGCGCGAGAGGAGATGGACGACGACTTGGAAGATAGAATCGGGAACTCGATAGAAATGGCGATTTTGGGAAGGGCTAAGCGTTTTATCAAGAGCTCATCGTGTCAGAATGTTATTGACAGTATATGGAGGTATGTGTTCCTGGATTCCATAGTCTTCTAATACTCATAACTGTATTTTTTTGCAGCGGACGATGCGTCTATCAGGCTGAGAGTAGCCATTCCTTCCTCGCAGACGTATGCTGGTTGCTGTGTCTCTTGGATTACATGATCTGAAAACGTGAGACCTTCCCATAGACATATAAACGAACGCCGATACATTTCTACGACGCGCACAAAGGTAGCTCTGGTGACTCTTTCGTTCCATGCCTAGCTGACTTGGACCAGCTCCCCTTCTGGATCACTACAGGTGGGCGATTTGTTACTCTCTTTAGGCAACCAAGCGTAACACTGATTAATTGATCAGACTCAAAGTCCCCGCCATACGCTCTGTCCTGGAATATCTCAAGTGCGTCAACATCCTCGCTCACCAAAGGATTTTAGTACTTAAATATCGTTGATAGCTTCCTCATACTCTTTGTGTTGTTCCTCATTGCTATTGAAACGAACGAACAAATCAGGATTAATGTTGCAGAGGCCCTATTTATGGTCTATGCTCTAGGATTTTGCTTGGAAAAATTGGCTGCTATGCAAGAGCATGGCATACAAGGTGTGAGCTCTCCCTCTCTCATAACAAATAATGCGCCTCAACGGAGTTAAGTTTACTTCAAGGGAACCTGGGTCCGATTCTCATATTATTTGCTAGCCACAGACTAACATCCCACTTTAGAACGGTTTCGATTTGGCCTTTGGTGCGTATCTCTCGTCCCTTCAAATTAAGAAAATACGATCCCGATTCCAACTTCAGTCACAACGTACCTGATATACGCCTCTTTGCGAGTTTACGGAGTCTATTGGCACCGTCAGTGAATTAATGGCAACTCTTCCCTCAACACTCACTTTCAGCATCTTCCCCTTCAGATCACTGGGCACGAAAAGCAGGGATCGACTCGCTGGCGATAATAGCTTGCTTGATGTTTCCCCGGTAGGGACACCCACCCAGCTGCTTTCTCGCTCCTGGCTACAACTGGAATTTCTACAGGCTGGCATTTGTGACGCTACGGAACAACTTGATGGTCCTGGCGCTTCGAGCCATGATGATGCAGTTTTTGGTGCTGATGCTGATCTCAACATTCTGCTTCTTGGGATTCTTTTACGCTTTGTGGATGTAAGCTCGCGACTATCCTTCAATTGTGGCTGTATCTCACTCTGTCATCTCCAGTTTAGGGAGAGCTAAAGGGTAGGCGGCCTGATTGTTTCTTTCCTCGGCTGTGTATGTGAATGACCTCCTCCATCTCCTAGATTTTCCGCTGGGTGAATACTTTTCTGAGTCGTAGCGTTGCTTCGATACTCACCTATATGCAGCACAGTGGGCTGGTGGATGCTTGATCTATACTTCGGGCTGGACGCCACGGGCTTCGCTATGGCTAGTCAGTATCCTCCCCCCTGGCATTCACATGGCGACTAACACTTGTTTCTCAGCAACGTTTCACGAGATCCTCGGTCCTGTCCTCCTGGTAACCTACGCTTGCCTCAGCAATACTCTTCTACTCACAGGTATTACCTACCCTCTATGGTATTTGGGCTGCATTTGACTGGATCCTCAGTTTTGGTATCCGTGAGTCAGAGGTCCGCTAGCGTACTGATCTCCGCCAAGCTCCATTCTTCTCTAGATTCTGTCCCATACATTCTCAACTATTAATGAGGACGCAGAGGCGGAGGCAAGTGCTCAGGTGCTTTGATATTCTTATCTGTTAACGCGCAGTTTTTTCTAGGCTATGTTTCGTAAAGCTGTCTCTACCATTGAAGGGTGAAATCCTTAGTATCTAAACTTTATTCACAGCCCAGCTGATGAAATCATTGCAGGGTGAAATCGGACGCACTCTTCTCTTACCAGCCCCCGATTAATCTCATCGCTCTCCTTATCATGTTTCCTGCGAGTTATTTGCTGTCGCCGAGGTGGTTCCATAAAGTCGGTTCTCGAAGTACCTCACTCATCGAGTTTTATTGACGAAATCTGCAGGTGAATGTTTTCATGATTCGGTACGAAATCTGTATTATCGCAATGATACGCACCAGTTTGACTTTCGCTGGTGCAGCCTGACAAGCTTCCCAATTTTACTGATCATTGCTTGGTATGAACGACAAGTGAAGAGATCCGGCTCGAAAAATTTCTTTGAAGCCATAGCAGACACCCTAGAGACCATGTTCGATCTTCTTCCAAGAATATGAAGCGCATGAGTGCGTCTTAGCTTTCTCCGACGGTCCATTGATCTAATTGTGTGCATTGCAGCTTTGTTCGATGGATTAGCAGGCTACGATTCTGGAATAGACGCAGTAATATTCTTTCCTGATTCATGATTCTCTTCAGCATTGACAGACACATTATCAAGGTCTTTGAGCTTGAGGAAGAGTTCAACAACACTGCCCTGGACACAGAAGAGTACACCCCTGCCACAGGGATTGATCCCCCCTTGCCCACGGTATCTTCTAAGTCACAATCACCTCGTCCTCCCAAGTCGCCTTTGCCCAAGATCGTCGAAAATTCAGATGACTCGTCACCACCAGCTCCAATCCAGGAAGACTCAGCTCAAGCAATCAACAAGCAGCCTTTACATCCACCTCCAACTTCGTCAACCTCTCCTCCTGCTCGCTTCAGTGCTCGAACTCGAGCGAAGTCCATGATGCATCCACCTGCCAATAGGCCGGAGGTTCCTTTGAATCACAGCCCACCAAAAGACACGTATGGCGGCATCGGTCCTCATCGTCGAGTGACATCTCTCCTGAGTCGCGGGCAAGAGGCCGTACAAACATTCACAAGCCCTTTGGCCCAGATCTTCCAGCCGCTCGTCATCGACGATTTCCCAGAAGAGGACACGAGTTTACCGACTGCGACTAGTCCGGGGCTAGCACCTGTCATTGAGGACTCGGAGTTTGACCTTCCGGCGACCGGAATAAGTTATGGCCCAGCTAGTCGTCGGTTGTCCACCATACAGCGCTCGCCTACAGAAACTCCAGTGGCACTGGGATGGCCCAAAATACGAAGAACAAGCGAAGGATCTTCGTCAAGTATAGGGTTGGACACTGCGAATCAGATGCTATCACGTAGTCCAGAATCGATTGGAGCTGGAGGAGATGAAGGCGAAGGTAATAGGCATCCGAGTTTGACACCACCTATTGAAGAGGAGGGCGAGGACAATCGGAATGACGTACTCTCCAGAGTAGGGGAGATGCAGAGGCAGATGGAGCAACTGCAGCGGCAGACCCGAGAGCTGCAAGGACAGACACAAGACCTCCTGGAGCAACTTGCAAGAAGCTTGAAGAAAGAGAGTTAGACACACAACATTTCTAAATATCTTCTATATAATGATGAGTTTTCCTGGGTAGTTATATATCTTGGATGTTGTTCAGGTAGGATGTAGATTGCATTGACATTATGGTATCAGATACATTCTTGCTCAGATCCTGCCACCCATTGGTATTATACTATCTTTCTAGAGCGCAGATCGGCGATTTGCTCTTCGCTGTAGCCGAGTTCTTGCAGTACCTATGGAATCGTTAGACCTTGAAAAATTATGCTTGAAATTACATCTCCACCTCAGAGGTGTGCTGCGAGAGCCATGGTGGGGGCATCCGAATGGGCATCCGTTTCCCGTCGTAATTGACCGCTGGTGAGACTAGCTTAATCGTACCAGCTCTGGGATGCTGCAAGAATGTCAGGCAACCTTACGATGAGAAAATACATGAATGGAGAACTCACTTCGACTTCCGAAACGATACCCCTTGCAATCGCCTACAAGGTTGTCATGAACAGTCCAACATAAATTTCATCTGCCCTTCCTACCTGAGGATGCTCGAAGGTTTGTTTGATATTGTTGATCGGGCCGAAAGGTATCCTAGTATACTTCGTTGAATCCTTGGGATGTGTACAGGATAACGAACGCGACCTACCCGAGTCCCGTCAGCTTCTGTAACCAATGATCTCTTGGCTGCTCGAGGAGTGCGTCTTCTATTATCTTAACGATTTCTTCTCTGTGAGCCACCCTTGCGGCGTTAGTACTGAAGCGAGGGTCCGTGGTTAGTGACGGTTGCTGGAGGATCTCGCGAGCTAATGTGCCGAACTAGATACGGCTCAGGGACACAACAATTAACAGAGGCAGTTATAGCAAACGCGTACCTGCTTATCGTTCCCTACACCAATCATAATGTGACCGTCCTTGCACGGGAAAACCTGGTAAGGGACGACGGACATGTGCGCTGTCCCTTGCCGTGTCGACTCTTGGCCCGCAATGAGATAATTAGATGCGACGTTGGCTAGACCCGCAATCTACAGGACGATAGGAATGAAAAGAGTAGTTCTAGTTCGAGTCAGACGTTCACGAAAGACTGACTTGACTGTCGAACAAATTGCAGTCGATCCAAGTACCCTTCCCGGTCTTATGTCTTGCCAGCAAAGCGGCGAGAATAGCACCGTGGGCATACAGACCGGTTGCAATGTCTGTCGAGGCAACTCCGACCTTACAAGGAGGACCATCAGATTCACCCGTTATGCTCATGAGTCCAGCTTCAGCTTCGACTATAACATCATAACCAGCAGCTGTCCGGTAGGGTCCAGTCTGACCGTAACCTAGATAACCAATGTGAGTTCGAGGGTGGATAGACGAAACCTCATGGGCACGTACAGACCTGTGACTGAAACGTAAATCAACCGCGGGTTGATCTTCTTGCAATCATCGTAACCAAGTCCCATGGCCGCGAGCTTGCCAGATATGAAGTTCTCGACGAGGACGTCGGATTCACGGATGAGTTTATGCACTATCTCGAGACCCTCAGATTCTTTGAAGTTGACAGTGATGGACCGTTTATTCCTATTAACTGCAAGGAAGTATGCAGACTCTGGTGGGAGATGCGCGGCTTCCTTAGGTGCATCCTTGATCAATGGTGCGGCAGGAGGATTCCAGGTCCCTGAGAGAGTGAGGTTATTGATGAGTGCTGTTGGTTGCGGGAAAGTCACACGAACTAGTGTCATCCCCCCGGAATACCTCCTCAACCTTGATGACATCTACGCCCATGATCTTAGCATACTAAAAGGTAAAAGAAGAGAAGAAGTGAGGATGCCGAGCTTACCGGCGCCCAGGTCCCCCAAAAGCATGGTTGTGGTAGGACCAGCAAGTACTCGAGACAGATCAACGACCTTTATTCCAGATAAGGGGAGTGTTGTACGAGCACTGAAGCTGGAGTTGTAACGATATATCTGTGCATAGCGCAGTATCGAGCTAGTCGCAGGAAAACGAACAAACTGAAGTAGCCTACTGGACATGGTGTGGGGGAGTTTGATCCAAAGGCGACGCGGTCACGTGTATGTGATCTCTCCTAACTTCCTCCTAACTTCCTCCCGCCTTCATCTGGCGACCAGCTGGCTGCCACCTGGATCCCAGTGGATCCCAGAACAAAACTAGCTTCTCATCGCCCTAGAGAATGTTTCCTCTTGAAATATACTCATCCACTGGAAGTCTCAATGTATTCCTAGTCGCAATGAACGTTGATGCATACAAGACTCCCTTACAATATGTTCAAGTTCCCATTGTTCCTCTCTATCTAGAGTCTCTTGTTTGCCGATATAGACATGTATTGTACTCTGATGATTCATCAAAGCTCAACTCTCATCCAATTACTACGAGCAACAACCTCTGAAGCTTAACCTCATCTTATCATGCCTCGAGCTAACTCTTTCGCAGAGGGTACGTACGCGATTATGTCTCGTTAACAGCAGTTAGCTTGGGCTGACTTACCGCAGTATTTATAGTGGATCCGGGCAACCGTCACAGGTTGAGATGCACCCTCTGCCACAAAGTAGACTGGAAGGACTCCGGCAGATCAATGAAACGCTCCTATGCACGAGTTCATCTGGCTTCCAAAACCCACCAGTACAAATTGAAGGTTGAAGAGGGAAGGCGCGAAATTGAAGTGGAACTGGATGCATATGTATGTGGTTGATGAGCTCTTATTACTTATACTCAACAATTCGAAATCCAGCTGAAAGGTCACGGTCCCGACCCAGCCGCAGTTGAGAAACGCCAGGAAGAGTGCCGCACGCTCTTGGAAGCTAAAGTCGACAAATATGGTCTTAATCAACTCTCTAAGGGTGCGACCTCTTACATCGTTTCATTTCACGAATTCAGAGCTGATTTCAGTATGCTGGCACAGAACTGCAGAATGAATACCTGAATCTGCTAGTCAAATTTGAGTTGTCAAGGATGGAAGATTGAGACTCCGGCTGTCGTCGATTTCTAAGAATTCTAGTTTAACATTCAGGCCGTCCTTTTGTCCTGTGACGATAGATATGATAGTTCGCTCCCAACATCCTATGAACAGAAAAATCTAGGTTGGACTCCTTCAGGCGATATACAGAGGAAGCCAGGCACGGTCAACCAGTGCAAGTCAGAGTGACGTTTATGCTGGTGTCCGCATCGAACCCAGAATGATCCAACAAGGCAAAAGTGTACTCTCCAGTTTCTAACACCCATTCATATTTCCGATCTAAGGTGTGCAGGAATCTGTCCACCTCCAATTCCATTGTTACCCTCTTGCTCTCTCCGACCTCGAGATAGGTGCGAGAGAACGCAACGAGCTGTTTCATAGGCTTCGTGGTGGTAGACACGCGACGAAGGAGGTACACCTATCAATATGCATTAGATACTGAAGTCCGAGGACAAGAGAGATTCGAGTTGGCCTACCTGAGGAACATCACTGCCAGCAATATCGCCCTCGTTGGTGATGGTGACATGGAATTTGATTATCTCACCCTTGGCGAATGTGTACGACCCCCCCGTAGAAGAAGCATTAAAGTCTCGTCTACCAAACTTGGTGTACGATAAGCCATATCCAAAAGAGTACTGTATCTATAAATCAGTTGATAGCTCCAAACCGACAAACTATCAAACAATGACCTGAGGAAAGGAGAATATGTCGGTGTAGTTCCTTGCATGGGCGGTGAATTTGTAACTGTTTTACCAGTCCTATTAGTTTAGAGTGCATAGGGATCTAAGCGAGCACCAACTTGTAATATGTAGGAAGTTGACCCTCGTGTCGAGGAACGCTAATGGGTATCCGGCCACCAGGGCTGACCACTCCAAATAGAGTATCTGCTATTGCTTGACCACCCGATTGGCCAGGGAAGAACTGCTCGGATTCGATTCAGCCAGGTTCCCTAGGCATTAGTGAAGCTAACTCACAGTATTGAGCACCGCCGAGGATTTTTTATAGTATTCCGGAATAGCGAAAGGTCTACCGCCCTGAAGGATAAGAATGACGGGCTTTCTCAGCGCAAAGATAGCATCAGCTAGGTTAGCTAAGACATGGGATCATGAATCAACCTCGCAAGCATGGGGTGTGAAGAATCGTAAATCGTACTTTGATTTCGAGAGAGCCCGAGTGTTGCCCGGTCTCCGCTCTCGCCATCGCTGTTCCAGTTCGCGCCCACGGCAAGGAGGATAACATCCGCACTCTTAGCCGTTTCGGTAGCCTAGGAAGAGAAGTAAGCCGTGATGCAAATTCGACGGGTCAGCCGGCTTACCTTGCCCACCGCGTCGTTCTGGTCAACGAGATTCCAGAAGAGCTGGACTTCTGCATTAACAGAGTTCACATTGGCGATCTGAAGAATGTATGAAGGGAAGAAACGTAAGCTTGTATGGATGATCTCACCTTTTGATACAAGTTCAGAGCAACGAACTTGAGCTGTATATGGTACGTTTGTCCCTTCTTGAAGGTGAAATGGGCACTCCCAGGCGGTGGTATGGTGGCATTCACAGTACTATAAGGGAGAGGTTGAATATTGCCTAAAATACTGCTGCTCACTCCGGCACCTCCAATTCTCACCATCGTCTGCCCATCGACGATCAAGGTCGCAGAGCAGTTTTCAGAAACAGCTACTCCTAGGAATCCATTGATGTCGGAATCTGTGGGAGAGATGAGATCTCCTTCCCATATGACGGAGAAGTTGTTTGAAGGGAGGTTGAGGGGAGGGTAAAGACCCCAATCGAGGTTAGGTCCTTCCGTTTTGGTAAGAATGGGGGAGGAAAAGTCAGGGGAGGCGAAGTATGTTGCATGGAGCCCTCCAGGCGTGCCGTCCACCGACATGAGATAAGTAGGAATACTGTACTGTGAGTTGTACAGCCCTGTCAGGAGTATCACTCAGTGACAAAAGATGAACCGTATTGGCCTGGCACATACAGCTATTTGCACCCCAGCTGCTCACTAGTTCTACATCGGGTGAATTGCCTTCCAGCCATTCTAGAACACCTTGCCTGATCGTGCTAGCATTTACAGTCGGTGTTCCTCCCCACGACCCTGTGTAATCACCATAATTCAGAGTATCACCAAATGGGCCGATCAGAGCGATTTTCTGAATGCCTTGTCCTTTGGGTCTTATAGGGAGGCTGTTGTTCCTGTTTTCAAGTAACACGATAGACTTTCTTCCTGATTCTAGCGTAAGGGGAAGATGCTGCAGGACGAGCTCAGAAGAGTTCAGCAAGGGAGATATATACGGATCGTTGAACAGGCCCAAGTCATATTTGACCGACAGTATTCGTCGGGCATGCGAACGTATGGTCGAAGCTGAAACCGTCCCGTTTGCGACAAGATCGAGAGTGGCCTAAGCGGATGGAAGAGATGCCAATGAGCTACAGCATCGAATATTGGAGAGAAAGTGAGATTCACGCTGCGGTATAGCTCGAGGTTGTAATCATAGAATTGCAACTGGCCACCCGCGTTAAACCATTGAGCAATTGTATCAGCTGGCGAGGTCGAAACTCCATGTCGAGTTTGTAGCATGAGCATTCCTACCAGCTGTAGGATTAATAATGTCGGAAAGATACTGGTGAATCATTGCTGACCTGTGTCGTCGGCCATAACGAACCCTACAATAGTATATCAGAATACGGAAGTCGATTCCTGAGCAAGGGTTTTCATTACCATCATAATCCCATTCTTCAAGTGCATCATACAGTAGAGGGTGAACGTGGGCTGGTATTTCATCAAGTTCGTGGTATGCCCTGAGCGGCGTTGAGATAACAGATAAGCAGCTGAGAGGGCCAGGAAACAAACATCATCACGCCTTTTACGCCTCCGAGATCCACAGCGGCTTTGAATGGAACAAGCATTTCCTCCAACACTTGACGAAGCCCACGACCCATGAAGGGCGCTGCATTGATACCTCCTCTTGGGCTACCATGCGCGGCGAAGTGCTACCAGGAGTGGCTTCGATCAGTCAAGGGAGATTCGAGAAGATGCCTTAGATTCCTACCTTCATAACTGGAACCACGGCATCTGGATCGGAGTGTGACCCGTTCTTGGAGAGTCCAGAGGAGAAAGCAACACCCATATGAGACGTCAATATATAATCCTCTCCCCAGTCCTCTATCAGAAGTAATCAAGCATTGGATTTAGCATGCTTATGGCAAAACTTTCTTACCTTGAACTCTTCCCCACCTAGGCTCCTTCGCTAAATCAAGAACAGGTGCCAGACAAGCATGTATGCCAATAGACCTAGCCTCGGATCCAATGGCTCTGCCTACACGATGGATCAACTCTGTGTCAAAAGTAGCCCCTAGACCAATAGCCTGGGGGAACACTGAATTGCGGTTGGACTTCACGCCGTGCAAACACTCTCCAAGTTGCATAAATGGAATAGGCAGTCTGGATTTCTCTAGGTTCAGCTTCTGAAGGTCATTGTATTGTGAGGTGTTGGTCGGATACCTGTCAAAAAATTGGTTAGCTGGATAAGTTTCCCCAAGCCTTATGGGGTTCTAACCAATCATGCATAACACCAACGCCAGCATCTGGGGTAGCTCCGAGTGCAAAATCTAGGGCAAGCATCCACCAAGGATGAAGAATTGAGGCTGAAAACATTTCCTCTCGATATGATGGCTTACCATACAAAGCGTTATCGGAATGAGGCCCAATGATATTGTCTGCGAACATGAGATGGATCTGATGCACTGCAGAGGCAAAGGGGGTGAGTGAGTCGAAGGTCTGATTCATCAAAGATGTTACCTTGCTCTGACAAAGTCATACTATCCACCAACTCGTCGAGGAAAGCATCTTTACTCGCCTTCGCAGCTCTGACTTCTTGGGTAGCGTAAGCAGCTTGCTTTATAGGAGACACACGTAAAGCATGGGCACAATCGTAGGACCATGACACAGCGATGGAACACAGGAGATGCAGTATCACGGCTCGACCCATTCGAAATATCAAGTAGCCTGAAAGACTCGCCGTCAAGTAACAAGAACTTGACTCCCAGCTGCCCACTCTTTATATGTGATTAAGAGGGAATGTCCACCTGACTACTCAATTTGAGCCCGAAGCACATCGGGCGGGTTTGCTGAATCCTAGAGCCGCACCGTCGGGTAGAGATACAGAAGGACCGGAGAAGCAGTTAGTAGATACCGAACGTCTTCCCATGGGTGGTTTGGGAGCATGACATGACGAGACGGAATGCGGTCCGTCCTCTCGGCCACCTGACGAGTCGATTTGTCCTGGCATCGACACCCAGATGCAACCTAAATGTCGAATTAAAAAGTAAGTAGAAAGAGCGACAAAAGTGTCAAACGAAATGGCATTCATGGTGGAAGAAACGAATCGGAGTACTGAGCTGACGAAGCTGCAAACGAAAGTTTGAGGTGTCACACGTGACCGCGAATCTCAGTCTGGGGTCATTATTCTCGCATCTTTCTGAGTTTCCCGGATTGAGAAAGAAGGACTGATGCTAAAACGACAGCGATCGAGGAAACACTGAGTAGCTAAGTGGTACAGAAAGCAGAACCAAAATGCAATAACATCATAAAAAGAAATACTTTACGAAGAGAACGACGCCAGTGCGCACTATATTGCACCATCTCGGACCTAGCAATGGTATTGTGAATATTTATTTTGATTATAGGCAAAGAAAGGGTAGCAAACCTTCTGCATGAAGCCAGAGACTCGCCCAATATCAATGATGGCTTTGTCGCTATCAAGGGCTATCAACAGGCCCTCTACAGACTACAGAGCGGCGCAATCAATTCACCCGTATACCCGTAGAGAACAGTGAACCACAAACCTCTTCCACCTTGTCAATCGGCAGTCCCGTACACATCGCTACGATCTTCTTGAACTGGAACTCCTTGACCGCGCTCGACCCCTTGAGATTCTGCAGTCGGATCTGCAGAAGTTTGTCTAGACGGTCTTGCCATAGTTTCATTCTCCTCAGACGAATAAGATCTGCGAGGAGGTCTTGACCCTGGGGAATAGGTGGGTCCACATCAAAATTAAACGAAACCTCTACGTCAGGTGCAGCCCCAGACCCAACGGCGGTGGATGCAGGTCCCCGATGTGCGAACGCAGGGCCTCCGTCGTCATCTAGGGGCACATCAGTGTGTACATTTCCATTCACCTGTTCGCGCTCTGAACTACTGGGAGCGCGTCGACCGGTCCAATCAAATGTGTCTTCTTCTTGAAGAGCCCGTTCAATATTCTTGACGCGTTGCATGACTTGATCCAACTCGGCGCATTTCTTCTGCCACGCGTTCATTTGTTTCCGCTGCTCTGAGAGCTCTCGGGTTGCAGCGCGGAGGTGACGTTGGTTGACGTCGAGTGCATCTTGCTTGGCTTTAAGTTCGCTTTGGAAGTCCATGGAGAGCGACTGGATCATTGCTGTCATATCTGCGCACGATTTAAGTACCTGATCTAGAAAGTACAGCCGCCTAACAATACTTACCTGCTACAACGTCTTGACTCTTCTGCACAGGTATTGGAGGTCCTGTCCGAAGGGTGGACATAATATCATCAACCCGTGGACCTATATTCAATTCCTCGATTCCATCAAAGGTTAGACAAGGTGAACAACCACAAAAAGCATCAGCGCTCACTTCTGTCTCCACACCAAAATCACCAGGTCGTAAGCCAAGCTTATTCGGTAGAACCCTGTTAGCGCCAGTCTCGATGAGAGTCTTCACCAATCCACGGTTTCCTACTCGAGCAGCAATATTCAGTGCGGTATCTCCATGTTCATCTTGTAGATCTAGAAGCCCGCCATAGCTGAACCCTGCATCCGCTTGATTCTGCGCTATCCACTTGAACACCTGGTCTAGATAATACCGAGACGCTGGAGCTCTCCCTTTGACGCCTGCAAATGAGGATATGTGATGCAGAACCGACCGCCTCGAGGTATCGATAGTGAGTAATGTTGTATGGAATATGTCTAGCAGCGCGGTGAAATTCAAGAGGGTGAAGGGAGGTGTGGATATGCATGCGCGGATGAGGGGCGTTTCTCCATTGTAATTTCCACGGTCGATGTCGGCGCCTGCCGCTAATAGTGCGGTACACAGGCTTGGCCGTGCCATGGAAGCAGCGAGATGAAGAGCGGTGTGCCCGTGCTGATCCAGAATAGCGTCTACTTCTGGTATGCCTGGGTCCTCTTCTCCTTCAGGCGTTTGTTCCGCAGAGAGCTGCTTCAAAGCCTCTAAGACGGCCGACGTGTCGTCCTTCTCTAATATCAGGTGCAGGATATTGATCTTACGGGGGTCTTTGGAAGCCGCAGTAGGGTCATGGTGCCGTGATACGTTCGGTCGTGTAGAGAGTTTGATACTCGAGTTGGGCAGCTCTTGGCTTGGGGGAAGAGCAGGAACCTCTTCGGTATCAGAGTTTGTTCGAGCGCGTTTGGTGGGAGACGGCATGTCTATTGTTGCTGCGTCCATGTCGACATCGTCCGGGACGTTCTCAGGGATGGGATCTTCTCCTTCGGTATCTGAACGCTGACGTTTGAGAGAAGGTTGGCCAGGTGGAGGGGTTTGAGAATATGGTGATTGAGGATTTGGTACGGGTGAGCCGGTCGCTGGACGACCGGACAGACCAGATGTTGACGGTGTGAAGAGGCCTTGAGCACGGCCTTGAGCTAGAAGACGCATGGCGGAGCCAGGCAAAATAGGTGGTGCTGAAGGATAAGCGATTATTGAGGGGTTGGATCAAATGAGTAGCTAGACGCACCACCAGCAGAGAGCGGCCGCGGGGAAGAAGTGCCTGGGGGGACCGCTGGTAAAGCTGCAAAGCTGTTTGCAGCAGGGATAAAGTCGAAAAGAGGTGCGAGCTGAGGGGTCACACCGTATTGAGCTGCGAGTTCACGACCTCGCTCAAGGGGAATCCTAGGTCACAATGAGTAGAGTGATCGGCGGTTGAAGTAAAAGATAGGGCAACACATACCAAGTGCCTTGATATTTACCGTAGCCACCTTGAACAATTTCGTGTTTTCCAGGTAGAATATCTTTCTCTAAAATCTTTGTGCGACGGCCTTTGTCGATCCCGGCGACTTTGAGGATTTGAGTCGCGTTCACGTATGAATCAGACCGTCGTCGCATAACAGCTATTCCCCTGACCATGCACTCATAGACCTATGGCGCGAATGAACATTGAAAGCAGATAAACATGAATATCATTATACCTGAACAGAAGAATAGACAGCATTGTATATTTTCACTGGAGCGGCCTGTCCTTGAGTGCGAGGCGCCTGCATTGGCGTAGGTCGAGGGGGAAGAGCGCGTCGCGAATCACGCGTTGCAACGTCCTACAGTCACGATCACGAGCTTTTTTGCCATCGTTCTTCAATCATCGACGAACTCTTCCCACTATTCAGGTTCAACAGGCTGTATTTCAGTATGAGCAAAAGTGAAGATACGCAAGGCATAAACCAGTCACTAGACTAATCTCTATTCGTGCCGTGCCATTCCCAGGGGTATGAGTCTATGACTGCGTGTACACTACGGCATGACAATGACAAGCCATAGAATCAGACGATTCTGCAATATTGGGCAATCCTCCCGCTTTACGGCAAACATAAGTCCATCTAAGGCCGGAAGGCTTCGTTGGGGACATCTAGTGCTGATTTATGGTGATTACTCTGATTATTTATTGCATTTGTACAGCGACAAGTCGATGCTTACGCAGTTACGCCGGCTCTACAGGCATAAGTGGCTGTGCATGACATGGTTATGCAACCGCTTCGGCCGGAAGAGATTCGTCTTCACTCATTCTGTCCAGCCCTCTCATGGCCGACATGATTCGTCCTGCTGTGCCTTGTTATAAATTATACCGCCGTCAAGAGAAATACCATACCCATCCTCTCCCGACCTTCACTGCTCATCATCACATCTCATGTTAGGACATAACCCATATCATTACTACTGGCATCGTGCGTACCACCGCCGTCCATCACGGCTCTTCTGGTTCGCTATAGGCGGTTTAGCCGCTACATGGTACTTCAAAGCCAAAGAGTCGTGTTATGCTAGCCGGTACTACGGCCATTGCTACCGCCCTCCCATTCAACCTCATCAACTCCCGGAGGATCGAAGCTCCATTACTCACACGATCAATAACATACCGACTCCGGACTCAGATCTCTCAAAGGATGCCCCTTCCAACTCCCGCTGGAGCTTTGGACACAAATCTGGCTCGTCTTCGTCCCCAGAGCCATGGAGCTTCGGATCTCAGAAGCAGTGGACGAGGATAAGGCTAGATTCGCTGCGATGACCCAGCAAGCTACCGATGCCGCGAGTATCCGCATCACCTTACTGCCTCCCGCTTGTAATAATATTTCGTTATGATACAGATGACAGATTTGTCAGAGGCTACTCTCGATAACATCCTTTCCACTGTCGAGCATCTTAAAGTGGTACGTCCAGATCCCGCATACTTTCACTTCACTGCACCTCACATCGAGCAAACGCATAGAAATTGGCACAGCAGAAAGCGATTCGCGAAATGCAGCGCAAGGAGCTCGATGAGAGACTCGAGCAAGAGAAGAAAGAACAGAAAGAGCCCATACGCCGTGTCTAATTTATCTTTATCTATCCCTCATAACCCCCACTTTTCTGATCATGTACAAAATTCTCATTCAACGCATCACTGCTTTCGATTGCTTTCCTTATCACATCTCACTCTCGTTCTGGCATCTTTTCATTTCCCTATCTCTTGTCTTCTCATCCCACCACCCCCAATATAATTCGTGACACCTCCTTCACAGACATCACACCGAAAGTGTTCCACTTCTTCAGCCTCGTGTCATGGATCCGATCGTCGTAGTCATCCAGCTGGCACAACCGCTGACTGCTGTGCTTTTATGGGCTTAAGCCCGTAAATCTAACCCTGCTCAAATGAACTCCCTACACACTCTAGCCTCGTGGTCCTCGCGAAGGAGACACTGCTTGCTAACAGACAACAGCACCCTTCCGAAGGCGCAGCCTCGCCGATGGTGCCCAACGCTGCAGCCTGCCCCCAACGGAGTTTATAACTTGGCTTCGTCCCACCACCTCCCAGCAAAATACATCCAGTGAATCTCTTGTGGCACGAAACTCTTCCTTGCTGAACACCCGCCAGTCTTGCGAAACGATGACACGCTGCACCGATACTCCTTCGGATGTCACCCTCGACCAATTCACAGTCCTCAAGCTGTTGGACAAAGGACAAAGAGGAAAGGTCTATCTCGTCCGCGACAATGCCGAAAAATGCTTGCGTGCTCTAAGAGTCGTCCCAAGGGTTTGGACGAGTGCTTGTTCGGCAGTGCAGAGAGAGCAAGCGGTTCTGAGATATATCTTGGATTTGCAGCTGCCGTTCTCCGCTCGGATGAAGGCTAGCTGGTACGACGATAGTTATTTCTATGTCTTGACAGTGAGCCTCCCTTTTCTTCGTTGCGTTGCGATTCAAGCTAATTTTGTACAAGGACTATTGCCCTGGTGGTGAGCTAAGCCTGGAGCTTGCTCGGAACAGGAAATTCGACGAGGACCGAGTGACGTTCTACGCAGCCCAGTTGGTGAGCGACTTCAAAGATCTAAACCTTCTACACTGCGTCTTTTCTGACCGGATCGCTCAGGTCCTTGCGCTTCAATCACTCCATGAAGCTCGCATAATACACAGAGCACTCTCCCTGCAGAATATCCTTGTGGACGCTGAAGGAAATGCCATCCTTGCTTCTTTCGCTTCTGCCTATTCCTTCGCAGATGACCTTGATGGCGCGAAGCCTACGACGGATGAAAGGGTCGGAGTCCCCCACTACATGTCTCCACAAGTCCATGACGGCGTGGACTACTCGTACGAGGTCGACTTTTGGTCACTCGGTGTCGTGGTGTACCAGATGCTCACAGGACGAGTGCGTGTTTCTCATTACAACCTGTGCTCATATATTTGCTCATCTATTCTTCGTAGCTTCCGTTTGGTAACGATCTTAAAGCTCGGGATCCCTCCTTGCCCCAACGGATCAAACAAGAATCTGTCTCCTTCGGCCAAGCAGACAAGATTTCTGACAGCGCAGGTCGCTTCATACATCAGCTATTAGAGAAAGACCCAGAGAAAAGACTCTGCTCGATAGCTCAGATCAAACATCACCCTTTCTTCGCCTCAATGTAAGTCGCGGACTTACTTGGCACGAAGTCTACCTGCCTGTACGAGACTCAAAGCTGACGTTAGTATGTTGACAGAAAGTGGGCCGATATCGAGAATCGTTCGATGCTGACCCCGTGGGTTCCTGCCGCGCCGAAGGATCCAGCACATCCCCTTCGCGTCATACCTGAAGACAAGTATAAAATTATCGATTCGACCCCCATTCCTTCTTTTATCTATTCTCCTACGGCATCTCTACCTTCTCCAGCCACGCCTTCTATTTCCCTGCCCACTAATGACATCGTTCCTGCTGATGTTCAGCCTCAGCTCCAGGCTCCCTCTCTAACTCAGTCCCAGTCCCAGGAGCGATCTCCACCCTATCCGAGCTGTGGCACGACGAACACAGAAATATCTTCACAGATCTTACCACGACCTCCGCCAATTAAATCTGTGGCGTTTGCGCTTCCTCGTCGAGAGGGACCTATGACCCCCGATTCAGGCTACTCTCAGTACACTCACAGCCAATACCATCACTGGCATTCCAGTTCAGACGAACCACGTCAGACCGTGCCTGTCCAGTTTCTTTGCAAAATCCTGTCGCTGGTCCTCCCTCGACCATGGAGGCTGTGGTTCCAACATACAGACGACGACTCAGAGGTCACCTGCTCTACCACGATATGTTCGCCTCCCCCTACCAGGCCTAGGGCACAGTCCGGGACTAAACCTATCCTGCCCCAACACGTTCATGCGCTAGAGGATTATGTAGTGGTAGAGCCTATCACCCATAATCCGCATCCGGGGCTCGATGTCACCAGGAGTCTATCTTACGTTGACGATGTACATCGCCCGAGGACACTCCGGAATCAGAGCAGCGTGGAAACACTCGTAGGATCGGTCGACAGTGTTGTCACTGTGGCGGACGACTCGACCTACGGGAGTACAATCAACCTCGTCAAACGCTCTCAACCTGCGGTTCAGGATCAGGTGTCCACTGACCCTGGTGCCTGTGGTACGAGCAAGGCATCTCGAGCTCTGAGCTGGCTGCAGGGACTCATAGGATGGTCCAATCGTACAAATACTTCGCAAGGGTGAGCTAGTAGTACCCGAACCAATTCATCTACTGTGGTTAGGATCGTTCATGTTTATCTTATTGTAACATCTCATAGGACCTTCATGCGGAACAAGGACAATCATGACTGTATTTATGGCATCATGTAGCACATCTCCAAATCATCTGTAATTATTAGCATCATTGTCATCGTCTATCATTTTCTACCTGATACCCAATGTATATGTTTAAGTGGATTGTGGCCTGCGATGGTACACAGAGTAAAAGAGGCTTGTGGGTGGAAACAGAAGGGGAATAAACATGCAGCTGTGTCGTTAGTCAAAGGACCAATCAGCCCTCCCTATACCTCTCCAACCGGCTTTTTACCGTCTTCACGCCTTCTCTGTACATAGACGGGAGCCCTGGGATCAAGCTTTCCCTGCTCTTCAGCTGCACAAAACCATCGGTGAACACTACGAAAGAAAGAGGCAGAATAGAGAGGAGAGACGTACGTGCGGAGGACCAGAAGTAGATTATCAAACCCACAATGACGACGGCGAATGCTGGGAAATACAGCCAGTATGGCGAGTAGTGCTAAAGGGTGTGACAGTCAGCCAATGCAAGATGGAGAGGCACTAAGAACGGCTCACGTAAAGAAATAGCCCTGAAAGGTAAGGTTTAGTTAGTTACTGGAGAACAATGAGGCTAAACAGGGAGGGGGTACCAAATAATAGCCCGTAGAAATCGCTGGATAGCAGACTGAGATTGTAGTAGGTTGACGAGGCCATCCTGTAGAGGATAGGGGCGGTGGTATACAGAATGAACATCGCAGCGGTATATGCTACGATGAGACCAACTTTACACAATTCAATCATCAGGACGAGAACGCGAATGGTATGTTCCAAAGCAGAGTCACCTATGCGCCCGTCCCAGTGTGCTTCCGTCCACTGCTTGTGTTCAAGGCCAGCGGCTTGAGATAGGCAGATGATGAAGCCCCACATCCCAAGCTGGCCCACGACCTAAGTTTGTTTAATCAATACGAAACTAATGGACGATGTCATAACGAGAAAAGAATCTAACCTCGTACAAAGGCGAGTTCCTCACGAACAGCTCCTCCGTAGCGTTAGCTTCAGGAACACAAACCTCATTCAACACAAGCAAAGGCTAGCAAGTGTAGCACGCCACTTACTTATACCATAGAGGGTAGCGCCGGCAACCATGAAAGCGTCCCCTTTGCCTTTTGAGACTGGTTCCCAATTTTTGTTAGTTAGTAGGTCGGAGCCAACGAGCATGGCCAGGCCGCCTATGCAGACAAGGACTCCCTGACAGCACAAATGAGGATTAGATTGCATGTATCGCGTGGATACTCAATGCGATAGACGTACCGTTATTTGAGACCAAGTGTATTTTGGCCGCATGTATACCCAGGAGAGGAACATGCATACAGGCGTTGCCCATCTAGTTAGTTTACTCTCATAAGTACTGGAGTGATAGAAAGGGACGAGAATAGTAGGCATACGAATCGAGAAGCATGCAGGACAAGAGGTCGGTGTATTGGTATGCCTGTTCGAGGTTCAGGATTCAGGAGACTGAGCAATGGTCTAACTTGGATCTTGCGCACCTTCACTACCAAGAAATTGCCTTCCACGTCGCAGGCAGCGAGTATAATGTCTAGGATAGGCAGTCAGTCTCTATTTGATTTAACACGCTTCGTGGAGTTGGTTTAGCTCACATTTCCAGCCGTCTCTGAGTACAACCTGTCCCCAGCCCTTGAAGCCATCTGTGCAGGTTCGGGTCAGTGATGACCTTGTACACACAGTAATGACAAGGCCCACATTGATATATCGTGTACGGCGTGTAGACCATGAACAGAGAGAAGTACCTGTACACCCCACGTCAGGAATAGATAGAAAAAGAGAAGAACTTCGCCGACTCACAAGAACACACTCTGAGTCGTCGGCAACGCCCATCCTCGGGTGACCAACTCCGTCGTCGTGACATTCGTACAAGTAATGCACAAAGACACGACTTGGCCAGCGAACAACGAAAGGGCGAACCTTTTCGTCCAGACACTCTTGAATCGCTTCCCAAAACTCGTAGCGAACGCTCCGGGGGAAGAGTAATCCAACGGAGGGCGTGCACTTCTGATACCCGACTCGTGTTGACTGGAACGATCCACATTGTGAAGGTCTGCCACGGCTGGCTCTGAGCTGGAGCGAGCATAGTCCTTCTTGATATCTTCGCTTGACATAGTTGGATATAGATGTCCCACGGTGATGTACCGAGTTCACAGGATAGTGGGACTCTGAGAAATGGGTCGATGGATGAGAACATGGAAAAAGAACGCATTTATATCGCAAATTCCTGCCCAGACGTACCGAAGGAGCCTAGCGTTGTGGAGGTCGTAATAAAGACGAAGGAGGCAAAGTTGCTAGGCTCGGCGTCTACACAGGAGCGATTCGGATTTCCCAGGTCAATATGATAGTGCCTGATCGCTTGTGATAAGATCACAGAGAAGAGTTCAACTCGGTCAGTCTTCACGATGACGACTGGAATCAGAAAATTTCGTCCATTACTCTACGTAGGATAAGTACCAGTCTCCACTTTTCATGATAAAGGATGCAGGTCCATTGAATACAAATGTGTACATTGTGTACAATAACAATAGGGATAGATAATGCGGAGAACTCTAGTATTGTCTATGCAGCTCCAACAGCAGCAGCCAGGGCTTGCTCAACATCCCGCACGAGATCTTCGGTCTCCTCCACACCAACGGACAGACGAACTAGGTTGTCACCGATGCCCAACAACTCTCTCTCCTTCGGGGTATACTTCCATGGGTCATGAGAGCCGGGTGCTCAGCAAGAGATTCGACACCGCCCAAACTCTCAGCCAAGGTGAAAAGTCTCGTCGATTTTAAGAAATTGTTGGCTTCTTCCAGGCCACCCTTGATCCTGAACGACACCATACCGCTGAAGGGGAAGTCGAATCGAGAGTCATCAGAATCAGAATCAGAATCATTGGTCTCCTGACGAGGAAGCGAGTCGATGAATTTGCGTGCGTGTGGGGAGAGAGATTTGTAGGCGAGTCTGTTCAGGGGGTGGGATGCAAGCCCGGGGTATATGACTTGCTCGACATGAGGCGAGCGTTCGAGAACTTTGGCGACGGCCAAAGCATTGACACCGTGGGCTTTCATACGAAGATGAAGGGTCTTGGCTCCACGCTGAGCCAACCACGAGTCATATGGACTGGGAACAGCACCAATGGCGTTTTGTAGGAATCGGAGCTTGTCCGCTAAAGCCGCATGGTGGGCAGGCAGAATAGCAGCCCCCATGACCACGTCTGAATGCCCGTTCACGTATTTCGTGAGGGAGTGCAACACGATATCTGCGCCTAGGAGGATGGGGGAGGAGTAGAAGGGGGACATGAAGGTGTTGTCAACGAGGACAAGTGGGCTGACTGGATGAGAGTGGGCAAGGGAGGCGATACGAGCGACATCGATCAGCTTCAAGGTGGGGTTGGTCGGTGACTCTATCCAGATGAGCTACGGTGTTCGGTCAGCTCAGAAGCATGCGAAACCAGCATGAACGAGATTACATACCTTGGTATTAGGTTTGATGGCAGAGGTGATAGCAGAGTCGTCTAAGTTCTCAAGATCTAAGAAGGTCGTTTCTAATCGTTGGTTCTCTTGTGCGACTTTAGTCATGTAACGGAAAGTGCCGCCGTAAACGTCGTTGACACTAATGATATGGGCGTCTGGACCAAGGGACTGCAAGATTGTTGCAGTGGTCGAAGATCCGGATGCGAAGCCCAAAGCGTGAGCTCCGCCGGCTTCAATCGAAGCAAGGGTGGCTTCCAAGGCATTCCTGTTGGGGTTTCCAGATCTAGAGTATTCAAAGCCCTTGTGGTTGCCTACGCCGTCCTGTTTGTACGTTGTGCTAAGGGAGATAGGTGGGATGACTGCGCCAGTCTCTGGGTTGGCCTCAGAGCCTACGTGGATAGCCCGAGTGCCGAAGCCATCGCCGAGAGGCTTTTTAGAGATAGCGGGAGACGCTGGATGAGGCTGGTAGATGGCGGGGGACATTATGGGAGGAGGAAAGTGAAGGAAGGAGAGGAATTGCAAACGAGAAATTTGGAGACATTGAATTTATAGAGAAAACCGAACGAGACCAGATCTAAGATGGATTTGTGCTACACGTGATGAATTATGCGATTATCGCGATTTGGACAAATCTTTGTCAATTTTTTCGTCTCTGTCAACGCGCGCCTCGACTGTTCTCCGCACTGACAGCCTTTGGAAGATCCGGAGAGGTGAAGATTACTAGCAAATTGGGTAATCTTCATTTTGAGATGATTCAACCGCTGCTGAGTCATCATCGATCAAAAGATCATGCACAAGTCATGTGTCATAGAGGCACGCCGCAACTCTCGAAAAAAGTCGCGTGACGAGGATCTGCAACTCCGCCATGGGCCATGTATCGAAACGGCTGTATTCCACTGCAACTAGGCTAGCCACGGTTTCGACTTCTCATCTTCCCAAGTTTCCCCCAAAAGAGGCCATATACTCAGATTCGCCCTCTGCTAAACCTTTTTCGCCAGAAATATGGGCTGCTCTGCAACCACCACCACCCTCGGCTCTCTCTGCTTTCGTACACAGAATAGGTCTTGGTAACGTCTTGACCGAACTTGACGTCGTCCAACAAGCCTGCACCCATTCCTCTTTCGTTCCTTTTCATCGTCATTATTACCCGAATAGCCAGCAATCAGCGTCTAATGCGCAATTGGCACATACTGGTAACGCCCTGTTGGGTATGTTCGGAGCAGAGCACGTCAATGCTACGTACCCGTATCTTCCAACGCGTGCTTTGAAGGCAGCTGTGACGTCTTTCGTGGGCCCTGCAAGTTGTGCAGCAGTTGCACATGAGATGGGTGCGTCTCCCTTGCTACGGTGGCATCGAACGGTGAGTTTTCAAGGCAGTATTGCACCCTCGTCAACCCATCATTCCAACGTCGATGTTACTAGCCACGGACACCGACAAATCCCGCAGTCCTCCAGGTCGACGCGCTTGCTTCGATTACTCGCGCATTGACTGCTCTCGTCTACCAGAACCGCTCCCTTTTCTCCGCCCGCCAATTCGTACATTCCTATTTACTAAGCCGAGAGGTCGATTTACGGCCCCTCATCAAGTTTTCTAATCCGAAAAAGGCTCTTCTGTCTCTTACTGTCAAGTTCAACAGAGACAGACCAGTATCAAGGTATACATACCCTCGCTCTGATTCGCTTTGACTCGTCCTGAAGCCAGAAATCACCAGATTATTGAAAGAGACTGGTCGTTTCTCGAACTCTCCTGTCTTCGTTGTCGGAATATACTCTGGTCAAGACAAGCTGGGTGAGGGTTTCGGAAGTTCCTTGAAAATGGCGGAATACCGAGTATGTAGCTTTTCCTTCCGTTTCTGGGAGTCCGTGTTAATATTTATCACTATAGGCTGCCGAGGATTCTCTGTTACGGCTGTACCTCACCCGTCGGCCAACAGAACAAGGGGAACTCCCTACCTCCACCTTCCCACCAGGGATCGGCGATATCTTCTCATTGGTCAAAAACGAGCAAGAGGGCGCCGAGAGGGCGTATAACCCCCTGAGCTAGTCGAGTCGGAGATCATGTATCAGAGTGGTGGGAAGAGCGGTGCCCTCCACCCCAGCTCTGTGTGGAAGGCGAGCGAGTGAACACAAAGGAGCGACACACTTGGGAGAGGCCTTAGTTCATGGGAGACTGACTAGAGTTCCGGTTGCAGTGACAAATCTCCATCCAACTTGATACATTACAGCACATTTTATCGGGCGGGATTCATTAATGCATTCATAGATATCCAACTCCCACCAGTTGCTGAGACTTCGTGAGCTCCAGCTGACCTTGAAATTGGCTCGTCCCTGGCAGTTCGTGCCTCCCCGCCTGCTCGGTGCTTTCTCTGTCTGCCTTGTATCCGTCCGCCTTCGGTACGAATGTAAGTGGACATCCAGGCTTGAAGCCTCTAGTCACAGGTCGATTTGGTGGTTGGCGCTGAAGAGCTGCGGCCGGGACAATGGGTCCTCCTTTAGATCAACCTGCTCCCTTTTCTTGGTTTGCCGGAGTGGTTTTGACTGTACATATCCTTTCCCTATCAAACTCAGTGCATAATGATCTACAGTAATACTGTACTACGGGTAAGAACAGACAGCAGAGCAACCGAGGATCAGCGCTTCAGCGCCTCAACGCTCTTCAGCGATCGCTTGTAGAGATTAGTGATATATATAGGGAGATTAGATTCCGAATTGTGACTCGGTGCTTTACACTTGGGTCACAAAAACTTTACTCCTCCCACTACTATGTCTCCCGTCGCAACTTTAGAGTACGCCTCTCACGCACCAGAGCCTCTTTTTCCTCGTCTAGAAACACATCATCTTCTCGCAAAAGACAAGCCAGATTATCTTCGGCTCATTCTCACCTCAAAAGTCTACGACATCGTTAAAGAGACCCCTCTCGTTCTAGCAGCGAACCTCAGCGCAAACTGGGTAACCAGATATGGTTAAAACGCGAAGACCTTCATGACGTCTTCAGCTTCAAAATAAGAGGCGCCTACAACTTCATGGCTAGCTTGACAGAGGAGGAGAGGTGGAAAGGCGTTATCACTTGCAGCGCTGGTCAGTATTGTACGTAGTATTTACTCGCGCGTGTCACCTTTGCTAATAAGGACACCGTTTGGTCGGGGTTTTCGTACGTGCAGGAAATCATGCTCAAGGCGTTGCTCTATCCGGTGCGAAACTAGGGATACCATGCACTATCGTAATGCCGAAAGGCACACCGTCTATCAAGGTCCGAAACGTTGGGAGACTAGGATCCAAAATCGTACTTCACGGCGACGACTTTGACGCCGCAAAGGCAGAGTGCGCAAGGCTCGCTACAGCCCACGGACTGACGTTCGTACCTCCTTATGATGATCCGTTAGTCATAGCTGGTCAAGGAACTATCGGGATGGAGATCCTCAAGCAGATGTCGGATACGGCAAATCTGGATGCTATCTTTGCATCTATCGGGGGCGGGGGATTGATTGCTGGGATTGCGGAGTACGTAAAGAGAATAGGTTCCCCGAAAACCAAGATCATTGGAGCTGAGACGATCGATGGGGACGCTATGGAGAAGAGTCTGAAGCATGGCGATCGTGTTACGTTGAATGAGGTCGGACCTTTCGCAGATGGGACGGCAGTGAAGATCGTCGGAGAGGAGTGCTTCAGGATATGTAAAGAACTAGTAGACGACGTGGTGAAGGTTGATAACGATGAGCTGTGTGCAGCTATTAAGGATATCTTTGAAGGTCTGTAGCTTCATCGGACACTTTACTGGCATCCGAACTGATACAGTCTCTAGAAACCCGTTCCGTCACAGAACCTTCTGGTGCCCTAGCTCTAGCTGGAGTGAAGAGGTACATTCTAGACAACAACCTAGTCGGTGCCAACAAACGATTCGTCGCCGTCGTCAGTGGTGCGAATATGAACTTTGACCGTCTAAGATTCGTCGCCGAACGTGCCCAGCTCGGTGAGGGCCATGAAGCGCTACTCAGCGTGAAGATACCCGAGCGTCCAGGAAGGTATGCATATAACAGAGTGATCCGGCATCCATACGATGACTCTAACATCTTTCTATCTCTTAGTTTCCTGGCCTTACATTCCATTATTCACCCTCGTCCTGTCACTGAATTCCTGTACCGATTCTCCTCCTCGGACTCTGCCTTCGTCTTCATTTCTTTCATTCTTGACTCCCCGAATCGGACTACCTCTACTGAAATAGCTGACACACTTGCGGGACTGAAAGAACAAGGAATGGAAGGGTACGACGTCAGTGATGATGAGATGGCAAAAGCCCATGCAAGATATATGGTTGGCGGTCGGGTACGAGTAGAGAACGAGAGGGTGTTCAGGTTTGGTGAGTAGCTCTCAACGGCAATGAGTGGCAGATATATCCTAACTCTACTTGTCAGAATTTCCTGAGAGGCCAGTCGCGTTGCATAAGTTCCTGCACGGGCTACATCAGGGATGGAACATCTCGATGTTCCATTATCGAAACCACGGCGCGGGTAAATATCCACTGCTTGTTGTCCAAGGACGGCGACTGATACTTCACTAGATATAAGCCGAGTACTTGCCGGAATACAAGTTCCTCCGGAAGACAGCGACGCATTCGATGCGTTCTTGCAAAAGCTGGATTACAGCTACGTCGAGGAAACGGATAGCGCCATATATAAATGGTTCTTGAAGGGATGAGTTACTTTCGACGTTTAGGCAGCCGAGCATGTAAGTTGGACTATGTAGATGATCTTGAGACTTTGATATACCTTGTATGTAATCCTATCTGAGCAATATGCCAGTCTTGTAGCGTATTCCATTTCCCTCTTACATGTAGGTAAGTCAATAACATATTTTTGTTAGAAAGCCGTCCGATGCATCGTCATGATATATTGGTGCACAAGCCTTTGCGAAGGCTACTGGATTTATAACTTGGTCCTAATTTGCTTCTCATATCCTTCCTGCAGCGTTCTTCTCAGTACTTTGCCCGTAGGTAGCTTAGGGATCTAGGACGTGTTTGTCATCAGAATGCGTCGACCGGAATACAAAACACCCTCCTACCTCCGGAAGAACTTCGATTCCACCTCGTAGCCATTTATATTTACTGAGACTTTGCTGTGACCAAGAGTCTAGTAGCTTAACCACTTCGTCGGCACCGAGATCTTTGCCCTCGGGACTGAGAACAACCCATGCCCTAGGGATTTTTTCATCAGAGGTACGACCGTGACCACTGACACCGGCGACTGCGGCATCGGTGATCAACTTTTTGGGATGTGCTAGGAGAACGGCTTCAATTTCGGCTGGAGAAACTTGAATACCCGAGACTTTAAGAGTATCCTAGTTCTTTGAGTCAGGAAGATGAAACCGAGGAAGAGGGTGCTGCTGACCTTTATACGGTCCACAAAGCTTTTGAAGTGCACCTCACGTCAGTGGTCTGAACTCTTTTCAATGATCAGGACTTCTTACTAGAATTTGCCTTCCTTGTCTACTGAGAACATATCCCCAGTTCTCAGCCACCCGTCCACGAAAGTGTCCCGGTTGGCTTTCTCGTTGGCCCAGTACCCCGGCGTGACGTTGGGCCCACGTAGGTATAGCTCTCCTGGCTCGTTGACCGCAGCATCTGTCCCATCATCGCGGACGACTCTTGCTTCGAGGTCAGCCCAAAGAATACCCACTGACCCCGTGTCTTGTGTGAAACGGTTGTCGAACATGCCTGGGGCTGGCTGGGCCATAGCAGTGTGCGTCTAGAGGAAATCAATGAAAACCGAAGTAAACATACATGGCATAGATACATACC
Source organism: Agaricales sp. HM26-F1 (assembly GCA_002718315.1). Lineage (NCBI taxonomy): Eukaryota > Fungi > Basidiomycota > Agaricomycetes > Agaricales > Agaricales sp. HM26-F1. Next base: position 272,643 of record NIBX01000115.1, on the reverse strand, counting down.
ACTTCTGACAGACCGTAGCCTAACATAGGTCGACATTGCGAGTTTCAGCTTTTTGTATATCGGCACCAAGGAAATACGCACCCTGAGCGATCTCGAATTGACCGGGAAGAAGCTCGGACATCTTGTCAGCTAGTTCGGTAGGTAGGTGAGCAGCACCACAGAGCACGGCGACTAGGGAACTCAGGTCATAGTTCTTCACGCTTGGATAATTGACCAACTGGTGCACGACCGAAGGGATGAGGCTGAAATGCGAAACACGGTATCTATGTCGCCTCATGAGACTTCAAAGGCCTGGCTAAGATGCTTGACATGACATACGTTTGAATGGCTTGGAGCGCAGCTTTGACGTCCCACTTGGGCATCAGGATCTGAGTAGTCGGTGAAAAGAAAGTACGGAAACAGTAGTTCTGAAGACCATAGCAGTGGTACATCGGTAAGAATCCCAAGCTCGTGGGAATCTTCTCCAAAGTTTGGAGTTCTGGGGCTGGATATCCTTTGTCAGCTCCAAGCAAGTCTCGCAGTTGTTCTGTGATGGCAGCTTACTGGTGCTGATACTTTAGCAGACTCCTCGAGGAAGGCCACGAATTGGTAGAAACAGTGAGCCAAATTTCCATGGGTCGTCATGACACCTTTTGATAACCCACTGGTACCACTGGACAGGACGAGATCTAGAGGAGCATTGAGTTGTCGACCAATTGGGAAGAAAGCGCTCTTACAAGCTAGAGTGTCGCGCTTAGCGGGTTTCACAGCAACTCTAGTAAGAGTTTCCCCAGCCCGAACGATCTCATCAAAACTTTGTCTGCCAAGTACGGTACCTCCGATAACATGAATTCGGCTGTCGGGTATACTCAATTCTTGAGCAACACTAGTAGCCTGGGCAAGGACATTTGGATGCACGAATAGCCGTGTTACTTTGCAAAGTCGCAGTGCATGGCTTAACTCGAACTTCGTGCTATAGAAGGACAGTAACGCGAAAGGAATCGTGAGGGCTAGTAGAGAATTCACGAGGACGGGATAGTCCTATTGCACGTTGAGGCATTCAATCAACCTCGAACTTGACTGACAGGAGAGCAATTGTCACTCACCAAGCAGTTCTCGCTGAGGATCCCAACCATTTCAGGCTGCTCTCCGTTGAGACCCAAACCACCTTGCAAAGGTGAATTATGAAGACCAGTGGCACCATCGTAAACTCGCTTGAGGAATTGGCGATAGGAACGTTTCCGTCCAGTCTCTAAATCTATGTAGGCAGTAAAGTCATCCCAATCTCGTTGTTCTGATCGATTGAACACGTGGTGATGAAAATTGGTGTCAAGATCAACTTGCAGGCGTTGGAAGGGTGATTTTACAATCATGGTGCCGTGAACTTGGTCGTGGATAGTGCAAGTAGAAGACAGAAAGGTGTAAAGAATTCATGGAGCGCCATTGCATGCAGTATACGTAGTGCCTGGCGCCGAGGTGGCCGGTGATGATGCTTGTCATCGCGAATCGCGAATCGTTGATGCTGTCGAGATCAACGGACTGGACAATGGACTGGAACAGAGTACGCGCTTTCGACGCGTCGAGTCAGGATTATGAGTAGTGTCGATAAGCAGCATTAGATGTAAGTCTCGGGCAGTCTTGGAATCAACTCTTAGGTCGCGTACATGCAGAGAGGAACTGACGCATTAGCTAAGCGACCTCCATCATGGCTTGTACTACCTTTTGTAGCACTTGGCTAGCCACTTTGAGAGGCTTTAACGCCCTAGAATTGCAGCTTATCTCCCCTTCCATTTTCTCTCTTGTAATACTGGTCTTGTATATCATTCTGGTTACTCTCGATACACTGTACTTCAACTCCCATACCAGGTGTGTCTCCGATGAGAACTTCTAAACCATTCTAGCTCACGACCAACTATCACCACTGCTACGAATCTTTTCGTGCGGCATATTGGTCGTTGCAGCCATCAGCCTCCCACGCTCGTCGTAGAAGTCATCGCACGCTGTTCACTACGTCTTCTAGGACGTATAGCGTTGCATCTTTTAGGTGAGATTGTGCACTCGTCGAGTTTCATCATCATTCTTGAACTTGTGCCGAATCTTTCATACTGTTTCGCCAGGTGATCAACCACCGTCTAGGTTAGTTAAAAAGAGGCTACCACTAGCAAGGTCAAGCTCGGTCAACGGATTGTAACCCACACAATCCTTGGCAGGTTGACCTAATTAGTGCTCGCCACAGCTATCTGTTTTCCTATCTATCGGCAATGACTAGTTCTTTGGCATTGAAATCAAAGAAGAAGTTCGTTTGTCCTATCTGCCCCATCAAGCGGGAATTGGCGGTCAAAAATTATGCAAGACATATGGGAAAGCACACCCCTGTCTTCCAGGTTGTCTGCAATATATGCTCTCAGGTCTTTTCTCGCAAAGACGCACGCGATCGCCACATCAAGAACAGGGTTTGTGAGGCGTTGCGAAGAGAACAGCCTACCTTGACGTCACGTAGTACTCCACTTTCCAAGTTCCACCAACGGAAAGTCGGCAAGCAGGGAAAGACCGCTAGATATTCATCGGGAGAAACATCTTACAGTCAGGACTCGCCAATCTCTAGCCCTCAGTCCCCTTGCTCTTCGGAATACACTCAGAGTCACCGCACTCCTTGGCGTCTACAGTTGTCCTACAACAGTCATCGCATCTCCAGGATCTAGATTTCTCTCATGCACCCTTGTACAATAGTTCTGATCACCCTACTCATCCGAATGGTGTCAGGATAGGAACCACTGAAGGCACTCTCGAAGACTCCCTAGATGCTCTATCTCAAGGAGTGGAAGAGCCTCTCTGTATAGATTTTCAATTCCAAGTGCAGCTGCAGGGACTTGAGGGGAGGAACAGCCCTGTTCCCTTTCGCCACAGGAATGTGAACAAGTCCTCAACATCCTCTGTTCTTCCGAAGATCCGCTCCCCCAGGGATGTGTAGATCCTCGTGCACTCAGCAACAGCAGTTACACCAATATACCCAGTGCACGCCCTACGTTGACCCGTTTGGACTTTCCCCTCTGGCATAACTTCATCGGTTTTCCCCTTGTCAAAGCCCAGCAGCTTCCAAAGCTCATCAGAATTGGAGTCCTTTGGTTTCGGTGGTTCTGCCCCCTCGTGTTGAAACACTTATCGTGATTGAAACTCGGGTCTCTCAACGCCTTAAATTTTCTTCTCCTTCCCTGGAAAGCCTGCTCAAGCACCGTTGTCCTCGACCCATTTTATGACTCCTTATGGCCCATCTCGTTTCCAACCCCTTCTCAGCGAGCCAGTAACTTCAATAGAAGGGTACTGTCACTTATTTTTCTTGTTATTCTTTTTTGGATCGTTGTCCAAGCTTGAGTCTTGGTTCCTCTTGTTCCAACGTTACTCTAGTTAAAGACTTAATCATTCCTGTAACATCATGACCCCAGCTTTCTTCTCGCGTTTTCTGTGCTTCATCTATATGCTCATCTTGTCTTGTTATCACTGCTTTGATTTTTTCTTTCTTTCCATCCTTCATCATTTTTTCCTTCCTCTCCCACGAGGACGAGCAACGTATATGCTCAGCCTGTGCATTCCCATCCGGGCTCAACTACGGTTACAGTCCGGGAGGGTCTGTGGAGGTGTTGTTCCTCTTTTCTTTGGAAATCATCGCTTGTTTCTTGTGTCGAGTAGCTTCTGCGATCCTGCGCAGTTTCTATGGGTGGTCGCTGCGTAGTTTTGCATCCTGACTACACAAAATATATCTTGTGGCTTGCGATGAACAACCTGATAAGTGAAGGTGGAGTCTTGGAAGAATTTTTTTTGGATGATGCTCGTACATCGGTCCCCAGTCGATTGATAACCAGGAGGGATAGTCAACACGGAAAAGATCCATTAGCTCGCTTTGACTTGGTCAAACGAGCCAATCAATATGCCATCTTCTCAAGGGAATATGTGAGTTGTTCATCAAGGTGCGAGAGCGGTCATCCTGTAAGTACATGTATACATGAACTCAGGGTTGCCAGGTAGGTAAGCGTTGAGACGAGTTATAGGCGAGAGATCCTATTTGAACAGTCGCTCATTGGGTCCGTGGCACACTGGGGGAAAAAAGTTATCATGGAAAGAACCTCAAAGGAACAGAGACGCATGCATCACTGTGGCAGTTCTGTGATTGACGGGCGATATCAGAGTGCTTGCAATCGTTCGACCATCCCAAGAGCTATCGTTCTTCGCATCTGATATACTCACAATATCGAACTGAAACTCCCCCAGGTGAATGTCGGGCTGTGAACAGAATATAGGCTGTGGTGATCGACGGGGCATCATCGATCATCCTCAGCGAAGTGAAGTCAATAAGGTGATGCACTGAATGATGTGAGCCCGGCATTGTAAGCTCAAGATCATCGAAGATACGGATGAGTTCGTGAGCTGTGTCGGACAAGAGTGATGACTTGAGTTCGCCCCCAGGCGAGCTTCTGAACTAGAAGAAGAATCACAAAGAGCATCCTAGTTGAATTGCGAGTTCGAAGTAAACCTGGTTGCTGTTGCTAATGTGACATTATGTCTTGTATTTTGCCTACCATGGTACCTATGGCACCCTCTACACCGAGAAGATACTCATTCGTGTTCAGATCCTGCATGTTGCCCGGCGGAACGTCCAGCGTAAAAGAGGGCGCGTAGAGAGGGAAAGCGGAGTGATCAGGTATCTCAGTCTCTAGTGAGAGTGGTTTCCCAACCTTTACTGAAGTCAGTCGTGTGAAGTAAAAGAATGGAGTAACACTCACAACTATAGATGTCAGGTATGCCCAAGCTCGAGCTGCATTCGGAGAATTGTAGCCCCCTGGACAGTAGAAATGCTGAGACCGAGTCGCTTGCGATAGTAATACAAAAGGACACACCACCGCCGAGTAATAATTTCTTCCCGGGCCAGGCAAGAATTTGCTTAATGCACCATCCAAGGGAACCCTCCTCAGACGCTTCGCTCCCCTCTAAGTCGGTGAGACTGCCAAGGGACCAGTTCCATGTGGCAAAGGGATCACCAGCCAAACCATCGACCCCGCACTGGACGACGACATAATCTGGATTGAAAGCTAATCTCACATTTTCAATTAGTCGCCATATCCGCTTAAACGTCCGGTTGGAGGCTCCTGCTTTCAGAGGTACGGACAGGGTGAACGGGTCTGATGAAGTTGACGTAGGGAGTGAGCTCAGCTCAGATATAGGGAAGAAACCTGGGGCTGTATGATGTACGCTGAACGTCTGGAAAGTGGAGGTCAAAGCATGGCGAGTAGAACGACAACAGCAGATTTGCGTACCAGAACCTGGGGGTTGAGGGATGAATTAGGCGTGGAGAAGGCTTGCGAAACCGCATCGGAGAAATGAAGATCGAGGTCTAGATACATAATTTTAGGCCGTCGCACAGCAGCAGTGGCTATCGGTCGCTTCAAGGATAAGATAGCCAAGACGCAGTCCGCTACATAGCAGAAACCTGCGGGACGATGAACATGAAATGATCAATAGATCTGGCTGCAAACAAGAAGTTAAGGCAAACCTGAAGCTTGTGACTTTTGCGCATGGTGTCTGCCTTGAGGAGGTGTTGGGGTTCCAGTAACTTAGTTTCCGCGGAGGAGAGGCGACTGACCACCGTCCCAGCAGATAGCCACATCAGCTGCGTCCTTCTTGAGGATGTCAGCCGCAGTTAGGGATGCGCCGCCGACTAGAAGCACATATGCGTGCAAACCTTTGAATGGTGGGCAATCCTGTGTACAGGGCGCGATAAGCACGTTTGTGTGATCGCACCGGCTCAGTGTACGTCTGGGGGAAATGCCGTCTTACATCCTCTAGCCCAAAGACACTGGGTTCTTCCGTAACAGAGACTGAGTTGGTTGAATCAAGAACGTGTTCGAGATAATCTTGGGTATGATACATCATAAGATCTTTCTTGCTGGCTGGCACGGGCTTTACGACTTGAATGATGGATTCATTATTTGAGGAGAGTAATCCGAGTACACTGATAAGTGAGTGAACAAGATTTGAGCGCATCTTGTTAGATGGAAGTAAAGAAGAGACCTGAAAGAGTCCTCATTTCATATTAAACAAGCAGTACAATCCGCGAGATTGACGAGTACCTGAACCAAATCCTTTGAAAGGAGGTACGCTACACGCCTGGTCATGGCGGTCAGCTTGAGTCTTGAAGCACAGAGGGATACGTCCACGTGACTGACGCGTTCCGCTTTGCTCTCTCATCTCCGAGTCCTTCTGGAAGTGCATTCGCCTCCAGTCCACCACGCTGGATCCACGTTCTTGATATCCATTCGGAACTTACGGCTCATCTGACTCTCTGCGATCTATTTGACTCTGTCTGCGTTCTGCTGCTCATTCTAGATAGCTCACTTGATTCCCAACCAACTCTGCCGAAGCAATGGCTTCACCAACCAGGCCTCCTCTCGAACCAGTACCCTCCATCAGCCCTACACCGATAGAGTCCGCAGGATCAGGAATCCAACCTTCTTCAGACCAGGTACGAAGCATGCTATAATCTAGAAATTGCAAAAAAACTTTGCCTAAATCAGGTCAATGATTATTTTACTGATATTCATGCAACCTTGCTTTCCTCTAGGTGGTCGTACTTTACGTGGTACGTTGCAGTGCTGTCATCAAGTCTCTCGGAATAACTTTCCTTGTTGCTGACTGCCTCCTGGCACTTTGTGTTCAGATGATCGCCTACTCTGTGATCATATTTGGCGTCTGGAATGTGCCAATATTCAAGATGCTCATAAACCCACTCAAGCTGTTTACGATAGGATGGCACGAGCTATGTCACATCATAATGGTGAGTACGCTGTCTTCTCTTCACTCTTGCACTACGCTTACTGCATGTGTAGGGTATAATGACTGGCGGGCGAATATTGAAAATCACGATAGACCCTACGATCGGAGGAGCAACCATAGTGGAAGGGGGTCGACCGCCGTTGATCTTGTCCGCTGGTTACATTGGGTCAACATTTTTTGGTGCTCTGTTCGTTCTCGCTGGATGGGACACACTCGTGGCGAAAGTGATGAGCTTCATCCTTGCCATAGGGCTTCTCATGCCTTTGGCGTTGGTTCGGGATAAACTGTTCGTATTGCTCGTCATTTTATCTCACCTCCATTTTGTTGAGTCACGGAACATCCCAGAACGATACTACTAACGCTTGTCTACGAGGCAATACTGATCGCTTGCTGGTTCATCGCGCATGCGTAAGCTTTCGTTGCTATTTGGGTTTCTTCACAAGGTGGAGCTGATACAGCGCCGTAGGCAAGCCCTTCGATGGTACTGCTTGTTTATAGGTGTCATGAAGTGCGTGTTATTTCTCCTCGATATTATCGTGAGGCTTGGCTGACTTGTCTCGTCGTGCAGTATATTATTCGTCATCTGTGAGCTGCAGCAATACATAGTGCACTGTTGTATTGTTCCTAAATAAGCGCTACAGGGGATTTTGCGGACGATAGATATTTCAACAAGGTCAACGACTCAGATGCTACGCAGTTTTCTCTACTCTATCCCAGTATAGGCCCACACAGTGAGCCACCAGATTGCTCTATCAATCCTCGTAGCTCATCTTTGCTACAGCATGGGCTTTGCTTTGGATGCTCTTCCAGCTGGCGGTTTTGGCCGGCTTTGTCTTCATAGGGCTGGCGGGGTTCAAGGCAAGCACCCTTTCTTCTGTTCTCATGAATAATTCATAGTGCTGAAGTATACTTTCTTAGAGAACTACTGCTCAAATGAACGCAGAAGCGGGTGAGTCGGGTGTCTTAACTCCAATTAGGACCATCATTTGACCTACAGTCCAGCCAAATTTCTACCCACATAGCGGCATACGCTTATATTGGTTATATCTCACGAACATGCAGTCTACGCATATACGCACACGCATTCATATATATATATACCTACATTTATATTGCTTGTATTATACATCTATCATCCATGGACGAACGCCTGCCCATGACTGTAACCGTGCAAGACTCGCAGAAAAGTGACCAACATAGAGCATTACCGCTGAACATAAAATTGTTCGATAGCTACGGAATGAATTGGCGATACAGAGAAGTAGCTCAAAGTAATGACGCACAGAAGAGCCGGATGCTTGAGCGACACAGAAGCGGAAGAAGTGCGAATGAGAGGTGGTTCCGATAGTAGGAAAATAAGATAACAGGTTTGCAACGATATTAACTCGGACTAAGTAGGAAGACAGTCGAGAATGGAACGTTAGGATCTCGAGGGGAGCCAGGAATCATTTGCGAGCTCGCCGTATTAGGCCTGCAAGGAGTAGCGTCCCAATGGCGGCTGCGCCCCCGGCTATCGCCATTCCGATATAACCCTCTGAATGACGTCCGTTGACTACTGGTATGGATGAACAAACACCACAGAGACTCACCTCGTGATACAGCTTTATCGATAAGCATTTCTAAACTCTGAGCTTGCATGTTGGTGGGCTCTTTCTCCGTTAGTAAAGCTGTATGATGACGGTGGTTAACGAACAGTTGTGCGATGACTGGACTTGGGGACGAACCATTGAACTTTCGCGCTTCATCGTAATTTCCCATCTTATAATGCCCTAGAGCGAGGTAATATAGACACTCTCTTCTTCTTGCAGGTTCCGCTCTATAAATTTCTGTTACCACTCGTTGTGTTAGAAAGACAGGGCTTTCTCGGTAACAGTTGAGAGATGAGGTACCTTGCAATAGCTTCACGCCCTCTACTTGATGCTCCCTTAGGTCACTTTTCACAAGACCCCAGGCATAATTGAATTTAGTTTGCACAGTAATATGGGCCTGGGCCAGTTCTTTGTGATACTGGCTCCGTAGTATCTGTGTCGGGATGGGTGGATGACATCAGGAACGAGGCAAAGAGACGTGACGGAGAGAGAGAGAGAGCACCTCTAGTTCATCATAAGAGAGAGATACGTGAGCGTCGGCAGCATAGGGTAGGTCGGTGGGCATTTGTTGTCGATATGGGTTGGAGAAAAGCTGTTGGAGGTCGATGATAGAAGTCGCCGAGAACGAGACGTAACTGGTTCCTGATGGAAGGAACTGACTGACCAAGTGACAGGGATATCACAAAAATTTGTGACCCCATTGACTGTCCTGACTCTTTCTCTCCGGTCACCTCCACCACTTACACCAGTTGTTGTAACCCACAAGAAAATGTCAGAATACGGTAAGCCGTGGTCCTTTTCATTCTGAAGGAGACAATTCGTCTCGAAGCTGGGCTGGATTTCTGCTGGTTCTTTCCCTTGTCTTCTACCAAAACGCGAAGATTGTCGAAGCTCATTGTCGCCTCCCAACAAAGCTGCATTTCTCTTTTGCTTCCCCATACCACAGCGTTTTATAGCTTAGCTTCGCGTCTTGGATCCGCTTTCAACCTTCCACCATGTCGACATGGCGGATTCGTTTGCTCTCTTTTACAGCTAGCTTCACGTTGTGTCTTCTGCTCGTCCAGCCTCAACCCCCCACGCCTCCATATTGCATTGACCTAGCTTATTCATCAACAACCCCTTTTCTTCCCCGTTTCTCTTACAGATCGTGCTAGTCACCGCGACAGAGAAGACAGACATCGCCCATCAAGACATGATGATAGAGGCGACAGAGGCGACCGCGACAGGGAACGAAGACACCGTGATTACGACTCACGAGGTGGAAGTGATCGGTATGGAAGCGGTAGACGCGACGAAAGGCCTCCGCGTGGTGGGAGGGAATTTGACGACAGTCGACCGCGCAGGTCACATTACGATGATGACAGGAGGAGAGACCACCGTCGCGAGGAGGACGGTGGTGGCAGAGGGCGCAGGGACGAAGAACCCAGAGACCGACGTGGCGGCCGAGGAGGCAAAAAGGGAGACGGGTTTGGCACGCCTGAAAGACGATCCCCTACACCTGAAGGTGCGGTCCCCATTTCCCAGAGGAAAAGGAAGGCATCTGGTTGGGACGTTCATGCTCCTGGCTACGAGCAGTACTCCGCCATGCAGGCTAAGCAAACAGGTAAGCCAAGCCGCCTTTTCTTAGCGTGCAACCTCTAACGATGCGCTTTCTTCCCTACAGGTCTCTTCAACCTACCCGGCGCAAATAGAACACAAGTCCCGCCCATTCTCGGTATCCCAGGTCTCCCCCCGCCAATGCCAGTCCAGAGCTTCGGTATGGGTATTGGCGGCAACCCCAATTTGTCTCGCCAGTCCCGTCGTCTCTACATTGGTAGCATAACCGAAGAAGTCAACGAGCAAAATCTTGCAGAATTCTTCAACCAGAAGATGAACGAAATGAACATCGGAACCGGAGGACCTGGCAATCCCGTCCTCGCGGTTCAGTGCAATTACGAGAAGAACTATGCATTTGTGGAGGCAAGTCCACGCTCTCATTTCTGATTTGTCCAGATGATTTATTTTGCCTTGTAGTTCCGAAGTGCTGAGGATGCCACTGCCGCTATGGCATTCGACGGAATCATCTTCCTTAGCGGACCCCTCAAGATTCGCCGACCAAAGGATTATGGAGGCGAGCCAGTCGCCCCTATGAATCAAATAATCCCAGGCGTAGTCTCTACCAACGTTCCGGATTCAATCAACAAAGTTTTCGTCGGTGGCTTGCCAACCTATCTCAACGAGGAGCAAGTGCAAGAACTCCTGCAGAGCTTCGGTGAACTGAAAGCTTTCAACCTTGTCCGGGATAACGGGAATGGTCCTTCCAAGGTAGCTTGACGTCACTTCTGAATACTCTTCATTACTGACGGATTATCACAGGGCTTCGCGTTCTTCGAGTACGTAGACGCCTCCGTCACCGACGTTGCTATTCAGAGCTTGAACGGCATGGAGTTGGGAGACCGCTACCTCGTCGTTCAACGAGCTTCGGTTGGTGCGAAGCCAGGGTCTGAGATGGAAGGTCTACCCTCCGAGATTCCTCGACCCATCATGCCTGCCGGCAAGGAGGACGATGCCGACAAATGCATCTTGCTCATGCTTAACATGGTCACACCCGAGGATCTCACGGATGACCAAGAATACTCAGATTTGTACGAGGACATCAAAGAGGAATGCTCCAACTACGGTCCAGTCGATGACCTGCGTATTCCTCGGCCTGTTAAGAAGGATAAATCCAAGTGGGCCCCTGGGGAGAGTGGACACAAGGCTGCTCAGGATGCTGTCAAGGCGGATGAAGCAGCTGGAGTGGGAAGAGTCTATGTCAAGTATAGTGATATGACATCGGCTGCGAATGCCCTCAAGGGTCTCGCTGGCAGGAGTTTCGCTGGGAGAAGTATCATTGCGACGTTGCTCAGCGAGGATAGTAACACAACTCCTCCCCTCAGTATCATCTTCGCTTCCCCAACGGAGGCCCCACCCCTCCACCTGAATCTTAGATTGAATGGCTGCTTTATGTAATGCTACAGTATCTGTCTCTTGATGAGTAAATGCTATTTGTGTCTCTTGATGAATAAATATCGATTCGTTCTTCCATTCTCGTGTCTCGTAGAGATGAGAGAAAAGTACAGTTTGTACTAGGTGCTATGACACTCGTACGCCCTTCGCCCGGTCTCTGCGTCTCTGCTCGAACTAGAATCATTCGGAGCGGATGAGATATTGAGCGCCGTTGTCAGTGCTGAGGCTTACCCAAATGGCTTTGCAATCCCGATAGGCTTGGAAATAGTTCAAACAGCTGTCCCTGTCGTAATTATTCCTATTCATACAGTCGTATGCAGCCTTCGATGCCTCTTCGCAGGGGCTACCATCCGTTGTTTAATGGTCCAATATCACTTGCATACTCCATAAGAGTCATGGAACTTGCACTTACTCGACAAACTGTGACTTGGCTTGACGTGCCTTCAGTTGCGATTCCTCAGTTTCAGTCTGATGTTCACGCTCAAGAAATAAGAATGGTGCTTGCTTTGAACGCTTTCTTATAGTCCTTTGGTAATACTGGGGTAGGAATATCTTCTTTATTCATGTTCTCAGAGCTAGAAATAGAAGAGTCGTCCGCCATGATGATGGAACGAAGAGAGCGTTGGGCATGACCACCGAGAAGAGTTGCTGGACTTTGCTCGCGCCCCTTGGGCGCTTACTCCGACTGTGTCAGCTGGGCCTGTGCCAGTCTGTCTGTAAATTTAATGCGGAGGAGGCCTGTGCCTTCGCTTCTTCGCTTCTGATCTCTGTTTTGCTCTGCTCGCCTTCTACTTTCTACCACAAGGCCATTTCTCTGGCTCGATCTAGGTTTTGTTTTTGTTACTTCGGCTTTCCATAACTTCCAGTGCCACCACCTCGCTCTGGTATCCTCTCAGCTCACCCTCTAGTGTCTTGTACTATTAGTATTACGCAGCTATAAGACCCTGACTGCTCGGTATTATGCCACCAAAGAGGAAGTTTCCAGTCCGCAAAGTCACAGTATTACGATTCAGAATCAGAAAGTGGTGAGTGCTTCTGTCCTATGCGAACTCACAGAGACTCATGATTGGATATTTGTTCACTACAGGTGAGGAATCTGAGGTTAGTCAGTCTGCCTGTACTCGGAATCAGCGTCGGCAGCCCAACCGTCTACAGAACTATCCCTCGAGCTAATATATACTCTCTCTCTCTCTCTCTCTCTATTCTCTCGGGACAGCTCGAGGCCAATGACGCAGAATCTCGGGTGCGTAATTAGGATATGTTTCATGGGCCATTCAAGTGCTGAGCTGTCTTTGTGTCTAGAACGTTGCACTAGCCTCTGATCCAGAGGATGAACAAGACGTCGATGAACAAGAGGAAGATGAGATCAATCAAGACGTTGACATAGAACCGGAAGCCGACGACGACGACGACGACGACGATTCGGAGGAGCAGCCCACGCCGGCTCAGCCACGTCTAAGAATTAAGCTGAAGATACCAAACGTATACGCCGTCCGCATCTAACTCTGCTACTCCCGCTCTAGAGGATCCAGGTATACTATGTGTAACCCTCGGATAGTTTCAGTATATTAACACCTCATAGACGGGCAAGAGGGGCAAGAGGAAGAGGAAGAGGAGGTCGAGGACGATGCTGAGGAGGAGGAAGTCACTCGTTCCAGTCGATTGACTACCAGGCAGGCGGTCCTTGCTAGCGTCGTTGATTCCAGCCATGTTGCACTCAGTTCGTTAGACCTCCCACCTTAGTACTGACTTTCAAACTGAATTCCGTTCTAGGCAATGATTCCCGGAAGAAGAAAGCCTTGAACGAGACAGAGCTTGCGCTGCGCCGAGAAGAAACTGCACGGAAACGGAAGAATCTTACAGAGAAGAGGCTAGAGGACGAGAAGGTTTTTTTTTTCTGATTTAAATCAATTTTGTTCTCACAGGCAGCACCGTAGATGGAGACCATCAACCGTCTTCTCAAGAAACAGACTCGCACGCGGAATAACAAGAGAAGTGCCGTTGCTACTCCTGAGGATAACACGCCAGGTTTGGCCGATGAAGATGCCGAAAACGACGTGACGCCTGAGACGCCTCCCCCACCTCCAATGACTTACCGCTGGGTTTCTTCGGCGCAAGATGATGGTGGTGAGAAGATTATGCAGCTCTCTTTTTCAGTTCCATACGCTGCTTTCCCTGCTGCTCTACGCCCCCCAGAACCTGAAGAAGGTAGCAAAGATCAGATGGATGTGGATTCGGAGGCGAGACCTGTTCCGCCAGTCCTTCTACCAGTACCAATCCTCCCTCCTCCGCGGCCTGGATGTGCGGTTGACGGATGTGGTGAGGTGATGAAGTACAGGCTGCCATCACAGTGGCAAATTGGCGCTTGTGGGATGACGCACCTAAAGATCCTGCGTTCCACTGTCACGGCTGCAGCAACGACACAGTTTTCTTGAGGAACTGCTTAGGGTAGGCCCAGTAGTGGGCAAGCCCTTTGCTGGCGGGAGCAGGGTGAAATTCGGTATCTGGTCATTGTGGTATAAGTTACATTCCGTCTATCCTTTCTGTCCCTATTGCTTTGAACTTCTACACTGTCGACTTCTACTTCAATCTATACTATTCTAGTCAAAAAGACGACCTCCGTTGACCATGATCTGTGCACCGATCAGTACCAGGAAATAGGTAGATATGATCGGGAACGTCGATGTCTACTCACTGTTTGACCTGAGTGGATAGTCATTGATATTAGCTTTCGTCTAACGAAAGGGTACGGAACAGGAAACCTTACCTGTAATGAAGCTGGACTGTGAAGAGGCCAGAAAAGAGACAAGATCTGCAATGTCTTCTGGGTATCCAACTCTTCCAGCGGGAACCTTTGCCGACTCCTACACAATGCTTGCTTCAGAGAAAGAAACGGTTGATGTTGGGCGACGAAACTACCTTTATCTTTATGTCTTCCCATTTAGCTCCGAATGTGGCGGCCACGTCGAAATCTCAATGAACCACAGTCAGGGCTATCAGGTTTGATTGGGAGGGCTGTAAGACTCACTCATCGGAGTTTCTATTGCACCTGGAGCATAGGCGTTGACCTGTATATTATATTGTCCGAGCTCCAGTGCTGCTCGAAAGAACCCAATCATTAGAGGACTTAAGTAAACTCAAAGAACTCCAAGGGATCCACATACCAGCTGACTGCGTGAGACCGCGTATCGCAAACTTACTCGCGCAGTAGGCGGTCATCATGGGTTCGACTAGGTATAGCATCGTTAACGCGCTGTAGCTTGCAAACCTCCGGACAAGCGTACCGTGTTTACCAACGGTGGAGCAGGCACCGATGATTTTACCACCCTGTCCTTGAGCGATCAACTGCTTAGCAGCGTACTTGAAACACAGAAACGATCCAAGGCCGTTCACGGAGAAAATCTTCTCCCAGTCCTCGGCAGTGGCTTTATCGAGTTATCATCATCAGCCATGAGGTTCGGCAAAGACGAGATGATTATTGAGGACTGACTATCGAGGAAAGACCTGATCCTGTTAATACCAGCGTTGGCTACCATCTGCGAGGGGCGGTGAGTTCGAAAGGTTGTCGTAGCACCGAAAACAACGTATATCGTTTACGAACCACATCTAATCTCCCGAGATCAGCAACAGTCTGTTGGACCATAGTCTGTACATCGGCCTCGACGGAGATATCTGCTAGGAAGATGATAGATTTCCTGCCCAGTCCAGAGATCTCCTCTACGAGTTCCTTGAGTTTGCTCTCGTTGGCGGCAATATCGTTCACACAGACGTCGAGACCATCTTTGGCGAGGCGAAGGGCTACACCACGACCAATCCCATTAGCTGCGCCAGTTACGATAGCCACACGAGTTTTGGACATGGCGGTTCAGAATCAACGAGGATTTGCAGACAAGGTCTCTCACGAATGAGAAATGGACTTGGACAATAATAAGAGACTAATCCGAAATCGGTCCTAGCATGGGAATTGATTTTTCTGGAAAATCTGGTTTTGAATTGGCAAATAGAGAGGCCCCGCGCAAGCCTGGAATGGCACGTGGATAGGTGCTACATCTGTGCCCTGTCGTGGTCAACAGTTACCGCGTTACTGTGCACACCACTCATCCACTTACCCCCATCACTGACCATTTCAACGTGTACATCGACAGACACAATAGGATAACATCGACCTCACCATGGCAGTTATTTCGCTGCCCCTCACTTTCAACAACTCCTTCTGGACCCAGGACTATCGGAAGGGGTTAGAGGTACTTTTCGCGAAATTGGACCAGGTATACACAATCTATTATCCCTTCAGAACCAAATGAACTGATATATCTCATTCACCTAGGGAGTTGTGGAGAATTCAGAGATTCTCACTTTCATTCGGGTAGATTCTGCTCCTGATCTTACTCGTTGCTACCCTGACCTAGGATCATACAGACACGGGCAAATATCGAGGCTCAGCTAGCCACATCGCTCTTGCGGCCTGGGCCCACATCAGGTAAATTTCCCCTCATAGTAGACTGTTTATGATTATCTCATTCTCACGACAGGGAAAGGGTTTGGAGCCGATGATGGGGCTTCTCTCCTTATGGCTTTCCGGGGTTTACAAGAAGAATCTATCACTCAGGGCAAATCACATCAATCGATCTCTTCTGAGCTACATACCCTCGTAGCCGATCCGTTCGCAGAGTGGGCTCAAGGCTACAAGGTAGATGTGGCGAAGATCTTAGTGAAAATGTGGGCTAACAGGATACTATAGGAGAAGCTTGGACAGACGAGAACCACCGTTCTTGATCACTGGGTTCGTGGATACGAGCAGGCTCAAGGAGAGGTACGCTGCATGCAGCATTGCTCCAGTCATCTTATTCACCGATCACAATCTTGCAGGCGGCAAGGCTGAGGCACACTTACCTCTCGAAAACTCGTAAAGCTGACGATGCCGACGATGAGTAAGCTTTCCTGCTACGTACTTTTGGGCTTTTCTCAACTGCTCTTGTCCAGTGCCAAGTTTGCGCCCAACAGCAATGGTCCTCCCGATCACTATACCACCTCTCCGAGGATACGTCCCGTTGATGGACGCAGCGCACCCCAACGTACCGCTAGTGTTTCTGAACGGATAGCCCAAAGGCTTAAGGAGATACAGAAGAAGAGCGTTGCCAACTTATCCACTGCCTCCAGCGATTCGTCTGGTGCTGCCGACCAGCAAGAGATCGAAAACAATCTTGACAAGGGCAAAGGCAAGGAACTCCCCACGGCGTCTCCAGTAGCTCTTTCTCCTCCCCCGCTGTCACCACCTTTGCCTCCTGCAAAAGCACCTCCTTCACCCATGCCTCCTATGGAACCGGAACCAATCCTCTTAGCCGGACTGTCCCTCCCGCCTGCAGCCGTTTCGCAGCTGTTAACCCGGGCAGCGGCTGAACTACCCCTGCGACCAGTACGATTCCCTCTGATCGGTGAATATCAAGACTGCTTCCATGGGGAAGAATTTGTTATCTGGCTTAAAGAGCATGTACACGGCCTGGGAGATAGCTTCGACCGCGCAGAGGATGCTGCCAAAGATCTCGCCGAGAGGGATGGACTACTACGGAGAGTAGGAGAGTTTGGGAATCGATTTGAATTCTCTGATGAGGCTTTCTACCAATTCCGACCCAAGGTTTGTTCTTGTTCCAGTTCAATCGACACCTCAGCTGACCGGATGACAGGCTTTCGAACTTGGACAACTATCTCAAACCGAGGAAGTTGGCTCGCCCCGCAAACTATCTCAACAGCCAGTTGCCGAGAATATACTCAAGAGGACCAACACATTCCTGAACGTTGTCTCCCGCGCCATGAACAACCAGAACAATGCCCCGGTCCACGTCAAAGCGAGGCAGGAGGCAGAAGAAGCTGACAGAGAATATCGTGTAGCAGTACGCAGGCTGGACAGACACCGACTGGGCTTGGAAGAGCGAATCGAAGAGACACTGAAGAAAGTGCAGCGGTGGGAAACGGAGAGACTTCGTGCCGTTAAGACTGGTATGGCTTGCTGAAATTGATATGCCAGAGGCTCCAAACTCATCCATTACTAGTCCTTCTCCAGTTCCAGGGAACACTCTCTAATATCCCCAAACCTCTCGAACAATCCTTTGAGCGTTCCGCCACTCTCATCGCCTCGTATAACCCGGAGAGCGATTTATCTGCTCTCATCGAGAGATATCGTACAGGGCCTTTTAGGCCCAGTCCTCAGCTCTATGAATCAATCTCTCACGATGAGTTTGATGTCGTATTTGGCATCGACCTCAGAAGGTGGGCTGATGGCGGCTGGAACGAATATGGTACCGAGACAGTATCAGAGGAGAAGAAGGATAACATCCCACCAGCGTTGACTGTCTTATTATCTGCATTGCAAGAGGCTTACAATAAGCTTCCCAATGACGACGGTGCGATCTTAGTATTACCTTGTCTTGACAACGTTCTAATCGTCCTTCAGAGAAGCGCAAGTCGTGGATCTACGAAGTTCCTCTGGGGGCTACTCACCATCTCAGAGAAACTCTCAATGCCGCCTTCCCAGCTCATGACATCTCCAATGAACTCCTGGCGCCTTACGACGCCCCAGTTTTGGCTAGTGGTGTCAAGCTGTGGATGCTGGAACTGGATCCGCCACTCGTGTTGTACGAAGGCTGGGATGAGATTCGCAAACTTTACCCTACAGTTGGCTCGGGATCCGCTGCTACGGAAAATCGAGAGCAGCACATTGAAGATCTATCAAATGCTCTTCATAAGTTGCCTCGTATTCACCTCCTTGTCCTCGACGCGGTCATCAGTCACCTCAAACAGTGAGTGGTTCCTTCATAAAAATCATTCGTGCGGGCTGACATTGTTCGTACCTTTTCAGGCTAATCGACAACACCTCCGTCACTGAGCCCGAGGAAGTCTTCCTTACCAAGCTAGCACTCACAGTTGGCAGAAGTGAGTCTTATTTTATAGAGTGCTCGGCTCATTGTTGCTCAGCCCCCACGACTAGCTATCATCCGGCCCAAATTTGAGACCGAACTTTCAGTGCAGGATCGTCATCCAACTCGTGAGTGCATTTAACATGCTTTACAATCTGGTCGTCGCTGAATGTACAATGGTTCGCTAGTACTCCTTATTGACCTCGTCAAGAACTATGACAGGCTATTACCCCCGACCATTGCGCGGAAGAAGCGCGAATCTGTACGGAAAATGCCCATTCGCAAGCGCACAAAGCCGATTGATATGCGGGTCAGCCGCAGTCGGTTATCAGTGGGAAAGATCGATCCTCAGCAACTATTCGTGGCACAACAAGCAGCTCAGAACCCGTCCTTAGCGCGAGCAAAGTCCCCTGTGTCTGTAACCTCGCCTCCCAGTGCGACGACGACGTCGAATAAGAGCCTACCAGATGTTTCAGAGGATGAGAGCGCGGTCACGAAGGCGCCTCCCACTAGACCAAAGTCTGAACCTGAGTCCCATGCCCAGCCCGAGTCCAAGACCGAAGACGAGGACGACGATGACGATGAGGACGATGAGGAAGAGGACGACGATGACGATGACGATGACGATGACGATGACGATGACGACGACGATGACGACGACGATGATGACGACGACGACGACGAAGGCGAGTCTGAGTCCGCTGCTGGTGAGGCAACGCCGACCCCCTCCATGCCAGTCTTCAGGGAAGCCCCTCCGGAGCTCGATGACCTCCCTCCTCGACCCATGTTCAGGGAACCGCCTCCTGAACAAGATGATCTACCACCTCGACCTCACTTTGCTGACCCGATATCAGACGACGATGATTCCCCTCCTCGCCCTAATTTCCGCGAGCCTCCCCCAGAGGACAATGACTCTCCGGCTTCATCCTCTCCTAGCTCTCCCAGACGAGGTGCTCCGGCGAACATAATCGGTGTCACGCCACCCACACCCCAGGACAACTTGATGCGTAGTATCGGGACTGGTTCTAGACCTAGTTCACCCCTTGCCCGTCTTGGTTCTACATCACCCACCTCCCCAGGAAGCGGAGCCGTGAACGAGGACGAACCTTTATCTGCTGGCCGCGCGTCCATTCGTCGAGCCGGGTCTGGTCAAACTGGTCCAGGTGCAGTGCGCGGTCCTAGAATATCTCGTGGTCCGCGTGGCCCCAGCGGCGGATCGGTCAGCAGCATAGTCAATAACTTTAACAAGAATGCTGCCACCCCTTCGTCGCCCACTTCACCTAGCTACAAGAGATTGTCTACTCCTGGCTCTCGTCCTTCGAGTATAGTGGGGCGAAGCTCGTTGCAAAGAAGGACAATGGCTAGTGACGCAGAAGACGACCTCGTTGAGAAGAAATAGATTGTACTATTGTTTGATTGTGGAATCTCGTAGTCTATCTCTGGACATACATAGGACTATGAACAGTAATACTTATCTATTCGAAGTATGCAGTTGTCAACAAGTTGATCTTGTTATGCACGGTGTTGCTTGTTGGGGGTTGAATTCGAATGACAATTTAAATCTACTACCGTCTGAACAACACTACCAGGCCTATTAGCGATACACAGCCTGTTACACGGTCGTGAGCGATTCATCCTCTAGCCGGGCCAGCTCGTAGCGTTCAGCTTCATATTGATTTGTCGTTCTTCTGTCATTCTCTGTGTAGAGTAGGTTTGGGTGCCCTCGTCTTTCTTGGAAGAAATGCAATGCATCGAATGGGCTTGGCCAGAACATCAAATAAGTAACTATTGCGGAGGCGATTCCTAACAGGCTGCCAACGATGATGTCTTCTTTGTGATGGCGCTAAGGGGGCACTTGAGTAAATTTGGAGAGGGTGATCAAACGACGACGAACTGACATAGTCCTGCAATCGAGTTATAGCCACGTAGGTTGCCCAACCAAATGGTGCCAAGGAAAGAACGAAGCGACCTAAGCGGGTTGATCGTAACCTTTGGCTCGACGGTGTGTACTGTAGGCACCATGCACCTGTTTGGCCGGCTAGCCAGAGTGATAGAAAGGTCATGCCTGCGAAGGCAGTTGAAGAATGTCCCGAGGGGAAAGACCTTCTCCCGTCTAGAACTTTCTCAACTTGGCTTTGAGAGGGGAGTTAGCTCCAGGGCGGAGGTGCGGTAGGGTAGCAATTTACCCTTCACACATCTTTGCTACCTTGCTCCATTTGCATCGTGCAAGAAAATCGGGCCTGAGACGCCCTATCGCAGGAATATCGCAGCTTAGCAATCAAAGAGAGGCCTGCTGATATTCGGAAAAGCTTGAGAAGACACACCAACGAGGTTCTTCAGTGTTTCTGTGATAAGGCGCGCCAGTCCCCTTGGATGCGGATTCGAGTCGTCGCTTGTGCAGTATTTTCATTCGGACTCACTTTGAAGCGAACAAGGATATCAAGCTATGGTGGAAGATAAGAGGTGATCTCCTGTAGATACCAGTAACTCCCACGATGAGGGCAGGACCTAGAAGGGACACAAGATTATTGAAGGAGCTTTTGACTCTACGTTTATCTTGGTTCAGCAAATGACCAAGGAAAAGACAAGCAGCCCACGTACTGGCTTGAGTGGTGGTGGTGATCGATTAGAGGATCATCTCGAGAGAATTCCCTCTCGTAAACAGGTATCCATTCAGCAAGATAGGACAGTACCCAGAGTATGACCACGACTATCCTGTAGCATTCTGCTCAGAGTGTTGTTGATTATGTACAAATTATCGATTACCAGTCGGCCAAGTACGGGCGTTTGAACCAAGTAAGAGAATCATGGTCGAAGTATCTGGCAAACCGCATCGCTAGCGCTGTATAGGTTCGGCCTATGTAGCTAATGTGAATGTGTGATGCTGAATTTTGGGATGAGCGACACATGTGACTTTGGGTGTAACGCGTCGTGGGTGGCACGCGTCAGGTCGCGACTGTATTCCTTGCTTCTCCTCCTCTCCCAAATGCCCCCTGCATCCGCTAAGAAGACCAAGGCCTCTGAGGCAGGCCCTTCTACTTCCAAACGCAAGCATATCAAAGCGAAGGATAAAGGCTCAGTCTCGAGCGAAGACATGGATGACGCTGAAGTCAGCGAAATAGAGGATCGCAACGAACGCGTCCTGAAAAGGTCCTGGGTTCCACCAGATGAATCGCACTTGCCGCCCATCACTACTATTCCACATATGTTCGACGACCTAGTGGAAAGAGCTGAGGCTATCGAAGAGGTCGCAAAGCGCGTTCAAGGTCGCAAATTACGTGTTGCAACCATGTGTTCTGGCACAGAGTCACCTCTGTTAGCTCTGAATCTCATATTTGAATCGATCCAGAAGCATTATGGGATGAAGTTAGATTTTCATCACGTCTTCTCTTGCGAGATAGAACCCTTCAAGCAAGCCTACATAGAGCGGAACTTCAGCCCGCCGTTGCTCTTTCGCGATGTCTGCGAGCTGGGGGATGACAAAGCGTGAGTTTGTTAACGCTCCAGCTCCATATTCACTGAACTCGGTCTAGCCATACGGCGTACGGCTCTCTTGAACCTGTCCCTGGCGATGTGGATATCCTCATCGCCGGAACGTCGTGCGTCGACTATTCCAACCTAAATAACGAGAAGCAAGACATAGACGCTAATGGAGAATCCGGTCGGACATTTCGCGGTATGATGGGCTGGGTAAAGAGACATCGACCTCCGATCGTCATTCTTGAGAATGTCATAGGCGCTCCTTGGGACAAAGTAGCAGATTACTTCGACGACAACGGATACGACGCGACTCATATAAGGATGGACACGAAAACATTCTATATCCCACACACAAGGCAGAGAAAATACCTCTATGCCGTCAACCGGAAGGACGGTGTGAAAACAGCCAAA
Source organism: Agaricales sp. HM26-F1 (assembly GCA_002718315.1). NCBI lineage: Eukaryota > Fungi > Basidiomycota > Agaricomycetes > Agaricales > Agaricales sp. HM26-F1. Next base: position 250,457 of record NIBX01000115.1, on the reverse strand, counting down.
TACCCTGTAGCTTGGACAGAGATGCTTAAAGATCTGCAGAGAGAAGCATCAGCTTCTTTGGACGCTTTCCTACTCCCTTCAGATGACCCTAGGATTCACCTGGCCAGACAAAAGCTAGTAGAAGAATCTTATAATGCAGCGGATAGGAGGACTGGCAGAACTGACTGGGCGCGCTGCGAATCTCGCCATCAACGAGCTAGGCTTGAAGAACAGCTAGGCGCTAAACGGCCATTAACGGGGTGGGAAGAGGGTTAGCCATGTTCTTCTACCATCTTTCACTCTATTTGAGACATAATTCCTAGGTGGCTCTTGCAAGGTCCCTGATTTTGCTTGGTCTGATTGGGCTGTTGGTCAAGTCGAGCGTGTCTGGGATCTCTTAGATATCAGTCTCCTCAGGTCTGCAAAGAAAGGTATTGACCCATCCTACAAAACGTAAGTGGCCCTAATCAACTTGAGTAATCGGCCTAAATCTCATTCTTAGGGACGTATGGAATTTATCACAGAACGTAGACCGTTCACAAGGTTCAGGAAAGACAGGAATATGCCCTTGCCTCACTCCGTCCATGATCCCTTACATAACAAATCGTGGTGGCCCAATGGTCGGATTGGAAGCACTGTCTATGCAGGGTCTCCCTATCGACCAATTGCTGCTTACGCGGGAGTCTGAAGATCAACTTGCTGATCTAGCGGGTAACGCAATGTCAACAACCGTCGTGGGAGCCTGCATCCTTTCTGCCCTCATTGTCTCTCGTGAGCTATTGAAAGGTGGCAATGAGACACGCTCATACGAAAGCCTCAATGGAAACCAAAAACACCGTGGGTCCGAAGGCGACGCTATGGAGGTTGACGCCGAGGTACCGGCCGACTCGCAGTCAGAAATTGTAGGTCAGGATGCTCTCATCGAGCAGCCTTTGCAACTTGGAGTCAAGCGACAAACACCGTTGTCCGAGCTTCTTGAAGCGGCTCAAGCGAGCACCCGTCTATGTCTTTGCGAAGGGAGAACCGATGTCACGGAAAACGCACTCCTGCGATGCATGGACTGTGGGACGTCCACTTGTGTCAAATGTGGTGGTCGCCCCGAGCACAACACTCAGTCTATTGACGTACAATCCTACACGAGACAGCACCCATCCCAGTTCTTAGATGTACTCAAGGCATCACTGGCTATGACACTCCTCGTCTCTGGTCTAACCGAGGCGGGGCTAGAAAAGTTGAAAAGGTCATCCAGCCTCGATGTTCCCACTAGCAAGTGGGAGAAATGGTCAGCCGCCGTCATGAGGGCTGTCGGCAGTGAACTCCGTTTCACTGAGGTGCGGCGCCAGGAAGTATGGAGCGTTGTTTATACCTCCGGAGCTGCTACTCTTGTCCTCTTCCTGCACCCCCTCCAGCCTGAGTGGCAGCTTTTCGCGAGAGCGCAACCAACAGAACCTGCCAATGCGGAGATTCGTCGCCTGTTGCTCGTTCCTGTTGCCCGCTGTCGGTGCTCGGACAATTTACTCACTGGCAAGTGGGAATTCGGACTGCCTCATTCAGACACCTTCGACATCGAAATCAAAGGTTCTGGCGACCTCGTTCCTTCTTGGGGCTCTCGGCTTGGCATAGTTGATCCCGAGCATATTGATAGCAAAGTTTACTCCGAGCTGCAAGTGAGCTTCCCAGAGCCAGTGTCCATATTGGATCGTGATATTTCAGGGACCTATCGACTTTTACCTCGTTGTGGAACGGCAAATAGTGCACTCCATAAGAGAGTTCAGTCCCCCACAGACACTCTTCCCCCGCTCTACCTCTTCTTGGACCCTCATAGAACAAATAGTGGACAGGATTCGTTCGTTTTCTCATCGACCATTAAACGATGCGAGTATCAGGAGTACCGACCCATTCTCTGCAAAGTAGATTCAAAGTGGAGGCAGTCGGACAAGGAAACTGAGCTCGTAGCTTGTTCGATTCCTTGTCATTGGATCGCCGAGGACGATGTGAATCTGACGGTAAGCTATTTCATCACTGGCCCAAGCTTCGTTATTCTCACTCATGATGCAGACACCTCAAGCTGAAGGTGCCGTGTTCGCCGTTCCCGGGTCTAATTTACAGGTGACCTTCTCCGCGGACTCTTGTAAAGCACCGACAGCGATTTTATCCTGCAAGGTACCCTTGTCAGCCGATGCTGGCCCTGAGTGGCCTCGGGAACATTGGCAAGAGGTCGATAAAGTACACGAGCGCGCTGTATTCAAGTCGCTCGCATGGATCCTGGAGCCTACTAAGAACTCCATGAGCAGGACGCTGTCAAACTGGAATGATGTTCCCCCAGAAGAAATCAACTCTCATTGTGAGCGATGTGCTCCCAAAGCACCAGAAGTCAAATGGATCGCACATGGCCGAAAAGCCATCCCCGTAGAGAATCACACGCAGGCCGGTCAATATGAGCGTGGGCTTAAAAGTCGACCTAGTCCCTTTGTCACAAGACTCCAACTCGATAGGGAGTGTACAGGGATCGTTGAGCTAGCGATCAACTTCTCGACTTTGACGCATCGTGCTTTCTCTCGCCTTCCTTCGCATGGCCGTACTTCACCCATTTCCTTGTCCTATCGACTCGATACTGATTTTATCCCGATGACTTCAATGAGATTCAAGAAGTTCACCATCCTCAGTAACAAAGCAGATGAGGAACATGAACAGCCACCGAATTTTAGACTTCCTTTGCGGCCGGAGCAGCTACGTTCATTAGAGTGGATGATCGCTCAGGAGTCCTCCGAGGCTAAACCATTCATTGAAGAAGAGGTATCAGAAGCAATACTCGAGCCTCTAGGCTGGAGAGCCGAAGGCAGAGCCAGGAGACCCCATATCATTCGCGGTGGCGTTCTGGCAGACCAGGTCGGATATGGCAAGACTGCGATCACCCTAGGGCTCATTGACTGCAATGCCAAGTCATCGGACGAGGAGTTCAACGCGCATAAGAAGCGCCTACCTGGCAAAATCCGCATCAAGGGCACTCTCGCTATCGTCCCTCCTCATCTAACTTCTCAGTGGGCTTCTGAGGTGGCCAAATTCACCAAGAACCATTTCAAAGTTCTTGTCATATCAACCGCCTCGAAAATTCGGACGACAACGATCGAGGAAATCCGAGATGCTGATATTATCATCGTCGCCTCTAATTTGTTCAAGAGTGACGTCTACCTAGAGAACCTGACGTCGTTCGCTGGGTGCCGCCAATTACCGTCTGCTGAGGGCCGTCACTTCAACGAGTCTCTTCTCAAGGCCCTGGAAGGAGTGAAGAAGCATACTGACCTTCTACGAGCTAAGGCTGGGGGTGCTGCTGCTGTCTTGAAGTCCATCAAGGAAGGTCAACGACGTTGTACGTATCGTGATTCAGCTTGTTGGGCAAGTTACCCAAACTGAACGATATTTGTAGGTGAGGAAGAAGATGCTGCTCTGGCGGAACTTGCTCAGAGTAAGCGCCTCAAGGGCAAAAAATATCGTGAAGCCGCTGAGGGTAAAGCGGATGACGATGACGATGACTCAGACCTTGAATTGGACTACAGTCCGCGAGATTGGCACGCAAAGAAGACGGACGGCGGGAAAGTCCCTGAGGTTGTCATATCAGGGAAACAATCCTCTGCCAGTAAATCATCCCAGTCGTCTGCTGCCAGTGCCACCTCTGACGCCGAGGATGATCTTCCTACTGCCAAACGCCCAAAACGTGCTGCTTCAAAGGTTATTGTCGTTTCCGATGATGAAAACGATGATGATGATGACCCACCCCCGAGGAAGGCTGGCTCAAAGCGAGCAGCTCCTAAACGACCCTCTAAGGCGTCGGTCTCATCAGGGTCGTCTGATTACGAGGATGCAGCAGAATCATCCGACAACGATAGCCCTCCCGAATCCGACTTTGTAGATTTTGATGATGATGCTAGCGAGGATGAGGACGCAGTTCCCAAGAAAAAGAGCAAGACCGCTCCGAAAGTCGCGAAGAAACCGGCTAGATCTGTGAAGTCCTCAAAATCCTCAGCTGCATCAACAAGCTCTGCCGAGGAGATGGATGTCGAAAAACCTGCGAAGACCGGCAAGGGCGTCAAGCGCAAAGCCAATGAGGATCTACCGAAAAAACCTGCCAAAAAAATCAGAGTAGATCAAGATCCTTGGAAACTGGGAAAGAAGGCTACTCAATCGGACTACGATGAGATGGCTTCCCCGCCTTTGGAGATGTTTCATTACACTCGTATCGTCGTTGATGAATATACGTACCTTGAGGGCAAGGTGCATTCTTTGGTCACCGCTCTAACGTCAGATCGTCACTGGGTTCTCTCTGGAACGCCCCCCATACATGATTTCGGTGCTCTGAAAACCATAGCGGCCTTTTTGGGTATTCATCTCGGTATAGACGATGACGCAGAGGGCCGATCTAATGAAGTCAAGCGGCGCAAGAGAGATCAATCCGGTACGATTATTATGTCTTCTTCGCCCGTTCTTGCAATCTCATTCATAACTCTTCAGCTGCTGAGAAATTCCATGCTTTCCGTGAAGTTCGAAGCGTGAATTGGCATGCTCGTCGTCATGAGCTTGGACAGACTTTCCTGGACCACTACGTCCGTCAGGTGGGTCGAGAAAGACACTGCTAATGCTTCTACTGCTCATTTTTGCCTCAGAATATCGCCGAAATTGACGAAATTCCCTTCGCTATCAAGCTACAATCTATCACACTACCTGCTGCTGAGCGAGCTATCTACCTTGAGTTGGAGCACCATCTTCGTGCTTTGGACATGACTATCAAGCGTGGAAAGAAAAGTGAAAGCGATCGCGAGAAACGGCTGGCGCAATCGCTGGGGGATAGCAAGTCAGAATTCAACTTTTATTGGAGTATCCTGCTCTAACCTGCATCCAGGACCGCTGAGGAAGCGTTACTGAAACGATGCTCTCACTTCGACCTGGATACCAAGGCGAACGAGAACGCAGTCAAGGCTTGCGACGTCATCGTCGAGGAACGACAGCGCCAGCTCGATGGTTGCAAGAAGGAGCTCCTTGAATCTCTCAAGAAAGGTGTCGCCAGAGAGAAAGAGATCAGACGCAAGATTCCGCACGCTGACCAATCGATCTTCAACGAACACATCCACGTTATGCGAACCAAGGGTGCCGGTGACAAGGAGGCTACCAAGATCATCTGTGGCCTCCTAGACGACGCCGGAGCTTCTACTAACAAATCTTCTAGGCCAAAAGACGCGGAATTCACCGAAGCTCAGAAACGGGAGATATGGGAACATCGTGAAAAAACCCATGAAATCCGTCGACTCACGAAAGAACTGGTGGGAAGGGTGCGATCTCTGCGGTATTTCACTGCTGTTCGTGATCTTCAAAAACAACGGGACTCTCCCCCGGTGCTGTCTTGCCCTGGATGTAAGCGAGAGGATGTTTCGTTGGAAGAGGGTGCTCTTCTTTCGTCGTGTGGTCATTCCGGTTGTCTAGATTGTGTGCGAGCAGCAGCCGAGAAGGAGGAGTGCGTATACGGAGGTACTCTTGCTGAGTGCGACTCGGCTGCTAGGAGCATCAACATCATCAAGTCGGACACACTGGGCGTAGACGAAGCAAGGGAAGGGAAGGGCAAACGCTTCGGAATGAAGATTGAAAAGATCATCGAACTCATCCAGTCAGTTTCATCACTTACTTTCTGGCATCATCGCGCGACTAATCGCTCCCGGTACAATAGGAAACAAATCCCCAAGAAAGAGCGAATCCTTATTTTCGTCCAGTTTCCGGACCTCATGAAACGCGTCGCTGAGGCTCTTGGCCACCACAAGATCAGCTTCCTCGAGATCAAGGGCAGCGCCACACAGAAGACGAACAATTTATCCAAATTTCAAGAAGAGGACAGCAAAGTCCGAGCTCTCCTTCTCAACGTCATGGACGAGAGCGCAAGCGGTGCGAATCTTACAGTGGCCAACCATGCTATCTTCCTGTCTCCCCTCCTTGCACCCTCGCAGGAGATCTATGACGCTTGCGAGACGCAGGCGGTTGGCCGTTTGGTCAGATATGGCCAAACAAAGAATGTCAATATATGGAGGTACATGAGTACGGCGACTATTGATGAAGAGATCTTTGAGGCTAGAGATAAGTCGATGCTATCTAGGATGGACGAAGATTAGGAGGTGTTGGGGCGCATCTAGAGTTATTTACTGTACTGATATTGCTGTGATTTATCTTTGCTCTGTTACTCCCCTACTATATTCTAATAAATTTCTCTTCTTTCTACGGCTATTGGATGTTTTGAAGCATTTCGCAACTCTTGGAACTTGGGGCAAATTCCGCATGAAGATCTAGTTCTGCACTAAGTGCTAGTCAGAGAACATTATCGTGCATCTCCCATTCCTCGGATACCGGCGGATTTGTCAATAATTTTTGGTCATTGTCATAATGGTGAGGCATGTACTACTACTACTAAGGAAATCTACTCTACTGAAGAACATTTTAACCAAGAACACGGAAAGGGTACGTGATACAGATGAATGAAGTGGTTTGACGATAAGGATAACACGATGCCATGTTTATTCATGAGAAGGACATGCTTGTGAGGAATAAGGATATGCAGACAGTATATGCGGAGCATATGACGATGGTGATAGCGACCCAGCACTTTACACTAGAGCCTAGATGAGAAGAGAAAAAATGTCAACAAGGAACCGCCTAGGAGCGGCCGTCTTTCGGTATTGAAACAGGGGGTATCATTCTTCCTTGTGAGTGTTGAGGTCCACTGTGCTGGACGAGAATCTGACCGATTTCTTTGGCTTGTGGCCAGCTCGACCATGCTCAATGCTTGCACCAGCGGTGTCAGAGGCTGAATTTGACCGAGACTCTGTCCTCACGAGAAAGTGAGAGAGTATGGTCGACCGCTGGGATATGTTTCCGGTTAACCGAGAAGACCAAGAGCGCGGATTCAGCGAACTTCGAGAGGCCAAGGTAGACGAGGAATGAGACGTCGACGGAAGTTTTGGAGGCATTGAATGGGAACGTGTGTGAGTCTTCAGAGGGTTCTTCAGTGCTGATCTAGCTGGTGGTGGGGGTAATGGTGGGGGTGGGTGTTTGGGTTTCCGTAAGTGGGGGGTTCGTGACAGATGCAGACCCATTGCAATCTGGGACAGGGAAGGAGGAGGAATAGAGGGATCTGGGGGAAAATAGGATGCTGATTCATTAGAGTGGGCATTTCTCTGGAATGAAATCAGATAAATACGAGAAGGGAGAAGAATAATGAGATGGATGACTGACGACATTGGTACTTGTTGATCGCTTTTTATTATTCATGAGGAACGCAGAGGGCGACGATTTGGAGGGCGTCGCTCTCGCAGATGGTGCACTATGAGCAGAGGACTGTCCTGGACGATCTCTGAATGCAGAAGGAGAGGGCATTGCGCCTGGTGAGATTGGTGGTTGGCTGGAGAATCACAGCCTGGATGAGTATGGGTTCAGTTGAAGACGTGGTTGAGTCACGTGTTGATCTGATGTCGGCACTGTTCTCGGCCACCGCGTCGAGTTCGCCGGAATAATTATAAGCATCGGTTCACTCTTGTCTTTCTCTTGAACTACTTCCTTCTATCAGGGCGACATATCTGCCTTCCTTCATGGCTCCAGTAGAGACAGAATATTACGACCTCGTACGTTCCAACGTCTACTACATCATTTGATTATCATGAACCGTCATCTACTAGCTTGGCGTCACCACAGATGTGGACGACACTCAACTCAAGAAGGCCTACAGGAAAGCTGCTATCAAGGTACCGGCTTGCAAGGAGCCCTGTATTAATCTCTACTCATACTGATAACCTACAGTATCATCCAGACAAGAATCCATCTGCGGATGCTGAAGAGATGTTCAAAGAAATAAGGTGCGCTTTATTCACCTCGTAGATTATTGGTCTCTCAGACCCAGTGGACAAACAGCAAAGCCTACCAGGTGCTTTCTGACCCCGTGAGTGCTCCCCGTCCTGCAGAAGTTGTGCTGAAAGCTCAGTTCTATCCATCAGAATTTACGAGCTGTCTATGACAAGAACGGGAAATCAATGGTGGGTCCGTGACTGTGCAATATCTAAGCGGACCATTGATTTCATTTCTCAAACAGGTCGACAAGGAGGGCCCAGTTAATATTGAAGATGCCGCTGGTTTCTTCGCGAACGTGTTTGGTGGCGAACGATTTGTCGAATATGTCAGTTATCACTATTCAATAAACCATTACAGTTCATGCTCAATGTTATACTTACAGATCGGAGAAATATCGATCATGAAAGATATGACCCAAACAGCGACTGCCATGATGACAGACGAGGAACGGGCTGAAATGGAGAAAGCCCTGAACCCAGACGCTCAGCCCCCCCAGAATACCGTAGGCCACTCGTCTGCTGATGTAGAGGTCACCGTTACACCGGCAGATCCATCGACACCGACACAATCCGCAGCAGCTTCCGGTGCAGAAAGCATCACATCACATCGCACATCGTTGGTTTCTCCGGGTTCCAGTTCTCCGAGCTCCCCAGTTGGCGGTGCGTCATCGCCCAAGTCGATCACCCCGGATTCGCGAGAGAAGGAGCGTCTCAGGGAGCTCGAGAAGGAGAAGAGAAAGGCACAGAGAGCTAAACTGGCAGAACAGGACAAGGAGCGTCGGAAGGTCATGGAAGCACGAGTTGAGATGCTAGCTTCGAAGATGGTTGATCGGTTACGCCCCTTCGTTGAGGCTGAACGACCGGGAGAGAAGGGCGATCGTGAGACCGAGAAATTTGAAGAGAGGATGAGAAGAGAAGCTGAGGATCTCAAGCTGGAGAGTTTTGGTGTCGAGGTAATCATTCTGTGGCTGCTAGAAACCTTGTCTAAAAATCCCCTTAGCTTTTGCATACCATCGGAACGATCTATATGATGAAGGCCACCTCGTTCATGAAATCAAAGAAATTCCTCGGAATGTATGTGCCCTTTTGGAGACATCGTTTACAGGCCACTGAGCAAGTTTGCCTCTAGACCAGGCTTCTTCTCGCGTCTGAAGGAGAAGGGTAGCGTGGCGAAGGACGTATGGGGCGTCATAGGAAGCGCGTGAGTGGTACTTAGATTTTTCCATTTACTCTTCTCATTGGTTTGATCTAGACTGAGTGTTCGTGATGTCATGCTCGTACGTACTGGGTCATTGTAGATTCTTTTGATTGCTCTCTAAGCCCCTCCTAGGAAATGGAGAAACTCCAGGCTAAGGGCGAAGTGGACGAGGCTGAGCTGAGAGCACTAGAAATGGATGTCACAGGCAAGGTAGGCATATTGTCGCCCTGCTCGCGCACATCGGTAGCTTATGCTCACACACCCCGCCAGATCATGTTGGCATCCTGGCGCGGTGCTAGACTCGAGGTGACCCAAGTCCTACGAGAGGTGCGCGCCCCTGCTAACACGATTAGACCCACTTTGACCCTTTGTTCAGGTACTGGACAAAGTCCTCAAAGAGCCCGGCGTCCCTGATGCTGTCATGATGAATCGAGCAAAGGTAGAACTCATCCGCCTCCTCACGGCTCCTCCTTGCTAAGATGCGCACCATCTTTCCTAGGGCTTGCTCTTCATCGGTGCCATCTTCAAGTCGACTCAGCCAGATGAGTCAGATGAAGAACGACGAGAACTTGAACGGTCAGCATGCCCTCACACTAAGACGATCCCTAACTTGTGTTCACTGATTCTCATCTTCTCGCGTGATATAGGATGGTTGCCGAAGCTGCGAAACCGAAGCCAAAGAAAACACACTCCAAGAAAGACGTGAAAGAGCCACACTTGCCTGGTTCGACGAAGGTGGAAGATAAATCGAGCACGGAGAAACCAGCCGCAACACCTTCATCGTAGAAGAACCAGCGTACCTCTTTCAGGCCCTGAGTACATCGTGGAATATACCTACCCATTTGGTTTGACAAGGATTAAGGGTTCATCATCTCTGTGTAGTAGACATATGCTAGACTCAATTTATAATGTTTTCAACTTGAGGAAGGTTTACCGTCAGTGCCAGTTGCAAGGTTCCTGGCTTTTAGCGCGGTGATAGGTCCGAGGTCCGAATATCGCCGGCTAGTCAATCTAAGTGACCCCGGGCGCTCAAACGCGTACTATCATCATTATCAACTACAACCACCACCACCACCACCACCACCACCACCACCACCATCCATCGGCTGGGTGGACAATCTTCCATCCATGTCGTCTGTGAACTCAGCAGGACAGATAGATATCCTCAGTCAGATATTTCAGGGCCTCAAGAACAGAAATGCCGAAACTCGACTGGCCCATGCCTTGGAACTCCGTCGATATGTTCGCTTCTTTCCACTACTCTCATAGATCATACGTACGGTAGACTGAACGACGCATTCGTTGGTCTAGGTTACGACTACTGTCGCTGAAATGACTTCAGACGCTGCGGCTAAGCTATGGGACGACAACATTAATCGACGTTTATTCGAACTCATGCATAGTCCTAACAATAACGAGCGGTGGGGTGGTTTGATAGCAATTGGTTGGTTTGGAGCTGAGTTGTTCTTGACTAGAGTGCCCAGCAGCTGAATACCCTTTCTCCCTACTTACAGACAATCTCATTGATATCGAAAGCGAAGACATGAAGCGCAACCTCTTCCGATTCTACAACTACGTCAAACTCCTCCTCCCAAACTCCGAAACAGGCCTGATGGTTGCGGCCTCCAAAACCATTGGACAGATAGCCGATGTCGGCTCCACCGTCTCTGAAGCCGGTCTGGGGGAGAGTTTCCTCGATTTCGAAGTCCCTGCAGCGATAGATGTTATGCAAGCCGATAAACAAGAGTGGTCGCGTTACGCTGGCGTGCTCATTCTCAAGGAGCTGGCGAAGAACAGTCCTATCTACTTTCACTCGCATGTTGGGATTGTGTTCGATAAGATTGGGATACCATTGAAGGATAAGAGGCTGAATGTGAGGGAAGGAGCGGCGGAGTTGCTGTCTGCGTGTTTGGACATCGTAACCTCGAGAGAGCGTGGGGCACGCAGTCCGTTTTTCACCAAGGTGCTGCAGGAGGCGCAGGTCGGTTTGCGGCATACTCAACCAGAGGTTATACATGGATCGCTGCTTGCCTACAAGATGTTGCTCCTACATGGTGGGATGGTAAGGTTGTCGGTCCCCACCTTCTCGCCATACTGATCCCTTTTCCTAGTTCATGAAAGAGAATTTTGTAGATTCAGCTGAACAGATTCTTCGGTTTAAGATGCATTCAGACACTCACGTTCGCAAGATTGTCATTACCTTGATACCTACGTTGGCTGCCTACGATACTTCCTCTTTCACTGAACATTTTCTACACCGGTCGATGGCGCATCTTCTCTCTCAAGTCGAAAGGCTTACAGAGAAGACGGTTGGTAAGTTGAGATGTCTGTCACTTCACCGAATCGTCTACTAACCCCCCTCGCGTAGCTTCAATGGGTGGGCCCCAGGCATCCGCAGTGTCTGGGAGTGATGACTGACATTCTACTTTAGCGTTCGTCGCTATTGGACACACCGCAGTTGCCGTCGGTAGCGACATGAAGCGCTTCCTGGAGTCTGTGATGGCTCAAATCAAGCAAGCCCTTCAAATGCGAGGGTATTATCCCTCAAGCATTCCCTAGACCAGAAAACACTCAGTTTTACGTTGTTTCTAGGAAGAAGAACGCCTTGAACGAGGATCCGATCTTTCAATGCGTCGGCATGCTGGCCTCTGCAGTTGGGCCGAACCTGACCAAACTTCTTCACGACCAATTAAAGTTGATGTTCGAGTTCGGCTTAAGTGAGCCTCTACGACAGGCTCTTGTAGCTATTGCCCGTCACATACCACCGCTGCTGGGTGCCATTCAGGGTACGCTGTCTCTGGGAAGAGTCAATTATAATTGTTATGAACCTTGGAATGTTTTGTCCAGATCGCCTTCTGGATATGTTGTCGCAGATTCTTGGTGGCCAGCCGTACAAGCCTCTAGGTGCCCCCTCAACTTATTTTCCACGAAGCGAGGTGTCAACTATTGGTAAAGAGCTTGGTCAGAGTCAGGTAAAATTCTTGTCACACATTTGCGAACACCTCACTGATATTCCGGTAGACCCAGGTCAATGGGAAAAATGCTGAACTCATAACGCTGGCTCTGTCCACATTGGGCTCGTTTGATTTCAGTGGTAAGTGCTGTTTCTGATAGAGACACCGGGCGTTTCCTCATGAGAATAATCATAGGTCACACACTGAATGAGTTTGTTCGCAACAACGCGCTTCCATATTTAGAAGATGATCTCCCAGATGTCAGGAGAGCTGCTGCTCTCACTTGCTGTCGCGTCTTTATGCGAGATCCTATCTGCTATCAATCCAGTTGCCATTCCACCGAAATCATCAGCGATGTGCTGGACAAGTTACTAACGATCGGTATCGCTGACCCAGGTTGATAATATAACATCTCTGTTTAAATCACCCTGACCATGTTCTCTGTAGATCCCAAGATCCGACTTGCTGTCCTCTCCTCACTGCATGACCGCTTCGACAAGCACCTTGCTCAAGCTGAAAACGTCCGTTCGCTTTTCATTGCGTTGAACGACGAGGTATTTGAGAACAGGGTCACCGCTGTGCCTCTCATTGGACGATTAGCCAAACACAACCCAGCATATGTGATGCCATCACTGAGAAAGGCACTGATCCAGCTCCTCACAGAGCTGGAGTACTCAACTGTAACGTCAGTGTACTTCTTATCCAGTAAACCAAGGACAACTCACCCATTCATGTCAGTCGCAATCGCGAGGAATGTACGCGCCTTCTGACTCTGCTAGTCAGTGCAACACAGCGTTTGATCAAACCATATGCCCTACCCATGCTCCGAGCCCTCTTGGCCAAAGCCAACGATAGCAACCCGACTGTAGCTGCTAACGTGCTGATGTGCCTCGGCGAGTTAGCATCAGTGGCTGGCGAGGATGCCATCCCCCAGGTTGGAGACCTTATGCAAGTCGTGATAGCTCGCCTAGGGGATCCTGCTCTGGTGAAGCGAGATGCTGCCCTCCATACCTTGGGGCAGGTTTGTTCTGCAACGGGCTACGTCATAACACCATTGGTCGAATATCCTCAGCTGCTACCTCTTCTGCGGAGGATCCTCAAGTCCGAGATCCAACCTGTAAAGAGGGAAGTGGTTAAGGTTCTAGGGATCATGGGAGCTCTGGACCCATATCGACAGAAGATGGTGAGGTCTATCCCATTATATCTCAGCATCTGCGTTTGATGCCTATACCATCGACAGGTCCGACCCGAAGACGCATCCAGCGAGACAGCGGTCTCTGCTGTTAACGCTGTTCCCGTGAACGCCGACCTTGCCTCTGTCTCAGACGATTACTACCAGACCACAGTCATCAGCGCCCTACTAGCGATTCTTCGTGATATTTCCTTGGCCAATCACCACCACACCGTCATTGAAGCGATTATGTCTATCTTCAAGACACAAGGCCTTAAATGCATAGCCTTTTTGCCCCAGGTAGGCGAATTCTATCATAGCCTGAAGCGGATTCTAACGCATGCTATGTAGATCATACCTGCTTTCACTAGCGTCGCCACTAAATCCACCTCCAGGACACAAGTGTTCCACCTGCAACAGCTAGCCATCCTTGTGGGTATAATCAAGCAACACGTCAGGAACTACACGCCTGCAATCTTCTTCCTCATAAGCGACCTTTGGGACAATGCCACCCTACAGCTTCCTATCGTGTCACTGATTGAAGCCCTCGCAAAGGCGCTTGACGCCGAGTTCAAACCATTCTTGCCCACCGTCGTCCCGATGATCCTCAGAGTTTTCGATGGAGAGCTCAACGAGAAAAGAGCCAGCACACAGATCAAGATCTTGGACACGCTCCTTATATTTGGTGCTACCGTAGAGGAGTTCTTACATCTCGTTATCCCAGCTATCGTCAAGTCCTACGAGAGGCAAGATGCTTCTCTCCCCTTGCGCAAGAAGGCAATTCAAACAATCGATGGATTATCGAAGAGAGTCAACTTTTCTGACCATGCCTCGAGGATCGTCCATCCATTAGTGAGGGTTCTGGAGACATCAAACAACGAGTTGAGGATGGCTGTCATGGATACTCTATGCTCACTCGTCATCCAACTCGGCCCAGACTTTGCTATTTTTATCCCTACCATCAATAAGGTGGGCCCTAGCCAAACAATTCTGGAGAGGCTCTTCTCATCCACCCTAATCAGTGCCTCCTGCGAAATCGCATACCACATCCCAAATATGAGAACCTCATCTCCAAGCTGTTGAATGGCGAACGTCTCCCTCAAGAAACAGGTGTCCTAGAGCTTCTGTATGTGCGTCTCCTTTGTTGTTTTGATCTCACTGAACGTAGATCCCGTTCAGGCTCAGTGAGAATATGAAGCCACCAGAATTCTCAGCGCCTGCTGAAGCTACCAAGATGGCTGTGAATCAGCAGCATCTGAAGCAGGCATGGGACGTCTCTCAGATCTCTAGTCGCGAAGACTGGGTTGAGTGGATGCATAGGCTCAGCGTCGAGTTCATGAAGGAGTCTCCTTCGCACGCTCTGCGTGCCTGTACTAGTTTGGTTGACGTCCATACACCGCTGGCCAAAGAGCTCTTCAACGCCGCCTTCTTGTCATGCTGGACAGAGCTTTACGACCAATATCAAGCGAGTATGTTTCCTTTGTATAAGCATCCTTCCTGATCTTACCTCTCTATGTCCAGGAGGACCTCGTAAGGTCGATCGAATTCGCGATAACTTCGCCACTCTCTCCCTCGGAGTTGGTCCGACGCTTGCTCGCATTAGCGGAGTTCATGGAGCACGAGGAGAAACCTCTTCCCATCGAACACCATACTCTTGGAGAATATGCTAAGAGAGTGAACGCACTTGCCAAAGCTCTGCATTACAAGGAGCTCGAGTATTTCACTGCCTCGACGCCCACAGTGGTCGAATCACTCATTTCTATCAACACGAGGCTCCAGCAACATGACGCGGCCTGGGGGACGCTACTCACTGCTAGAGAGACCTACGACGTCTCAAAGCATGAGGAATGGTACGAAAAGCTAGGGAGGTGGACTGAAGCCCTGGCAGCGTATGAAAGCAAGGCTGAAGAAGATCCCGAATCCGCCGAGCTACAGATGGGCCGCATGCGATGTCTTCATGCTCTCGGAGAATGGGATCAGCTATCTACTCTTGTCGACAGGTACTGGCCTACTGCCAGTCCTGATGAACGCCGCGAGATGGCACCGATGGCAGCTGCCTCGGCTTGGTCACTTACGGAGTGGCAGGCGATGGAGGACTACATTTCGACTATGCGCAGTGACTCTCCAGACCGTTCCTTCTATCGGGCTATCCTCTCAGTCCAGCAAAGCCAGTTTGCCAAGGCCTTGCAGCATATCGCTAAAGCACGAGATCTCCTAGAACCTGAGCTTCCAGACTTCACGGGGGGTGGCTACGGTCGATCTTACAAGTATGGGTTTTAGTCAGGCCTTTCCTTCGTTTTGTGTTTTGCTCACTCGTCACCCTTCTTCAGTATTATTGTTCGAGCCCAGATGCTGTCTGAGCTCGAAGAAATTATTGCTTACAAGCAGTACGCAGACCAACCGGAAAGACAAGAAACCATGCGCCGCACATGGATGAAGCGCCTCCAAGGATGCCAGCCGGACGTAGAAGTGTGGCAACGCATTCTGCAAGTTCGCAGTCTCGTCCTGGACCCTGAAACTGAGTCTATAATGTGGATCAAATTCGCCAATCTGTGCCGCAAATCTGAGCGTATGGTTCTAGCAGAGAAGACGATTAATTCTCTATTGCACAGGGAGAATGTGAGTTCTACCTACCATCGAGCGATACCTCATTGGGCTGACCATGGGAGTACAGTCTGCTTCTCCTAGAGTGGTGTACACCCAACTGAAGTACATGTGGGCAAATGGCGCAAAAGAGGACAGCATCAGATTCCTTCATCAGTTCTCCGCAGACCTATCTCGCGACATTGCAAACCATACCAATGGAAGTCCTCATGGAGGCCCCATCCTGTCTGAGGAGAAGCTTCAAGAGTACTCCAAGTTACTGGCTCGTTGCTACTTCAAGCAAGCTCAGTGGCAGTCCGAGCTCAGAGAAGATTGGCACACTGTAATTTTTTTCTAGCCCTTTCTCCTCTCCCTTTTGACTCGTAGCTCACCATGTTTCTGTTCAGACAAACCCAGACGAGATAATCGAGCCATATGTGTATGCTACGCGCTGTGACCCAACTTGGCACAAGGCCTGGCATACCTGGGCACTGGCAAATCTAGACGTGGTCTCCCACATGGAGAGTCAAATGGACCATAGAACTAACGGCATCCCGGGCGACAAACTAGCTGCTCACGTTGTTCAAGCTATGGATGGTGTGTAAAGATATAATGATCTAGTCAGTGGCTTATGTGTTGATTCACGCAGGCTTTTTCGTCTCGATGTCTCTGAGAAACGAAGATACTCTGCAAGATACTCTTCGGATTCTGACACTTTGGTTCAAATTTGGTGCCCATGAAGACGTGAGCAATGCAATGATTAATGGCTTCTCCAAGGTGGAGGTGGATATTTGGCTGGAAGTCATTCCTCAGGTCAGTTCGTTCACCAGATTTTACGATCCCATACCTTTCCTAAACTTTCTCCAGATTATAGCACGAATTCAAACGCCGAGCAATAGTATCAAAAGGAATATACACAATCTCCTCATTGACGTCGGAAAGCATCATCCTCAGGCATTAATCTATCCCTTGACTGTGGCCTCAAAGTCGTCCAGTATTGTGCGACAAAGCGCAGCAGCCTCTATCATGGATCGAATGACTGAGCACAGTGCTGAAATCGTCGAGCAAGTAGGTGGCTCTTCAATCTGTTGATTTTGCTCGGATACTCAACGTGTCTACTTTAGGCGAAGATGGTGAGTAAAGAGCTCATCAGAATTGCTATCCTATGGCATGAGATGTGGCACGAGGGCCTGGAGGAGGCTTCTCGTCTCTACTTCACTGAAAGAAACCCCGAGGGCATGATTGCTGCTCTCAAACCTTTGCATGACCTGATAGAAGCGGTGAGCGAATTGAAGATATCCCGCAACAGAAACATTCGTCTAATATCGAGTCCAGGGTCCCGCCACCACTAGAGAAATCTCTTTTGCTCAGGTCTTTGGAACTGAACTTCATGAAGCTAGGGAAGCCTGTAGACGTTATCGCAGCTATGGAGATACCGCTGAGCTCGACAGGGCCTGGGATATATATTATGCCGTGCGTCTCATTCTTCTGTGTTTTGTTTCCTTTACTCATGCATTTCTGCAGGTTTTCAGGAAGATCGAGAAGCAGCTACCTGCACTCACCACTTTGGACCTTCAATACGTTTCCCCTGAGCTACTACGATCCCGGGATCTCGAGCTCGCGGTACCTGGTGAGGACTCTCCTAATTGCATTACAGTCATAGCTACTAACAGCCTGATAGGCACATATCAGAGCGGGCGACCAATCGTCAAGATAACAAGCTTCGCTCAGAAACTTGTCGTCATCATCTCAAAGCAGAGGCCACGGCTTCTGTCCTTGAAAGGGAGCGATGGTCGTGACTACCAGTACCTTCTCAAGGGTAAATTTATGTCTTCACCTCCAGAACTGCATTCATTCTGAAAACTACCCCAGGTCATGAAGATCTCCGACAGGATGAGCGAGTTATGCAATTGTTCAGTCTTGTGAACACTCTGCTATCTGTGGACACCAAGAGCTTCAAACGCCGACTCCACATACAGCGCTACCCTATTATACCTTTGGCTCCGAATGTCGGTCTCATAGGCTGGCTGCAAGAGAGTGACACTCTTCACGTACTTATCAGGGACTATCGTGAAACTCGCAAGGTTTTGCTCAACATAGAACACAGGTTAATGCTCCAAGTACGTACATCCATGCTTCTCCTTGCGTCGCTTAACATGATTGTCCTTCAAGATGGCACCCGATTATGAGAACCTTACGCTTCTGCAAAGGATCGAGGTCTTTGAGTACGCCCTGGAGAACACAACCGGGCAGGACCTGTACCGAGTCCTGTGGCTGAAGAGTAACAGCTCGGAACACTGGCTTGAGCGCAGAGCTACGTATACCAGATCTCTAGCCGTCACCAGTATGGTCGGCCATATCCTTGGTTTAGGCGATCGCCACCCATCCAATCTTCTTCTGGAGCGCAAGACTGGAAAGGTGGTTCATATAGATTTCGGAGATTGCTTCGAAGTTGCCATGCATCGCGAGAAGTTCCCCGAGAAGGTACCGTTCAGGCTCACACGCATGCTTACTCATGCGATGGAGGTATGTTGATACTCTGATGACACGAAAACTTCAGCTCATCGGAGTTCAGGTCAGCGGTATCGAAGGCAGCTTCAGGATAACGTGTGAAACAACCATGAGTGTTCTCCGTGACAATAAGGAGTCTCTCATGGCGGTACTTGAGGCATTTGTATACGATCCTCTCATCAACTGGCGATTGATGCAGACAGATGCAGACACTCGACGCACTGACGGTGAGCCTTTGCAAGTGATGAAACACAGCAGCGTTGCTGAATATGTATTAGAACCAGAAGTAGTACGAGCAGCGGACTTAGGTAGACCTGCGGCGCATCCGCAAGCTCCTCAAAGACGCCAAAGGGCCGACGAGGAAGTCATCTTCAATGGTAAGCCGATTTGAGCCTACTGTATTCTTGCAATTGATTCCTCGCGCTTGCAGAAACTCAAGGAGAGACGGGCGCTCAAGAAACGAGGAACGAACGTGCACTGGCTGTATATAATAGGGTGCAGCATAAACTCACTGGTGAGATCATTCTTGTCCAAAAGCGCGCACTGCCTGACTCGTTTTTAGGACGAGACTTTGACCCTAGACAGGTCTTAAATGTAGCAGATCAAGTGGACCGTCTTATTCTCCAAGCGACCTCCCTTGAAAATCTTTGCCAATGCTTCTCTGGATGGTAAGCCGCTGTCTCCTGATTTGAAGATCGACACTCAAATTCAGTTCGTTCTTCCATCCAGGTGCGCGTTCTGGTAGCCGCCTTGCTTGCTAAATTTATTATCTTCCTTCATTTGCTATCTATACGTCGTCGTCCTTTTTACGCGCAGTATCATGTCATTTCCCCCCACTTTGTTTACCACTGATTTCGGACTATTTCCCTGCTCAGCTATGTATAATAGACCTCTCGCTGCTAATCTATCGAAGTTCCACTGGCATTCTTCTCCTGTGCGACGCTTGAAAGGTTGAACGTCTGAGCAGCAGTATCCCTTGTTCTGTATGGTATTCACAAGGAATATTTGAACTTCTAGTTCGGGCACTTCAACTGGAAATATCTTAGATACTTTGGCAACCGCTACAGTACCAGATATATTGAACGGGATAGTAGAAGTTACGGCCTTCTACCGCCGTAATACTAGCATGTTCGAAAGCGTCTGTCACGCGCGTCACATTTAGTGACCTGACTCTGTATCAACGTCTATGACTCTGAGCGCTCACGCCCTTTTACGCATTGTCAAATAACTGCAAGAACTAGACTTTCCAGATAGCGAAGACGAACTTCTCTGGTCAGCAGCAACCAAAGAGGTCACTGGATTCATCGCACATACTTTATCCGGTCTATACCATCCTTAGGCCGGGCCCGACGCGGTATGACCACTAGTGTTCACGCGTCACGGATCGGACCATGGTCAAATCAAGTACTGGCGATCGCGGCTTGTTTTTAACGCTTTGTAAACCACATCTTGAGGCGCAGTCTAGCCAACCTTCCGTGCTCGCAGATACTACGGGGAATGGTAATCCCTTGTTCGTGCTGATCCCAACCCGTGGTTGAATAGCGCTGAATGGCGATGCTTGACCTGAACTGTACCATGCCCAAAATACTTCCTCAGTTCGAGGTAGAGACATCTCCACATTGGCTCGCCAAGTGAGGGTATCAAACTGAACCATTACATCGGTGCAGTCCTCGTCACTCACTTGCCTCTGGGTATACATTTCTGTACCTCGCATCTCCCGTCGTTCCTTCTGCCCTCTTCTTCCTTAGATCATGATAGATACCCGCCGTACCAATAAACCGTCATCGAGCCTAGCGCTTCCATGTTCGCTACTATGGGCGGCTCACCGCTGGATCTCCTTGAAGTCCTAAGCTTGAAGACTGAATATCGACTAGGGTAAGGCGCAATTGTCTGCCAGGACCGTGATGCAAATGTCTACGGGGACTGCGTAGAAACGATATAGGCCGCCATATGCCCACCTTCGTCCACCACACGCAAGATGAGATCATAGGAAATCAAGCATACCGAGATAGTCGATCGCGCCGATGCAAACGCCTATGCCGAAACACCACGGTTCGTTGACCACGCGGTTACCAACTTATCCTTCGAGCTTGTGCCTGTCCAGGAGATGCTTGAGCCAGAATGCTCTGCCCAGGATAACGTATACAGCGCTATATCCGTGGAAGCAGCAAGTATAAAAGCATCTCGGACATCGTTGCCTTTCCTCAGTGGTTTCAACCTCTGTATCATCTCCCTTCTTCCATTTTTCTACCTCCTCCCACAGTTCCAACCGATCTAAAGATGCGCTCCTTCGCTACTGTTGCTTTCCTCGCTTTCGTCGGCGCTGCCTCTGCTTCTAAGCGTGGTCTTGCCTGGCCCTGGTGTACGTATCCCACCTTCCATCTTACTCACGTCGCAAACTCAACTGCCTTCACCTTTAGTCAACGAAAACAGCAACCTCGATCCCGGCCGTTTCACTAACAGTGGCAAGGTTACCTGGATGTACAACTGGGAGACCTGGAGGCCAGCCAAGACACCGTGAGTGGCTCGTTCCTTAACAAACATAGACGTTCCAAGCTGATAATTGTCATCGCGTCATCTAGAAATGTCAACTTCATCGGTATGCAGGCCACCAAGGACAGCCCATCCTCCCCCATCGGCGAGCTGTACAACAGATGGCACCAACAGGGATGGACCGATGTTTTCTCTGTAAGTACATGCTCATCGCTGTTAAAGAGGAAGACTCATCAAATGTCTCCTTGTCTTAGCTGAACGAACCTGACCTCAACGGTATCTCCCCCGGCGACGCCGCTGGCTGGTACAAGCAATGGATCAACCCAATGACCATCCAGTACGTGCGATCTCCGATCTTCCCGTCGTGGTACCAGGACTGACTACCTTTGGGCATCTGTGTAGCAAGGGTCTGCCAGCTGTTACCTCTTCTACCAACGGTGGACAGGGCCTTGACTGGTTGAGTCAATTCCTGAGTGCTTGTGGTGGCCAGTGCTACCACGACTACATCAACTTGCACTGTTCGTAGTTTTCTCCCTTTAGCCTGCGGTGACACTCTTAACCTGATTATGCACCCTCTCATTCAGGGTACGGAAACTCCTTCGCCGAGTTCCAGAACCACATCACCAATGCCCACAACCGTTTCCCTGGCGAGAATATCGTCATCTCTGAGTTCGCTCTCGTCGCCCCCGCCAGCGCCAGTGCTCAAGCCGCTTTCTTCAACTCGGCCGTCTCATGGCTCGACGGTTTGAACTACGTCGTCATGTACTTCCCCTTCGTCGCCACCTCCCCTAGCCTTATCTCCGCTAACGACGGTGGTGCCGTTAGCCACGTAGGCACTGGCTCTACACTCTTTAACGTAAGTTATCGTGCTATCTGTTCCACCATATCAACGATGCTGAGATCAATCCTTCTAGAACGACGGATCTGTCTCCTCTGCTGGAAACGCTCTGCTCAAGTAAACTCTTCCAAATCATTGTATCACAGGGTTTTATCTATTACTATTATTCGGTCTGTACGGTACATCATCAAATCTGTGGAACTTGCAATAAATTATATGTTGCTGTAATTAATTTGGAGTTGCTGGATTATGTCCAAGTCCATCCTCTGAACTTCAGGCCTCTTGCTTGGAAATGCTGGTCGTCTCAGGCGTCTCGGATGTTGGGACCAGACGCGGCCACGTGGTCTTCGGGTTGCAAAGCTGGCGCGTCCTCCTCCCAAACTTGAACATAAACTTATATGACCACCTATGCCCATTCCTACTACGTCAACCAATTCATCTCTTGACTTACGCACTCTCCTTTATAATGTGTCTACTCAGAATAATTCTATCCTATACCAAGATTCCCTACCCAGCCTCCAGTCTAGTCTTTCCACCTTTCCTTCGTTCTCTCAGATTCCTACATTCCCTAGTGGTAAGATGCTTGTTACTATATCGTCAAACTGCCTATCCTCACTCAGATTCACTGGTTAAAATTCTAGATCCAGTGAAGAACGATACAAAGAACGCGTCTTTATCTTGCACTGCTAAAAGGGGGCCCGTCAGCTCGTCAGTCAACACCCAGCACCAGAGGACCAGTGTTCAGAGGTGGACGGTATGCACCAGGGTCCTTTTGTCAATACTCTCTCTAAACCCATCTTGACACAGGAGAGACTCTCAGCAGCCATCCCACCAGGCCATGTTCCATGGGAAGCCTCCGGCTCGCGTTGGACTCAACTATGTAGTCCCCCTCAATCACCTTCGAACGGGTCTGAGCCTCAAGGCCTAGCACCCGGTCCTTCATCAACGACAAGCCTATCATCAAGCAGCGAGCTCCCTCAAAACCAAGCTGAACGTCGCAGCACTATGATCTTCAACCATGAGATGAGATGGTCACACAATGGCAAGACTCGCCGGGTTTCCATTCAAGTTCCAGCCAAAACCATGAGTCCTAGAACCGCTGGTCTTCTCGTCGAGCTTCATGAACTCAACTGCTTCTTCAAAGACGGTCTGGACGATCTGAACGACACTGTTGCGTTGATTGATCAAGAAAAGGAAAAACTCCAACTTCCTTTAACGCCGACACTCTTTCTTTCCGACTCGCATAATCAGATTCCATTAGCTTCAGACTCGTCAAACCTATTAGCCCAAACTCAAATCTCAGACAAGGAAGTGTTAGCTGCGCGTCGAGGCAAACCGGTAGCTCCTCTTCATCTTGCTTCCAAATCTGACAAGTCAAACGATTCGTATCCTGGGATTCCTTCCGCATTCTTGGGCTCTCCGTCGACTTATTCACCCCTTTTCCAGGATGTTAGGCCAGGAGATAACGCGCAGCTTACGGATGTCAATGACATGATTCGATCTCTTCGCGCTCAGTGCGACAACATCGCGGAGACTAATGCTCGAGTTTCGCAGGTCACCCTGGACGAGCCTCAACATGATTCGGGACTAGCAATCACTGAGAGAAGACTTAGCTGCAATACCGATGGACACACTCCTACAACTGCGACGATGGAGAGGCTCGATTGTACGGTTGCTGATGATGGTACACTCTTTCTTGCAGTTTCATTAGTATGACACTGAACAGGATTTGAATCTTTAGCACACGTCATAGACTGCCCTAGATCCACTAGACCTTCCAGTCGATCTTGCCCCCCGTCCACAGGTCCTCCTCGTAGTCCATTACCTCCTCTGCCGAACGCTCGACCATCGGGTCCTCAACGTGCAATGTCTCTAGAGCCTCCCAAGACATGTCACACCGTGCAAGGGATTTTAAAGACATCTAAGAGCGTTCGTTTCGCATCATTGCCTAACAGACATAAGCATGCATCCGTTCCCAGCATTGATGACCAGATGCCTCGTTCGGCGCCTCCAGTGCTAATAAACCCAAGGTCTCGACCTTCATCCATGCAACAAACATGTCATTCTATGCCGGCGTCGGTCGCGAGGCGAGCTCCTTCTCCTGGTATCGGTTCATGGGGAAAAGCTACCTCTCATACTCACGTCTCATCCGTCAAACCCGGTTATATATCTCCAAAGAAGAAAGATCAATCATTGCCCCCTGTAAGACCTTCTACTCCCTCTTCAGTGCGCAAGACCGCTGTTCCTCTGGCTTCACGTTCTGGGTCTCCCGTGGTCAATCGGCGGCCTATGTCTCCCGCTTTTGCTCCTCGCGCAGGTTCACCAATCGCCCCACGGAGAACGATGTCGCCAGCTAGACCTGTTCGATCCAGAGGACCAAGCATCTCGGGCTCACGCGGTCCCATACCTCCTCCGTTGGTTCCTCGTCCTACTTCACCATCAGCTGCAAGAAGACCATTGTCGCCATCGCAAAGAGGATCGTCATGTTCTCGGAGGAGAGGACAAACGCTCTCTTCTGTATCCAGTCCTGATCCAAGCAGACGTATGGAAAGAAGGAACACGACGGCAACAGAGCCATACGTTCCTCTCGTCAACGTACCCGTAATCCATGTGCAGCCTCAACAACGCTCTGCGATGTATCCGATCAGCAATAGTTCCAGCTCTTCAGGTCAGAGTTATGGTGCTGGCGGTGGTAGCGCCAGAGGAAAAGGCCCGTCACCACTTCATGGGCGCAAGTTCAGTACGGTTGATGAGAACACTTTGAGGAGACAAAGCGGGGGAGGGTCATTGAGGAGTAAAGTTCCTGTGCCTTTGAGGAATATTCTGACGAGGTTCAAGTGAGGGAATGCCCTGCTTGCTGGTGACGGGCTTAGGTGTTGGTGAAGCTCTTCATTGAGATGGTTTGGTATCTGTAGAGTATAGTATTATGCAACAATTATAACGCCCACTGTCTTTATATACCAATGATTTTCGTTACACTATGACACACATGTATCCAACCTAAAATTTTAAACAACTTCTGGTTGGTTGCACATGAATAATATCTCGACGAGGGCAGCGTGGTATACACTGATTATAAGTGATTCGAATTGGTTTTATCTGGAGATATACTTTATGCGAACAGGCAGAGGTACCGTCGGTGAAAAGACACAAGGAAGGAACACGAAGGACATAGGCTGTGAGTAATACCACCATATATATCTATCCTCAACGTTCTAAAGACCAGACCCAATCAAACGCGAAAGCCGGACGCGTACCTTCAGGAGGAAAAAATCAGGAAGGGAAAGGTCATCGTGATGATCATATGCAGCCAAGGTACACATACAAACAAACAACAACCAACGTCATTCAACTTCAGAATCGAAACAAACGGCCAACAGAAACATCACACAAGGGAGCCTACTAGCTAGGGGGGTTGGATATATATACGTATGCAAAAGTGGATGTGACATGGAGAAGGGAGTGGGAAAAGGTATTGGCGTCGGAATGGAAGGAGATTGTTATGAGAAAAACCCATTATATTTAGATAAGAGCAAGTCCAGACGGGATAAACAAAAATGAAAGGACAGAACAGTTGGCCGCGCAGGAGTAGTAGGGCAGAAGGAGGGGGCGAGGTGACGGGAAGAGGAGAAGATGGCGGCTCTGCTCATGGTTCGGAGGGCGATAAGCAATCGAGAGTTCTATTTCTTGGACATCTCCCGGGCAGCTTTGATCAACGGAGATAGCGTCTTCAGCGGTTCTGAGAGTTTGAAGAACGGGTGCTAGGTAGGGGAGAGTAAGTTAGCACACTGTGATCACCTATCCATGTTCAAAAGGTGGATGGGGGGAGTCATCTCACCTGCAGCAACTCCGTAGCCGTTGGTCTCTTCTCCGCATCCACCTCTAACGTCTTGGCTAAATAATTACTGAACACGGCGCTGAGGTTTTCTGGATTCGCGATAGTTGGGGTTCCATTCGTTGCGATGAGGTATAGGGCTTTGAGTGGGTTCTGGTTCAGGTATGGTGGTTCGCCCTCGATCATTTCTGTTTGGACGAGATACCACAGTCAGTAAGTGGACTTAGAAGCAGGCGTAGAAAGAGAGGCAGTTGTACCAATGGCCATGATACCGAGGGACCATATGTCCACTTTGGGTCCGTACTCTTTCCGTGTGACGACCTCGGGAGCCATCCAATACGGTGTGCCCACCATCGTTGTGCGCTTCGCAGAGGCAGGATCAGATATTTGGGCGCAGAACCCAAAGTCAGCTATACATCACAGTCCAACATTCTTCAGCAGGGGGCGAAACATGATGGGAGGTGACGTACTGAGTTTGATATCTCCACCCATACTGAGCAACACATTATCACTCTTGATGTCTCGATGGATAACACCATGTCTATGCAGATGCTCGAGGCCCTGACACGTCTCCCTGCTCACCGCCGCAATCTGACCCTCGGTCATCAGATTGGCGGTGACGACGTCGGTCAAGCTTCCGCCCTCCATGTACTCCATGACCACCCATAGATCGTTCTTATGGAGGAATGAGTCTATGTAATTTACGATGTTCGGGTGGCGAGAGGCCCGCATGACGAGAATCTCGTTGATGATGAGGTCTTTTTTGGGCTGTTTGTCCAGGTCCATCTGCTTGATGGCGACACAGAGATTGGTTCCAACCTGGTAAGCGGTGTACACACCTCCGGATGCACTAAAGCACGCAAGGTAAAACACAAGGATAGAGTCAGCCGTACATTCAAAGGAAAAGGTAAAGACTAGAGAGAAAACTGACCCTTGACCGATCTTCACCAGACTCCTGTATAATTTGGTCGGATCTGCGTCTGTGCAGATAGCCTGCAACCTCTTGATGATATCCACCTCCTTATCTTTGTCTTTCTTCTCTCTTCTTCTAGGCGTGGCCACTCCCGTTGTCTTTGCCAGGTTCTGCACAGCGGGACTTGGGGCCTGATTGGCTTGAGCCGCGCGAGGATCACGGTCCCTCAAACCGGCTACACCAGCTCCAGCATGAGTACTCTGGTTAGTAACAGGATGTTTGCCTGTGGCATCTGGAGCTTTGTGAGCGTTCGGGCCACCCTGAGAGGGGTGAGCAGAGCCAGGCGCATGGCGATCCCTCGTCGTATTCGATCTCCCGAGCTGTTCTGAGGATTTATGAGGTTTGGAAGGGGTCCGTTGAGATGTCGACCGGTCTAGTGAGGGCGAGACGGCGCTGGGTGGTGTTGGGGCGGGACGGTAGGATGTTGGTGAGACGACGGGGGAATGGGCTTGGCTTTGAGGTTGGTATGATTGGATACGGGGTGAAGACTGGGATTTTTTGGGTGGGGCGGGTGGTGGACGCTGCTGATGAGAAGGAAGCGGGGAGTCAGTATCATACGGGAAGTTGCGAAGAAGCAAGATAGCTAGGACCGTACCTGACTTGGGAACTCATCGATGGTGGTCTTGATCGAGTAGCCCTGGGGGTCGCCCAAGCCACTACCCATGGCCCCGAGCTTATCCCAGGAGCTTCCCTGTCCTTCCTGATAAAACTTGACGATCTCCATGACCGCTTGTGGATTCCTCTCTTGCTCCAGCTTGCTTATCCCACTCTCTTGCAGTAGTTCCTGCCATTCTTTAGGCAGACCCGTGAACTCTCCCGTGGAGGAGTTGAAGCCTACGTGAGTGAGATGGACTGGATCGTAAGGAGTGGATATTTCTGGACGTTTGGAGGTGTTGAGGAACTCGGTCATGAAGCCGAGCATGCCTTTCTTGGATTTCGTCCCGCTGCGAAGACGTTGGGTGCCTCCTCCTCCTCCTCCGCTTGAGATGCTCTGTTGGGGAGAAGATAAAGGGGGCAAGATGGACGAAGGAGCAGATGAGTGGAAAGCATCGTCTGTGGTTTGATCAGGGGTGATGTGGTCGTAGTGGGCCAGACCTGCAGGGGGCCCAGAGAGTCTATGTGACGGAGGGGGAGGAACAGGTGGTGGGGGGCCATTTGTCGACGCATCGGTCGTGGTCCAGAGATCGTTGAGGGTCGCGGTGTTCGCCCTTGACGGACGAGGCGGGGGTGCGGCAGTCGATGAGGGCATGATGTTACCTTCTGGCTGTTGTGGTTGTTGTTGTTGTGAGAGAACTAGAGTTGGCCCTGTGATATCGTCTGTAGTAATGTGCTTGACGGTGCTGTGATGCCTTGATTTGGGCTTCTGCAATGAATTCCTGGATTTTGAGGATTCTGGCTGTTGGTGTTTCTGTTGTTTGAACGCAGTTGGCGGTGCTGGCGCTTGACGAGAAGGCAGGAAGGGGCTGTTGTAGTTCGCTGCGATGGCTGCGTGATGATTTGACTCTGCGAGGAGCTGGATGCGAATAGTGAGATTGAGCGCTTTGCTCGCTGTTGTTGACGACGAGGACGAGACTTACTTGGTTATATTCTCTGATAGATTCCCTGGACGGTCTGTGGTATTCAATCGTTACCTTTGACTCTCTTCGCGACATTTCCTGATGAGCGTAGCTGCAACGATCAGCCCAAGCATCTAATTTTCCCACGCCAGGTCACTCGCCTCCTACTGTTTACTCTTACGCCACAGCCATCTGGCTATCATCAATCCCTCTCATTCAAATGGCGGACTCCAACGAAAGTTCTGCCCTCCTAGGCCACAATGCTACTCCTCCCAAACTTCCTAAAGAGGGTCATGCTACTGTATTCAGTTCAGTCAGCAACCTCGTAAACACAATCATTGGCTCTGGTGCGTCTTTCCAAGTCCCCACTGTGGAGAAATCTAACGCCCTGTATAGGCATGCTATCCTTCTCACTCGCTATGGCTTCCTCTGGCATTTTACCTGGCATAGTACTGTGTATATTCTCAGGCAGCGTAGGCGCATTCGGCCTATACCTTCTGTCTCTCTGTGCACAGAAAACAGCGCACAGACGGTCATCCTTCTTCGCCGTATCACAGCTCACTTACCCCAAAGCTGCCACCTTCTTTGATGCTGCAATTGCGATAAAGTGCTTTGGTGTTTCCACGAGGTTTGTGTACAATCGTATTTATTACCGCGAAAGAGGACCTGAAGAACCGTGTGGCCCAGTTACCTCATAATTATCAAGGGCCTCATGCCAAACGTCGTTGCTGCTCTTTATCACGACCTCTCCTCTCCAGACGTCAACCCTCCAGACTGGACCCAATCAGGAAGAATATGGATATGTCTGTTCATGATCGTTCTCGTACCCTTGTGCTTCCTTCGTCATATAAACAGCCTGCGGCATACCAGTTACATAGCCCTCTTCACTGTCGGTACGTCGTTCATCTCTTAGCTCGAGCCAGGACGCGATACTAACAGTCATCGGTATTTCTCAGCCTACCTGGTTATCATCGTGGTAACGTGCTATTTTTACCCGCTCAAGGGGCAGACTACCCCAGGGGAGGTCAGACTCGTCCATTTCACACCTAGCTTCGTGTCGACGTTCCCTGTCCAAATCTTCGCGTTCACCTGTGCTCAGAACGTACGTCTCCAGTTATTTGGCCCTTTGGACTGCTGACGACGGACCATGTCTGTTCTTTTTCTGCAGTTGTTCCCCATCTATAATGAACTCAAATCGAACACTCAACGTCGTATGAACCTTGTCATCGCCAGCTCCATAGGCTCGGCAGTCCTAACTTACGAGGTCATCGCCATCTTTGGATATATCACTTTCGGTTCCAAGGTCAGTTTCTCTCTTCCAATCCTTCCAAAATCTTTCCTTTATTCACGCATTGTTTCTCGACTTGAAAAGGTGACAGCGAACATAATCGAGATGTACCCATCCACCTCCCTTTTCATCGCCGTTGGCCAACTAGCCATCGTCATCCTCGTCCTGTTCTCCTACCCACTTCAAGTCCACCCGTGCAGGAACTGCCTAGACAAAGTCGTGTTCCACACTCCACATCATGTCAAGCATATCAAACCCACCTCTGCCCCGCTCGCTAGTACTGAGGACCCTGCCGACGGCGTCGATGAGGACGCGGACGAAGAGGTAGAGGGCGAGCTGGACGAACACGAAGCGAGCGAGATGAGCACGCTGAGACATGCCGTTTTGACGAGCTTGATCGTCATTGCTGGGTTCGCAGTTGCTTATTGGATCGATGATCTGAGGCTTGGTAAGGGAGTTTCTTTGGTTTTCCCTTTGGTGGATCTCTCCGATGGGGATTGTGTGGGATACTTGCTGATTGCGTGCTTTTGCAGTTCTCTCGTTTGTGGGCTCGACGGGTTCCACGACGATTTCGTTGATTCTGCCTGGTTTGTTCTATTGGAAGGTGAGCACCGTTTATTGACACCGCTCGCCTTCAACAATTCACTCACACATGTTACCCCAGTTGACCAAAGACGACCCATCTGCAAACAGGGCCCTCAACAGGGCAGCTCTCGTTCTAGCCATCTACGGAGTCTGCATATTTATCTTCTGGTCTGTCCAACCTCTTTCTTTTTTTGCGATGCATGCACAGGCACTGACGGGCTTCTATAGCTTGTCTTATAACATCTACGAAGTGGTGCATCCACCACGGATATGACACCGGTACTGCCCTTGCCTTCCTTTTCCTGCCACTCGTTTTTCCATACCGCTCGCGTCTCCTTCGGACCTTAACAGGGACGAGCTGATGAAGTCCAATCTTTCTTTTGTCGACGACTTTAGGACGTACGTACATACCATGACCTTAATCTAGACTTGAGCTGGTTAGAGCTCGTTTAGTACCATCTATCTAGCTTGTACAGTAGAATGTACATATACTTCCAATCTTTTCTCGACCATACTTCTTTGCGAACCGGCGAGTGCCGCCTACTACCCGGTTGGGTATGAAAAAAAGATGGAGCTCCAAGTTCCAAGATTGCTGGGGAATAGAGGTAATAAGATCAGATTCATTGTAATGAGGGACCAAGGGGGATCAAACCAGCCCACTTGATTACCCCATCACTGACTTGGCCTTTACTGATGCCGACTACCACCACCGCCTGAACACCTCCG
This sequence comes from Agaricales sp. HM26-F1, assembly GCA_002718315.1. Taxonomy (NCBI): domain Eukaryota; kingdom Fungi; phylum Basidiomycota; class Agaricomycetes; order Agaricales; species Agaricales sp. HM26-F1. The sequence continues at coordinate 219,890 of NIBX01000115.1, read as the reverse complement.
AATTCTCCTTCCTCCTCGACTTTCTCTCGCTCTAATATCACATAGATACCAGCGCATTAATATTGAGACTCTTTCATACACCTCTGGCTCTTTAACGAGCCCAAATTCAGGTACTGCGGGGTAAAATTTGACCTCGCGCGATTCGAGCAACATACAGCAATGGATCGTTCAGTCACGGCCACCTCCTCTTCTTTCCTCCCATCATCATCCAACGCGGACTCCGGTTCGCCTTCCACAGATCAATCGACGGCACCTTTGATGGGCACATCAACCACGACGACCACCGCTACGTCGACCGCAGCGAGTAAAGCTATGGCAATAGGAACGAGGATGGACTCGCAATTAGACGGACAGGCCTCAGGATGCAGCACCTCATCGAGCTCGCCCTCACGCATTGTGGATTCTTGGGCCTCCTCCTCAACGAACGGCCACACTCAACAAGGACTCAGCAACGGCATCTCATCATCGTCAGTATCGCCTACAATACTACAACCTCCATCTCAACCTGGTGGTATTACGACTCGTGGACAAAATAGCGCAATGGCGGTGGCGGCGACGACGACACCTCGAAGGATGATCCTCCAGAATTCTGCTTCCGCACCGACTATAGGCACTGGTGCTGGATTCGGCGCGAGTGGGTCGAGCGAGTCGGTGCTCAGTGGATCTCAGGTGGGACTTAATGGTGGTGGTGGTGGTGATTCGACAGCTGGGGTGTTGAGTACCAGCACGACGATGCCGCACCAGGCTTCGTCTTCGTCTTCCACATCTCCTACCTCAGCACTTCAACAGACACAGATGTTCCCTTCGTCGTCGTCATCGTTCGCAACGACGAGCGATAGCGCTGGGGAGACGGAGCCTGGTTCAGGTGCCGTTGATCCTCAGATCATCGAGGCGCTGAAGAGCAAGGATCGGCTTTATGTCTTGAAGCTAGGAGAGATCATGGAAGGGTTGATTAAAGAGGGAAGGTAAATACTTTTTTCTTCTGCTCCTCGCTCTTTGTCCCTTTGCTTGTACTTTAGCTTTCGTGTGCAGTCAAAGGGGTCGTGCTTCTTTTTTCGCATCAGTTATTGGAGGCGCCTGGAGATATCCTCGTAAATAATGAGGAAGAGTATCCATCGATTTGGAGAGATCTCCTTTCACCTCTGACGTGTCTTTCTTTTCTCTCTACTTTGTCCCCTTCCTCACTGCCATCGTACTAATCCACGTTACGTTACTCCTGGTTTCTAGGGCTAAAGCAGAACTGACGCCCTCGACGTCGTACCAGCGCTTATTAGTCCATCGCTGTTCTGGGTACTACAAGCTCACGCCAGAAAGTGATACGGGGACAAAGTCGATCTACGTCCATCTGAATACGGACAGTCGAGTGTAAGCATCCTCTTTCTTGTCTCTTCCTTGACTTCTTCCTGCTCTGACGCTACCTTTCTATGTAGTCCTTCACGCAGGTTGTGCGAACTCGTTCCCGCTGAAGCCACAAATCTACCTGCGTTCAAAATTATGCGAAGAGCGCCGTCAGAACGTAAGGGTAGTAACCCACACTCGACAGCGGGCTCGACAACTGGAGAGGACCCAGACCTTTCAGATGTCGAGCCCTCTGAGGCAGGGAGCCTCAGTAGCCGTGGGCATCACGCCCACTCCAACGGATCTGCCAGCGGCGGAGGCGGGAGGAAGAAAAGACTGACGATCGAAGAACGCGAGGCGGCGTACAACCAGGCCCGATCTAGGATTTTCATGGATTTCGTCGAGAAGGAGAAAGAGATGAGCGCGAGCTCCTCGACTTTGAGTCTCGTGTCCGGCTCTGCGTCTACTACGGGAAGCAGCATCTGCGATTTCGATGAGTCGGTCGGCACACCGGGCACGGAAAGCGAGTGGTCCGGGCCTGCGGCGAGTAGGAGAGGTGGTAACGGGGGAGGTGGATCAACGACGGGCAGTGTTGCCTCGTCGTCGCGGTCGCTCAGATCCTCTGCGCCACCTTTCAATGTTGGCGCGAATGGGTCTGGTGGGGGAAGTTCCATGAGCTCCAGAGCTCCTTCTCCGTCCTTCACCTATCCCTCTCTGTATGAGCCTCCCTCATCGGGATACGACGGCTCTCAAGCGCCAGGTCCTCACCCAGGCGGGCCATATATGCATCCTTACTACTACCCCCCTTACGGTCACCCTCCTCCGCATCACGCGGGTCAGCCCCACCACTACAGCCCGTATAACACGTACTCGTACTACCCGTACCCCTATCCGCCGCAAAATCACTCCGATCCGGGGACCCCTATGATGACGGCAGAAGAGTACTACGGTCCTCATCAACCTCCGCCTCCTCAGATGGTCGGTGTGAACCAGTACTTCTGGCCCCCTCCATCCCAACAGCAACAACCTCTCCCCTCTTCTTCTTCGGGACAGAATCAGCAGCAGCAGCCGGGTCAGCAGCCTCCGCCGATGCAACATCATCACCATCCAAATCCTGGACCTGGTGCGCCTCAAGGCTTAGCCATGCCGGCTCATCAGCACCCTGCGCATGGGTATGGGTATGCCCCTCCTTTTGTCCCGTACGGAATGTATTACCCGCCCATGCAGCATCCGACTATGGATGACGGATCGATGTCGCCCCCTCACATGGCACATCCACTCCCACATCCCCCTTATGTGCCCAGGAGACTCTGGACTCCGAACGATAACTCGTCGCAGAGCTCGAGTGCGAGCAACAGTAGAGGCGGGAGCACTAGTCATCTTCCTGCTTCTGGGTCTGGATCTTCCAACGCTTCTTCGTCCTCGAAAAGAGGAGGACCGCCAACGAGGAATTCACCCTGGAGCTATGGGCCTGGTGTGGGCGGGAACGCGGGAGGCAGGTATCATAAACACAGTCAAGGTAGTGGTGATGATATGGCACCTAGATTAAATCAGGGTATGAGGAGACCCTCCGCCAATAGCCTTGCCAGTAGCACGAGCAACAATCGCTCGGATGAGGCATCTTCTAATGCGGTCAGTGATATCTATGATCTTATCTACTTCATGTCCCTAAATCATGCTAACCCTTCTCTTATCTAGTCCCAGTCATCGTCCACATCTTCATCTTCTCGGCGCACATACACTTCAACTGCAAGCTCTCAGCACCCTCTCCCTGCCCGACCTGACTGGGCCGTTGGGCTCAAAGCCCAATCTACCCTCCATCCATCATCCTCCCGACACTCCAACGCTGACAACACTGCCGGTTCTACCTCAGCTTTCAACGTGAATGGTATCAACGACGGACAGAACCAACCCTCTTTGATTGCCAGCACGGCTGATTTCCCCCCACTGACGCAGGATTCCAGTAAGAAACCAGTTGTGAGTGTAGCTGCTGGTGCATGGAACAACTCGTCCTTGTCTGCCGCGAGATTGCCTCCCCATCCTGCCGCCTCTGCTAGTAACGATAATAGTCACATTGCCGCAACAGGCCCAGTCAATGGAGCAAATAATCACTGGGGTGCCGGGGGCAGCAACAGTAATGACGGTGCGGGAGGTGGCGCGCCCCATGCTCGACAGGATGAGCATGAGAGAGGTTATGAACGACCACCCCCCAGAGGACCAGCAGAGTTGTTTAACCCGAAGATGGGACCATCTCCTGGGGCTGCTCACGGAGGGGCCAGGAACGGGCAAGGGCAAGCCCAGAACGGACGGCAAGCAGGAAAGCCCATGGTCAGTAACGGTGTAATGCAGACGCAGGCGGACAGGCCGCAACATCAACAGGTAATAGGAAAGATGCAATCTCTTTCGCTGAACGACCCTAGGGTCGTGAATGTATAGGTCTTCGTGTGTCAGTGTTACGAAGGGCGGCTGAGAGGCAGGTTTCTCCGTACTCCTACATATGATAACAGGAGCTTCGAATAAACACACCTGGTCTCTCAAGACTGTCCTTCGTTGTAGTACATCCCCGACCAATACGTTCCCGCAGTATTTTAACCTGTTCTGTACACCTGGCTTTCGTGTTGTCTTGCTATCCGGTCCCTCCTTTCCCTTTCTCCCTTGTTCTTGCTCTTTTTCACTTTTTCTCCTTTCTTTCTTTTCTTGGTACCTGCTAGCCACATATCTTCTTGGTCACTTAGAATAAACTCAATGCTATTGTGTATTCGATCTTCTTGCCTGAAACGTTCCCATAGCGGCGCTATGTCGGTAGTAATTGTTTGAGTTACGGCTTTGTGAGAGGATACCTGGCACTCGGGAACTACTAAAGCAGAAAGATAGTATAGAGACTCGTCTGGATCGAAATCGTCAAGAATTAATTGTCATGATAGACATGTATATACAGTGGAAATTTCCGTTGCTTTAAGAGCGTTGATAATTAGTGTTTTTGGGGGAGTAGTATGTTGATGGGCTACCATCGTAGTAAAGTGCCGATGCGATTACTAGCGCAGTGGTTTCCTGTTCATCATCAGGACGACTGGTTCACCAATCCGGCTTCGGATGCGAGGGAATAGAATACTGAGTCTGGTTTGGTCAACAACTCCTGGGGAGGTGCTAGCTCAACAACCTGGAACATGGGGTCTGTTAGCAACAGAGAGGGATGGATATATCTCTGCTCTCACCTTGCCCGAATCCAGAACCATGACACGGTCACTGTCTATGATAGTGTTCAAGCGATGACTGGATAACCAGCGTTGAGCTCAAGAATATAGGGTGATCAAAGGACAACTCTTACGCAATGGTGAACATAGTGACATTAGCGAACTCTGGGCCAGTGATAATAGCCTGGATGTCGCGATCCGTGTCCATATCGACAGCGGATGTAGCTAGAAAAGGTAAATCAGAATTTGCTCCATAGCTGCGATGTCGAAAACCGTACCTTCATCAAGAACGAGAATTTTGGACTGCAAAGCGATGAGAAAGGGGACTAGAGAGTAGAGAAAATTACAGCTACCTTTCGGAGTAAAGCCCTCGCAAAGCAGAGCAACTGGCGCTGACCTGCACTGAGGGACAGGCCTCCTTCTCGAACGGGTGTGTCGAGGCCCTGTCCTTCAGTTTGATTCTCAACGTAATCCTTCAAGTAAGTCTGTATAGGGCTTAGGACCGGTATGACAATGCAAGTAAGATTTTCGTGTTACCTGGCTCAATGCGTCCCAGATTTGTGCGTCTGTGTATTCGCCGATAGGATCTACATTCTCACGTAGAGTACCCTCGAAGAGGTCGGGAGATTGCGGGACGATCGAGATGGCAGATCGCACTAGAAGGACCTTAAGCGACAACGATGATAAGTGCATGGTCAAGCACTCACGATCTCGGAGCCCGATCTTGCTAATATCGATACCATCTATAATGATGGAGCCATCAACTGCCTCAATGATACGGAACAATGCAAGCAGCAACTAGTAGAGGATAAGTCTTAGTCGGGTATGGTCTCGTGTAGAAGTCGGAGGACCACTCGTACCGAGGATTTCCCTGCGCCTGTTCGTCCACAGATACCTATCTTCTCTTTTGGCCTCTGCAATAAACTTTAAATCTTTGTAGTAACGGAAAAGAGAAACGACTCACGATAGTGAAAGAGACGTCCTTGAGAACAGGGTCCAGTTCGGGTCGGTAGCGGGTAGTGTAATTTCTGCAAGATGATTATTAGAGGAGAACACTACGTGGGAAGAGAAGATTCACTGACTTGAACTCGACTTCTCCGGCAACAGGCCAAGTATCGGAAGGTTTAGTATCAGGAATCTCAGCAGGAGCCTCTGGTTCGAGCTCGACGTAATGCAGAATTCTTTCGACGCTGACAATATTTTGTTCCACCTCACTCGCAGATCGTACAAACCAGTTCTGGAGGCAAAAAGTTTGAGTACTTAGGTGGGGGGGGTGCGACTTAGATTATTCACCAAAGATGATGTGGTGTTGAGCGCGTAAGAGAGGACGAGACCGACAAGCCCGGCATCCACGCCAGTAGTCACAAGTGCGACCATGGCCAACGACGACGCAATCAGAATGACCAGCGCTCCTACAAACTCCAATCGGATGGCGAGCCAGCTAAACCAGATCAATCACAAGGTAGAGGTGGTTTGGTATTCTGAGGACGCACCGATTGACAGAGATACTGGGCAAGTAGCAAATTTGATTTCGGTCAACCCTCTGCTGAATCTTGGCTTGGAAAACAGCCTGCTGCGAATAGGCACGAATTGTAGACAGGCCTGATAAGGATTCGGCGAACCATGCGAAGATAGGAGAGCGGGAGACTGCATCCAATCGTTTCAGTTCTCGAGAGGTGGCCAAGTAATATCTATGTGAGGAGCAATCAGCGTTGAGCCAGTGTAAATGGAAAGGTGGGCTTACGTCATGACACGGAAGTAGAACCAGCCCAAGGGGATCAGAGCGATGAGGAATGCAGGGAAGCTTGATCCAATGACCAGGATAATGGAGAAGCAAACAGCAAACGTGCGGAAGAAAGAGCCTAAAACGCGGACCAGAACTTGATCGACCACGTACGTGTCCCGAGAGAATAGGTTAAGGATACTATGGTAGGTCAATGAACAGCCATATCTCTGTAGATCCGAGAGATCATCCTACCGGCCAGAGGGGGTTAACTCAAAGAAAGTAAGCGGGGCAGCCATAACTGCTTTTAGCATCTGAATGAGGTGGTGAATTAAGAGTGTAACGCAAATGAATGGAATTCCCCGACCTGTTCATGCAGTAGCTGAGCGCTTCGAATACCACACTGCACCCACAACGTAACAGATGCAGTCCCGCCCAAAGCTGTCGATGCCAGAGACGCAAACCCGTAATAAGCCAGATAGGTCCACATATCGGTGTTGCCACCTGACTGTTGATTGTGCTCGCCCCAGCTTCTGAGAGCAAACGTTGACACCACTGAGAACACCTGTTGACCTGCGATCGCCAACAAGTACATGATAAATCCAATTTTCGAAGCTGCGCCGATATAGCGAGTATAAACATCCCGCTTAACGCGACCTTGCTCTGAGTGCTCTTTGGATAGACCCTGATTTTGTGCGTCTCCTGCGGAAGGCCGCACCAAAAGAGCTTTGCGGAAGCTGCCACGTCTCAGCCTGATGGCCAACTTCTCATCTCCAAAGTTATGAGGAGTAGCGTTGCCGGTCTCGATGATGTCAGAGTTGCTCAACTCGTTGTTAGGTGTCGCAGAACCGCTAGCACTTTTAACGAACGGTGTCGAGGTGCCAGATCCACCAGAACCGTGCCCATGGCTAAGGGGAATATCAGCAAGAGTAATTCTGTGGAGAAAGATGCACTGTACATCAGTTTGTGAACTTCACTATCGCTGTTGTCCAGAAGGGATCTATAGGACCCAGCTTCTAGAATAATTCCTCGTCTCATAAAGACTAGCTCGTCGAACTGTCGCAGGAATGCGACTGAATTTGTCACCAGTACCCTGGCCTTAGTGGCTAGAATACCTTGAGGGCCAATTACATGATCTAGATAATTTTCAGTCAATGACCGAAGCGTTGTTTCGCTTCATCGTACCGAACAAGTGTCTGGCAACATGTGAATCCTGGTTCGAGAGGATCAGGAAATTACGCAAGAAGAACACGATATAAAACTGACCACTGCCGCGAGAACATCATCGAGAAGAATACTATGTAAATTCGCGAGATTCCGTTAGAACTATACAGGCTTTTGTTCGAGCCGACTTACATATCAGCTCGTGCATAAACGGCTCTAGCTAGTCCGATTCGAGCGCGTTGCCCACCACTCAACTAAAGGGAGAGAATAAAATAAGGAAATACACAACTCTGGTCGAAAGTGTGACGGACCGTAATTCCTGTCAAAATGTTAGTTTCAGGTATTCAAAAATCGCAACGAGAAGTGGCATTACCCTTCTCTCCGACCTCGGTTAAATCTGGTAGGAGAGTGACGGTAAGCCATGGATTTCTTATCAATAAGAAGAATGGACAAACCTCCTTCGGACAAGAGAGATAAATCGTGCCTCAGAGCGCAAGCTGGCAAGTCGCATGAACGAACTACCCGAGTGGAGTCAAAAATTAATCAGGGCACACCATCTAGAACCATATTGTAGAAGTCTTCCTCGTATTCGTGGGAGAATAAGATGTTATCTCTGACAGATGCGGAAAGAATCCTAGAGCGTAAACATTAGCACCGAGTCAGAAGAAACAGAGAGAAAAGGAAGTATGTACCATGGATTCTGTGGCGCATAAGCTACATTGCCTGACACTACGACTTGCCCTTCCGATTTGACCATATCGCCAATCATAGCCGAAAGCAAGCTGGTCTAGAGAGGAAGAAATCAACACAAGGAATCATCCACAAACGAAGGTTCGAACCTTTCCAGAGCCGACTCTACCGAGAACACCGAAGAGCTCTCCCTTCTTCAAGGTGAGGTTGATGTCTTCAAGCGTAGGGGTAGAGCTGTTCTTTGACCAGCTGAATTCACCGTTTCTGATCGAAAGAACTTCGTCGCCAGGTTTGAGGTTGGGCTTCTCGCTGATAAGCCGTGCATCTGCTTGGAGTTCTGCTGTACGGAAGAACTTATTCAATCGATCGATCGAAACGATTGCTTCAACGATGTTCGAGGTGACCTGGCTGAACTACAAGGGCTGATAAGCTTGATTGAACGGACAAGTTATCTAGGTAACTTACCATTGCGAGTGGAAAACTGAGGAGCATAAACAAGGAGATCGAAGGGAAGATGATGTCAGACGTTAATGGCGTATCCGTCACAGTCGCGGCTGTGGCAAAGGACGCGAAGGCGACCACGAGGGGTATGCCACCCCATAGGGTCATGTTCAAGGCCTAATTACTGAGTGAGAGTCTGACGGTTGGATCGTGAAATGGGCAGTACCGTCACGACACCAATCTTCTTCATCATAACCAACTCCTGGTCGTTACGAATGGATAAGACCCTTTGTATGAAAGCGAGCTCCCATCCGTATAGCTTGATACTGGACAGCAAGAAGGGATGTTATTTGAATCAACAATCTCGTTCTCAGAGGGCAGAGCAAAATTAGTACCTCTTTATATTAGCCAGAATCTCGCTCATGGTGCGAGTGCGCTGGTCTCTGCTCTTCATCTGTGCTTCTTGCATGCGCTTGAGATATCTAGCAATCAAGGTCTGGGCCGGAATACTGAACACCATGATGGCAACGCCGACAAATGCGGACCACCCAAGGAGGTGATAAAGTGAAATGAAAGCCAAAACAATCTGATACTCAATGAGTTTCTGGCGTAACTAAAGAGGACCAACAACTGACCTGGAGCGGTCCTGATATCGCGATTAATCCATAGGTACAGAAATCCTGTAACCTTGTACTATCGACAGACATGAGGTTGACAATGTCACCAGAGGACTGCTCGCGGTCGTTGGAGATGACTAGGGCCTTGGCATAGATCGTTGTTGCGAGACTTGCGCGAACTCTCATACCGGTCTCAAAGCACCTCTGGAAGTACTATAAGGAGATGTCAGTTACCACACGGGAATCTCAGCGTTCCGGAACTCACTTGGTGTAGGGTAATGGTCTGCATGACCGATGCTACGAACATAACAACGATGATGAAAGCACCCTCGAATGGAGTTGGCTTAGGCTCATCTGGAGGAAGAAGACCATATCTTGCAGATTGATACCGCGAAATATAAGCGAGCAGCATCCTCAGTAGCTGAGGTTGTGAGAAGGCTAGACAATCTTGTACCACTTTCAAGCCGGCAGCAATAGCATACGATCGACCGAAAGAGACGAAAAGAGCTTTCCAGAGGGAACTAGAGGACTGATAAGACGAGGACCACTTCTTCGCAAGGGAAAACGCACTGCTTCTTCAAAGCGGCGCCTAGGTTCTTTCCTAGGTTAGACGATTCCTCCTTCGGAGGAAGAGAAGGGAGGTCTGGTTCAGTAATGAACTGCTTTGCTCCCTTCTTCATCAATGGGGTCATCCAGCTGAAGGACTATAAGTGGTGTTCAGACAAAGTTCCTATCAGTGTATGAGTAAGGAATACTACTTACCCACAAAGAGTATACGTTGGCCGTCAGACTTGGATGTTCCCTGATAGTTTGCGCGTCATCAAGACGTATTGGTTGACCAGTTTCGGGCCCAACACATTCGATGGCATAGGCAAAAAGGCCAAAGAGAGTTGCACTACATCTGAGAATCACGACAGGATGGAAGTCGCTGCTGTGTTCCGACAACATGGTACGGGCCCAAATAGCCAAAGCCAATGTGTATACAGGCCAGAACAGAAGGAGGATGGTGGAGGCTGCTCTAGTGCGATGGTGATTGTGCACAGTGAGAGGAGCGGTTGCAGCAAAGGCGATGACTTCGGAGACATATGAAGGGAGCACTGGGACGCGTCTATGCTGAACAAGCAAGAGAACAAGGTTTGCAACACTGGTCAGCACGGCTGCTAGAAGAAAGAACTATAAAAGTTGGTCAGTTTGGTCACAGTTTTTTCAGGTATGGGTGCGCATACAAGCTTGAATCTCAAGGCCCATATACTACGCGAAGTTCTTTCATTGGTCTTTGCAGAGGAAAGGGAAAGACACCTAACGATCGAGGTGATGAGGAGCAGTGAGAGAATTGAGCTGAGGAGGACGCCTTCTTCAAAGCACGGAGTCAAATCGAACTCGCGAAGCTGAGATACGACGGTAAACCCTTCTGGGTCATTGCACTTGACCATCGAACGCAAGAAGAGATACGAGAGCAAACAAGAACTGAGTACTGAGAGCTCTAATTTCGCCGGTCCTCTTATATCACAGCAAGGAGAAATTACCGCTCTGACTCTTTCGATCAGTAAGCAGCAGCTGTAGTAAGCACATCACTTTACTGACTGATCCCATCACTGAAGTCAATCTTTCCTCGATTAGTAAGCGGCTAGGAACCCTGAACTGAACCTGTGAGTACTTCCTTCCGCTTTGTTCGCTTGCTGGATGAGTTCTTTCTTTCTTATTTGCACGTCAGTCGGAGCTTTGTGAACTCTGGTTTTCATAGTACTGTCGATACTTCGCATATCTGATCTCTTTTCATGACTTCCTTTCTCGTGTTCAACCAGCTAATCAATATTTTACAGCTGACAACCTCGAACACCATATCTTGGTTCGTCCTTGTCGCTAGCGCACTTTGTCGAGTAACTACTTACGAATGTAATGGTTGAACTGTAATCAGGCCACCATGACCACCTCAATGGCTACTTCGAGTTTTCAGTCCAACGGCACTCATGCAAGAGCCCAGTTGATTCCCACTAACAGCGTCACAACGATATCTGGTGTCACCGTAAAAGCCCGTATCGACCCGACACTGACCGTTGACGACGTAGTTCGCCAGCTGTGTATAAATTTGAAGATCAGTGAACCCCATGCAAACTTTGCTCTGCGAGATGAGTTAGATGACCTCGTAACGAACGATAATTTGCGACGGAAAATTAAAGCAAAAGCACACCTCAAGTTCGTGCAGGATTCTCTCTTCCCAAGTGCGCCACCTCTCAGTTTTATGTACTAGGTTGGTCAATGCACCGTTCATCGAGGCGAAGGACACCGCCGCTAAATTAGATATGCGAGATGACAAAACGCTGAGGTTAACGCTTTTCTCCCTGCAAAGGTACATACGAGTGAGTGAGTCCTGGTCTTCGCACTTCTCAGCAGTTACTAAGGCCCAAGTTCTAGGAAGAGCAGTTTGCAAATCAGTTCCTAGAGTGCGGTGGCCTGGCACAACTAGTTGATATCATCAGCACCACCCATGGGAATACTCTCGCGGTGAGTCCGCCTTGCCCCTTGCAAACCCATCCCGCTGTTCGCCGGAGTGCTGACAGTATCAACAACAGTATGCTTTGGCAGCGCTCCAGAATCTTATGGATCTCGATTACGGATGGTCCACCCTCGACGATGCTTTCATCTATAAAGTGGTGCAAATTCTGTCGTCTCCTCAGTCCCTCATCAATGTTTGTCGGCCTGCCACCGCTATACTTAAGAAGTTAGTGGAGGCTGATCCACTCAGCTCGCCAGGGCCAATTATGGCGAGCTCTAGCAGGAACCCACCATCAGCTTTGCCTGGTTCTGTGTACCGATACGGATTCTCTGTGGTATTTGAGCAAATGAGGAAGGAAACTAGGTTGCTGGAGACTGTTGTAAATCGATTGGGCAGCCAAGAAACAGCCATAGGACAGTACAGGTGAGCTTGAGCTAGTGTACTCGCGTTCGGGCCTGGGCTAACTGCCAAGTCAGCATGATGTTGATAAACTCCCTGTTATCACACGCGAGCGACGAAAGGTGGGATGAGTTTATTGGCGAGCTGGAGCGACTCAACACCCGAAAAGCGGTCATCGTACGCTCTTTCTTCCACTTCCTTACATGATTCTCGCTCACCATATGCCAGGGTTTGATGTCTTCTCATACCAGCGAAGATCTTACCTCGAGTATACTGGATTTCCAAGCAAACTTCATCAGAGTAATCTTCCGTCGGAAAACAACTATGGTCGATCTATTTGATCCGGCTCACGACACATACTTCCAGTATATATGGGAAAGCTCCAAGATGCAGGAGGAGCAGGATCCGGAAGGCGAGGAGATCAAATGGAGAAAACTGGGTTTTGATAGCGAAGACCTTGTAGAAGAGTTCTTGGAATCAGGACTCCTAGGTTTGGAATGTTTCGTGAGTATGCCTTGCTTTCCTTGTTGTAGGAAGAATGCTAAAATAAGAATTTCAGTATCAGTTTGTCCAGAACGATCCCGATTACTTCTCCAAGGTCGTGCTAGAGCAAGCTGGGCGTCCTGTAGAACGTCGATGCCCTATTGCCAAGGCCTCCAACGAGGTTGTAGAACTCCTCTCAGAGCATTGGGCCATTTTTGCTCCTGGATGTATGTGCCTACGATTACATTGATGTTTTCATACTCACGAATTGTCTCAAGACTCGACATCAACGGCTTTCCAGCCATTCTTGCTAAACTTCTATAAAGTGCATCAACTCGCTACTCAATTTTTCATCCGGATGTGGAACGAAAGTTTGTCGACAGCAGGAGACTTCACTCGTGTCGTTGCGTTGGTTCGCAGTCAGTGCGTTTTCCCCTTGTATTTGTTCTTCATGTCGCGGCATTCAAGTACTTTGATCCCAGAATCAAAGTAGCTCTGCGGAGTGAGAATTCGAGAGAGTGGCACGAAGTTGAGCAGGAATTCCTAGAAGGGTATCGGAATGTGCGAGATCGACAGATGAAGGAGCTCGAGATGGATGACGACCTTCTTAGCAAACTCCCAATACGGTCAGTTTACTGTTCGGCCCTCCACCTCACCTATTGACTCTACCACAAAGGAATCTCCGAGAGAAGTTGTACAAGGAATCATTCGAGTTCGTTCGCCAACAACGGATACACTGTCTGCTCCAAGGTGCCTGGTTCGTCAATGCCATTCCTCCGACCGTCCCGGTCACACGAGATGCTGTAAAGCGGCCCAGTCGACCTTGGAGGTTCATGCGATTGGTACGCCTCTCCATCCAGCATGTGCTTGCGCTTCTCGTTGACACAGTAGCACGAACAGGACAACAGTGCTAAATATCTCCACTTCGTCGACAGCGCCGCCAAATTCCAGATACGAAGCGGCCTCGAGGATCTCCCAGAGCGGATTGAAATATCCCAAATCAGCGAGATATCAACGGGAACGTGTGCCCAGCCTCCTAACTTACTGCGGGATCAACATGACCTGCCTCCTACGCTTGTTCCTTCTGCACTCTCTTTCTCGCTCATTAATGCGCACGGAGACTCAATGGCTGACCAGATTGCCCCAGATGCTTCAAGGTGGGCAGATTGGACCGATGGCTTGAACATGCTTCGAAAGGATGGTGGCCATGTTGCATCCAAGGAGACAGCTGGTTTCGTTCAAGCTTTGACCGAGATCGGGCTGAAAATCAAGCTACTAGGTAGGAGGACCAAGCATTCTACGACATAAGATTGACAACTATCTTCGCTAGATTTAACAGGAGAGACCGTAGAAATACCCAGTGGGCTGGTCGCTGGTCCTCCCCCACCTCATAGCGATTTCCATTTCTCCGAGCTCTGAGAAGATTTTCTCCCAAGTAGTACAATGCAATATCTATTTCCAAAGAGCAGAATGTATGAGTAGCATTTCTTTCATTACAACTACAAGTAAATTAGAGATGCAATGTGGGTGGTTGAAGTGTTGAGGTCTCCAACGATGAGCTAAAGGATACAGCAGTTGATGCAGTGGTATAAACTAAGACATTGTGATAAAGCAGTGTAGATCGTGAAGGATGAGTATGTTGGAAGGTGAGCAGCAATGCGAAGATCAGATGTGAAGCTAAGGATAACAACGGGGGTTGAACCCGAGTGAATGCAAGGAGATAGATACAGATGATGAGTGACGTGTTGGATGTCTTTATGGTTGGCTGAGATCAGTTCTGGGAGGCGAAAACTTCAGCGGCCTTCAAGAATGGCTTGAAGATGGCGGTGGGGTCCTTGAAGTCGTTGTGTACAACATTGACCAAGAAGCAGTTGTCTATGAACTCGGAAATAATGCGACGTGCAGCTGAATCGGCATCGTAGACGTTAGCCCAGTTTTGACCGATCTCGAATGCTTCGTCCTGAAAGGGATTGTTAGTGGCACAATGCATGGGAGATAAGAATATATGACGTACCTTCCACGCCATGAAGCTCACGGCTTCTACGATGGTTGGCTGGATGATTTCTTTCCCTGGGAAGACACCCCAAGTAACAGCGTTGGGGCCATCGGAGTGACTGTTGGTGCGGAGGTCCCCGTGTTTGTTGATGACATAATAAGTAATATCTCCGTCGGTTTCGATGTTCTGCAGGAGGAACTCGAGCAGTCTGGGGTTGACGAAGAACTCGAGATAAGCCTGAGAAGATGTTCAACAATCTTATTAGACCAGCAAAGAAGGTGAGTAAGTACCTTCTGGTAGACATAACCATTGCTAGGGCCCCAGCCGTGGATTTTATCGTCGCTGCGAGCACCATCGACTGAAGGTTGAGAGTTGATGGTCAAAAAGCCGAGCTGGTTAATACGAGTCAACTGTTCTGCGATGACCGTGGTCTCTGAGGCGGTGCCTTGATCACTCCATGGTAGAGAAGTCACCTCGCCCTTGCAGAAGCGAGAGAAGAGGTCCTTGATTTCATCGAAATTCTGGGGCTCGCCCCACATCTTGCAGGCCTCCTCTTTCTGAAATAAGCAAGAAGTATCAGCGAGATGGTCGAATAGATCGAGGAAAACGACGTACAGAGTATTTGATTGTGCATCCGTGGATGTCCACATCACCATACGCGGGACTGCGAGAATCTCCGTAACGGCCGTTGGGATACTCATCCCAATTTTCGGTACGAGATAGATAGGATTGAGTGCGGTTTGCCCAGAAAATGGGACGGATTGTCTCGGTTCTGCGACTTGGAGTGAGGGACTAGTAGCAAGTGTAAGTAGATGTGGTGAAAATCGCCGCAGGTAAGGACATACCTGCCTCCAGGGGAGAGGCTTGATTGTCTGCACCCGTGGAACCAAGTTCAATTCCTCCAGAAGCATCTTGGTAGCTCTCTCCAAATTTAGAGTGTAGAAATGAAGACGACGGATACCGATGTCCTCTTTCAAGATGCGACGACACATATCAGCAACGAGCTTGGTCCCGACACGTCTAACCTCTTCATCGTCGTTCTTATATGGCTCTAGGTAATCGAGCATCCATTGTGGAATTGGGGTGTCCGATAACTTGGTGGATCGGAGGAAACCGTTGTAGGTCTGTATAGGATTGATACCTGGGACGATGGGAATCGTGATACCAGCAGCTCTCACGGCCTTGACCCACTCGATAAAGACATCAGCATCGTAGAACATCTGAGTGAAGATGAAGTCAACGCCGGCGTCAATCTTCTCCTTAAGATACCGCATCTCCGCTTCCCGCTCTTCTTTGGGGAAAGTTATGGTCTGTGGGAAACCAGCGACAGCAATGTCGAAGTAATCTCCATAACCCTCTCGGATATACTTGACGAGGTCCACACCGTGAGTGAAGCCACCCTCGATGGCTTCCCACACGTCTTTGCCAGCAGGTGGATCTCCACGCAGAGCGAGGATATTCCTGCAGCCGCTCTTTTTGGCTTCCTAAAGATAGACAGCGTCAGAAACGGGGTGTTCCCCACACGAGTCAGAGATGATGACCTACCCTGAGAGCGATGTCCACCTTATCCTTCGGCATGTTCGTGCAAGTCAAATGCATGCATGTCTCGAGTCCGATAGTGCTCTGACATGTCCTCACAATCTCTGCAGTCAACTCCGACGATCTACCGCCAGCGTTCCTACACGCAAGAGTTAGGTATTTGCGCTGTGAACATTCCGTATTGACGTACCATGTAATGTTAACGAACTCAGGGCCCAGACCGCGCATACGCTCGATACGATCCAGAAGATTTTGTAGTCCCTGTGGCAGATGTTCGATGAAGGTATGCGCAATGATCGAACGACACTAACCTGGGCCGTCCGCGGTGGGAAGAACTCGAATGACCATGCTACCCTGTTCTCCTTCTCAGCCTGTTGGATTGTTTGTGTGATTCTCATATTCTTATATGAATCGGGACCAAGAAGAAATTAGAGAGAAGAGGTGAGGGGGAGCCAGTAAGAGGATGGATGGGACAAGAAGAAATATGCCGAGTCTGCCATTTTCCATTTGTAGCGCACGAGGAGAGAATGGATTAGTCATTCTGATCATGATGCCGCTGCCAACTCTGAAAGTGCAGCGACGGCTTCAGTGACGGGCGTCATTCAACGGACGGACTACTGGACCAAGCGAGGCCACAAAAACCAAATACACAATACATACGAAAGCCCAGTACAAGTACAACATAAGGAGAAAGAGTGAGCTACCAAAGAGAAACAGAGGGGAAAAGAAAGGAAGATTGGGAATCGATCCCACTAAGTAAAAGACGGAGCTTTACTTTTCACACGAGCAAGTGATGCCGGGCTACTGGATCAACCTCAACGAACGCAAAGCATAGGCTGCCATGTTCCGTACGCGATCTCTTCAAGATGATGGAGTTCAACGCGCTCAAGTGGTACTGGGACCATGTTTACCTGCAGACCGGGGTCAGCGGCACGGCCGAGGCTATACGACGAGAACCAAGTCGAGACTGACCTGAAGGTAGTGCACACAGGCACGGGAAACACGTCGGGCAAGAGTGGCCAGACTGACTCTACGATCGTAGTGATCCAAGGGGATCTCGTACGTCGTGGAACGGTAGTTCACCCACTGCGGGCCCAGTTGTTGTGAGTACAAGTGAAGAGAGATTGGAGTTTTGATTATCGCACCTTCACTTTTAGAAGGATACACCTCCTGCCATCCGCGTGTAGGTCATGCAGAGTGAAATCGTCGTTCCCAGACAACCTTATGTGGCGAGATTGGGCTTCTAGGAGTGGTATTCCTGCGATCAGGGAGCCCTTGAACTTGAACTTCACATGTATGTTGCTCGGCCGGCGATATACATCCAGACTGAGAGAGGAGGGCCGTCGACTGAAAGATACAGCTGAGTGACGACGTGATCTTGGTAGTGTCCCTGGGTGAGGAATGAGAGGGTAACTCTGCTCTTCGGCGTAATACGTGTCTGGAAGGTCCATGTCATCGTGGTACCCTCCTTGAAAATTGAAGGCTTAGGTCAATTCATTGCTTCCGAAGATGCATAACGTTATGGCTTTACCTGGAGGTAAGTGATTTGGTGTGAGTCTACCGCTAGACGGGTAAGGATAGGGGGTTCCTGGGTAGCCCTGCTTGAGACAAGAACGTTGGTCGGTTAGGCGGGGTGTTATGGCCAAAGAACGGATGGACTTCTCACCTCGCTATGACCATATCCAAGTCTGTCACTGTACACGCCCTGATCATAACCGTAGCTCATTGGCGTAGAGGGGTAATTGCCAAAATTCATCGACTGCCGGCGAGAAAGTGGGCGACTTGGAGGGAATGCTTCGTACGCTGCAGAGTACGACATAATGGAGGCAATAAAGGGCGGGAGGGAAACAAGGGGTGAAAGGATGCAATGAGCCCCTGCAGCAGGGTTCTTTTATAGGTTATATCGAACGCGCCACTGCCTCGCGTAAAAGTCGAGGAAGAAGGTTCACGGTCCATATTAGTTCACATCCATAAAAGATAGAAGAAGGCGTGTAGTCATCGATACCACAGTGCGAAGACGTATGTGATTGTGCACAGAAGACGCATCTAGAAACGAACTGCACAACTCAGCGAAGCCCAGAAAACAAAGAAAGTTCATTCAAGCATGCAACTTCAATGGTTGAAGCAGAATAGCAGGCGTTTGGCACATCTTAGAGAGTGGAGCCACTCGAACACTCCAGTTGTGCCATGTCATCATTGTTGGCTGCGACCGACGGCGACACGACACTATCACAATTCTCAGGGAGTGTGCCTCGAGGACATCGCATGTCGAAGGTCGAGAACCCGAGTAGTCCAAAGTCTGATAGAAAGCACAGCAAGCATAGAATAATGGTCCAATCATCTGGCGGCTCGAGTGCGCCTAAAGGAAGAGTTGGTGGAAGCAGTCATGGTCACGTTTCTAATCAGCTACCAAAGGATCCGGACCTGGATCCTTGAATTCGAAAGGACCCGAATAATCATAGAAAACCGGCAAAATTGCAGCTTGAATTCAGGTGTTCCGACATAAATTGGTCAAGCCTTCCAAAGAAGGATACATAGTAGAGAATACAGAAGGCATCTATACACATATTGGTACCTACACATTCACCAAGGTCTTGACCTCTCCCTCCCCTCGTCTCGGATGGGTAACGCTAGCATCGAGCTTCCGCATCCAGCGTCAGATGGATCGAGGGCACCCTCTGCTGAATCAAAATCGAACCAAGTGCTGCTATGAGCGTTGCAGTTGGCCTCAGAACAGTGCCGTTGTCCCATTCTTTGAAAACGAGTGGAAGATGACTTTTCCGGATACGAAGAATATCCCTGTTATACTCATTGAGCATAGTAGGTACTAGTAAGCTTGAAGGAGTGAAACTCACGGTTGTGGTGTCTGTTGTCACCCTACAAGATGAAGGGCCTTAAGATTTGGGGTTATCAATTGCAAGGCAGGTGAAAAAGAGTGAAATCGGATTACGACTCGGACTTGGGACATTCATATGCTTGACGCGAATTGAGAGTTCCTCCAGCTCTGAGATCATATCGATTTTATCGAACCAGCTTTGCCGGTCAAGGTCAGAGCCAATTAGAGGCGACGCTTCGAGCCAATCTCCACGACAAGGGTGAAAACTTGAAGAGTACAGTGATGAAATAGCAGATTTTGTTTTGTCAGGTTCACAAGTCGGAAAGGCGAAAGGGTGTGATGCAGGGGTGAGAAGAGCAGGAGAGTCGGATGCAGACGACGGAGAAGAATAGTTTGACCGTTGATCGCAGCCTGGAAGTGAGAGCTCCGACTGAGGTATGTGCTGTTGCAAGCAAGGAGGAGCTAGAATAGTAGGTGTTCTCTGTTCAAGTAAATTGCTGATGTGCTTTCGTCCATAGGATGGATTTGAAGACTTTTTTGAAGCGGTGATTTGGTTTGGTATAGCAGGAGTTGGACTAGGTATATTGGGCCTCGGTGCAATGATGTTCAACAGAACCCTTTTATGCCCCGATTCGTTCGTGTCTTGATATTCTGGTGGCGATTTCTTGATAGTGAATAGTTTCGAGAGGAGTTTGTGTGCACGTGGAGATCTAGATGCTTCTATGTTGGGTATGACAGAGGTATATTCTGAAAGGGACTGGTGGAAGTATGCGTTGCGAGAGTCTTTATCAAGCGAGAGGTAGCTGGAATATGGATCTTGATGAATATGTTCATCCTGGGAGGATGAAGACATCGTGGTCTTTGCAATAGCAGACCAGTGGCAGTTGAGCCGATCATATCGATGCGTGACCGCGTTTCGCTTTCTCCTCAACCAATTAGAACCCGTCCGCGTGTTGTAGCACTGCCGGGCGAAAATTCTTATTCAACCCTTTATTCAATAACTATTACTCCCATCGAAAGGAGCAAGGTAAGTTTTGCTCGAGCTCGTACATTGCCCCCAATATCTCGCGTTCAGAGTTATCTTTCGACACAAAGGACACAAGGACCCATGGTCTCGACAGACTCAGAGTCTCTCCTCTTCTTGCGCCTTAGCCTGGTGTTCGTTTACTGTGGAAAACAAATCCATATTATCCGATGTCTATCGGTGCTCTATCCTCAGCATTTATCTGGCTTGATGATGCTGGTCTGAGATGTCGAGACATCTTAAGTTGTACTAGTTGTAGGCGGGGCTTGGTCCACCTTGCTACTCCGGATGAAGTCTCTGTAGCTGTCTGCAGTATCTTGCTTTGCTGAATTCTTGAGGTTACTCGGTCGTCATGGGTCTGAGACTCCTCTTCGTGTCCTCCACCTGCGTCATATATCCCAAGACTTGGCTCTTTGGTTCCAGTACGTGTACAGCGCGGGCTCGGGGCTCAGAATCAGAGTATGTTTCTCACAGTACGACTCTAACGAAGATGAGCATCTATGTTGCCCCAGAAGCCCAGGGGTAATGCACGGATTTGAGGGAGGAGTCTTTGTCTTTGAATGAGTTTTATCTCCCGTTCTCCTCCACGGGGTCAGCCCAGGCACGGCTGTCAGGATGGCGATCATCCCGGATACGGTGGTGAACAGCCTGGATATGGGGCCACCCTGACTATGGTGGTGATCACCCAGGTATTGGTCTTGGACAAGGGCATTGAATCTGATGGCTTCAACGCTGGCACGGGTATTGGGTACTACTAGACAGGTTTCGCGTCTTAACCTCCATTCCTACTGATATACCCTCATCACCTCCACTAGAGGTAAAATGTCTAGTAAGTTAGTAGTAAACCAGTATTCTGATCCTGTTTCCGTGAGAACCACAAAAACATCCATACTTCCGCAGCTTGATTTTTTGTTTGCTAGATCAGCATCCTAAGGTCTCACAACTTTGTACAAGGTATATCTTCGTTCATCCGGCACTTGTCCTCACCGTAATGACGCAAAAGGGACCCGAAACTCTAATTTTCTATCACAAGTGGTCGTCGCTTAGATTTGCCGACTGATCGCCATTGCCCTAGGGTGACAGTTGTCGGTTGTTCGACGGTTGTTTGAGGGTGAAGCCGAGAGGTGGCTAGAAAGTTTGGTAGGGTATCTAGTGTAAATAAAAAACCAAGTGAAAAAAAAGTAGTAGCAGTAGTAGAGTAGAGTAGGCTCATTACAAAGCTAGGGTACTTGGGGTGCAAGAAACTGGATAGAGGAATGAAAACCCGGTCAGTTGGCTAGTAAGTTACAGTGATCGCTTTGCTCCTGGCCGAGTCACGGCACAATACTTTTCCTTTACTCTTCCACCGCCTTCCACTACCCAAGCTCCCACTCGTGAGCCGTGTGTATGTTTTTTCGAGAGCGACCTTCGAATTACAAGCACGCAGTATGTGTCAGTGGAGGGTATTTCTGCAACACAGGAACAGTTAGAAAATCCACTGACCCCCGGCAGCTAGAACGACGCCCAATGACTTTACTTCTCACGGGAGTCCATCAAATTACATTAAACCAATTATATACACGGAGCACAGAAGGCCGCTCGCTGCAGTGCTTCAACGACAATCAACAATGCGTGTAACAGAGCTGTGTTAGTTCTACGCCTTTCTTCTTCTCCTCCCACAGCGCAGTCTGCACTCGTCTGCGCTCAAAGATGACGACTGTTTTTCTCGTCGATGATTTCGATACCACTCGAGTATCATACAACTCTGGTTGGATTACTGGGGGTAACACTCTGCGTGAATACAACGGAACCACGCATGCCAGCTCCAGCAAGGGCGGAACTTTCAGTTTCGCGTTCAATGGTCTGCTTTCTTTCCATGGTTCAGGCTTTCGAAGTTGCCTCTGACTGTGTGCCACAGGGACTAAAGTAGGTGCCTACGGGACCATCGACCAGAACACCAGCTCAGTGCCTATCGAATGCTCCATCGATGGTAATAGCCTTACCGTGGGTGCGGGCATTCAGGCTCCACCGAACGAGATACTCTATCAAGAGTTATTCTGTGAAGGGACCGTCTCCGATGACAAGGAGCATATCTTCATAGTCACTATCACGGAGGATCGTCCCCGACCTCTCTTTTTGGATTATATCCGATATGAGATACCCACAAACTCGAAGAACGACGCCATTCCACCGCAAAGCGCAGGCGTCTCCATCGCCGTGGACGACAGGGATGATAACCAGGTCTCTTTCGAGAAATCATGGGACACCGGAGGCGTCGTCCCAGAATTCGACGGCACAACGCATGGGACTACGGACAATGGTGCACGAGCTTCATTCAAGTTCACGGGTACGAGCGCATCATGACACATGCTATTTCTAGTACACTAACCGTTTTCCTATGCCTAGGCACAAAAGTAGCAGCTTATGGCACAGTGGCTATAAACGGAGCTGACCACTGGACAACCACCTATCAAGTTGACGATGGCCCCATAACCCCTCGCGATTCTTCAACGTACTCGCTCTCGGTCCCGATGCACCAGATCAAGTTTTTCGAATCTCCCAGTTTGGACGACGGGGACCACACCCTAGTAATCACTTACACCTCAGGCCCTCTGAAATACTGGGTCGATTATTTCGCCTACACTCCTTCGCCTACCTTCGGATTTATCTCTTCTGGCTCGAATCCCTCATCTTCATCCATTTCCACATCCTCAGCGCCATCTCCTACCTCAAGTAGCGCAACGGACGACGCCCACGACTCAAGCTCTTCATTGGGGGCGGGACCCATTGCCGGAATTGCAATCGGTAGCGTCGTCATTGTGGTCTTGATTGGACTTATAGGCTTCATGATCATGAAGAGGCGGAGAGGACAAAACCATGGGCACACTGCAGCTCGTAAGAATAACTACTTCCTCCTGCTAGAAAGGAAACGACACTGACCTGACCCCTCCTAGAACCCTTCACTTCCGAATATGCCCGCCCGACCGAGACACGTACTGAATCTTATGGGCACCAGACTCAGCCCCGTAGTTCTATGGTCTCCACTGCCTACCCAGGACCACCACCCGTTTCACACGAAGCCCAATTTCTACAGAACACCGCCAAT
This sequence comes from Agaricales sp. HM26-F1, assembly GCA_002718315.1. Lineage (NCBI taxonomy): Eukaryota > Fungi > Basidiomycota > Agaricomycetes > Agaricales > Agaricales sp. HM26-F1. The sequence continues at coordinate 196,864 of NIBX01000115.1, read as the reverse complement.
TATCAGAGCTACTCTAGCTCTTCAGGCCCAGCCAGTTCCTCTCCTAGGGGGGGTAGTCAAGCGTCCTTGGGGATGTATTTCCCTCAAGGAAGGCATCAGGACGGTGGGGTCTCGCTGGCAGGTGGTCCTATTGATCATGATGGAGGAGCCGTAGGAGCACCAGGGTTACCGCCCGTTTACACCAAACGGTAGCGGCTTGGGGCGCCTTCCTGTTTTTGTTTGTGTTCCCTATTTTTGGAGCATGTTTTTTTTTTTTTGTTTTGTTTTATTGCACGCCTCTGCCTACTGGAACCACTGCGGAATTGATAGACTATTCTAACAAGTCAGCCTGCCAACCCTTCCAAAATCCCTGCGCGCATCGTCTATCTTACGGGCTCTGTTGAGTGCCCTGAAGTGAGGTATGCAGCATGGTACAACATATCTCTCACCACTCTCACAAGGAGCACAAGAACGTGGAATTCCGAGCTAATCCGTGCCAGGCAGGAATTCTTCCTGTCTCCCAAGAGTATACCAATGGAACCTCGTCCGGGAAAGTAGTCAAGATATCAAGTCATGGCCTTATATTTCGTGATCCCAGTTTAGACTTGTAGAGCACACAAAGATGAAGAGATCGTTCATCGCTGACAATAGAGCCTTGCTCAAATTTGAGCGAGATCGGTACTGCAGCGTTATTCCATTCGTTCTGATCACGACACGACTTCTTGGATATCGGACTGCAACTTGTACTATAACCTCTTACTCGAGCATCATCGTTCTCTCCCTCATCCAATATACATGGAGCAACAAGACCGAGAATGTGCGAGGACAGATCCTCCCGCAGATCTGCCCCCTTTCTTCGAACTACCTCCAGACGCAGATCTTCCCATAGAAAGCATATAACTGAAGCGGAAGGCAAGTAAGCATAGACTCGACCCCTTAAATCCTTGCAATAACTCGATGTTTAGAACACCTTTGAGAGGTTCCTATTAGAAAAATACTTCAAAGTTCCTGGTGAAATCCCACTCAATGACCTTACCACTGGTCGAAAACTTGACCACTACATGCTATAGAAAGGATGGATGGTATGTACCCCTGCAGGTCTCAGGACACCTAATTCGCTTGGTTCAGAAAGCAAGCCTACTTCTGAACCAAACAAACGCTGGGCCTCAGAAATTCACCTACCCAGAGCCAAGAGTGACTCGCACTGTGATATACACACCGTGGTACGAATGCGTAATATGGCGAGGTCGTGAAGCGATGCAATAGAGCTCTATATGCGTGTGATGTAGTTAGTAAATAAGATAAATGGATTCATCTCAAAGCTCGGATAGCTCAAAGACAACAGTAGTGGTGACGGAGATGGAAGACGAAAGGCACAGAGAGGGAGAGAGACCACGAAAGGGGAGGAAAGGGGGAGTGTATTCACTGGGTTTCTATCCTACAAACATGCAGGGTTTTATAGTTTTAGCAAAGATAGGGTAGAGAAGGAAGACAAAGAGAGAAAGAAAAGAAAATGAAGAAAAAAGAGTGAAGACGAAGGGATGGCACGAAAGCGTGAGGTGGAAGGACATTGTACAGAGATGATACATCGAAGTTGGAATGAATACTGCATAGTCAAAACATAGCCCAATCCTCTTGAAATTCATTCCAAAACCACGTTCAAAAGCCGCTCAATCTAACAAATTTGTATACAAGGCAGCGCCGTGCTTGTCGAAGCCATGAGACCTCTAGCAAGAGTTGCTATCCTAAATGATGGTGGCTAGTCTAGAGTGCGCAATATTGGGCGCAAATCGGTAACAGATGAGCGATAATGTCGATTCCAGTACGCAGGCTGTGTGGATATAGGTGTTTTGGAGGTATAGCAAGCGATGTATCGACTGATAGAGATGAGATAGGTGAGGTATAAGGTCGAGGTCGAGGTATGGTCGAGACGAAGAGCAGAAATCGTCATGTGACGATATGGGCGGTGATGAGGTTCAATTCGGTGGTCTTGGATTCTCTTCGTAGACGTGCTACGTGGCTAGAGCACGTACGAGCTCGTCAACTGGACCAGGATCACCCCATCTGAACAAGTTGGGTCGGGTATCACGGCTGGGTGGTAAGAAAACGAGGGCAAGAGTTGCTCAATCAGCGAAGTAATCTACATTGAGAAGAATGAGGTGATCCGTACGTCGAAGTACGGTTTGCTTCTAACACCATCCAGGAACCATCCTCTTGTATATATATATATAGGTATGGCCAAAGGCGACCTGTCTTGCACTTGATGATGATCATAGCTTGAGCAGTGCCCTATTCCAAACAACTATTTCCAGGGGCATCTGTGATAACTCCCCCACCAGGTAAGGCCTAGGCTTCGGTGTCCTATTCGTTTTTCTCAGGCTCCCCACGCACTGGACTATCCATACAGTAAACGGCAGTAACAGATCCCAACCAGAGACTAAAGCATCAACGATCAACTCACGCTCTCGATCATGGGTTTTATCAGAACCGTCTCTACATCTTCCTTAACTTTTGAACCTCTTGGCGAGTTTTTCTATCAACCCGACTACACGAGCATAGCACCACGTTCCCAATGGAACTAAGAACACATTTCTGTACTAAATGCGGTCTCCAGAGCTGAGAAGTTCCAACGACACCCACTTGACTGGTAGTTGATCTACCCTTCACTACGCCGCACTCATCCACTCGTCCATGACGACAACATTCATCATCGACGATTCAGATACGAGCAGGATATCCTACAGTTCTGGCGGATGGCGGACCGGGGGCAACGCACTGCGAGAGTACAATGCCACTACTCACTCGACATTTGCTGATGCAGACGAGGGTGCCTCATTCAGCTTCGTTTTCAACGGTACGGTGACAATTTCCTCTAGTTGACAGAAGACAGAGCTCACGCATCTGGACACGCCAACAGGAACAGGCATAGGCGTGTACGGAACCCTGGATCATGGTACAACATCCATGGCAATCGACTGTACGATAGATGGTTCGAGTATTGGAGTGAGCAACAGTATCACCGCACCCAGCAATGAAGTGCTATATCAACAGCAATTCTGTGCTGGCTCCGTATCTCAGGACAAGGAGCACACTTTCACGCTGACGACCCAGAAACCTTCGGATCCACGGCAAAGGTTCATTGTGGATTATATCCTATACGACGTCCCTCAGAATTCAAACAATGATGCCGTGCCGCTACTGGATGGCGGAGTGTCCGTTGTTGTGGACGATGCAGATACAAGCCACGTATCTTATGAGGGCTCCTGGGGAACCGGTGGTGTATCCCCTGAGTTTAATGCCACGTCGCATGGTACTACTGGAGATGGTTCTAGGGCGATTTTCAAGTTCACAGGTGAGAGAGCTCATCTTACCATGGCTGGCATCTTTGCTTCCCAGCTTTTCACGAACTCCTGCTGATCTGGTTTCTCAGGTACGAAGGCGAGAGTGTACGGGACTCTCGACTTCAAGGGGGCCGATGTACACTGGACAACATCCTATCAGGTTGATGATGGTCCTATCACTGAGCTTGATTCCTCCAAATACAACACTGTACTGGCGATGCATCAGCTTTTGTTCTACGAATCTTTGGATCTCAACGATGGAGACCACACCCTTGTTGTGACCTATATTAGTGGTCCACTCGTTTACTGGTCGGATTTCTTCGTTTACACCCCCTCATCGTCGTTCCTCGTAAAATCAGCCTCCAACGGGAATTCTCCTGAGGGATTCCCTCCACCGTCTGGAGTGCCCTCCGACGTACCTGTGGTTGGATCTAGTGACCCAGTCAACTCTGGCACTACCCCAAGTGGCCTCTCCTCTGGTTCCTCAGAGAATGAACGCAGTCCCTCTTCGCTTGGTGTCGGCGCTATTGCCGGTATCGCAACTGGTGGATTCATTGTTGTTGTTCTCTTTGGAATATTTTTTCTCTTGATCCTCAAGAGAAGGAGGCTGCGACAACTGGACCCCAATATTAACACGATCACACGTACGAGATCCACTATATACCAATTTATTCTTCCTCAGCTAAAAGTTTTCCTCCAGAGTACCATGTTCCTCAACACAGCTTGTTATCCGTCATCCATGTTGACGCAGCGGGCTCGCAGTATGATCGAGGCGGCAGCAGCAATAAATCCACACAAGGAAGCACCTTTTCTGTTAGCTCTTTTCGCAGCAGGAGATTTCCTGGCACCAATGCTAATGGAGAGGATCCTCCACCCGCCTATCGTGAGGAGTACACCTCTGTTCTCACTGGAATGCGGCCTAGTCATGATATATGATGAAACCACCGTGATCGTCTGAAGCCCGGCCCTGCTATAAAACCCGCAATCTACATCCTTGTATCAGGTGAATCAGACTGAACCCCGGGTCCAGCCACCTCGCCTCCAGCTCTCAAGGAACTGATCGTCAGTAGATTAGTTTCGTTGCCATTTGTCATGATGTGAGTTTCCTTTGTTCCCTCTCAGGCTCTTGTCCGCTATAGTCCTGCCCTTTTTATCCATCTACCATCGTAGTCTACTCCTCATGCTTAAAAGATGGCCCTGTTTTCGTTTAATAAGGCCCAGAGATCGGACATTGGGCCTTATCTTACCCTCAATGTATACTAAAGACATGCCATACTCCACTCTACTCAGCGTATCTTCGTGGTGCTTCCAAAACTTGTGTCTAGCGTCAGCTATAAAGGCAGCGAAGCTCATTACATTTGATCCTGTCGCAGATGCTCAACGATCTGATCTCTTTCCCACGCAGAGTGAGCCTTTCTGCCACAGATACAACGACCATCACCATATCATATCACAGATACACACCATCGCTAAGCCTGAGGCCTGATGTTTGAAAGACGTATAAGTCTCAGGCGACACAGATAGATACCATGCACACCGCTGTACATTCAACATTCAACGATGAGCACGGTACTCATTGTGGACGACTTCGACACAAATCGGATAACATACGGCCCTGGATGGTCCACTGCAGGCAATACATTGCGTGAGTACAACGGTACCACTCACGCTACCAGCGATAAAGGGGCTGCCTTCAGTTTTCTGTTCAACGGTACGTTCTTCACAAGTCCTGCAAAGAAGGGCGACTGTGCCCAGTCACTGAACTACGATGTCACAGGAACCAATGTAGCCGTCTATGGGACGGTAGATCAGAACACTACCTCTGTGCCTATCCAATGCACTGTAGATGGCTCACTTATCGCCGCGAGTCCAGCGGTCACAGCTCCAGTACAAGAGATACTCTATCAGCAGTTGTTCTGTGGTGGAGCAGCCTTAGATGACAGGGAACATGATCTCACTCTCACCTTGACGGAAGACGTCTCCGGCGCGAGGCCCTTCTTTCTGGATTACATCCTATATCAGATACCCTCAGACTCGAAGAACAACGGTGTGCCCCTCAACAATTCAGGCGTGTCAATAGCTGTGGACGACAGTGATACAGAACAGGTGTCTTATGAGGGCTCATGGAAAGAAGGTGGAGCAGTCCCCGAATTCAACGCTACAACACACGGAACTACACAGAATGGTGCCAGAGCAAGCCTAAGATTTACAGGTGTGTAGCCGTATTTCTATATCTGTCCTTTCTAGCTCCCTACTATCCGTGCCCCCAGTACTCATCGTTCATTCCGTTTCGTAGGGACGAAGGCAGAAGTCTATGGTACTGTCGACTACCAAGGACCTGATGTTCACTGGACGACGATCTATCAGGTTGACGATGGTCCCTCCACAGAGGTTGATTCATCCCGATTTGACAACACCCTCGCGATGCGCCAAATCTTGCTATTCGAATCCTCTGATTTAGTGGATGGCAACCATACTCTTGTTGTCACCTACACCTCTGGTCCATTGACATACTTGGTGGATTTCTTCACCTACACACCCTCACCTTCATTCGAAATTGATTCTTCTTCGAATTCAACACGATCATCCTCTATACCATCAAATGTACCCTCCTCAACATCCCCAAGTATCGTTACTCACCATAAATCATCCCTTGGAGCTGGCCCAATTGTCGGGATAGTGGTTGGCAGTTTGGCAGCTATCGGCCTGCTCGGTGTATTATCCACCCTGTTTCTCAGAAGGAGACAGCGACGCACGTCCAACACTCCCCAGGACGGTGATATTCGTAAGTCAAATTCAGCTTGTTCGGTCTATACTGACGCACTCGCTGGCCAGTACCCTTCACTTCCCAGTATCATTCTCCATCTACGCAAGGCCCGAGTGGACCCCAACCTGTGACCGGGGGGACCTGGAGCTCGATCCTTCAGTCAACACACAGTACCTCTGCAGGCTATCCGCAAAATGGGGGAAACCCCCAGAGTACCGCCACTCACTCGTCTTCTGCCTCGGAAGATATTCAGACGTCGTCAAGGAGATTAATACCTCCGGGTGGCCACCAAGACGCGGGGATTTCTTTGGGCAGCGGACCACCTTCGGTGAGAGAGGGGGAGTTACCACCCGTCTATCGTAAACGATGACATATACAGTTATGATCGCTCACGGTTCCGGATGTTCTTGACAGTCCCTTTCTCCTCGCTTTCGTTTGCTCTCCGGCTTGGATCATACTGTATCTTTCTTAGATCGACAACGCGAAGTAGCATCCTGTAGTAATACTGACCTGTTCTCTCATTGTAACATATCCAATGAACTTTGACCCCATATCCTGAGATTGCCTGTCACGTCCACAGGAGAACTCCGTAATTTACGCTTCAGCTCTCTCATAAATATATATGACAGCTCCTCCTGTGCGAAGCATCGTGAAGTATGCTATACTCATGTCGAATTATCTCGCCTCCGAGTACACTAGGATTTTTGGTTATGACCTCCCCCTTGCTCCTGTACAGGACCGAGCAGTGAGATTTCAGGAGAAACACGGACACCCAATAGCCCGGCCTTTCACTCCAACCTTCAATCAGATACACCCTGCTTGCATGAGGCATTGCTCGTTTGCAAGCACAGCACAGGATATATACTCGGCCCATGGATGTCGTACTACCATAGTACCAATTGAGAGGTCTCAAGAATGTTGCTAGTACTCGGGTAGAACGCCCATGCAACCTCGGCTTACGGACATTGGGCATATTCTACATCAATATATTCCAACCCGAAAGCTATCCTTTTTCTTTCTCCTCTTTTTTTAATTTTTAATTTTTAAAAAAGACTATTTTTCTCCTTGAAATGAACAAGAGAAGGTATTTATACTGCGCTCGTCTTGTATCCGAATCTTCAACCCAAGAAAGTATCCTCATCGCCCTCACCTCGAAAAGACTCTTGTACAACGATGTTCTCTAAATTTCCCCTGTTCGTTGCCTCTGCCATCGTTGCATGTGCGACCGCCAACCCCATTCGCCGAGCCGAATGTTCTACTGCACCTGTTCAGTGCTGTAACGCCGTCGAGGAGCCCGGTAAACTAAGCCCAACCACTCAAGGCCTGTTCAGCGTCGTCAATGTCGCTATTCATGATATCACGGCAGCAGTTGGTGTGACATGCAATCCTATCACCGCTATCGGCGTAGGTAGTAGTGGATGGTGAGTTTATCTTGCTCGGCTCCTCCGTCTTGAAAAATTCTTCGGCCTGAATGGACTGTGTTTAGCTCTGCTACACCAGTTTGCTGTGAAGACAACGGCTTCAGTGAGTTCTGATAATGATTCTTCTTTTCATGAACCGTGTTGAATCTGGCCTCTAGACGGTGTTGTAGCACTCGGATGTATACCGATTAATCTCAGCTTGTAGCTTCTTGAGAGAGTAGCAAGCAGCGTGATGACCGAGACCATTGATTGTGAAGCTTGTGAGGGATGATATGGCAAGCAGCACTGTGGCCTAGATAGTTCCTGTTTCATCCTGCTCTGGACAGACCTTCGTATACCGGGCGTAGATAATCAAGTACATCTAATCAAAGATGAGGTCCCCATCCTGTTTGATGCATGTCATGAGAGGTTTAGCCTGAACGAGGGCGTGCTTTGGATAGCTTACCAAAGTAGACTGTTCCCAAATTTCGGACATCCGTAGCCTCAGCAATTAATTCATTGACAGTAAACTCCACGCTCATCGTCTTGTCTAGCTTCCTCGCAACACTGCTGAGAGCGCGATCAGCGTTTTCCGCAGCATTACCACTGCTCATGTCAAGCTCGATTCCCAAGCGAGCGGCGTCATTCATCGTCGTTGAGTCTCGACCTGAGGGCTGCAGTTTCTTGACTTTGATCTCACTGGCAGTCCTGAAGATGCAGTGCATGAGTGAATGACAACGTGAGGACGGTAACAATGAAAGTACCATGAGTGTAGAGGGTCATGCTTGAAGACCTCGAGGACAGTCATTATAATCGGAGATCCGTCTCTCATAACACGCATCGTCTCTTCCGCACACCTCTGAAACACACCCTGGGTTCCACAGGAGACCAAGCCGTCGACCATATCTGCGGTCAAACGGAATGGGACTCTCTCGGGAACTGGTAAGGCTTTACCCTGCTAAAGTATCAATAATAGGGACGGCGACGATTCCGGGGGAAACACTTGCCTGATCGAAAGCTATACCTAAATCAATATGGACAACTTCTCCATTTGAATTATCCAGAAGGATGTTAGAAGTATGCCTATCCCCTAATCCTAGGATGTGCCCGACGATGGAAGTGGTGGCGACGCTCCTAGAGTAGCACAATCTCATAGTAAACCATACCATGGGTTCCCTCGTACGCTCTGAGAAGTAATGGCGCATCACAGGCTTAAATCTTTCTCGAACCCAATTCAATGCGGCGACGCGAGTCTCTTGAATAGCCTTCCCGTGCTCTTTGAGTTTATTGGATGCAACACCAGGCTTGAGGTCCATTGGCCGATACCTGACGGTAAACGATCACATCAGGTCCATGAATCGAAGCCATACCTGTCCTTTCAAGATGCTCTTACCGTCCATGAGCAGCATTGAGCCAGCTACCAAGAGGTGTGGTGTTATGAACAAATTCTAATACACCAGCCTGAGGAGACAGTGGTAGAACTGTGTAGGCGCGAACGCGTAGAGCTCGCTTGCTAGTCATCTTGTCGCGACGCAGAATACGGTTACATAGGTCAAACACTTGCTCCATGACGGCATCTTGGCGTAGGTCATCCTCACCCTCGCCTTTAAACTAAGCGGGTCTTTGTGAGTATCAGAAGAGAGATACGTGAAATGTTCTACTCACCAGTTGTTTGTACTTCCTACCATCGCTACCTACACAAACACTGATCTTGGGTAGGTTGATACCTCCTGCGGTACTGAAAGTCCGGTCATAGTTGTGGATGCAAACACAATCATCGTATTGTAGAGTTAAGTCAATTGGTGTCTTGATAGTTGGTATAGGGATATCGGTTGCGGAGAGTTTTAAAAGGGATAGGCTAGGTGGGACCGGGAAGGGTGAACTATGTTTTTTGGAATCATAGCGACTATCTCCTTTGATTGGATGTTTTGCCCACTCCAAGTAGGCGTAACAGACTTTCTCAACATTTCGTACGCGTTCACCACACGCCTCGTCTGTACGCAACCTTGCCATCAATTCGGCAGCGGCGGCGCCGCGTTCTGTCGGTCTGGAAGCTGACTCAAGCCTACTGGACTGCCGACGTTTGTTGGACTGGCTCAAGGAACTGGCGAAATCAGACTGGAGGGAATACACCTGGTATAGGCTGTGGAAAGGATGCTCTGTGCACATCCTGACAAGAAGGGCTTGCAGGCAATCTTGGTTAGGAGCAGGAGTTTCCGATTGGGATCTCGCAAGTCTGGCGGAAATCTGGTGAGCAAGAAAGACTAGCTTCCGCGAGGGTACCCTGTTCAAGGCACTGCGAATATTGTCCTGCACAGCGGAGTTGCTGAAATTCGAAAACCAGAGAGAGCAAAGGCGAATGGGACCATCTTCATCAAACTGGTCGGAAGCCTCTAAGCAGCGTGCATACATATCAACAGCGCGGTGAAGGGAGGTGTTGAGAACACTAAGTTTTGATACATTAGATGAAGGTACAGGAGGGACATGTTTGTCACTGGCTTACCGATTATGTTTGTTGAAAATTTCTGTGTCTGACTGCAACTGCCTTTGAGCCTTTCTCTGCTCTTGCTGCATCGCGGCTTGCTCCGTTGAATTTTGTGAGCACTGTGAAAGCTGGGTCCTGCGTGACTCAAGTTCCTGGTTCTTTCTATCCATATATAGTTTCCAGCGAGCGGTGTCCGGGGAATTTACGATGGAATGGTACTGCCGTTCAGCGAAGGTAGCATACTGGTGATAAATTGTGGCTCGTGCAACAGCACTCGCAGGTGAGTCGTCCTCATTGATGAACTTGATCGCTGGATCGAAAAACTGTTCCATGATATCAGAGGGCTTCTCCAATCGTGCGTCCGAAGCCCATGCGCCCTTCAATGAAGGAACTATGGATCAACTGACTAGAATCATAACCTTGGGAGGGTACAAGTACTTACTAGACATGCCAGGAGTTTGGCCCTCTTTAATCCATCAGAGGTCGTGTCTTGGCTTGAGAAGAGGAGACGCTTGAGAGATTCCAAGGCCATCTTTCTCTCTGACTGGGCCCAGAGAACGTTGGCGAACTCGTGAGATACCTCAAAGGAGGGTACCTCTTCTAGACGCTGAGCGCGGATAATTGTATTGAGAGCTATCTGTATCTGATTGGCTTCTCGAGCTGCCCTCGACAACCTGAGGAGACAAGATTTCTCCAGATTCAAGAGTCCAGAAGTAAATTGACTCTCAAGATTGCCAACTTGCCCCCGCTCCTCTTGCAAGCGTACCGACCTGATGAGAGAGATCCGTACGGCCATGATCTTCTCCAGGCTGTCGAACCTACGAAGAAGATATGATCAGACACTGTAGGGTAGTAGACCATTCACCAGTTAACCTACTCGAAGTCAGAGTCAATATCTACAAAATCTGTCCAGTTCACAGATTGGAGAGACTTGGTCAGCAGCGCAGCTTGGGTCTCAGGCGAGGTCCATTGGACGACTTGGTCAATACACATGAGATTTTGAGCGACTTCACGTATCTCTGAGAGATTCTCGGTGCCCAAGGAACGCAGTCGGTCTGTTTCTTGCAAGAGTGCCTGCTCAACGACTAGTCGGACAGAGCGAGGATCTCGTTCACAGTGCACTGAGCGAAGGACGGAGTATATATTGTGCTTGGGTCGTTTGCCGCGCTCTACCTCAGGTAAATCCCAGGTTTCGGTCCTCCACCCAAGCTCATAGGTCATGAGAGGAAGATCAGGATCATCTCCACGATCAAGAGAGGAAAGTTCCATAGCTTGCATTGCCATTTTGTTGAAACCGAAAGCATGGAATGCGTTCAGTAGTCCAGCTGTTTCCTTCGCTGTAGAAGCCCCGCTCTCAAGGGATGCACCATGAAAACGGAATGCCTTCTCCCATTGTTTTTCATGATGAAATCTTTTGAAGAGGAAGTTCTGGGAGTCCGAAGTTTGTATGCCGTAGAAACCGTCGGGTTCGTCGATGTGGGCATATATATCGAACATGATGGCCTCTGTCTTGGCTTCGCTTGAGGTGACATAACCGGTATTATCGCCAGCAAGCTCCAGGAAGAGGAGTGCCGTGGTATACAGTCCACATTGTGTTGCCTTGCTTGATAACAGGATGTAATCGAGAGTGAGCCATTGGTTGTAAGCGAGCTCATCCTTGGCATGTGGGGGAATATATTGACGAAGATAGAGAACGACATCAAGAATGCAGCGGGAGCATGAAGGATTGCACTCGTCGAAGGAAAGGACTGAAGTGAAATACTGCGAAAGAACCATTGAAGGAACTTGGTCATCGTGAAACTGGAGAAGGAAAGCGTGAGTCAACCACGGGAGCATGGCTTCCGCAAAAGTGGCATTCTGTTGCAAGATAGAAGGCAGCTGAGAAAATATAGGATTGTACCGTGTGAGAATGTCGCAAAGTAAAGTAGTGAGTTCGGCAATCCAGAGGTTGAAGTTGGTGCTTGATTGGACGTCGAAATTCTCACTTCTGAGCTCCTGAATATCTCTGACAGGACGAACAGCAGGGGGTGGAGTGAACTGCTTGAGAAGTTCCATTTCTGTGAGCGAATCCTTAGGCAAGGTGGCTTGAGTCGTTGCTTGGTGCCAAACCGACATCAGAAGCCGCAGAGTGGTATAGGCCTGATGAGCTTCGGTAGCATCGTCTCCCTGAAGCAGGGAGATAAGAGCAGCTGGTACTGGATTGGGCGGAGAGATCTCTTTCCCTTTATACGGTGTTCTATGCCGAGGATCGCGAGTAATCAGGTAGAGATATAGAGCGTTTCCAAAACCACGTATTATCCCGTGGGTTCTTGTTAGAAGCGCTGCCAAAGCCGCTGCATCGTCGTGATGGAGCAAAGAGTTTTTAGGGATGTCGCGTTTAAGCCTCCAGAAGTCAAAGGACGCAAATTGCGTCGTGCTATAATTGCCTGCTCTGGAAAGCTCTACAAGCTTTCTTACTAACCGAAAGTTGCTTGCTGACTGGCTCTCCTGAGCCAAGAGCTCCGAAACCACCTTGACGGTCCCTTCGTGAGCAACAACTTCGTCGAAGTCCCTTTCTGGCCAAACAAGCACTGCCTTTATTGCATACGGTCTTAGTGCAGGTATTTTAAGGAACCTTTGTGCGTGCGAAGTGATCCACTTCATGAGGCTTCTGCTGAGTAGGCCACGAGAGCTATCATCGGATGGGTAAGTATGAATAGCTCGAGAGACTCTGGCAAATATGGGGGGTAATTGAGATGACCTGAGGTGCTCAGATTGTTTCGTCAACACCCAATCCAGCATGGACTGTGCAGCAGGGGCAAGGTCGGGTTCTTGTAGGACAAGAAGCATGCCATGAACCAGGGTGTGTAGCAAATTGGTATCATTGAAATGCTCTGCGTTCAATGCTACCCAAAGAGCCATGGAAGTCAAAAGACGCAACTGGTCATTCACCAATGAAGAACGATGGATCTCCGCGAAAAGCTGTTGCAAGACGTGATAAACCAACGCTTGGTTCGGGACGCGAATCGTATCCAGGAACCACTTCAGACTTGAAATCATCTCACCGGCACCGTAGGCAGGCAGCTTCATTGAGTGGCTGGTCGATTCTGTTTGATGACGAAATCTGGTCATCTCCAAGAACTCAGAGGCAGACAACCTTCCGGGATCAACTGCTTGCAAGGAGGCAAAAATCGTGCCATCAATTGAGCAGTCGCAATCGCCTATTGGCCTCAATATTGCACAGACGATGGAGTCGGCACGTTCAGCAGCTATCTTGAAGAACTCTTCCTGGCTGGGGAGCCTAGTCCGCTGTACAAGAGTATCAACGAGATCTTGGGGAGCAGAGCTCTCGTTATCGGAGATGGCTGCTATGATTTGCAAGCCGACGATATCTCCAAAGCAGTCCTTTATCCCTTGTGCGATGTCCTTTTTGATCAACTTGCAGTGTCCAACAAAGAGCTTTTCGCCATGCTCCAACACGTGATCATCACCCTTTGACCGGAGAAGATTTATGGGCGTGAAGATGCGAAAGGCGGCGTAGGCACACTGGAGGCGATCCTTGTAACCGAGGATATGTGGTGGGATTCGAATGAAGTCTTGGCGATTGTGACGAATGGTATAGGCAATTTCAGATCCATAGCCTTGGAAAAGGACAGAAAGTGTAGGGAAACCTAGGCTTTGGCATGCGCAGGAGAGAACCGACTGGACATGGCGGATATACTGAGTGGTATTGAGGCACACTTCCAGCAAATGCCAGTAGGGACCAGCTCTGAGAGAGCAGTCCACCACCATGATATTCCCCAGTGAGATTATTCTTGTGAGCATATGCTCATAGCTGGTATAAGAGGAGTAATCAAGGACTCCGTAGTAGTCTGCAGAGACAGGGAACTCACGCTTGTTGATCCGTGGTATAGTGCGGCAGCATGTCCTCGTACAAGGAGAACGGCGAATAGTTGACTTGTCTCACGACTGTGAAAAGGTTTGCGTTGATCACAGCTGCTCTGAAACGAACCCTGATGTCTTGGTCACTGTTGAGAGACGGTAGAATATTCGACGGAAGATGTGACCTCCGGCTTTCTTCGTCTGAACCCTCCCCAGGCACTGACCATAGCTTCTGAGTAGGATCACGAGAAAGATAATGATCCATGAAGAGGGCAAGTTGGTCTCTGGCTGCCCATGAACGGACCTTGTGGTTGCACAGAGATTCGGAAAACCAATCGCATAAGCTACGGGTTTTGGCACCTATTTCCCCGAGGGCCACGTCAACGCGGGACCAGATGGGATACGTAGCATCCAAAAACGAGGCTACGGCGGTTTGCAACGGTTCGTGGCACGAGAATCTATACTGTATGAGCAGAGATTCAAACAAATCCAGGTAGCTCTCGAATTGGTCCACGGTGAGGCTGAGCGTCCCTTGGCGTAAAGCACGAATGAGAACATTGGAGAAGAATAGGAATTTCTCGGGGCTATCCTCCCCACATTGGAGTAGAATGTTTAGCAACTCATCATCCCTTGTGGCCTCTCCAGAGGATGTCTGGAGGATGGGCGCAACCGACGTGTGCAAGAAAGCAACCTCAAACACGCAAAAGGCAGATGCAGTAACTTCGTCATGTGAAGAAGCCGCCGTGCCAAAACCATCCGTGTCTTGAGCGCCTTGTAAAGAATTCCCGGCAGTGGCTTGCCCTCGCAGTATCTCCTTCAACTCCTTGAAGATGGCAGAAAGGCCGTCTTGGACCTGAGTAGGAGAGCATGATCAAAGCGATTCCGATTACGACAACAAGCCACTTACATCAGCGCTTCGCCACAAGGTTCTCTGGGTTGCTCTCCGCTGAGCACGTCTTCTTCTTGATCTAGCCGCGAAATTGTCCTGTTCAGTCCACAGAGCGCTTCGTTTGATACCAGAGCCGTGTCCAGGAGGTAGCATAGCCATCCAATGACCCTCGACGTTCTCATAATCCTCGGCACAAGCGGTCAAGGGTTCGATCCCCAGGAGGACCAGCGCCTTCTCCTCGATACTCCAGTTCAACCTGCGGATAGCAGAAACAATGATCGTTACAAGGCGGGAAGCAGCTTGCAAAGCCCGTCTATTGGATCGCTTTCCATTTTGGGTCAATATCGTCTCAAAATATAGCTCAATTATGGCGATATCAAGCAGACGACGGGCTTTCTCTGCGCTCAAAGGGGGCAGAGAATCTCCTAACTCGGAAACCAGATCCTCTGTGGTTTGCAAGAGGAATGCAGAACATCTATATTGTCGACTAGTAGGCGCAGACAGTGCCACCTTCTCGGGGGCATCGAGAGCTGACTTGCTAGCTGAAAAATCACCCATGCTCAGTTTTGAAGCAGTACTCATTGAAAACATGGTGACACACCTTTAGGAGGGTTGGAGGAGGGCGACATTGGCATGCTTGGTAATTCTCCATCCAGAAGGAATTGACGTATGACTTTACTCTTCTCTTCGGCAAGAACCAACTTGATCACTGAAGAAGATGGCAGGATCATCCTAAAAGCTGGACTCCATGTATGCGGGAGTAAACAGACGCTTTCCAACAAGGCAAGGATATCACTGATATTATGGGAACCCATGCTAGCTAGGTTTGACCGAGTCGATGCCTTCATCCCGGAGTCATTGCTTGCGAGCAGTCTGAAGTTCCAGCATCCTAGCAGCCAGCTGAGGACTTTATCCTCCATCTGCATTCGATACAGACGCGCATCCTGGTTCGCAATGTTGAGACAGCTGACCAGAAAAGCGCACACAGAATCAAAGGGATAAACCGGGCCATGAACGTCCAAGTCCTTGCCCATAGACTCGATATCCGTAAGAAGGCGTTGTGAAGTGAGGAATGAGCTAGTGCCTGCGGAACGAGAGAGTTCTATGAGGATGTGTGCAACATGGCAAGCACTGCGGCAAACGGCAGGGACTGTAACACGACGGATGGCATGGGCCCAGACAGTGTCCCAAGAAAACAACTCGGTCTGAGTGCCTGAGAAAAGTTGCTCTGAGCTTTGGGAGCTTCGGGGCTGAGTGTTTTGAACCAGGCTCTCCTGGTAAGCCACAGCGGCCAAACATAGGAATGCCCAGGCTTGAAAGGCACCATTCTCCACGGCAATAGAACGTTGCAGAGCGCTCATCATCTGCTGCCTTAGAGTATGGTGAAGCCGATACCAATGGCGCTCGACAAGGACTAGCAAGAGCTGCAGATGATAGACTGTCGTTGAGGATGCACCTGTGGACGGTGATGAAATGGTCGTCAATATGGACTGGATTGGGTTTTCCATCCGTCGACGCTTGGAAGATTTGCCAGTAGGCGATAGAACATGCATTGACTCTGACAGTTGATATAACTGGATGAATGCACCAGTCATTCACCAGTGGTAAAAGCAATGACAAGCTCCGTACCTTTTCGGCACAGTCTGCCTGGAGTTCTAGGATAGCCCATGCAATCGCTTCACTGGTATTGAAGTGCCAACCATGGCGAAATGTGTGGTATATGAATGGTCGTTTTCCTCGTACGGCATCATGAGATTCATCCGGGTCAATGACCTCCAGACGCAACGCTTCCAACGAAAGCATATCAGAGGACCAGCGTCCCTCTGATTCTCCGTTGAGGCACTTCCATAGTTTCCTCAAGCCTTCGACTGCACTGATATTCTCAGAGAGCTGTTCTGCTGTCAAGAATGGAAGCAACGAGCGGATGACCACTACCAAGCTTTCTTTTACTGCCCGGTTCTTCGTCCCCCAAAGTCCTATGATGAGATTCCACGAGGAAAATGTGAATGAAGTAACAGATGCTTTCTTGTTCAGCGCAAGGTGTGATAAAGTGGATGAGAGCATAACAAGGTAATCATTGTGGAGAGAACTGTCAGTTGGGTAGAATGATAGGAATTGGTAGAGTCGGCGCAGGATACTGTCCGCTAGGTAGGGATGTGCTGGTGCGAGTAGGGGACATCCATCATAACTCAGAAGTATGGAAAGTAGAGATGTGTAGGATATCTGCTCCGGTGTCGGCGCTTCGTTGTTAGGGCTGACAGATGGGAAAGAAGAGCGATGTTTCTCAGGCGAGTAGCTCCTAGAGCGGGTGCGTTTTTTGGAAGGTGAAACAGTGGGTGCAGCGTCGGACGAATCTTGGCTCGCTTCGCCATCTGTGGGCTCGGTTTCTTCCTCATCATCTTCAAAATGCTTCCGGAGCGGCTCGCACAGGGTAACGTTGAATCCGAGTTCGACAATCCTGATCCATAGGTCATCAGACATATGCTCTAGGTGAGGAGTCCATTCGACCATGGATTTGAGAGCTTGGATGTACTCGAGAGCTATGATTGACACGAGTTCGTTCTTCCACACCATGGCCTGAGTTAGGTGCTCGAAGACAGCATTTGCCACACGCTTGTTCATGTACTGGGCCGTCTTCTCTACAAGCCATCGAACAGTAGAGGCGGCGTTCCTTAGACGTGTCGCAACCGCGACCGTCTCCTTCTTCCTATGAGATTCTTTCTCTAGGAGTACCAAAGAGAAAAGAGCCTGAAATACGACTAGCCACTGCTTGGGATCCGCCTGGCCATTCTGATTGAAGTAGAAATTCGCGATAGTTTCATCTCGGCGAAAAGCGGTTCGCAGAGCTTCGAGGGCGTCTTGTCGTTCTTTAACTTTGTCGCTTCTGAGTCGAGTGAGAATGGCTGAAAGGTTGTTGCTCATGAATGCATGAAGATTATGGGAGGAATTGCATGGGTGGACAGACGGTCAGAGGGATTTGATTCTCAAGAGTCGACCTCGCTGAGCGCTCAGTCGAGGTCAGTAGTCACGCTACCAGACACGTGAGATTGATCTCGAATTCCTTTATGAGCCGAAGTTTTTTCTTTTCCTACTTCCCTGCTTCCTCCATGTTCTCCAGTTACAGTAATCCATATGTTGATACCATTTCCAATCCTCTTCTCTGTTCTTACTTCCTCTAGCCGTCTTCTTCATTGGGCCTGTTTCTGCCCGAGCAGTCAGAATGTTCTACTCTGCATCGGTTCTGGTTATGGCCAAGATAAAATGGGTTCCCCCCGTCTAATCAACGGGGGGATGGAGAGGCTCTGAAGCTGGTAGTACCCAGCCAAATCATACCTTTGATTTGGGATTCAACCCTTATTCCTACATTTCTCTGTATTACTAGACATAAACGAATCTTATTTTTTTTTTTCTTTTTTCTTTTTATCTCATCTCTCTTGTAAGGGGAAATTCCTGCCTCTTGTAACCTAAAATCTGGTCGAGGGGTACAGGAAATATTCATAAAGATCTGCTACAACGATAGGGGAATATATTGAGATGGACTCTACAGTACAGGTGGTTGCAAATGCTGTCCAGTACTTATCCTTCCGTCTCTTGTAACTGCCGCGAGTCTATCACCTCGTCTTCGTCCTCTTCCCCACCATGCACTAAACTTACACTGCGATCGAAATTATTAGCATCAAAACGCCGATTCTCTCTAAAAGGAGCCAGTCTCTTCTCTCCCTTCCGAATTATCGCCTCCTCAGTTATGCAGCCTTTCTGCAGGTAACATAGATCCGCCCCTTTGTAGTTATCGATAGAGTTGATCCACTCATGAAAACTAAGATCGACGCCAGTTATGAGGAGAAAAGGACACACAAAGGGCGCGCACCCAAGAAGCAGTACTTACACTCCATGTCCGTCTTCCGTCGCCCACATAGTGGAATAGATATGTTCCTTCTTGAACTGTTCCATCTGATCCTTGTGAGTCTCAAAGAGTATCTTTGGTCGATATTCTTCATGATGTGCTGGTAATTGGGATTGCTTGTCTACTTTCTCATTGTAAGACTCGAAGATGGGGTACTCGAGCAGTAGCCCTAGCGAGGGCATTTTTGGGACGAAAACAGTTTTAGGGCCAAACAGCTACAGTGGTTCATTATGGATGAGAGGCGGGAAGATATCGGTGAGAGGGATCCACTTGCTTCGTCAAGTAAACTCGCAGGAGAACCGGCTCGGCTCATCAAGATTAGAATTGCCATCATCTTCCTCTAAACAGGAATAGATGCTTTCAATCCCACTGGTGTCAGTATTTGGGCCCAGTCACGTACTATCTGCAAAGCTATAAATCTCCATTCAGCTCTAGAGGTGGATAGAACTACAAACCTGATGCAACATGAAACTCTGGCCATGGATGAGGACACTGATCCATTCGGTATCGCCATATACGCTGGGATTAGAGACCTTGCAGAAGGTCTAAGATGAGAGATCTTCTTCTTTGATGTGTGAAACAGGCTTGCCTGGATGCTTTTGATGAATCTTGACGAACTTCGATCCTTGAAGTCCTTCTCAACAGTGAAATTGTGGAAATTATGGGTGCCGATGAATTTCTTCGCTGTGTTTCGGAGAGTAACAAGTAGCTCCTCGTGGATTCGATACTGACGCTTTAGAGATAGCTCATCCATGGTCCCTGGGCTACTGGTGGACTCTTTGGATGCGTGAAGTATTCTATCTTTTGAACTTGGGGAAGAAGGCGTGGCGTTTTCCTCCTTCGGAGGGATAAGAAGGTATGAGGGGAAAAAATAGGTGTATTTGCGGCTGTCGCATCGCCTGAGGTAGCAATGTAAGCGTCGGCGGCGGTCAGTGTCAGCCTACTCACGTCCGAGCGTTGAACGAGTTCACAGTTCTAGCCTGACAAGATTTCGGTCAACCTAACTGGATACGTGAGACGCTGTGCAGTACTGACGATGCCCCAAAGTCTGATTTTCGGAGGCAGCTCTTGGTTGATCCTTGCAACAAGGTCATCTACACCCGGAACTTCCGTTATTATCTTGATAGAAACAACATTTCCGGCTGCGTGCACTCCAGCATCGGTCCTTGCAGCTCGAGCGAGGTTAACCTGAATAGGATTAGTGAGAGGTGTAGGTGGGATGCGCGAATGATTCAGGTACCTTCATGGGATCGTCCGAATTATCCTGCGAAATAGCTCCTGATTTGACAAGTGCTTCAAAGAGGCTCCCTTCGATTGTTTTTGCGTTGGGCTGGCTAAGGCCGTGGTCGACCCATGAGATATGGCTACGATAGTTGATCTAGGTAAAAACGTACAATTGCATCCCGCTATACCCACTTCCACAGAATCCTATGAGGAGAGCACACTGGCGCTTTGCTAAACGAGGAACCTTGGGAGAGCTTTCATCATCAGGTACGGGAGTGTTCTCTGCTCTAGTCCCTCGGCGGGCCCAACCAGACGATGTCTGGTTATCTCCTTCGATTTTCCTCTTATCCTTCTGACGACGGGACCCCACACCTTTCTTCGATTGTTTCGTCTGGTTATCTTCTCTTGCAGTGGAGTTTTCGCCAATATCTGAGGATGAACATGTGGACTTTGTTCGTTTGACTGGTGCTGGCGAAGCCTCTGGGTCCTCGAGTAACGTCCGTTTGAGACCGGTGATAGCCTTGTTGGGATCTGATAATGTAGATGAAGATGCCGCAAGAGCATCTAGAGAAAAGCCCGAGGTCTGAGTACTCTGAGCAGTAGAAGATGCAAAATCTTCAGAGCTGGTAATGGTTTCTGGTGGAGTCTCCATCACGGGAGACTCGAAATATCCTGTGGCGCTCAGTCCAACGGCCCGATGCCGGCAAGAGGGTGTGGTATCAGACAAATCCAACTATTCGAGTGTGTACCCTAACCAATGTCCTTATAAACCGGACCCAAATAAAATTGCACCATACCCGAAAAGAACCAAGAAGGAAGAGAAAGAGAGAAATGCCACCCATAGTAAACTGTAACCATAAAACCCAAGAAACACCTGACCACCAGAAAAGAGGAGAAAAACATAAAGAGGAGTAAGCAAATGGATGGGAGAATCATAAGAGTGTCCGTTTAGCTGCAGAGAAACCTCTGAACGGCCATGGCCTCGTAGTCTCGATAGGTTTGAATAAGACCTTGATATACTGCACTGGCTTCTGTCCTTGGTGTAGCAACCTTTTGGAGACCAACGCCGACGTTCCCGGTCATTTCCTCAAAGCTACCTCTCGTATTGATTCGTTTCCACCAGGCGTACTTGGCCAATAGAGCTCCACCCATCCCAGCCCCTTGCATAGTTTCACAGACGTAAGTCTCCATCGAGAAGATGTCTGCAGCGAGTTGGCGTATGATGGGATTGGCTGAGGACCCTCCTGTGAGAATAAGCCTACGGAGGGGTGGTGCATGATCGGGAAGGATAGCGTCCACCTTAGAGAGAATGGAAAGAAGCTGAGATTCCATTATAGACCTAGGGTGTTTGTCCGACGGCAAAACCTCGATGGGATGGCCAGAGCGGAAGTAGAATTCTCCCTGAATGTTCGGAGGGATGATTTCGGGAAGAGGGAAGTAAAATCCCATGTACCCATCGTTTCCAGGGGCGGTGTGCTCGATGAGCTGGTTAAAACGTTCCCAGTCGCCGTCTGCGTGTTGATTCCGGACTTGTTCCCTGGCAAGACCACCATTCTTGTAGCACAGCATGGCGATTTTCGCGTCCATGTTGGTGGGATGAGACAACAAATGAGAGGTGGTAAATCTAGCTGGAGGTGCGTCTGTCGGTGGGATGGCCAACAAGAAGGTCGTGGATGTCCCGAGAGACAGTATTGCGTCACCTGGAGCTGATAGCGCAACTACTGTTGCTGGATTATCACCCGTGAATGGTGCGATGAGGCATTCTGTGATAAAAATATCAGCCTTCTTCGCAATGGTATAGATGACGAGCGACCGTACCGGATGAGAAACCCCATCTTTTGACCCACCAATCGCTGATTGGACCCAGAACTTGTCCGCCGTGCACTGGTTCAGGACCCAGCTTCATTCGAAGTTCACGAGCACCGCCGCAAACCTCCAGGAGGTTGTCCTGCCATGTACCAGTGAAGACATTCGTCAGATTCATACCTGTGGCCTATCGTCAGTTCCTCACACGTATGATAGAATGGAGCCGGATGGTGAACTTGCCACTAGCATCGGCCACCTCAATCTCAGCGATGCGTCCCAGCAGCAATGAAGGCACAAACGAAGAAACCAGGGAGATCCGGGATGTTGAATGGTAAACTTCAGGATTTTTACGAAAGAGCTGCACCGGCCAGTGATCAGACACGAAGACATCGGCCGAAGAGGCCCAGGAACCACCGACCTTGCATATTTGAGGGCCGGTAAATCGTTCGTAGGCCCGACTTCCCGTGAGGTCAGCAAGGACCTGCGGTCCACCAGTTTTGCTGTCAAGCAGTTCACACTCTTCGCGCGTCGAAGAGTCCTGCCAGATGGGGGAGAGGTGTAACGAAAACGCTCTGGGGCAAACCTGTTCTGATAATTTGTGAGCCGGATCTAAGTTGGCCAAGATTTTTTCAGCGTCCTTCGACCAATAAACAGATCCATGTTGCTGCCCCACGAATACATTCAAAGCTGAGATAGGCGATATAGGATCCGGAAGTAGTAACCCTTGCTCACCTGGCCGGCCCCAGAGATTGCCTGAATTTTCGACAGATCGACACCACTAGTTTTCATCCTAGTCATCAAGAGATCGATAGCTTCAACCCACATCTCGACTGGTGAGGTGACCACCCCTTCTCCAGGACCCATGATTGCACCGTTCGTAGTGCCATGGCGCGGGAGGTCCTTGTCGAAGTGAACAGACGATTCATGAACTACGATGGTGTTCTCGGAGATAATGACTCCCTTCAGTTGCTGTGTAGAGAGATCTAAGCCCAGGAAGAGAGGTTGGGTGCCAGACATTACCGTTCGCGTAGGGAGTTTCCCAAAGGAACCCTGCTGCCTCGCTGGCTCCTTAAAACAGTTTTGAGAACGGGAAGAAATACATTTGAACCGGGCCGTAGTTGAAGGCTAGGCTTGTTGATCCATCATAAATGCTCAGGGTTAGCAGGGTCTGGATAGAAAACGCCGATACGTGGTTGGCTGCTCGAGAAAACGTCGGTGATTTCCAAGGCAATCTAGCAACCACGAGGTGGGCATGGTGATATCGTGCGGACCAGAGCTTGTCGTTTCGACTAAAGCAGGTTATATATTCTAGTAGCGGTGAGAGTTACGGAAACAATAATGATAGTCAATAGGATATGAATAGGGTATGTTCATCACTGATGGACGGCGTCCTCCCGAAGAAAAGCGGGCGTGAGACGTGAGACGAAGGGTCCGACTCAGTTACGCAGCACCGGAATCCCCTACCGTTTTGAGGGTTCTCACCCATGAGACGACCTTGGGATGTGCTTGCACCTAACGAGGAATGAATGAAGAGCCAATCAACTCTCAGAAAAAAGTCGCGTACCTTTCTCGGGTCAAAATTTAATACTTGAAGTCCTTCCATGGATGTAGCTCGGGAAAGAGCGACGTATGCCTGACCTGTCGAAGATGAGAGTGAGAATCACGAAAGAACCACGGGACAGAGAGCGAACCTTTCTCGAAAACTTTACCCAAGTCGACTATCACTCGCTCAAGAGTCTGACCTTGAGATTTATGAATACTCATAGCCCAGGAGAGGATCAGCGGCAACTGTATTCTTATGAGTTCAGTAATTAGGAGAACATACAAGCCTCTACCTGTGATCTAGATGCTTGGATCTCGCCACTTGGAAGCTCAACCCTCCATTGCTCCGGGATGACTAGCATCCTGCGCTTCCCTCCGCTGGCTAGAATAAAATCGACCACGGGGTACGGTATACCCGTTGAGGAGACAGTAGTCTTCTCCTTGGGGGCAGTGGTCGCTGTCGAGTTGGGCTTCACTGGGTCATTCTCTACGGCGTAATCATCTGCCGTCATGAAAGCTACAATGGACCCCAAACTACCGTTGACCAGCTGCTCGTCAATGTTCTTGATCAACATCACTTGCGCGTTGATTCGCAGGGTCAGTTCTTTTTGTGCCATGAAGTTTGAAAGAAGCTTGTCCCGCTGAGGGCCATCGTCACCGCCAGAGTCTCTCGATAAATAAACTCTTTCTTCACTCCTGAGGCTTCTCATGCGGGTACTATTCGAACGATCGACGTCCGCTCTGTGAGAAAAACTAATGCGAAAGGATCGCCTTAACTTCTGAATGGGAGTATTGTGAATAGACTGACAGCTCTGTTGCACCAATCCCATCGTCGTAGTGGATTTCTCTGCTTAGTGACCTAAATCTCTCGGTAGACTTCTGGGAAAGAGTCCCAAACCGCATCTCATTAAGCATGTCCACGAAGTCTAGAGAACTCTGAGAACCTGTCGTTAGCCTATCATTCGCCTCGGAAACGCACCTTGATCACGCTGTCGGAAGACCTTTGTAAGGTTGAAAGTGTTCTCTATTGTCTCGTTCCAAAGATCGGCCTCGAAAGCAAATTTACAGCTGGCCTGACCCTTCGTCACGGGCGGTAGCTGGAAGAAATCGCCTGTGACAATCACCTGTTTGCCCGTAAGAAAAGAGGAAAACACGCATACACGCGGTACACAAACCTGTATACCCCCAAAGGGTTTCTGGGTTTTGCGAAGGCTCTGAGCTATTCTTGCAAGCTTGTCGAACAGATCACCGTCAAGCATTGAGACTGCAGGGCGGTTAATCAAGTTCATGCACTGATTACTTCTCGTTGCACCCATACCTTCGTCGATAATGAGTACTTTGGTCCTCAGCCACCGAGTACTAGCCTTTCTGTTCTTCTTGATCTTCTTTACTAGATCGGGTACGCTATCTGTGCCCAGTCCTATACCCCCGAAAGAATGTATGGTGACACCACCAATGTTGCAAGCAGCAATACCTGTGAACACAGATCAGCATCAAAGAACAAGTTATACTTCTCCATAAATGCAGAAAGGCAAAAGCAAAGGTTCCGGGTAAACGAAGGCTACAAGCACCTGCCCAGGTGGACCAGGCCGCATGTACTTGTACAGCAGTAAAGTACGCGGCGCAAAATTCGGCAGCCGCGACAGAGAAAATAACTGTCCTCATGGAGTGCGTGGATAAATAGGGCATAGCAGTGAGCTTTAACTGACCTGTTGATGCGGTTACTGCGACAGCATCCGGGAATCGTGCGTATTTCTTCTTGAGAGCCTTAATAATCTCTCGCAACAGCACTGATTTACCAGTACCTGCAAGGAGCAACCGTAAAATATGATCAAAGCTTGAGCTTATAGTAATATATTCGCTCACCAGCACTCCCTGTATAGAACACGCTCTTGTCTTCTTGTACTAATCTGAGTATATGCGTTTGCTCATTACTGAGGAATACTGGTGCTAATTTTGCTTTGCTCGAATTGACTGTAGACTGAGGTTGAGAAACAACAGTCGTCGACGATGAGCTTCCCCACGACGATGGTAGCTCGCGAGGTCTCTTCGCTGGTGGGTCTCCAGAAGTACCAGAGGGGCTTGGGCGTTTATTGTTCTGGGCTAACGAGGTAGCCAACGGCGCTGATGATTGAATCTGTTTTGGAATGACTTTGTTCGCACTGGCACCGCTGTTCTTTGCAAGGGCCTCTCTGATCGATTTGAGGCGTTGTTCCTGCGCAGAAAGAGCTGGTGGGGCAGATGGTGGTGTTGGTGGCCAGTAGACAGTTTCCTGAGATGATGCTCCTCCACCCTGAGAGAAGTCTCGCTGTATTGAGCCCAGACCTGACTGCGATTTCTTGGACATGAAGGAGAGGTATAAGATGGTATCAGGCCGTCGTCCAAGCTGGTGTGGGCAGAGCAAGCGCCTTCGCGTCGTAAGGAGATAATAAACCTGACACGTGATCGAATAATGGGACGCGTCCGAAAACGTGATCCAACCAAATGCCCAGAGGAATTCCCAACGCCAAACGCGACGATACTGGGCTGAAATATACCTCATACCATGTACCGTTACTGTCCGTCTTTTTGACTGTATCTAATGTGCTTGTAGATCTCATACTGACTTTTCTCATAGCCCAAATCCTAAGCAGGCAGGGTCTAGTTACCTCAAGTCTGAATCTCAGATCATCTGGAATCGAGACAGACCAGCGGTAGTTCCAACGGAAGCAGAGGCATCTGCTAAACGTGGCTCGCGAGTTCTCGTTATACACCCTGGGTCCAGGTTTCTTCGAATAGGCAGGGCCTCTGACTTCAAACCAGTCTCCATACCAAACGTTGTAGCTCGCAAACTGCGCTGCAGTGTGGACGAAACCGAACACCCGACACCACTGCAACGCATCTCCGATGACAATATCGACGAGAATATTAACCATGTCTCATCATCTCTTGTCGATCGAATGCGCTTCTATCATCTCAGGCCAACACCACGGTCACAGAGTACTCAATCTTGCGCTTCCTTCAACGAGAGAGCGAAACCAGAAATCATACCTGAGCACAATGACCCATTTCGTGTAGCATGGGTCAACGAGACGGACAAGAACACCATTGTCGGAGAAGCTGTACGTCCACCATGGTTGCCCTCAGCTAGTCATGAACACCTTCCCACTAGGCTCTCAAAATTCCTGAACCGAAGAAAATGGGTTATCTCATACGCTGGCCAATCTACGGCCACGACTTCAATACTGCCCAATACAGCTCCATACAACTGATACTGTCTGACATCGAGACAGTTATCCAGCACGCTTTACAGCTACCTAGCCTAGACATTCAACCGAAGGATTACTCTGTAAGTCTCCACATAGCATCTGTTAAGTCAAATCTGATTTCTTCAGAGCTATTCAGTTGTACTGGTCATCCCTGATCTGTATTCGCGAACCTATGTCAACTCCATGGTCAATTTACTTCTCGTGAACTTCGGGTTCATGCGAATATGCGTGCAACAAGTTGGGTCCACCTTTGGTCACCCGATGCTCCTCCCCTCACCAGCTTTTCAGGAATCTCTTGCAGCTACTTACGGGGCCGGCCTTAGCAGTTCTATTGTTGTAGACATGGGTGCAACAGTCACTTCGATCGCATGCGTCGACGAAGGTTTGGTAAACCCGGACAGCAGACTTTCTCTGAGCATTGGTGCGGACGATATTACTGAATTCCTAGCAGTCCTCTTGCATAAGATAGATTTCCCTGTTGGCCATCTTGGTGTTCAAAACAGCAAAGATCGTTCGGATGACGAAGAGCCCAACGCAGGATGGAGGTGGGATTCTATGGAAGAGATTAAATTTTCCTGTTGTTCTCTAAGTGAGGTGATGGACATAGTTTCTCCTTTATGATCTTCGCACCATCTGAGACGTCACATCGACATTAGGCAGATGTAGCAGCAAATCTACACAGTTTCGTCGTAAGACGACCGGGCAAACCCGCAGAGAAATACCAGATGAAGGCCTACGATGAAATCATCCTTGCTCCCATGGTGAGTAAAGACTGCCGGTTTCACTCACAGCTCTTGATTGATCTCATTTCTTAGTGCTTCTTCGACTCTCGGGTTATCGATTTCGAGGCAAAACGGAAAGGAATGACACCAGCGATCAATCCTGACATCTCAGACGAAATACTGCCACGAAACTCGACGGACCATGAAGTGAGTATGGTGAACAGCCGAGTTTGTGTCCTATGCACTTCTGAAGTACCTCAAGACTCAGGCGATGATCATATCTACCCAACATCTTGTTCCCTTGGTGCCCCTACCTGAAGGTGAAAATTGGACCGTCGTTCCTCTCTAGCGCTCCTCTGAAATACCATCTCAGCTCCCCAAGATCCTCCACCCCCTCCTGAAGATCCTATACCTATTGCCGATGACGTTCGCGTACCCAATGATCAATCCAGAGCTAGCAGCCCGACGGCGAACTCTATGGATATCGATGTCGTGAGCAACGGCGATGCGGCTGACAGAGTAGCCACTCCCTCAATCCCAATCCCAGTCTCAGAAACTACAGAACCTAAACCAGAAGCTGCCGCCATTACGACCGCCACGGAAGGCAATGCTGCTAAAACAGAACCGGATGCGCCACAATCATCCGCGCCCCAGATTGACATAGCGTTCGAGGCATCAAAGCTTCCCTTGGACGTCGCCATTTTTAACAGTGCGAGAGCTGCTGGTGGCGATGATAAGATCAGAAAGTATCTGCAAGCTGTGTTATTGGTAGGGGGAGCTGCATTGACACCTGGATTGCAACAAGCTTTAGAGAGCCGGTAGGTGACGGTTACCTCGCCGCTTGTAGCAGCTTGGCTGAAAGGGAACGTGATCTATGTCTAGACTCCAGGCGATTTCTACACCCTTGGTCCAAAACATGGAGAAAGTCCAAATTATTCCCCCACCAAGAGAGATAGATCCCAGAGTGGTAGTCTGGAAAGGCGCCGCAGTTCTCGGTAAAATGGACGCCGTTTCAGAACTCTGGGTTAGGAAGACAGAATGGGTGAGCTCCTTCGTACGATCTGTCGCTGTACATCCCCATCTCGTCCTATCTTGTGGTCTTCCGCATCTTGCCCCGCACCTCCAATTGGCAGGACAGGCGCCATCTCACTTGATTGGGCATGCAGATACGTCGTCTCTTGCATCTCCCCTTTTTACCTCCGTCGGGATGTCCCTTGCTTGGCGATCTGGCGGAACGTCCCCCGCGCTTACACTGATTGAATGCAGCGCTGCGTTTCGGACCATCTGTTCCGGAAGGTGTCTGTCCCCTGATAGCCTTCGCTGATGACAACACTGCGCTCTTGACGGTGGTTTTGTCAGATTATCGGTAGAGTGAGGCGAGGCTCAATAGAGTCTATGATTTCCTTACCAACGGTCTCCATCGTTGCTTGAGACTCATCTACTTCGTTCTCTCTGGATGCCTTTTTCGGACTCTGATAACATTCACTCTAGGATCTACTAGGTATCAGAGCGCTGAAAGAAAGATGTTTCTATATCTAAACAACTTGAAGCCTTGCCTCCACGACCGTATCGTATGAAGATGTGTTATCCCCTCTTGCCTCTCCCCCTTACCCGCTTTTTCGAGATTCATGTTTGCATCATATCAACATTCATCTACTTCATTGACATCTCAAAAACAACTGACTTAGAGTTCCGTCAACCTGATGAGACGGAAAGTCTCCCTTCGGTATTCTTTGAACCCTTCAAGATGATGAGGTTCACATGACTCCAGGCGGTCAATTGACCTCAGGCCCCTTCCCGGAACCTACATTGAGCTGCTCTGGTGTCTCACCTATATCTCTTGATATATCTCATCCGTGGTCTGGACCTCCTGGGCAGTGGATATCACGCGCTCTGAGGTTGTTGAATTAAACTCCATCATGCGGAACATTCAACGACTGTGTGTGTATGTAAATCCACAGCTAAACATACGTGGTTCCAGGCCCCAGGATTATGAGGTACTGGCAGGACATCGATCAGCTGCTGTAGCAAAGGTTCTCACACAGTACAACTGCATCTATTTCATTATGACCACCACTGAAGTCGAGGCACTGTCCGCATCAAGACGGGAAACGGAGAGTTATCTCACCCGCGTTCGTTGAGCATCATCGTCGGACGCTCCGTGTCTTTCTGTTATCTCTTGTTTCAGGGTCTCATCGATGTATCTCGTGTTCTTTCCTGCCTCAGCAATCTGTATCCGGGGTAGAAATTGCAAATCGCGGCGGCTTGCTGGGAATTTAGATCGCAGTACTGAACAGAACACTGAATGCGGCGATTGGTGACCACAACATCGAGTTCCGATGACTTCAATACCCCTTGATCGAGCCACAGTCGACGTCTATCTACCTCCCATCTAGTATTTCCATCTACTTCTTACCAGCGTGGGGATGGTATGATGACGGGTGTCGATTGTATTCGACGGCAATACCAACTTGTTGGCTGATTCTCTGGGAAATATCAGTTCGCTGATGCGAGTTTGTCGGGCTTTTCCAGCGTACACGTCCTTCAGCTGGGAAGAACCGGCTTGCTGCAAGCTCAACATCTGAGGCGCGGGGGCCAAGCAACGTACCTCTCACGCCTTATTGTCTGGAAATTCTACCGCGACCGGCGACAGGGATTCTCCTACTGACCCCAGCCTACCAGGATAGAAGAACTCACGGATCGCCCAAATCCGAAAGCGAAGTCTAACGGACGCCGCTCGGTGTTCCCACTTGGGTGGGTTCTACCGATAGGTCGCCTTTCACTCCACCTATCGCCATCCGTAACAAAAATACCACAACAAGAATATCCCTTGGAACTCAGTCAGATTGGCCTGAATCTGCCGGCGGTATCAAGGATGCATCAACATCCTGAGATATTCGAGCCGGTGGTCCTAGCGCCGGTTGTATCTGCTCAGCTACACATCACGACGCGTACGGTTTGAGGGATATCGACAATCCAGAGAAGCAGTTGCAGCGTAGCCCCGAAGTGGACATTGGAGATGATTGCTACTACGATGGGCCATGGATACTCCAGAGAAGTGCACTGCATCGCCTATCGTTTCTCCAAATTGGTCTGCTGTCTTGTTTGTTGCAATTGATTATCATTCCTGTAAGTATGTCTACCATGATATCACGATCACAGATCAAGCCGCCACTGGGGCTCGATGTCTCCTCAGCTGATGTAACGGCCTCAGTCTCTGCGATGTCTATATATGGGCAATATCCCGAGTTTGTACATTATTTCCCTGAGCAACCCTGAGTGATAACAACATTACGGTACCCCGCTGTGAGCGCGATCGCTGTCGAGGACACTGACAGTCGCTATCCAACGTCAAACTCCACGATCGAGAAGGCGTTGGAGGAGACTGGAGGACTCGTGACCTGTACCCCTTGCCTCCTTTTTCTCGCTCTCTACCTCCCTCAAGACAATGTTGAGCCCAGAGCTCTTGCATTAAGATCGTTCTCGAGCGGATGTCGACCGATGACGTCGAAAGCTGTTTCCTCCGCACCGTGTCATCAACGTTCAACCACCGTGCCTCGTATTAAATCGTGTCCTTCTCTCGGCCGCCTCGAACTTCTCTGACTCTCACGGACTCTCACTGCGCATCCTCGAACTCCATTTATGTATTCCATTCATTCATTTAATTTTGCATTAAATTCATTCATTTTAACGGTAACGTTACTGAACCCTTGCACGAGTTTTGGCTGGACTGTGGGAAGGATGGACCCGCGAGAAGTCGGTCTAGTAGTATGTCTGGTTCGTCGTTTGATCTTGACCTGACGACTGAGAAGTGTTCATGACATCTGACCCTCCCCAGAGTATGAATACCCAGTAAGGGTCCTTTACTTCATGCGGGTTATGAACCGTTCGTGCTCTCTGTCTGGCTTAATGACAGTGAAAACGTCAAAGCGGTCGATCGAGACTGTCGAGGATCCGTGGATAGCTGGTAAGCGTAGGTCTGCTTATGAGGCACATTGCATCACATCTATACAGGGTTTGCCATGGAATTGCAGTCTGCCCTGGGGCTGGACTCATTGCGCAGTGCCCCCCTACATGCCCCCTACCCTATCCGTTCTCGAGGAGGCTTCAACTGTAGCATTCCCTTCCTCTTCGTCAATCATTGTACAGTTGGGCATCGCCACCCCCATCCAGCCCACGATCAGGCATCATAATCATCAATCACTGCAAGCCTTCCAAAAGCCAAAGGTCAATCAACAAGAATGGTTTGGTCGAGGCCTGGGAATTCAGAAAGTTCCGTCGTTTTCGCCACCTACAACAATACAGTCTGCGTTCGGACGGGCCTGCGTATACTGTATTACCTCCGCCCCACCGGTGACGATTGGTATCTTTTGCCTGGGCAATCGCCAGCTGAGCGGCACATCGCGGTTTTCCTGCTGTCTGTACTTGATATCTCACTAGGTTCTGCTCATTGTGTAGGGTGGCGCGGGTCTTGTACCGTGCAACAATATATTCCCTTATAACACGCGCAGATCGCAGTCCCACAGGATCCAAGAGACAATAATAGATGGACTGACAAAGATAAGATTTCTGTATGTTTTCCCACACCATACTAGGGGTTATTTTATCTTGATCTTCTTGAAAGAGGTGTCCTCTCTTGGATTCATGTAATCGAATATGTTCCTGGACGTTCTGGGCGAGGATCCCGATCTTCTGGGCTGGAGCTTCATTTGGGTTCTTTCCCAGAGATCAGCCTGAGCCTCGAGTTCGTTAAAGGTTCTACCAGCTTCAGAACCCTGGATCTAACACGTCCCTTGGCCTCTCAGATCTGAACCTTTGTTCCATATACAGTTCAATGTGCACTTGGTGACTACACCTGGTTGCGATATCTATTGCTTCCGTCGGCTTACTGAGGAGCTTGGATCGAGATAAGCTTGTCGTATAGCTCGAGTCAAGATAAGCCGCAGGACGAATCTAATACGATAAACAGGCCCGAAGTTTTATCTTGGCTCAAAGTTGAGGGTTACTTCCTTTCCTCACGGCGATAACGTCGATACGCGCAGTTAAAGAAGACCTCTATCTAACGTGTTCTTGGATCCTTGAAGGATGATCACCAGTTGGAGTACCCTCGATCTGAACGTGTAAAACACGGGGCAACTTAAGCCTCAAGGCCTCCACCAACCCGGTACTATTCTGCGGATAGAAAACGAACATAACTAGGGGGTACAGCTCAGAACGGTGAACCCCCTCCCCTTTTTCGGAACCAACCAGCTTTGCTTCCGGTCCCGGAAGGGCTGATAGAGAGGGGCAAAATAATATATCATAACGGAATAAACAGGGGAAAAGATGCTTAGGTCTCACAATCTCAATCAGTACGGCGAAAGAGCGACGTCGCGATCTCTGACAAGGTCACTGGATTGCAAGATCAATATTGCAATGCAAGGAGCCAAAAGCACACAAGCACACACATACACTGAACAGGTCGTGTCGGTACAGCGTTCCGTCTCGATATACAGTTTATTGGTTTTTGTTGATTTGGTTTTGGGTGTCTCGGAAGCTGTACGACTACACGGCATGGTGGCAGCGCTCAACTCCGGTTTGTCGTGTCAGAGTTCCTGTGCTCATCGGATGACCGTTGCACGTCGAGTTCAGGCACAGCGCGTTTATTGCAGCGAAGCAAGAAATTCCTTCCATGAAAATGGATTATGAACCACGTATGTATGAACACGCACTCGAAGAGCAGGACAAGGGGCACTGGGCAAGTCACAAGGCTCCAGGAACAGTCCTATGGGACATAAACATCCGTACAGGCACATAAGCACCCTGAGGTGAGGTGAAAATGATAAAATGATATACAGTGACAAGCTTTCCATGGACGGGCAAGTCGGGGTATCGTAGAGCAGAAAGAGAGAATGCAAATGGTAATTTACAGCTTGTGCAAGAGGCAAGGACTCGAGCAGGACATGGGTGAGAAGGTGATAACACGGATTATTGAAAGCGAGTGGAATGGGATGGATGGCAGGGATAGCAAGATAATGAGATTGGAGATTGGGAGAAGACGTATGGAGGGATAAAGAGGGGATATCGTAGATGGAGGGAGCATGAAGAAAGGATCAATAAGGAAAGAATAAAGAAAGAAGGAACGTGCGTCGTGTCGTGGTACACCTCACGATAAGGGTTGGGTCCGTGGACATACGTGCCATGAATTACACCTATCCTCGTCTGAAAGGCGGCATAAATGGAGACAGCAGATAGAAGGACGAGTAGAAGCGGAGAAAAAGGAACAGAGAAAACAGGCAGGTGGATCTGGTGAACCAATTACGAACGAAAAAGAGACATGCGAAAGAGAGGGATAATGATGCAGTGTGTGTGTGTGTGTGTGTGTGTGTGTGTGTGTGTGTGTGTGTGTGTGTGTGTGTGTGTGTGTGTGTGTGGTATGTTGTCTAGGAATACCCGGTTCCGAAGGAGGTTGGGAAAGAGCGGTGGAATAGACTGGGAGAAGGTATGGATGCCTGCAGAAAAGGTCATCGTTGCATTCGGGCCGCATTGGGCGTCGGGCTCGAATCATCGGAGAGGTGAGCGAGAGATGGAAGATGCAGGGAAAGGCTCCAGAAAAGGTCTGAGAAAAGAGAACGACTGTGACTGCTGATGGAATCCATTGTAACACGGGAGATGAACAGTCGAAAAATGCAGGGAGAAAATTCTTTCTTTCTCGTTTTGCAAGAGCAATGCAGGCCTGACAATGCCGAAGAAAAGGAGCGCGCGAGAGAGGAGGAAGTGACGAAACAACAGCGCGGGAAATCTTGACGTTGATTTGACAGATGTTTTGCTCAGAGGGGAATCTTGGCTGGCGACTGGTGGCTGGCGGGTTCACACCCGGAGTTGCAGTTTCATGCGTACGAAATCGACGTTAATGAGGCCTGCCCAAGCTCGTCGCAGGCCATCAATCATTGCCTTACTTTCTCTACAGACGGTGAAAATGAGATTCAAGCTAGCAACAGAGGAAGAGATGCAGTAAGCAAACCTGGTCCTGGTCTCCCACTCTCCTTTGGCGCCGCCGTCAATTCCCCACGACACCATTTCTACCTTGTCTTGATCACCCAGCTCCTGGGCTTCCCGATCTTCACCCCCAGTTACAGATCTCCCAAGTAACTCCACGCATTCTGCCATCACCGTGCCGACGACTAGATTCCTCACGAAAGGAAAGGACGCGTCCGGTCTCGGTGCCTTCTCATGCGGCAAGGATAAAGGGGTTCGACAGATCGGACAGAGCACTAGGTCGTGCCAGGCGCCGCATGCTTCGTGTAGGCGGCTGAAGTAACATTTGAGGACACAAACCGCGCAGAAGGTGTGTCCGCAGGTGGTAAACGAGTGAGGATCGGCGAATGGCTCGTAACACCTGCATATATGCGCGTCATGATTAGTACTGGGAACGAATTGGGCGAGAAAGGGGTGCATACATTGCGCAGGTAAAGTTATCCTGCAGCTGCCTAAACGCGAGAACGGCTTGTCGGTGGTTCATGGTCTCTACCAAGGTTCGCTCCCTCTGCTGGACAGCCTTGGTACGAAGATCAAGTTTTTGGGTCTTGATATTTAGCTCTCTCTCGCGATCTGCAAGAGCGCGTTCTCGTCGCTCGACGACGTCGTTGGGACAAGTACATGGTGGTGTTGGAGTTAAGGCGGACTTGGACCGAGTAGAGAGGCCTGCAGAGCTAGTAGCTTTGTTCTTGGTTGCTCTGGCTTTGACGTTCTTGTTTTCGGCAAGGCAGCTCGTCGCTCGTTTCGTAGAGTCAGAACGATTGATTCTCGTCCTTGTTGCCGTCGTCGGCTCTGGGCTTGGAGACGGTTGAATAGACAATCTTTGTCTTCTCTTCGATTTGGGTACGTCTACGTAAACCTGCAAAGACTTTCTTCTGGCTGTGACGAGAACACAAAAGCTATGAGAATGGATAAATTGGAGTCGTACTACATTTCATAATCACATTTAATGGGTGGAGAAGTGACACGTCTTGGTTGAGTGGAAACTGATCTTACTGAAGACGCAGTGGACGGATTCTCTGTGACATTGGATAGCCTGGTTGACCGTCGCTTGCTTGCCTTGGATCTCGTTGTCGGAGCCATTTGTTGGTTCAGAGGTTCACTTAGTTTGTGGCACCTTGGCAGAGGCAGCGATCGATGATCACGTGGTGATAACTGTAGCAAATACTTGCCAAAAAAGGGAATATGAAACAGCAGTGGAGGATGTACGTTCCTGACGACGTTTGGACGACTGCCACTGACGATTGAAGGACGGTTGGTCGTTGTGTTTGGTCTTATTTGGAGGCAGGGCCGAGTAGCGGCATTTGGGCGGGACCGAGTTCTTAGGGAAGAACGGCCATCAGCGATGAACGGATAAAGCTTATTTGTGCATTATTGATATTATTATTGCATGGAATTTGGGAGAAAATAATAAATAAAGAATTTGCGGGGAATGCTTGCTCCATTTGGGGAGGGTCCCGGGTGTTCCGGGTGACCCAATCACAGGCACTAGGGAGATCTGAGATCTGGACGGAATTGGCCGGTTAGATCGGGAGAGATCTGGTTGTGCAAGATTTGGCAGAGACCCAGGTACCGGGTCTCTCTTGAATAATTTCATCGCTCACCTTTTATAAAACCCACCAAGTTCAAGAATGCAAAAAATACTTCCTCAGCCTTCGCTGCCTCCTGCTCCTCTTCCTCCTCCTCTTCATCTTCATCTTCACTCGACCCATCTCATTTCTTCTCAAAGATGGACTCTCTGATCTACGCAAGGCGTATGTCGACTCCAAACCTCTACAACGACCACTACCTCGACATCCCTCGCTCTCGTGCTCCTACTTCTGCTCAACATCCACCTCAATGTTACTCTCTTCCTTCCAACTACCTTTCATCGTCACAGATGCAGTCTCCTGTCAGTCCTGCAAGCCCAGGATCACAGAACAAGACCTACTCCTTCATCTCTCTCCCCGGCAACTCCGTTAAGAAGAGACCCAGACGGAGGTACGACGAGATCGAGAGACTGTACAAGTGTTCGTGGCAAGACTGCACCAAGGCCTATGGCACCTTGAACCACCTCAACGCCCATGTCGTTATGCAGGGCCACGGAGGAAGGAGAAGCCCTACTGGTACGTGACAGCTTCTTTGTTCTCTTTGTGATCTTCTCGACTAACCTTCCTCGATCAGAATTCAAAGAACTTCGTCGCCAATGGCGCAAGGCGAAGAAAGAGGCAGCAGACGCCAATAAATCTTTATCCAACCATTCTCTGTCGCCTCTCGACAACGGCGGCTACGCTTCTAATCATGGCCATCATCACTTGCCTTCCCCTACGAGCCCCACGGACTCGAACAGCTCTCTACTTCACCACCATTCATCACCACCTGCCGTCAGCCATGGAGGTTACCAAGCTGACCACGGCTCACCAGAATACGAGTACAGCGACGATTCTCAAGAGTGTTCTGACTATTGGCCGTCGCCACACAATACTAACCGATTGCCTCTCAACTCGACACTGTTGACGCCTCTGCCAGGCTATCAGTCTCACAGCCCGCACGAGTCGGTTCATGGGTCAGGCATGAGCCCGTATCATGGGCACGGTCAGCTTCTGCCGCCTCTCATGGCAGGAATGGCGATCAGCCCCCAGGGATATCGTAACGACATGCATTACGATTACCCCCAAGTCGACATGGGCCACCACGATCGCTACCAGCACTGCTAATCACAGGCTGGCCTGCCTGTTACATCATCTTTCCTCCTCCATCCTTTCTTACCTTCCTCGGACCCTACTGTACACTAACTACCCTTCCAACGCACGCACATCCACACAAATATGCGCATTACCATGCTCATTTCTTTCTTCGGCAGATCTGCCACATCTCATCTCATCTCATCTCTATCCAATCTGGTTTCCTCTCTTGTACAATAACCCCCTCGAACTGTTTCCTCTTTTTCTCCATCGGATTAGCTCTGTGTGTATACAGCTCTTGGTTTCCTTTTCCCCCATCTATCTCCTCAGTCTCTTGGTATCCTAAGCGGCTTTTTCTCTTCTTTGTTTCATACCTCTTGCTTCCCTTTTCCAACAGAAATCATCACACCTATCCTACTCCCGCCTACCCCCAATGCAAATCCTTGCCTCTTCTCGACCCAAAATCATCTCGTTGACATCATCATCTCGAGTTCCCATGCACCCTATCCCATGCACCTATGACCTTGCTTAATATCTCCCTTTTAAGCTTTACCTTGCCTCTTCTATTCAGTTTATTCTCTTTTCTTATACATTACTTTTCGCTTGTGTGTCATGATTTTATTCAAATACTTATCCCTTGTAGTATATAAACGTATCGGTAAGAACTGCGGACTGAATTACAGAAACTGTTATTTCTAAAGTTGTGCATATCCGTTCATTGGACGCCTCTTCGTGGGGAATAAATGTGATCATGGCGACTTGGCAATGCATGTACGACTCTCTTTTACCCTGTTGAGGGCACACTTGGCTGTAGCTCCCAATTCCGTCAGCGGTCGAGCCCAGAGGCATTGCTCTTGAATTCGTTATTAGATTACTCGTTCATCCGTTTCCGTCGACACGTCTAAGCCATGACTCCATTGAATCCTCCACAGAAGACGTTGAAGAGCCGATATCTCTGCAATCCGGTGGACCCCATGATCTCGTCTCGAGGTTTCAACAGGCCAGTTGTCGTCAAGGAATCGTACATCTTATCACAGCTCTTGTCCTCCTCTTCTCATATACTAATAGCCGCTGGCACCTATTTACTCGACCCAAGTACAGCCGCGCTGGGAGCAGTCGTCACTGTGCGAGATGGCGTAATGGGCGACCTCCTGACCCTCAGAGGTACCGGTGCTGCCACAGAGGTTCAGCTGTTCATCAAGCAGGTTTACGCGGAACACAGGTTTACGCCTATGACCTTGGTTCTTTGTTATCTCCTCGACCATCGTGACCTTTGTTCGCTGGCAAACTTGCAGCTGGAGACCGTAACAACTGTGTATCCTTTCCACAACGTTCACGATCGAACCTCCGGGTTTTCTTCTCCTCTTTGGACGTATTCGCGGATCCGTCATTCTATCTTGACTGATCATGTTACTCGTTTCCATTCAACCCAATCCAACACTCGCAACAGCCTCAGTTTTCAACAACCATCTGTCCTCTTTTCGTGCCTGTAACAAGTCGGCGGTGGGCTTCCGTACACAGTTGGGGCTTTTTCTGGCTACATGGGTATTTCGGAACGCCCTGTATCATCACGTCCGCACATCGCAATGGGAATACCGCACCGTACCGTCTTGGCTGCATATATTCTTCCAGGTCTCTCCCCGTTAGGTCGTAATTGAGTAAGAGGCGTCGTGTCATGAACTCAGTGATCTGTTATGGCTGCGAGTGTGTTGTGGACATGAGCAAAACGAGGTTCCGGAGGTTCGTAATATCCTTCTCTCATTGATGATGGCTGTTCTGTGTGCACTTCGTACTTACTGTACCTCACTTTTGCCCTTTCAGCGCAGATGTCAACCGCCTTGGCGATTTCTCCTTGAACTCTCGGTTTCAGCTCGTTCGAAGCTCCAGGCACGGGAGCTCCGTACTGACTGTATACAGTAGTACGATCTGCATTCGTGCCCGAAAAAAGCGACTTACTGGGCAGCTTAGCGCCAGGCTAGTCGCTGGTTCTCAGTCCTATCTGTATTTACACTCAATACGGAGTTGAGGCTTCTAAATTCTATGGGGAATTCCCATACACAGATCTCCCACAAACTTCCTCGAACCGTAACGGTCCCGCCGGTGCCTGCGTGATATCTATATGGGTTGCCTCTATCATATGTATCCTCTAACTCGGGATGCGCGTCAATCGCTTCTGGGTCTTTGGTCTATGGCTTCTCCCAGGTCCCCCTCCAGGCTCCATACAATTTACTTGCATCTCTCGCCGCGGGCAAGCTTGAGCCTCACTCAGCGCTCTGTCATGTACACAAACGTTCCCAGCCCTCAGAAAGAAGATATAGCGTTTGATCCTTTCCCCCGCTTGGTCGTGTCTATCAGTTTATCAACCCGCATCACACCCTTCATATTGGATGGAGAGTGTGTGGGAAAAGAAGAGAAGATGATGTTGAGGATGCCTCGAACGGCGCCACTGTCACCGTCACCAATGAGACAGTTCGTAAGGGCTCTCCTGTGTTTTTTTTTTTCGTCCTTTCCCCATCGCTATCATCAAAAGTGAGCTTCTCTTTTGATATCAAGATTCGATTCTAATTCTGATTCAACAAATGTAGTAGCTGATGAGACGCACAGAAATAACATTCGCCACGGGCCATGGCCAGATCTCTTACTCAACAGAATGCAGGACCCACTGGTTTGCGCAATTCCGCCTGTCGATACTCCTTGGAGAAGGCAGAGTATTCAGAAGAAAGGAATGGCGGAAGATGGCGAGGATTGATCGTTATTCCTCCCTCGTGTCTGACGTAGGCTTCCCTTGGTCAACTCTATTTCTGATCCACTTCGACCAATGGTGAGCTCACTGAGTTCCTATTGGTGAGTGTCCATTCGAGGCTTCAGAAATTTACACTCAGCGAAGCCTGGCCTTCTGCCAATGGCCACAGGGCTGAACCTCTGATCTGATCATGTACGTTATCATTAGCTACAGAAACACTTTCAATTGCTGGTTACTGAATGCGCAAACATCGATGTTCTCGCCACATATGACACGCAGAACACGGCTTCGAAAGCTCCGAATGGAAGGGAAAACCAGATACAGTCTCAACTGATACAGTACCATCACTGCTCTATACCGTCAAGAAGCCTTTCTTTCGTACTTGATTCTTCTTTTGTCCCTCGAGGTGTATATTGCTTACTGATTAACGCTGATTTCAAGTTCTCGAGGCGCGCGTGAGTGTCCGCGAACGCATTGAAATCTACGTTCCAGACTGATTATCTCGATGACTCTCTCGGCATGCGCAATTATAACGTGAACGCGTCAAACTTCGTCTAAAACCAGTACTCTTGCATGCATAGCGACATGCATGCATGAACCCCTTTTTTTTCTCGACGTAGGAGAATAACGAATAGCATCTGTTGCCAGCCACTGGGATCCAGGACGTCCAGAGTTTGACGCTGACACGTCCGAAATCCACTCTGAATGTGATGTGAGATATATTCCGATCAATCGGTTTGTTCTTGTTGCTGCTAATACGTTCATGTACAAGATACACCTGTGTGGAGGACCCGACGGTACAAGTTGGCAAGTTCATTAGCATTTCACGGGAGTGGTTGCCCCAGCTACCATAACTTCAGACTTCAAACCTCGTAAGCGATTGACATGGCTATCCCTCAGTGAATCTTCTTGACACTTCTCTCGACCCGGAGGAAGAAGTTGGATAGTGATTTATGAGGGGCAATTTATCATCGCAGCGACAATTCAAACAACGGCTGCGATGTTTCCAGTCAATACAGTATCATTGGTTCGATAGTTGCCTATCGTCGTCCAAGCACAAGGTTCTCATAAACAAGGCGTATAATCTATTGGTATGTAACCGTGTGTACTCTTGTTTGCTCGAGATTTAATTCCGTTGCCCCCCTTCCCAGCTCGTACATACCTACACTTGGTGTGCCTTTTAACGAGAAAGCGACGTCATAGCGATTCCAGCCACAAATCGAACTGATTTCAAGTTATGTGGACGAGAAACAACCCGTGGCACTGTCCGTCAATTGCTGGATCCTGAACTCTACCAGTGGGCCCATCAGGCTTACGAGGAGGAGAAACCGGTGTTGGCAAAACGGAACCTACAGTAACGTAATTTTTCTACTGGTCCATATGATCTTCAACCTTCGACCAATCCTTTCTTGAGGTGAGAGCTCTGCTGGTTCGAGTCGTAACCCTCGGAGCACTCAGTCAATCTCTCACAGCCTTTTCGGCCCATGGTGTATGATGATATCGAGGAACATCAGTCTATGCGTCGCGCAAGAACTCAGAACGCCCTGGTACCGAGAGCTTTGGCCTCGCTCCGAGTCGGAGGAAGTTAGAAAAAAATTACTTTTCAGAGGTTTTTTCTCTCGCGCTGTCCACCGGCAGGAACGCCAGACGCTGAACGTGGCTCTGATCCTCTTTGGGAGCCTCGACCCGAGTCAACACAATGGCTATGAAGCGATGCTCAAGGAAACTCTCAACTCCAGGCACTCAGGCTGAAGGGAGTCATAAATTTGTATGGATTGTTGGATGCTTCTTTACTCGAGGTGACGAAAATGGAAGATTTTTGATGAAAAGTGGTCTTTTCTAGATCATCTGCCTACAACGAAATGCCAGTGTGACCAACGATCCCTGTTTGCAAGACGGTTGAAGATCTACACTCGTGAGTGGTCTTCGGTGGCACTTACACCAGGTTCACCCTATCACACCAC
This sequence comes from Agaricales sp. HM26-F1, assembly GCA_002718315.1. Classification (NCBI taxonomy): domain Eukaryota; kingdom Fungi; phylum Basidiomycota; class Agaricomycetes; order Agaricales; species Agaricales sp. HM26-F1. Next base: position 155,309 of record NIBX01000115.1, on the reverse strand, counting down.
GAAGTGGGAACGTCATCGACGGCCATGAGGCACATACCGAGGGCCTTTATTGTCTACTGTCCTGAGGTAATCTCATAGACTTTATTTTGTCTTCCTTTGCTGCCTCACCCTTCAGGCTTCAAGCTTTAAGTTTTGGGCCGCCATGAGGCTGGAGGATGTTCTATCCTTGACCGCCACCAAGCAGACGACTGGAATGGAGAAGAACCCCAACAAGCAACAAGCAGGGAAGCATTCTGCGGAAAGGTGATCTTTTCGAGAAGTTGATCACGATTTGTGCTTGATCTCGGAGAACAAAGAGAGGAGTTCGAGAAAATCCACGCCGGCACGAGGCAAAGGCGTTCGCGTCACGCTGGCTACCCGCGGGAATAATCTCAGCTTCTACATGATTCTTCGAAATAATTGCACAAGATATTCAATACCTTCGTATTCGTACATCCAATGTTCCAGCCTGAGGAATGGCCACTGTCCGGAGGTGAGTGCTGATATCTCTGTTTCATTGCCTCCTCATGTTCAAAGTCGGATCGGAATCCAATGCCTGTACCCCGATAGGAAATAAGTGTTTCTGGGCTGTTCACATGCCCTTGAACCTTGAACCCAACACGAATTTGCCACTATCAGACTCGTGAACGTATTGAGCGCACACTTTGTCCTCGAAAGATCTCGTGCCACGAAGGAACCACTGGGTGTTCTTTCTTCCTTACTCTTTCAATGACAGGTGGGGTGGAGTGTGCCCGTGTAGATGTGTTTGAGGATGTGGGTTTTCCGACGCGTCTCCAACAGAAAAACTCAGTATAGAGTTTGGTTGCAGGGGCAGGCTTGGAAAAGCTTGCTCGTTCCCAATGAGCGTCTGACAATTCGTTGCTTATCATAATTATTATAGTATGTCAGATCAAGGGTTTATAGATTTTCCCACCTTCCCTCGGTGAGAAAGATCTGGGCCAAACTGGTGGACCCGAATATCCATTTAGTCTATGATCCTCAGCGCTGGTTCCCGTCGCATGAATCGATGCGCAGTCAATTGAAGCTGGCATTGTTTCTTCAGGGATGTGGTCGATCCAGGGTAGTGTTTGTGCAGACGTCTATGTGCGAGTTTATTCTGTTCGCATCAGGGGCAAAAAAAAATAAGCTAATACAATGAATTCGTCCAGCTCAGTTATAGTAGATGATACGAGGAACTGACGGCTTTCTGCGCCTTTCTCAGCTTCTGAAGGTTATTCTCAATACAAGGGCGAAGTCCTTATACAGCACCCGGTTGCAAGGTACATCAGATCGACATTCATCGTATTCAGGGGGTCCACTTACAAGGAAGCAGGCAGCAGGAAGGACTTGCGATCTCCTGCTTTGTGAAGGGACGCTGGAAGCCCGTCGGATTGAGGCCTGTTCATATAACTCGATCGCTATTATGAACCCCCCCCCTCCGCCTCCTGCCAAGCGCCGTTCCGGAGGCCTGCCAGAGTAGGAACATGTTACATATCGCTGTATTGACCAAGGGTCTTTCCCTGAATCCATCCGATTTCAAAACGACATATGTATCATCTGTGGGTCCGCTCTGTCAATCTCATCTTCAATTCTCGCTGATTTGTCGACTCCTTTGGACAGCGAGTTAGAGGACCTGGTCACTGGGAGATATTCGGAAGACGCCGAAAGTTGGCATCACGATCACGATCAGTGCGGTTTCGTGTATGTATGTGTGCACCCTTCCAGCTCAGAGGTGTTTTGTCTGTTTTTGTTCGCTGATCATCCCGACGAGCTCGTACATAGATGAAGCTTGAAGCCTGAAGCTTATTGGGAGTCGGAGCAAGCCGAACTTGAGAGCGGTAATACGGCTTCAATCGGTCACGGCGGCATCTGGGCTGCATTTCATGTCTTCCCAACGGATGTGTGAAGCTTAGAACCGCTGTGACCGCGAGTCCAGCTCGGAAAAGCACTTTCAGTGGGAAGAACATCCTCCCATCGGTTCTTAATCTCTCCGTCAAGTGGCCATAGGTTCTCCATTACGTTCAGATTTATCGACGAAATCGTCAACAGCGGCTGTGCAGTCTCTCACTGTCAGTGCAGTGTGGTGAGAGGGGTAGGAGCCCAGCCAATGCCCGTGTGTGAGGGCACGATGCCACTGTTCTTTTGCAGGAGACAGCCCGGTGGCGTCAACTGGAAAATCTCAATCTTCTCTCCGTTGTGACTGCACGTCGCTCCATCTCTCGGCGTACCCTCTTTCACGATATCCCACCTCAATGCCCGCTGCCTCGTGTGTAAGTTCTCCTGAATAAATTCTCGCCCCATGTAGTTATGATCGTGTAGTAAGCACAGCGGCCTTGTCGGGGCCATCATGTTGCTCGAGGTCTGGTCTGGCTATGCACGGCAGAGGTCTTGCAGATGCTCGATCTCCACTTCTAAGTGGATCTCATTCAACAGTACGCAGAGAGTATATGTATACCTATCAGGATTGAGACGGAAGGATCAAATATGGGGATAGTTGAATATCTCAATTTTCTGCCCCACGATCTGGAATGCGATGGTACTGTATTTACTCTATTATTATATGACAAACGAGCACCGATTACAATATGTACATGTACTGTATGTACCATAATATGGGGTTGGCAAGCTTGCGTCCCTCGACCTATTCAATTACCCGGGGGCGCATCTCAGTGCTACATTATGCAACATACTAGAAAATCACGAGCAAACTACGAATTCACGGGAATCCGGTGCTAGTCAGTGGCTCGAGGCGTGAAGCCGCCTAACTGCACCAGTGCATTACGATTGCACCGGAACGCTGGGTTTGTACACGACGATCCCTCGAGGAGTTATGATTCGCCACACAGATGAATACCTGCAGCATCCGACTTGAAGTACAGCTCCGGACGCGTTATGCCCACAAGATGATCTTGTTGCTGTGAGCTCTTCACGTCCTTGAGCACGGATGTGCAGCGATCTGATATGACTTCTGTCATGCAGCACAGATAGGTGCACGAGTTCTTTTGGGGGACTGTCCTGGAAGTTTAAGACGCATGTCTTCCACATTTCCACATTGTTAGGAAGACCGTAGTAAGCAGCCAGTCAGAAAGTATTTGACTGGAAAAAGTAGCAAGACAAACGAGATATGTATATAGAATTTTCTCGAAAGTCAAGGAGGAAGAACAATATTCGAGATGAAGTCCTGGCCAGCAGAACCAGAACTGACACGGTAGTACTGGTAGTGTAACATGTGACCGTGTTATGGCTCCAGTACTTGTTACGTCATGACTGCGAGAACTGTGCTGGAGCTGCGACTACTATGACCGAGAATTACTAGATTATGATACTGTAACAAGTATTTTGCTTCTCCTCAACCACCATCTCGGAACAAATCCAGCTTCCACTTCTATATTCCATTGATCCATGGTACAATTCACCGACGTACCAGTCGAGACCCTCATCGACAACGTTTTTCCTTACATCGATGTTCGCGATCTGATGAACCTGGCTTCAACATGTAGAAGCTTCAACGGGCTTCTGAAAGATGACACGTTTTGGAAGAGGTAACTCCTATGCATTGTAGAGCAGTAATGTCTTCTTGAACTTTCACTGGCACCAGAAAACTAGAAGAAGATTTCAACTTCACCCCAAAAGTCACCGCGAGGACATCAGGATGGCAGCACATCTACAAAGGGATGAGAAATCCCCGAGTTTACGTCTGGGGGTTGGTCATCATCCAGCTATGTCTCTGTGGACCAGAGATACTTTTCCTACTCGATTACTGATCGTTTTGGCCTACATCCAGCGAACATGCCAACGGAAGACTGGGTTCACAGAACCTCAGACGATCCTCCCTCGGGCATGTTGCCACTCCTCTGCGGCTCAATATTCCTGGTGCTAGGGTTGTGAATCTTGTTGCAGGCGGAATGTGAGTCGCATAGCCTTTTATCCTGACGTGCAATCAAAAGGCTGAAGGTTGTATCGTTAGGTCCTTCCATGCGTTAGACTCGGAGGGTAACGTCCATGTGTGGGGTCAGTGACGTGCTCTCATGTATGCTCGAGTGACTGACGGAAGAAACAGGCGCGTTGGATGGGTCTTCAATGGCTCTCAATAGCGATGGCTTTTCGGAACCCGGCAAGGAAGCTCATCGACCACTGAGGCTTAATCTACCCTCACGAACTCGTGCGATCAGGCAAGTCCTCTCCATCTTAAAGGGCTTCATCCACCTGGTTACTGATTGTTCTGCAGCTGCGGTCGGCTCCATGCCGCGACTCTGGATTCGGATAAAATAATATGGAACTTCTTGAACTGGGGCAGACCTTTCCGTCTGGTGTCGTCCCGTCTTGATTGTAGTACCCCAGAATCTACGCCACAGCAAGTGGAATGCGGCTGGAGTTTCACGAGCGTCTTGACCAAATCTGGAGACGTCCTTGTCTGGTTCCCTTGGGAGGAAGCCCTGTTCGAGCCTCTTACGAACCGCTTCACGGAGATGGACAACGAAGGCAACAAGAAGGCAGTTCCTGAAGGAGACACCATCCCTTGCGTGACATGGGAACTGCACAGAGATCCCGTCCTACTTCCACCTTTGCCGCAACTCCCAAAGCTTCCGTATTCTCCTCATGAACTCTATGCAGGCCAGCGCGGACCTCGATTAATTCACATCGGTGGCGCGGACAATTGTTTAGTCGGCTTGACTGATCATGGCCATGTTTTGAGATTCGTGATGCACAACAATTCCTCTGCAGCACAGAGTAGTTGGACTTACGTAGGAGCCACTGGCGATTCATGCATTGCTTTGTGACACATACTGATCTCACCTCTCATCTGCCTAGCTACCGCGCTTCAGCGAATTCCAAAGAGTGCAGGACTTGATTTCATCTGGTTCAGAGAACACGATCTCTCTTCCTGGGACTTGGAAGATAACGCACGTATGTACCTTCACTACTCTTGCGTTCCATCTTTACGAACCGACACAAGCACAGATCTCCGCTCATTTCAATAAATTCACCGCTTACTCAACTGACTTGGGCTCTGTCGTTCTCACAGGAGATGCATCTATCTCTCCAGATGACCCTCCTGAAGCGCCATCTATTCTTCAGAATAAGGAAGTTATATCCGTGATTTTAGGAGATTATCACCAAGGGGCCTTGACTGCTAAGGCCGAACTTTATACATGGGGTCAATATTCTAAAGGTGCACTTGGTTTGGGAGACCCAGGGATTCTACCCGCGGGTTCCCCTGGTGGGTTTCGAACAGACCAGCAACGTATCGCTGCGCTCGAGCATCGTTGGGGAGGTACACCGCCAGATGTTGCAGAGCCAGCCCAGGTGTCGTTCTCTTCCAAACGAAGAACGTTCTGCTTCTCTGCCTGTGCCAGTGGCTGGCATACTGGAGCTCTCGTTATTGATTTGGACGAGGTCCGTGCCGGTTTCTTTATCTTCCCTGTAGTCCCACCATATGTCTAACCCGACATCTTGTGTTTGACGTTGCATAGAATGATGAAGGTAGCGAGGACTCCGACGAGGAAGTACCGGGCGCTCGAGTTCACGACAACCCAAAGGCTGTTCCTGATCCTTCGGAGGTACCTGAGCCAGGTACACAACCATCGATGCTACGTCGTGGTGGGTTTCCGTTCCGCGTCGGACTCGCAGGAAGGGGTATGAATCGTAGTGGGGGTTTGGCTCGTGGTCACTCAGTAGCTGGTAGCAGCTCTGGGCAAGGTACCGGTGTTCAAGCCGATATAAACCCTTTGACATATTTTAGAGTTGGATTTCCCGGGAGAGGAAGAACGCTAGGAGATAATCCTTAGACAAGAGTAGAAAACAAGGCACAATCATCGAAGTTGTATCTAGGAGTATCTTGTAATTGTATCGGTATCGGTATTTGTATATCTACGTTTCTACTGTGTCTGATACGTTGTACTTACTTCACTGTCTGGGAAGGGCTCGGAAAAATTCTGGGGGTATTCTCTGCCCAAAATCATATGAAAGTTTAACTGACCAGATGCACCAAAGATGCCACCAGTGATACCAAGCGATATCTCTTGCTGAGTCCTTCAGAAACCTTTCAGAGGAGCCGCGATAATTGCCTGTTATGGTAATCCGGTATGATGACTCTGAGATTCCGGTGCACGCGATCACGTGTTGGTTCACCCACCCACGCCTGTCCCTCATGTCGACACCAAAGACTCCTGCTCGCACCAGAGCCCGCTCAGATGCCACAAATCTCATCCAGAACTTCTCTTCTCTCAGTTTATCTCCTACCAAAGCTGCGAGGCCATCTCCAAATCCATTCCTAACCGCAACCACACCGAAGAAACCTGTGGTAAACGAGGCTCTTCACCGCCAGGCCCAGGAGGGGATCGCAAAGAAAGGTGGTCTGGAAAGCAGACTCAATGTAGTCAAACTTGTGCCACCACAGCAACACCCACCCCCTCAGATAAAGCGTTCCAAATCCGCTTCCTCTGTTAACCGCGATCGTTTCATCACCACAAGAGACGATTCGACACCATCCTTGGACCAGGTCATTCCTTCCCGACCTTCTTCACCGGGGCATACAACGAGGCTGGCTGAGGCTACTGGAGTCAACCTTAACCGCAGAATTCTTGGCTATCACGAACAACCTCCCGCTGCATCCTCAGATGCCACCCTGAACCCAGCCCGGGAGTATGCAAGACCCCTGCTACGGCCTGCTTCTTTACCTACCTCTACTGGTGCCCAGACCAACAAGTCTCGAAAGATTCCAACACAGCCCGAGCGTATTCTTGATGCCCCTGGGATGGTTGACGATTTCTACCTCAACCTGATCTCCTGGTCGAAACTGAATATGCTGGCCGTCGCGCTGGAGTCTTCGACTTACATATGGAATGCCGATAGTGGCAGCGTATCGCAGTTGGGGAACGGGGCAGAAGGCACTTACGTCTCTTCCCTTGATTTCTCTAATGACGGCATGTTCATTGGTCTTGGAACTGGCGAGGGCGACGTCGAGCTCTGGGACGTCGAAACGGGGGCCAAACTGCGTACCATGTCTGGCCGTCAGGGCCAGGTTGCGGCCTTGTCTTGGAACGAGCATATTCTCAGCTCTGGGTGTGGAGACGGCAGTATCTGGCACCATGACGTTCGCATGCCCAGACATAAGGTCATGGAACTATTGGGTCACACAGGCGAAATCTGCGGGTTGAAATGGAGGACAGATGGCGAACTCATAGCCAGCGGTGGGAACGATAATGTCGTGAACATCTGGGATGGTCGAGTGGGGGATGTCACAGAAGGTGCCAGAGGAACAGCGAAGTGGACAAAGAGGAATCACACCGCGGCCGTCAAGGTATTTCATTACATTACTACAGTGAAAGTTGACTAAATAACTCTCCAAGGCCCTCTCGTGGTGCCCATGGCAGCCTTCTTTGCTCGCCTCTGGTGGCGGTACAAACGATGCTACAATAAACGTCTGGAACTCAACCACAGGTGCTCGCCTTCACACCGTGACGACCCCGTCGCAGGTGACTTCCCTCAACTGGTCGCCGCATCGAAAGGAACTTATATCGACACACGGGTATCCTACGAATTCTCTGATGATCCATGCCTATCCTTCCATGGAGCAAGTGGCGGAGATTCGGGATGCTCACGATAGCCGGGTTCTGTTCTCTGCACTGTCACCTGCCGGCGATGTGCTGTGTACTGGCGCAGGTGACGATGTACTAAAGTTCTGGCGTGTCTGGGAGAAAGAAGCTGTGGTCAAGAAGAAGAAGGAAGTGAAAGAGAGTTCACATTCTATGATGGGTACTGGACTTGCCGTTGGAAGGAGTGGATCGACCAAAACCGGTGTTTTGGCGATTCGTTAGGAAAGCATAGTGCACACCATGTTCTGGATATGTAGCACCAACTCAGACTCAGTAATCTTCATACGTCATGATTGCTGGTCAAACAATTGCTACACCAAGTATGCGAGGTTCGTTTCTCGTTTGCCAAAAAGCTAGTGCTCAAAGGTTGAGTTGGCCATCTGAGGGATTGCCGGTCCCCACCATCTGTATCAACAACGACGAGGGCACGTTACCGTGTTACAGTCACTTTGAGTCCACAGAACCGTCATCTGCATCGTAAACTCGCGGGCGACCATTTGTTTGGGCTCTCCTGTGTTTCGAGTTTATCTGCAATATTCTACAGCACTATCAGAACGCTTGGACGCGAAGAACACCTGACCTGAGTTTTTATAGAGAGAAGACTTTCTGTGATGCTTCCACCACATGCACTGCGATAGTCCTCGAGGCCATCACTGAATGAGTTTGACATCGGCCCCGTCAGACTCTACACGCATACCGTCTGTTGGTTGTCCAAGTGAGATGGATAGGTTCCGCAAACAATTTCAATATCTGTTTTTCAAGGCACCGTTTGGGCCGTCGAGGCCAGGATTGACAGAACCCGCCGGGTATTAGTAGTTGACTCCATAAACTGACTGAAAGTGCCAAAATTAGTCGAGGTAATTACGGGGGAACCAAGGGAGAACAGGGGGCAGTTGTCACAGACGGTAAAAGGCTTTATTCCTGCCCCAGTCGTCTCTACCGTTGCAGCTATCTACTAATGCCAATTCCAACCTCTTTCAGAGTCCACAATTGATCTGTTACGCCATGTCCAAAATCCTTCGCCTTATACGGCCATGTTACTGTCCAGCTTCCAAAACTAGGATAACCTCTACTACAGGGCCCTACTCATCGCCTTGATCTTCTTGACCGGGTCTACAACAGCCTACAACCTGTACCATAATGATACTAGACCTCTAACAGAAAAATAGATCCTGTGACATCGCTCAAGATCCATATCTTATTTCCCATCGCTCACGCAACCTAGGAGACACATGCTTGCTTTGGAACACCGTTCTCAGCTCGTATGGCCTAAAAGGCTTCATTTTCTTTTCCTTGTTCGGTCGGGATAACTTCGACAGGAACTCTCCCACTACCTGTCAAACACCATATGCCAGTGGCTCTCATCGTGATATGATCTTTGAATCCTTCCGTCCGTATAAAAGGAGTGTGCAGCGGGAGTAGAGACCCTATCCTGCTCACCCTCGTCAGAGATACCAAACATGCATTTCAAGACTCCCCTCGCCGTCCTCGCCGGTCTCGCTTCCCTTGTCCCGACCTTTGGGCTCGTTCACGGCATCGACTCTTCCACGCTAGTCTCTGTTGCCACTTACCAAAAGGCCAAGGGTGAAGGTTTCACGAAGGCTGTTATCAGAGGTTACCAAGAAGCTTGCGGTTCAGGGGGACGAGTTGACCCTAGTGAGATTTCTAGTCGTGGCTTTCTCCCTGTCCAAGTCGAGCTCACAGCGACATCGTAGACTTTGTCCAGACCTACAAGAACGCTAGGTCGGCTGGGTACACCGATATCGACATGTACTGGTTCCCTTGCACAGGTCATTCATCGCCACTATATGTTTGGTGAACCCTGCTGAAACTAACTCATAGGCGCGAGCAACTCTTGCAAGAGCTTCGCTACTCAGATCTCTGAGATCTCGAGCACTTTCAATGACAACAAGATGCAGATCGGTGAGCTACCTTTTCCTGCTTCCGTTGCTTTGCACTCTTGAGACTCAATGATTACGAATGCAGGCCGTATCTGGATCGATTTCGAGAAGGACTCGTGAGTGCAAAATCAATTCATTATGGAGTTTCTGCGACGCTGATAGTAATGGTTGCCCTTACTAGTGTCTGCAACAACGTAAGGAATTATTGAGCGTCCTAGGTCTTCTAGAGACGAGCTGATATTCGATCTAGTGGAACTACGGTACCTCTGGTAACCTCAGCGTTGCCAAGCAGATCATCTCTGCCATCAAAGCTTCTGGCTTCAAGTATGGCATCTACAGCTCTCCTGGTGAATGGTCATCCATGTTCGGCTCATCAGGTGCTGTGCTCGATACCAGTGCTCCCCTCTGGTGCGTCAAAATCTGTACTATTTGTCCCTGGAACACCTTACTCACCGCGGAACCCATGCGCATCTAGGTTTGCCAACTGGAACAACGTCGAGACTGTGACTTTGAGCACCCCATTCGGAGGGTAAGCTATGTTTACGGGGGCTCAACGGACTCATCGGAGCTGACCATTCTTCACAGATGGACTTCCGCCTCTGGACACCAGTATACCGATAAGAGTGCCAGCGGACAGTTCGACCTTAACGTTTTCGCCTAAGCTTTTACCGTCTCGAGGTGTTGAGTTTAGTCAACAATTTGTTTTGAGGGTTGTACTATACCAACTATACCATCTGTACAAATGTAGTGTGCATATCAACTATATCTCAGTATTGTGGAATGAAACGATATCGATGTACTTGACCCAACAAACGTCTTCCAATGCAGCTGACGAGTACACATACTCCGAGTCTAGCGCTATCCAGTACTCCCTACGTTCAACTTGATCATAATTCCCTGAGTTCACGCAAACGCGGGACCTATACAGCCTCGACGCGTCTTGAGATGAGCGAGGGGATTGACTCCACGTAGATATGCTAGTCCCAGACAGTTGATGATGAGGTTAAGACTGGAACTTCCTCATGGTCTGTATCTCATCCAGTAGCGATTGAAGAGTATCGTCGTCGATCTTGACCAGGCTGTGTTAATTTATCCAGTTAGAGTGGTGGTACCAACGGTCGACTGCATCACTACAGCTCACCTGGGAATGACGCTCTTTGCTTCCTCTGCTTCAGCAGGACATAGGTTTGCGATTTGTGCGGTTTCAAACTGTGTGAGAGCAGGTTCTCTTCTGAGGGTCCTGAAACGAAAACGTCGTTGAGCTTTCCGATCCTAAACGAGTTCCAGTAAACATACTCTCGCACAGCAGACGCAGAGTCGGTGGTGTTGAATTTGGCAAAGTTCCTCACGTAGTCCAGAGTCTTGTTGTACACACTGTCCATTGCAGTAATTAGTTATATGATCAAGCAACAAAGTAGAGGATATTGAAAGTACACGTTATCTGGAGCGTCCTTGTCTCGATTCTCTAGTAGATATTTGACCTCCGAGATGAGAAGACAACCGGCGTTGTTAAACTCTTGGGGATATCATGAGTCTGAGAGAGCCAAAAACCAGAAGGTAGTCCCAATATGCATTCACCAGAGCCAAGTTTCAGAGCAGCAGCATCTTCCTCTTCGGTAGCCTGACCCCGGCGGAATCGCTGCGACATCGACGAATGCAAGGCAGGAGATAGTGGGCACAGCCACGAGTGCAATTTAGGAAAGATATAATACTGAGAGGATATTCGATACATCCTGTAAATAATGTAGTACAAAAGTTCGTTGTATGAAGCAAAGCGATAAAACGTAGATAGCCTGGTCATAGAGAGTGCATCAAAACATAGGAGGGAGTATGAATGCATAACGAAAGAAAGGAGACGAGAGAGAGAGATAGTCCACAACGATCAACGCCTTAATCCTTCTTTCAGCCTCTCCCTCTCTAGAGCCCTGGCCTGCATTCGCTGATGCCTAAGATTGACCATAAGCTGCCTTCCGACTGGTGACAACTCTGTAGAAGATGCAGGCGATGGGTTGTCTCTAGCCAAATTCAGGGCCCGTGACCGAACGGGCGTCGAGGGAGGGGAACCAGCCGAGTTCTCCTTCTCAACATCCAGAAGCGAAAAGGGAACTGTGACAGCGGGGAAACTCCTCTTCTGGGAGAGAATATCTCCCATAGAAGCGGATGTTTTATGCCGGTTCCTACGATGGCGCTTAGGAATTGCGGTGAAAGGGTCGTATGCGCTTTGGTCTGCATCAACCTCTTGAGATGGTACAAGCGGCTGGGCATACGGATGAGAACCAAGTCTTCGTGCATGTGCAGGTCTGACACTAGAAGGTGAACGTCCAGGGGACCTAACTGGTATACGACTGGTGGCGCGGACCCGGCCATCTTCTACACGCGGAGTAGGGGCAGTCACTATAAATTTGATAGGTTCTGGAATCTCTGGGTTCGGTGCGGTAGTTTGTTCCAGATCCCCAGCAAAGCTGGCCTCTGAGTCGCAAGACATATCGACAGGCGTTGTTAATTCTTGGTAGGCGTCACAGTCGGGTAAACTTGTATTTGGGGTGCTCGCTTGGGGATTTGACGATGTCGAGGGAGAGGACATGTGAGAAGTATTACAACTTTCATCATCCAGATGCTCCGTCTCAGGAGGAGGGGTGCTAACAAGACTGGGTTTGGCATAGAGGAAGCTGAATATCTGAGAAGCACGTCGAACGATCTGAGGTTCTGCCGTGTCTCCTTGGGACATCATTGACTGGTCGGCTTCAGTATTCATCTCAGATTGGGGGGAGGGATAATCTGGTATATATCGCGAGGACTGAGTCCATTGCTGAGAGTCAAACGTCTTCGAGGCTTGGATGTCGGATGCAGTGTGATCGAGTTGGGCCTCCATGTCGACAGGTGTTGGCAGACATGACGTTGAAGATGTGTTTCCTGATGTGTTTCCTGAATCCATGCTGTCTCGCTCCCTGTGTAGAATGCGCATCAGCTTGTGAGGGTGTTGTTACACAAAGAATGATAACATACCCAAGGAATCGCTCAGCCCAGCTTATATCACCGCAAGAGGGGTCGCCGAGCAACTGCCTCAACGTAGATCCATTTCGTTGCAATTGGGGTTTCCCCACACGAGGCGGGCTGTTGGAGAACACTTGAGACGGGATCTGCCCTTTGTCGTCAAACATGTTGAGCAGGCTGGCAACTGAGGGATCTGTACGAAGGGCAAGGATGCGACTAGAGTCCGAGGAGACACTATCTTCGTGATACGCATGAGGGAAGTCGGTAGCTGTATGCTTCTGGCGAGGATAAACAGTGACCGTATAGCTACTCTTGGGAGCTCGTGGAAGCGCCGGTTCCTGGTTTAAGAGGTCAGGAGTCGACGCGGCCACTGCATGGTCGAGAACATGATTTATGGGGTGTGCTGAACCGAAGAACAACATCAGATATAGCTCGCAATCGTACAAATCACAGAGCTCACGTATTGGAGGCAATGAACTATAATCAAATTCCTTCACAACTTTGTAATGTGCAGAAGAAGAACGGAGTAAACGATTCGCTTCATCATCGATAGACCGCGATCGACTCTTGGTTTCGTTGAGGGTAGTAGCATGCGTAACGGTGCCATTTTCTGAGGGTGTAACTGAGGAAGAGCTCTCTCTTTGTTTGCTCTTCTTGCTTCCCAGTGAGAAGAACCGTTTAAAGAGACCCATGGAGGAGTTTAGAGACCACAAAGAGTAAAGACGGTGGTGGTTTCGCTGAGGAGAGCAAGTCCAACTTTCAAGTCATGTGATCGTTCCCCCTTTCTGCATCTTTGACTCCAAAATGTCCTCCTCGAAAAGCCGGTGGGACTCTCACCCCGCTGATTCTCCTTCAATATCGACTCCTGCTGGTGCTAATGAAGCTGCCGCTGCTGCCGCCGCCATAGCTGCCAAAATAGCTGCTCAGTTCGCAGCTGGTGGCGCTGGGAAAGATCCTCACGACGGCGAATTTACTCATGATATTGACATCAACGATGTCAGAAACAGATATATGTTGACGAAGGGCACGACTCAGCAACAGGTAAGTAGGATGGCACAAAACGCACTGCTATCGCTGAACGCACTTTCTCTCTCATCAGATTCATGAGGAAACTGGTGGATCCGTTAGCACGAAAGGTATGATTTCTTGAGCTGAGGTTGGCGTACTTAGCTGACTGCTGACATTCACTCACCAGGCGTATGGTACCCCGATCGAACCAGAGCCACGGAAAAGGACCCTCCGCTGTACTTGCATATCTCTGCCTCAACACAAGAGGTTCTCCAGAAAACCATTGACAAAGTCAATGAGCTCATGTCCGTTGACCTCGGCTCTCTCGTGGAGGACAAGAAAGACAGGCTGCGTGAGAAGGTACGTTAGTATCAATGTCCCATGAGTATCGTCAGAGTCTTACTCTAGCCTCTGATAGAGGAAATGGCCAGAAGAGAAGCTTCCTGTCGGCGTGGATTCGGTCAGAAACTTTAACGTTCGCGCGAAGGTCGTTGGTCCAAGCGGAATGTTTGTGAAGTACATACAACAAGAAACTGGCACCAGAGTGCAGATCAAGGGAATTGGATCCGGATTCATAGATCAAGAAACTGGTAAAGAATCCGACGAACCAATGCATATACATATAACGTACGTGCTACTGAAGTCTGAGTGCCTAACGTTTCTGATAAGAGATGTTGTGTAGTGGCCCAGATGAGGGTCAAGTAGCTCGTGCAAAAGTCCTGACTGAGGATCTACTTGAGGTCGTCAGGTCTGAACACGCCAAGGCTATGACCGTTGTTCAGCAGCAACAGATGGAACTTCACCAAGCCCAACAACAATATGCCATGTACAGTGCCATGCAGGTGAAGTTTTGCAATTGCTCTCGCATATCCTTCAATAGCTGACTCTCATTAGGGCTACGTACCTCCACCACCTTCGGCGGCACCGCCGCCACCGCCCCCTGGTGAACAACCACCACCACCGCCTGATGGCTCAGCACCCACAGCCAACGGACAACCTGCTGCTTCTGGCGGAACCCAGGATTACCTTGCATACTAGTCAGTCCCATCCCCCCACACTCTCCAATTCTCAGAGATAAACTGATTCGATTTGTTATCCACCCAGCGCTGCGTATGGTTACGACGTGAATTCACCCCAGTTCAAGGAGTGGCTCGCGGCCCAGCAACAGCAATTCAGTCAGCAACAGGGACAGAACGCTGATCAGCCTGCTCCTCCTGGGAGCGCTCCCCCTCCCCCCGACTCGGCTCCGCCTCCACCACCGCCCCCGGCCTCATAGGCTCTCCCCTTTCCATATTATAGTGACGATTCATTCATCCTTCTAGGGGTTGAGTGTGGAGGGCGTTGGTCGGCAGAATTGGGACTCATCACTTGAAGTAGGATGAGCCTTCGCGGAGGATCCCTCCTACGCCCCAGTGCTATTGCTTTTTTCTTGTAACACACTGTTCCCAGATTCAGATGTAGCTTGATGAACAGCAGAACTCCTGTATTTAGCATGTACGTACATACTCCAAGGTTTCTCACCTGTGTGTATGTGGCTATTCTGGGCAGCATGATCGTGAGCAACACGCGTACAGTCAGTCGTCTTGAGTAAATCCACCTTTTACAAGACACGGAGACAAACTCTCATGAAGACAGGGGTACTATACTCAATGCACTCTCGAGGAAAAACGCGAGCTAGATGAAAACTATGGAATAGCACTACGAAACTGCGAGTAAAGTAATATACAAGGCTAACTAGAGTCCATGAGCTCAGTATCACAGTCCTTCTTGTAAACTACCGCACTGACTACCGTAATGTCGGAGGAATGATTAAGGGAGGTGTTGTAGAGCTAGATAAAGAAAAAAGGGGAGAAGAGTTCGTCGTTAAGAGGGAGGCGGGGGAGGGGTTAAATAGGAAAAAAAAAAACAACTATTCGAGGAAGGTAGGGTTCTCCGATTATAAATATAAAGTGTTCATGCATCCATCGTCCGCGGAACGAAGATGAAGGGGGGGTAAATAAGATAGGGTAGAAGGGTCCGTGAGCCCTGAGGGAACGTGGGCGTGAAAAGGTCGTAAAAGAGCGTTGGGGTTAAGCGCAAGCGTCCGTCCGTGTCTCAAAACAAAAAAGGGATATCGAGGCAATCAATGTCCACGCAGCGGAAGGAAAACGAAAAGAAGGAGGCTGCCAGAAAGAGCCAGAGCAAGAAAAGACGAAAAAATGTTCGAAAATGTACGGTCCGTGTCCGAGATTAGAAATTGAAAATCGAAAGCAGTAAGTAGCGGTTAGGAGTGGAAATCGAGCAGAGTGAGTTGATGATACGTGCACATGGGTTGAGTGAGTTATGATTCGATGAGTCTCTTCTGGATCTTGGCGAGAGTTGACGCTGGAAGATGATCAGTCGAACCAATTCAAGGGATGAGAAACTAGAAGGTAATACCTATCCATGCACCTTTGATACTCAGGTTGGATAGTGAGTACAGGAGCACGCCAATCTCGTTCCGAATATCAATGCTGCTGAGCAAAGGCCAGGACACCTCGATGCTGTCGAGTTCGAAGACGAGAATCTCCGCAGCGGAACAACAACACGGCTATCGAAACTCTCTTGAGAACAAAGGACAGTGGAAAAGACACAAAAACTTACACCAACGATAGGATCGAGGTAAGGATAATCCGTGTCGGAGACATGCTTCATGACGGAAACGATCCCTTTGGCTGCGTTGACGCATTTGTCGTAACTCGTCATATCATCTCTTGCGAAGCGACGGTAGAGCTGTATAATGGCGGCCTGGACCAGAGTGTGGGCAGTGATGAGGGTGGACTTCTCCTCTACGGACAATCCATTGACTTGGTACAAAGGTACCAGGGTAGGCGTGAAATGATTGATAACCGACTCAAAGGCCTGGACGTCGTCATGGAAGTTGGACGTGAGCGAGGTACGCTGATCCCAGTTGGCAGAGAGACTGTCCGCAAGCTGGAAAAGGCCAGATGCCTTTGCCCTTTGCGCCAATGTGGAGAAACCACCATTGCCGCCTCCTTGTAAGAAGGTCCTCATCGTTTGGAACCCGGTTCCATCAGTAAGATGACCCTGTATGGAAATAAGTGATGAATTCTGAACCACGAACAGGAGATAGACTCACCATTTCGTACTCGGCGAAACTTTGAGGCCAAGGTACGTTGATGGAGTTCCATCCTTGTCGACCGTCAGAGATAACGACAGGCTTCTTGAGGATAACAGACCAGCAGCGGTCGAGGTTGTAGACCTGCCAAAAGGCAACGTTCCTCTCTCTCTGCTCTGTTTCGTTTGACGCTGGTGGGAGCCGAAGCTGTTCGTAAGACACAGCCGCTGTCCAGGACGAAGAGTCCGAGAGGATGGGTTGATGGAGACCACACTGGATAGCAAGAGCCGCTGCGGCACTGCAGTGGTAACTGCCTTCAACGATGCGCCCCGTGGACAGGAAGTAGGTAGACAGTAAACACATCGATTGAATGACATCGATGATTTTGTCCGTGCTTCCGACGGCTCCCTTCAGGGCGTCAAGCGTGCAAGAGAGATAGTGATCTTCGTGGGGACCGAGACCCTCTGGACCAGAGACGAAGCAGGCCCAGAGGTAGATGGCATGCAAGAGAGCTGGATGTCGCTGCTGAGCTAAAGGAAGGGCGAGGCTGGCTCGAAGCGAGTCCATGTGGATCTCTAGGCCGCATTGTGATCTATGTGGCTCAAAGATATCGATCCTGTTAACAAAAGCATGATCAGAGATGAGTAATGCACTGGGGTTACTAGGAGCCATTCAAAGCGGGTGAGAAAAAAAAAAAACCCATACATCATTTGGGCGAGCTCGAAAGGTGGTAGTGATGCTTCAGCGTGTGCATCCCCAGCGAGGAAGGGGGCTGGAGATGGAGAGGTGTAGTCCTGAGAGATAAGATGGTGTCAGAGAGGTTGACTCGCTCTAACTATAGAAGGAACTCACGGCTCCGCTCCAGGAATCTCGGGACGAGCCTGTATGGAGAAAGCGTTGGTGGCTGTCCCTGTCAAAGTGAATCAAACTGCTTCGGGACGTACCTGAAGAGAATGGAGAAGTGGCTGCAGAGATGGATGGGACGGTGGATGCGTCGTACAGCGTGAGTGACCCGCTCGATCCGTGAGGATTGTGCAATTTCACGGATGGAGAGGTGTACTCTGGATCTTCTAGATCTTTGATACGCTGCTCGAGACGGACGATGGTCTCGCGTAAGAGCTGGGTACGGGTCTTGCCCTTGCCATCGTCGTATTCACAGGTGTCTCCGCGCTTGGAGCGTTTGCACTGATTGCAGGGACCTGGACCACCATCGCACCTCTGTTCACATGATTATCAGCGGGTGAAGAAGGTGGTGGTGAGAGAAGAAAGGTCACCATCTTCCGTTTCCTGAAAGCCAAGAATAAGAATACGGGGTAGAAGGGATAAGCATGGGAAAAACTGACCGACAACGCAGGCACGCTTTCCCTCTCTGGAGAG
Organism: Agaricales sp. HM26-F1; assembly: GCA_002718315.1. Taxonomy (NCBI): domain Eukaryota; kingdom Fungi; phylum Basidiomycota; class Agaricomycetes; order Agaricales; species Agaricales sp. HM26-F1. Next base: position 137,355 of record NIBX01000115.1, on the reverse strand, counting down.
TAGTCGACGGGGTGGGACGACCGACATCAAGCGCAGCAGAAGACGTATTAGCCATTTGTATAGAGATAGAAGGGGCTCGCAGTGGTATATAAAGGAAAGAAAGGACTGGAGGGAATTAAAAAAAACTGAACCACAGAGAGTGACCTCGAAGAGAAAAGGAAGGGGGGGTACAGACTGGGCGTTGACCGCCAAAGGGACAGTTAAATGGCTAACACGAGCTGGAAAGATGAGAGAAGGAGGAGAAACACAACAAGGCGGTTAAGCTACATGGCCACCACTTGATCCTTGCCCTTGGGGATCAGACGGTCCGGTATGAAGGGGACTGCTTCGGACAGGGCTCAAGCTCAGATCATATTCCCTCCTCCGCCAGCCATTTGCTTTTTTTGTTTGTTCAGTCTCTCCAATCTGTACCATCCACCGAGCGCACGCACTTTTCTTTGCAGCCTCGAGATCCACAAGCTGTTGTATCTTTGTATATTTTCCAATCCTGTATTCAACGCATGCTCGACGTATCGTCGTACCAGTCAGCGCTCATTACTATTAGCATTGATCCTCCAATTCAAATAATAAGCGCACACATGTGAGCGTCACGGTGAAAACTTACCTTCGTGTAATCCTCGAAACCGACTCTCATCCAATGACTACCTCCACCGTCAAGAACGAAGGCAGTGCATGCCGCGACTTTTGCATGCTGGAGAGAAACTTTCTTTCTCATCTCAAACTCGGTCTCCTTCTCGCCCTGCTCTCTTTCTCCATTCTGCTTCATACAAACCTCGTCGAGGAAGAACCAGTGGAAAATAGTACCTTGCAGTCTCGAAGTCCTCGCTAATCTCCTCGCCTCCTGTTCTCCATCAGAGTGTCCTGATAATCATCCTTCATCAGCAATAATTGCCGGTGTACAAATCGTCGCCGCACTGGCTGCTATAGGGGCTGGTTGTTGGGAGTACGCAAGTGGCTGCAAAGACCTCATTGCAATGCGAGCCTTCCTGCTCAACGAAAAGTCTGTACACGTCGTCCTCGGTCTTTTGGCCCCTCGGTTCGGGAATCCCGCGCTGACCTAAAGATTTCTCTCTTCTCTCAGGCCGCATCTGACCATTGTCTCTGCCATATCGGGTATTGTCATTGTAACCTGTGTCGCTGTACTCTTCTCCGACGTAGCTCTTGTGTCATGAAGTCATAGCCTCGACTGGCGGACCGTCGATAGCGACCTTTCTCGAAAGCGCAAAGACGGTCTACCGGTCCCGTGGGGACGGGCGCCATCAGAGCAGGGACGAAGTCTTTGACGATCATGATATACCCCCAGGCTTCGCAGTGGGTTCATCATCTTTTGTGTAAGGGCAGCGCGTGGTACTTGCTGGAGTCCCTGAGTTGCGATGGAGTTACCAAATCTTCTGGATTTTCTCTACCATCTTTCTACAGCTCTTTGCCCTGCAACATGTATACCGGTACTAGTTCCTCCGAAGCAAAAACATAGGCGCACGCACAGTCCTTTGAGATCGCAGAACGTATTTTACGTCCAACATGTGCCGTGTGCTTGGGAGTTCCTTTCTACCGAACGGCCTTTGGATACATTTTTCCACCCTCGCCTAGGTCGCTCATTACCCAACCCTAGGCTTTTACTGTGACCAAGTTTACGCCCATTTGGATTCATTTGCACGATTGCATAGCATTTTATCGGAGGGTGGTCGAACGCAACCAATGCAGCCCACCTCGTGCTCTTACTCATTCTCGCGGAGGAGGACATGATGGGCCAGGCCAGAGCGAGCTCCGTCGGGGCTTGCAGTCGAACTTCCATACAACCTTCTCCGTGTTCAGCGTCTTACGAATCCTCTGACTCGAGAGGAACTGCTGCATGTCCTGCCAGTGGTATTGGCGCCTACAGTGGGGAAGCGCCAATCCATGCATTCCAGCAACACCTTGTAGCACCGTTCATTCTCGCTCACGACAATTCCATACATCCGGATGTTATCCTCGTTATCTTCATCTCGACGGGGAGTGGCGTTATGGTCTTCTGCTTCATCATCGTACACTGGTTTGTCTATGACCTTAGGAGATGAACTTCAAGGACCTAATAAGGCCAAGGCGCTCTGACGGTCGAGTCAAAGAGCGGTTCATAGTACGTTGTACAGTAAATGCTAGCTCACCGTTTACCCGCCGCCTACAGTAAGGCTCAGAGAAGCAGCAGCATCACCATGCTCATCAGAACTTATTATGTTGCATTCTCAAGCCACACTGGCTCTGAAGATTGAGGCCTGAGAACCCGGTCACCGCGAACATGAATCCCTTGATCGTGATTAGGTTTCTCCCGATTCGCTGCTCCGTCAAAGCTTCAGCGATAATATGGAGAACAAAGATTTTTTTGGCGCAGAAGTGATCTGCTATATACATCATATCATACCGATGCTGTAGCTCAAGGAGGTTTCATCGTATTGTCATCAACATCGGAGGAAATTTACCTCCTGGTTGCAGAGAATGATATTACTCAGCCTAGGTCCCTCCAAGGAACTCCTGAGAGGTCTCAAAAATGTTGGTAGAACTCGGGTAGAACGCCCAGACTCGGTGGCCCAGGCGCGACTCCTGCTGCGAAACGACCCACGTGAAACGCACGTGACCCTAACCATCCCTCCATCCATGCCAGCCACGGTCGACGCGCAAGATTGGCTCACGAAGCAGGTGCTCATACAGCGCAACATCGTACGCCTAATGAGTACCCCAGCTTCGAAGTCAGCCTGAAATAACCACTCCGCGTATACTATAGGTTACCTATCGCTCTTTGAGCCGAGAACTCGGCCTGCACGTCGATGCTGCTAGACAGTACGTGCAGCATATGTATAGCTGAGCTTGGAACAGAACATGATGGGTTTGACGATATAGGGAGCTCGCATCGTTCTATGCGCAGAACTGTGACGGATCTGAACGCGCCTATGCTACATACATAGTCTCGGGAGAGATCGAGGCCCCCAGAGATGATATCGACATGGAAGAGGACGAAGAAGGCCTCAACGTCTTCGACTCGGACCCCGTCCCTAGATGGGAAGTGGCTTTAGTTTCGGAAGAAAATCTTGAAGGTGCGTAGCTACGCTCTTGCTTCTGCTAGATGTGTAGTAACCTAATCGCATCCCTTGGACAGAACGCAAGGCCAAGTTTGTGAAAGTCTGCGGGGTCTCCATTCACAGTCTATCTCCCGCTCGTCTACTGGTGGGGTCCTGTTCTCATTCTTTCATGTTGTTTATCACTGAGATGTACCTCCAGGATCCAGACCTTTTATCCACGCCCCTGGAATCCGTACGGAAGTACGACGCTAGCAAGGAAGGCTCGGACCCTGCAAAGGCTGCATCACTGGGGAGACTTACCGGGAAGCACGTCAAGGTGGGAATACACCTGCAGGTGACGCTCATACTAGGGATACTGACTATACTCAGATCGGCAAACCGGTGAAATTCACAGCACCAAAAGTCACGTCCCCACCCAAAGGTATCAAAGGCAAGGAGAAGGAGGTCGCACCAGAAACCACGACATCATCCTCCAAACCTCGTCCTAAAGAGACCCTCGTGAAGCAGGAGCCTAAGGAAACGAAGCTTCCTACCAAACCGGTAGCAAGGGCGGGTACTCTGAATTTCTCCAAGGCGAAAACCAAGGAGCAGAAAGATACCAAGCCGAAAGAAGAAGCAAAGAAAAATATGTTCTTCAAGGCGGATTCTGCACCGACCAAGGTACCTTTTATCGTGCCGTTGTTTTATACTTGATTGAGGGCCTCGTTTTCTTTTCTATATCCCTCAGTCCAAGTTGAAAGCCAATGTTAGTTCTGATGATGAAGCCCCAGGAACACGTACAACCACCATTTCCAAAGCAGTAAGTTCACGTCTAGTATCTAGTGTCTTACATGTCTTCATCTCTGAGCTGCTCTAGCCTAAGCGAACCTTGTCTGCCAATGCGGAGAGCTCTCAGACCGCCAAGGTCACCGCAAAGGACGAAACCTCCCAAGGGAGAGTTCGCAAGGGAGTCGTGCTCTCTGACGACGAAGATGAACATGAAAGGCTACCATCTCCTCCTCCAAAGCGAAAAGTCAAGGCCAAGGCCACAGCAATTACATCTCGCGATTCTGACGAAGACGAAGACGAAGACGATGCGCCTGCAAGACGGAAACCCAGAAGGAAAGCACAAGACTCAGACTCAGACGATGAGCTCAAGGCTATGATGGATATCGATGATGGTATGCCCGATGATGCACAGATGATACATCAACTAAATCTCTGTTTCTGTTGTAGATCAGGTAGAGCGTGTTCCGCGATTGGAGGTCAAGACGAACCTAGGGGAAGATACTGAGGAAGAGAGGCCACCCACATCTGCTGAGGAACCAATGGAAGATGTAGATGATGAGCCCATACGCAAAACCAAGCCGCTTCCCAAGAAGCGCAAACCGAAGAAAGTCATCCCTGTCGGTAAGAATGGACTGAAGAAGAAGAGAGTCACGAAGACTAGGATGAGAGAGGATGACAAAGGTTACCAAGGTTGGTGCTTGTTTGTTGTATATCCCTCACAACTATCAGCTCTTGACGATTAACAGTGACGGAGGACTACTCTTCTTACGAATCTGTGGATGAAGAAGAGGACGAAAAACCCAAACCCCCACCGAAAGTGACTAAGAAGACGACTGTGAAGCCAGCAGAGAAACGCAAAGCCAGCGACGAGGCCGACGACTCTGCTGCTGCAACAGATACAGAAAAGCCAGTCACGAAACCAAAACCAAAACCCAAGGCTAAAACGACGAGTTTGAAGCCAAGCGGGCAATCCAAATTGGCCAACTTTTTCGGTCCTCCAAAAACAAAGAAACCGTGATGGATTCTGTGGTACGTTGGGAGATGGGCGCACTTGCATGATTTGGGTCCTTCACATCTAGAATATATACAGCAATAGTAAAAATTTTCACTAATACACAGATACAGCAAACCAGAGGATCCCGAAGATTCAAGTACTAATGATTTGCCCTCAAGACCATATCCTCGAGTGTGATCGCCCTGTAATCCATCGGATCTGCGCCCTCTGCAGTGTTCGGAGCCCACACAGCGTCATCCAAGATGTACACAGTCAAGCCTCCTTTACCATCCACAGACCTGCTGACTCGGTAGAGAGGCATCCGAGATTTCTCGTGTGCACGGCCCATGGGCATGAAGAGGAGATTGTGAGAAGCGGCAAACTCCTCCACAATGGATTTGAACGTGATCTCGTGAGTACGAGAGGCGGTGGGTCGAGGGACAGAGGCGGGTGAACCATTTGTTGACGCTGTTCGCGGGGCAGCCGTGAAGTCTGGAGGTGGTAGTGCGGACCTTCCAGAAGGGCCGAGTTCGAGAGCGGTATTCATGAGCTGCAAACCTGCCGTGAGCCCGCGGGAGACAGTAGGGATGGCTTGGACCTCGTTCGAAAATGTTCCCTTCCAGAAGAGATACCACTGGGTGACCTCCTCGAGGTTCGCAGTTGGCTGTATAAGCCAAAGATGCAAGACCTCGAGCCATTTCGGGAAAAATGCTGTCTCCAAAAGTTGGCCGATGATAGATGTCCGAAGAAGCTCCGTCCAAGATAGAACACGAAGCAAAGGGGCCATGTCCTGCTCGCGCGGGTTGATACGGAAATCGTTCCGTAGACTAGCACCAAGCTTGGGTATCACATACTTGAGCATGAGAGCGTCCCACTCTTTCACATCGAAAACAGATTTCCAAGCTGCGAGATCGGCTGGAATCTCATCTGCAACCGTCCAGCTTCTGAGGATGGACTTGATCTTCCTCTTAGAGTCACCAAGGAAATCATCTATCCGCAAATCCACGAAAGGCAACCACGGAAAAACGATCGTCCGTAATGATACCGATGAGCTACGCTGACTCCAGTCGACCACGGCTTTTGAGATCTTGGGTAGGATGAGCTGATCGAGCATGTTGTCCCGGATGAAGGTAGGCACGATGCTCGACCAGCATTCAAATAATTTGACCGCGGATTGGGGTTGTTCAGGAGACCATTCGTTGTTGATAGCAGACCGGATTTTGGGTAAGATTACGTTCCAGCACAAAGTCTCGAAGGGAGTCATGAATGGGTCTCGTTCTCGGGTGTGAATAGGGATATTTGGCCTGCTGCCATAAACGTCCATTTGAGTTGACTTGGATTGTTCGGGTAGATCCACTTTGAGGGCTGTTTTCCACGTGCGGAACGTAGAAGTAAAATATGACGGGTTACTGAGAGGATCCCACTGGTTAACCATGCGACGAATTATTGGAGTGATCGCCGCCACTACGATCTCATCGAGACGATATTTGTCGAATTCTCTCTGGAAATCGTCTACCAGCTGACAGAACAGTGGCGAAAGCGGTTCCAGAGAGCATTCGTAGGACATAGATAGCTCTTTTGACTTGGACTGGATAGATTCTACGACGATGTGTACTTTCTGAAGTCGCTGGATCACTATGGGAACGGATCGTTGAGTATGGAAGACAGCGTATTTGTATCTTGGACTTACATTCAGCCTCATCTGAGACAGCCTTACGAAGCCTGGCATCTTCGCTGGCGATGAACTTCTTGCGCGTTTCCAACTCCTTCGCTTCTTTGGCTAAGCCGTCCAAGTCTGCCTTGCACATATCCGCCATGAGCCTTAGGTTATGGCGGACCTCTGGTATACGAGTAGGATCATTTGAGGGCGCCCATGGATCGAGGTTTACGTCCGCAAGAGAGGAGACTTCACGCGGCTGAAAAGGAAGAGTCGTCAATAACCCATGTAGAGAGGACGTTGTAAATGCTTACCGTTGCACCCGTTGCATCGATGATGACTCCAATTCCAGGAGGTACGGTGGGTTTTTCACCTGCCTCTGCGACAATTTCCTCGTACGTCTTGTGCTCTATCTTTAATTTCGACTTCTTGGGTTTCTTCCATGCGTCTGACCGTGGTTGTAAGGGCTTTGATTTGCCCTTCCCCTTCTTGGATTTATCGTCTTCATCATCACTGACAACCTCTCCACGCCGTCTCGCTTCTGCCTTTGCTTGGTCCGTCTTTTCCCCAAAGCCTCGATAGGCGAGACCCATCTTCTGCGGTCGAACTCTACTTTCGACCGGTGTGACTATGCCTTCCCCAGTAGTACCAAGACCAGTTCCAGCGCTCCATCCCATTTTAGACAGCATGCGGGCACCGAAAGATCCCGATATCTTGCTGAAATGAGCTTTCTCTGTGGCACTGAGGTTGGGTGCAGGCTTGGCAGGAATAAACGAGGAGGAAGCGCGAGAGAACGCTGTAGTCTTCCCGAAACTCGTCGGCGTGGAACTATCATTATCTTCAGTTCGATCTGTGCGAGACGAGAACGAAGAGGATCCAATTCCCCCGTTCATGAAAGATGCCGCAGACATGCCACCGAATGATGGGCCTTTAGAGGACGAAGAGCCTATGTCTCCAATGCGGGGCCCTGAGGACATCATCTGCTCTATATCGTTGTTTTGAGAGGGAGAGTCGCGAGCGGGGGATTGGGAGCGCGAGAGTACTCCGCCTTGAGAGTCATCATTGCTGACAACCCCTTCGTCACTGTCGTCGTCGCTCGGCTCAGACCTATCCATATCAACGTCCATATCCTTCTCGAGATCCATAGTCTCACCTGTCACAAAGGCAGGTGCTTTAGCCCAGTCACTCTTCTTCTTCCGTGTAGCAGTAGTAGGTTTAGGGGACCCTTCCTCATCGCTCTCTGCAAAGATACCATAGAGTGCATCTTGCTTTCCGTTACGCTTCTGACGTTTACGTTGATACGGGTCTTCGAACAGTGCCCGCTCCTCTCTAGTATCAGGGTCATCGTCAGGAAAGTGGTCTACATCAGAGCTTGGCGAATCAGAGTCAGAGTCTTCCAGAACGCGTTTCCGGCGAGCCATATAGTGGTGTAGTGAGAGCACTTGAGATAGGTACAGTAGGTGGCTGTGTACAACGGCTTACCTCCGTCTCTCTGACTCAAAGACCGGATGGGCTGTTCTTCCTGTAGAGTTGCAGCTGAAAAGCGAAAACAATGTGTAAATTATTAGCAAGTATATCAATATGTGCTAGGGGCAATATATAGTAGGTATTGTTAGGTCCGCTGTACGAACAGGCATCTAATCTCAGCGTGATTGCGAGTCTGGAGAGCTATCTGGTGTTTGTTTCCCAGAATTGAGAGTGATAAAATTACTGGAGGGGGATTCGGCAGCGCTTTCTACAGGAGGGAGGTCCGGTGAGTTCAGGAATGAGGACGACTGAGAAATGTCGCGATCATCTGTGTCTGGTTCAGCTGCAATGGATGAAGTGGGTGAAGTAGGAGACAGGCCGTAGAGTCGGCTTGAGGGGCCGATGGAATCGTTCGGATCGTTGGGATAAGGTGATGAATCGGTTTCCTCAGGCGTAGGCGGTTGTCCAGAGCTGAACCAATGGCTTGCCCTGCGCGGCGGTGTATTCGGGGCGTCAGTGATAGTTGACGTCCCCCATTTGTTGAACTCGGTAGACTCGCTAGCTGCCTCACTGGGTGGTGTAGGCAGCTGGATATCTTCTTGAATCGATTCAGCCTGCGCAGCCGCTTGATTTTGAGCGGCCTCGACTTTGGCGTGAGTCTTACCACCAAGGGGAGAGGAGGTGCGTCTGCGATAAAATAACAGATACGCATTTGCGTTCTATACAATGGGTGAGCTTCCACTTGAGAAATATCGTAAAATGGAATCACGCACCACAGAATCACCAGCAGAGGCTACACTGACATGAGAATCGTCAAAGTGATACCACTTGTCGTTAGCGTGGTTTAGGGCATAGGCTCTGTAATGTCCTCCGCCTAGCCCACCGATGTGCTCATCCACAGCGAAGAGATCGTAAACCAGAGACTGGTCTAAATCCCCCATACCCAACTCATCCAAATCCACACCATCAGTAGCAAGTCGTCGAGCTACCTTCCGCTCCATCACCATGTCACTGAGATCCAGACCTTCCGTTGGAAAGTCTACAAACGTATCGATCTTGTCTCGTAAAGCGCGACTGTTGCTGAAGCGCTTCAGATGAACGACCAGGACGTCGGGAGCGTTCCAGAGATCGAACTTCTTCGACGCTTGCTGATGCTTCTTGCACCTCGGGCAGTACCACAGATCGTCCTCTCCCAGCTGCTCCTCCTTGACGAACTCGTCCAGGCAGTCTTGAAGACTGATACCCTTGTTCTGCTTCGACGAAGACGTCTGAACACTGGCCTCGTACTCTGGATGGACGAACCGCTTCCATCGATCCCATAGCGCGTGCTCCCACCGGGTGCTTTCGTCACCAAAGTAGTACTGCTTCATATTCTCGTCGAATTGGCAAAGCAGACCTTCGTCAGGTCGGAGCAGGCTCTTCGAGCTTCCAATACGCTGTTCAATGGCCTCTGTCCTGAATTGCCCTGACAAAGAGTTCGCCCCGTACTCTCCCTGTCCTGACTGGATATTCAGCTGGAATATGTCCTTCTTCGTACCAGTTTTCTTGAGTGTCGATGAAGAAGCTGAGAGTGGAACAGACCCGTCTATCCAATTATCGATATCCATTGGAGAGTCACTGATGTCATCCTCTTGGGCTTCTAGGTTTATCGGGATCCGAGCTGAACCACTGTTAACCACTCGAAACACCGGCTTGACGGTTGGTTCAGGTTCTAACCGTCGGTGCTCCCCGGCTTCCAAGTTCTCTGAATCGGCATCCATGGGATCATCCACGGATTCCCACGTGAACAAATCGCTAGACTGAGCGGTAAATCGTTCCAGACGATTGATGACAGCGTCGTAAATTGCATCAGGATCCCGAGCTTCCTCAGGTTGGATGACGACGATGAATGGGTAGCCAAAAGCAGGGGACTTGGTGCGCATGTAAGAATTCGCGGAGACCACTGGGAGATCTGAAAGGGACACGGGGACAATCAAAGGATCATCGTCCTTCTTCTTGTAGGTGCGACTCTGCTGAGAATGACATGGTAACTCGAAGCATACCACCACATCATTGTCCATGACTTCAGAGCAAAGAACGTTGTCATGGAGGTTCTTGTAGAAGCGATTCGCCCATATTTCCAGGGTCAAAAGCTAAAACGGACAGAGATGAAGTCAGATATTAGGAGAATTGACAAGGATGGACGAACGTTATCCGCTGGAGCGCCCATCCACCGAGCGAGAAGATTACGAAGATCCTTGAAACTGGCATTGATACCTATTTCTACAGGAACCTAAGTGCGACAAGTGAGAAGGGGTTTGTCTTCAAGTTCTCAATAAAAGCGTACCCGACGGTGAGGCTTGCGGACATCCCATGGAACGTAGAAGATTTCGTGCCTCCACTTCTTGTTCACAGGCAGAGGGAGCGTCAGATACATGAATGGATCGAAAGTGATGGAAACCTGAGAGGAGCGACCATTGAGGACGGGTCTACAAAGAAAAAAAAAATCACACTACCTTCTCGCACTCAGGGCATACTAGAGTGCTCATGTATTGACCCTGGAAGAGGTCAACAATGACACTGTCGTTCCGCAACATATACCCGTCCCACGATTTCCTTGCATGCTGGACGAGCTCAAGGTCTCCTCCGCCCTCCCAGTCAGGTTTTTCCACGTAAGGCTTCTTCAGTACACGATTCAGATCCTCATGTAACCCGTCCAGTAGAAAGGCAACCAGTTCCTGTGAATCATGCTGCTGATATCCACTGAACTGAGGAGCGAACCGCTGTAGAGCCTGCTTGAACTCCCGTGGAGAATATGAGGAGGATGAACCGGAAGGGTCCCATATACGATGTAGCAGTGCGCCGAACGCTTCTGCAATGGCACCGTGCATCCCTAGGGGATTATCCGGGTTGAGTTCGTCCTTGTACACGCCAGCTACGTTTCAGACGACTGCAGCGTCAGCAAAAAAAAAAAATGACACACAGGTACTAGATAAAAACTGACTGAGGAAATAGTCGCTAAGCTCTTTATTATGGGCAAGACATTGCAGAGCCGAGTTCATGAAGCAAGTGTTTCCCCTGGTCGAGCAAGATTAGAATTTGCACGAGACCCCGGAACGAACGCTCACATATTCCCAAGTCCAAGAGTACCAGGTTGTATGGTCCGACGGGGAACCGTGAACTTCATAGGGCTAGATAGCAACGACGATGGAGATGCCGAGGGAGAGGGCAGCGTCACAGAATTCTTATTGCTAGAGAGTCGATCAAAGAACCCTTCGCCACCGAAGAGTCGTGGGGGACTGTTTCTCCGTGACGAGGATTCTTCTAAATTGACTGGAGACCATTCTCCTCCAAGAGGTTGGATCTCGACGACAAAGCCTGAGTTTTCATCAAATATCTCATTCTCCATCGTGCCATCCGCCGGTTCTTGCATAAGCTGCGGTTTGTATTTCAAGAGATCTTCTCTGGTAATCCGACTGCTGGAAGGATCCTCCTCGCTGACATTGATTCTGTACACGCGAATGCGTGCGCAATCTCTGCATGGGCTCAATAAAGCATCACCGAGCGTCAATTTGAATTCGTCGAAGGTATCCCCTTGGGAAACTGTTGTGTAGAGAATGGGCTCCTCGGAGACGACGACAGGCGGAGGATGAACGAGTAAGAACGTCTTAACTTGAGGAGGATAAAGTTCCAAGCTACACATCCTAGCAAATTCCCCACGCTCAATGACCTTCCGAGGAAGTGGGATCTGTGGTTTGCCATACCTGTGGAAGACGTAATTCTGTCAACCCAACTCCAGTACAAGGCCTTTCCAAGCTTACCACGAAACAAGCGCTTTCCATGCTTCCTCCGGCACGTATTCGACGTCCATCCCCTCATTGAGCCCCACCAACAACTCTTCCCGGTCGTTGACCAAACTACGATTATCAACTGGACCCAGATCAGACTCTTCCACAGGACCATCTTTCGTGATTTTGCCAGACAACGCGTTGTGCCACTTCCTGTACCAAGGTCTGGATACAAGGTACCACGTTTCGCCCGCCATCATAGGTGCTCTCTTGTGTGATTCGATGTGAGCTAACTTTTCCGCCTTGGAGAGCGTCGCGCCGTTGCTGGTCGCGATCGACGGATGAACAGAGGACGGAGAAGGATCGTCTTGCAGAGCCATGTAGGAATCTATGTCGTCTACTGCTTCGGAGGCAGCGGTGGTAGGAACATCCTGGTTCCTTGGACTGAGAGAAGAAGAGGAGTCCTGGGTGGTAGGTGGCTCAGAAACAGGTCGTTTGACCGATGATGATGAGTTAGCAGATTGCATGGAATCTGATCGCTGGCGTTTTCGGCTAGATGAAGGAGTGTCTGTGGGCTGTAAGGAAGGAGACTGGGCAGGAGAGGGAAGTCCGTTCATGGTGTGGTAGGGAAGGTCGAAAGGAAACAAATTATCTAGGGGGGAGAGGAGAACGCGTCACGCGAACACGGAGAACAATCAGAGCGAAATCAGAGTGGTCCCTCCAGCTCCCTGAGTCCCTATGTGCCCATTGATTGTCATTGACACTGATTGTCCAGTTAGTGGCCTGCCCTCCTCAAGTTCTGTGACACAATCACCACCGTTCCACTACGTACTTGCACGTCGGCCATGCACGAAAAAAGGCGCTCACGGAACTCAAAAACAAACTGGGGGACTGTGTAGGTAGGGAGGGAAATAATACTGCATTGCACCCATTAAGTATTCAATAGCTACACAAGTACAAACATTGCATATCGTAGATGTATGACCGTGCGTGGAACGGAGGAAAGGAATAAGCCCCAGTGAGGAGGAAAGAAGAACACAACGGGCAGGATATACGGATATTTTAGACCTTCTCGTCCTCAGAGTGAGTGTGAGCGACATCAGCCTTCTCCAGAGCGTGCTCGTCGGAGGCGTGGATGTCTTCGGCCATGAGGCGAGCACGGACGGGTGCGGCCTTGAGAGGAGGAGCGAGAGTGTACATAACCTCGATCTGCTCAAGAGACAGTCCCTTGGTCTGTTGAAATTGAGAAACATAAGCGATCGAGACGGAGAAACGTTAGGGTTTAAGGGGGTACGAACCTCGGGAACGAAGAAGTAGGTGAAGATGAAGGAACCGAGACAGGTAGATCCCCAGATGAAGAACACCTTAACCTCGAGACCAGCAGAGCCTGGCTCCTTGTTGACAAGGTAGGGGGCTAAAATCGGGTTCATTCAGATTCTACGGTGATTTGCGAGAGCGGAAGAGAAAACTCACTGGCGTAACCGATGGCAAAGTTCCATAGCCAGTTGCTGGCGACGGAAAGAGACATAGCCTTGGCACGAACATTGAGAGGGAAGATCTCTCCAGTGACGACCCATGCGATGGGACCCCAGGTGGCGGCGAAGAAAGCCTACAGCGGTTCGGTCAGATGCTGAGTTTCCTTAAAGAGATAATAGGCAACTCACAATGTAGATGCAGACGAAGGCAATGAGCACTCGCTGACCAGCAAGATTGTCCACGGAGATGGTAACACCGATAATGGCGACGAGGAACTCGCAGATACACATGCCAGCGGCACCGATGAGCAAGAGTTTACGGCGACCGAATCTCTCAATACCCCAGATACCAGGCAGAGTCATGAACACATTGACAATGTTGGTGGCGACGGAAGTAAGGAATGGATCCGAGATACCGGAGTTCTACGCCCAGAGAGTTAGCGCTAAGCGGAGGAGAGGATATTGCATGGGATTCTCACCTTGAAGAAGGTTGTACCGTAGTAGAAGATGAAGTTGATACCAGTCAGTTGCTGCCAACTGTTCCAGCAGATGTCAGAATCTCCGTCTGTTTGCGCATGTGAGAAAGTACGTACGCCTGGAGGAAGATACCGGTGAAGGTACGGAGACCGATACGGTTCTTGCTGGCCTTGAAGCAATCCAAGTAGCTGCTCTCGCCAAGAGCCTCCTCAGCCCTGAGACTGGCACGGATATCAGTCAGCTCGAGTTCAATAACTGGGTCATCGACAGGCAGCGAAGTCAATCGGCTCATAGACTTGGCGGCATCTGCGTCGCGAGACTTCTTGATCAACCAACGAGGAGACTGAAAGACCAATTGAGTCAGACGTTTGCTAAATTTGCTTGAGGTAGGAAAAGGTTTACCTCCGGAAGGACGGCCATGCCGCTAGCGAGGACAGCAGCCCAGATGAACTGAATGGCAGTGGGAATTCGGTATGCAGAGTGACTGTCGTGGTCTTTGGTCGCGTTGTTGATGACAGAGGCGAGCAAAAGACCGATGGTGATAGCCCACTGGTACAGGGCAACGACAGCACCACGAATCCACTTGGGCGAGCATTCACTCTGGTACATGGGGACTGTTGGGGAAACCTGTTAGTCACGATTGGTTGGTTTCACTGCGCCCAATAAACTAACCCAAACAGGACACCTGGGGAGAAGAGATAAGATTAACACAGAGTTTCGGATTGAAGAGATTTAGATTTGCTTACCAGACCGACACCAAGACCGGCGAAGACACGGCCAACAACGACTATGGGAAAAAGGGGTTCAGACTGGGCTTCACAAAATGAAAATAGCGGGATCACTGACAGAGGGGGATGGCAGTCGAAGCAGTTTGCATAGCAACACCGACGGCGAAGACCAGGCAAGCAAAGATGATACCCTAAAAGTAGAGGGTTCGATCATCAATTTAGGGGGGACTGTTGATCATGATTGTAGGAGATTGCATACCCATTTACGACCGATATAATCAGCAACAGGGGAGCCAAGAAGAGCACCGAAGAAAGTTCCGGCAGAGAGAATAGAGACCACAAGAGATTCTGTGGATGAACTGATGTAGCAACCGCTAGGGTGGTTGATCAAATCGTCGGTGGGGTGGCCGAATGTGCAAAGCCAGTCTTTCATCTCTTTGACACCACCGATAACACCAGTGTCGTATCCGAAGAGGATACCTCCAAATGCTGCAAAGGCAGTCATAAGAATACCCGCCCACTTGTTCTACACAAGACGAAAAAAGCGGTGGTCTGAGCACAAGGGGTGAAAAGGGGGCAAGAGAGACTGACCTTGGGGGCATTCGCGCCAATGCCGCCGCCTGTGCCTACTGGACCTCCTGGCATGATGAGTTGCTAGCTAGGGGGAGTAGAGGGAGTGGGATGAAAAGGGATGGAGGGATGGGACAAGGGGTGCGGGGAACTGAGGCGGGGCTTATATATGATTGGAAAATGGGAGATTGATGGAACCTTGAAGTTGGAGGGAATGCATGTGGTCCTCTGTTCAGGGGTCTGTCACTTTGGCAAGGCAAAGCTTAGCCGAATATGGCGCCTCCCGTCTACCGGAACAAGTAGCCAGCCGTCTTGTTTTGTGTTTATTTTTCAGGAACGGATCCCCCTTTGCACTGGCGTTCTCGGGAACGGATCCAGCCTATTTCGACCCAACTTCAAGAGCCAGAAAAGAGCTAGGGAAACTACAAAAAAAAAGGACTCAGTGGTCAGGAAAAACTGAAAAATGACTGCGACTGCGTTGAGATGGGGCCAGATCTGCAATATCCGACGCTAACCAGCTGCACGACCGCCGGCATCAATATTTCTTGATCTAACGATGTCCTCAAGAGGTTGATCCCAAACGCAATCATCCCAGTCCATACATTGATCAATTCTAGAGCGGCTCTCAACCTCCAGTCAGCTTTCATACTTGCTTTCAGAAGCTGAGTCCTGCCTACCATCATGGATGGCATCCAAGCACTAGCCTCCTACGAACTCATACTTGGAAGCACATCGCCGCTCCATGACTGTATACAGGATGTTGCTACCCAGTTTTCTCACCATCAACATTGGAGTTTGGGCTGAATTGTAATTCACCTCCTTCCGTACGCACATATGAATCCTGAGAAAACGCCATTACGACATCACATCAGGCCGTGCCTTACCTCGACCTTCTGAGAAGCACCCGACGTTTGGAGAAGGACTCCAATCTCTTCCTTTTTCTGTCCAACTGCTGCGTTTTCTCGCGACTTGGCCGGATTTCGCAAAGTGCAATCGAAGATAGGGAGTTTAGTCTGAAAGTTTGGTCTACGGTTGAAAGGCGATCGATCTATGTACCAGATGTCCACACAGACCACACACGCGCCCAACAGTTACATTTGCCCCCATGTGATAGGCCTGCCACCGACGATCGTCCTACTTACCGAGATCCACTGAAGTGAGAGAGGCACAGAGAGAGAGAGAGTATTTTTTTTACGAGTCGGCGCGGACCATCGTAGGTAGTTGAAGTTTGGGAAAAGTCCATCTGGGCTTCTTACTTCGTCTTCAATTCTTCGGGCTGTAGGGTATCCTGGAAAACTCTCTAATGCAGGCCTTTCCGAGTCTCTCTAGTCTCGCCTCTGTCCCACATGCGGATCACGCACATACCGTTACCACGTCTCCACACGGGGACGACGCGTTGGGTGAGGGCAACGTTGTGTTTCAACAATTCTGAAGCTTCAGTACATTTCAATCAGATGAGCCTGGGAAGAACGGAAGGAGAACGCGACATGCGCTCAAGACGGCTAGAATGGTATTTTTCTCTGCCTCCTGGCGTTGAGCCGTTCTACTGTATGGAGAGCGAAGCTGAGCAGACTCAGCAGAGGCGCACAAAATTCCAGTCCAAGCGGAATCAATCTAGACCATGATGGAACAATACAAACGGAGAAAGCCGGCCTTCAGTTTACATAAGTTGAGCCATGGCAGCGTGGGAAAAGCTAAATCAAACCGGACTCATCCTATGCTGCACGTGCCCCAAATTTTGTGCAATGGGCCAAACCAGCTCCTCTCCGTCTTCAGCCTCATCTCAGTTGACTTCAGCTCAATGTCCTGTCGACCACCAGTCTCTCGCCAAAAATGCAGCATCTACTAGCTCTAACTCATCCTCTGGCTCTGGTGGATGCCCAATTCCCCACGAACAACTGGCGAAATGTCCCATCGACCATGACTCCATCAATCCTTTAAATCAAATGCCGAAGCTCTCTCAGGACGCTGCGAGGGACCAGAGTATAGAACTTCCCACTTCACGAACCACTTCTTCTATTCCTAGAGAAGATGGAATGAAGTGGGAGTATCCCTCACCTCAACAGTTCTACAATGCATTAGTGAGGAAGGGCTGGGAGACTCCGGAGGACTCCATAGAAACTATGGTGGATATCCACAATTTCCTGAACGAACGAGCCTGGGACGAGGTCATTCGCTGGGAGAAGCGAGTTTATGAGTATGTATAACAACAAATCTAACTTGTGTGCTGATTTTCACTCACCTCTGTACTCTCTTCCTTAGACATGACGATCTACAGCTCGCACGGTTCAAAGGTAGACCTGGCGAACTCTCTCCCAAGGCTCGTTTCTGGATGCTCGCTGGTTGGCTTTTGCCCACTCGAATGAAGTACGTCATTCTTATTTCCATCCCTTGCTCTCTCATAGCTGACACGACGAAAATTTCTCACAGCTCGGAGCCTCCGTTCGACCGTCATGACTGGATAGTCCGCCGGCCTCAAACAGGCGAGGAAGTTCGCTATATCATCGATTACTATTCTGCACCTCCTGAACCTGACGGTTCACCTGTTTTCTCCCTTGATGTCCGACCAGCTCTCGATAGTTTTGGGAGCTTAAAGGAGCGTATCGTTGTTGCAACAGAGGATGTTTGGGCTTCGCATCGTGCCTCCGAGGCGCGATCAACTGGTGTTTCGAGTGTTACTTCTCCGTCATAGATTCCCTTTCTCTGCATTGTACTGTATCATATGGAGTCATACTATAATCTACATTACCACCACTTGTTGAAGTGCTTGTTCCACAGATATTTCCAGAAGGAGGCATTCGGGATCATCGTCAAAGTGACCAGTCGCACCGCCCTGGTCCTTGTCATAACTCATAACGTGATCAGAATTTTTCTAGGCTTCAGCAACTCTCAGTTCATTCTCCCTTCCAGGTCTCTAATTCGTATTCTCCTTTGCTCATGATCCCCCGGAACCTCCGAAGCTCTGCTGTGCGTGCTGCTGCTCGTCACAGAGCAGTTGCACTTCGACCACATACCTCTGCATCTACTTCTGCGTTCCGGATAGCTCGCGTTCAAGCTACTGCTGGGTTTCACTCTTCTGCTAGGCGCTCGAACGATGCACCAAAGTCACCGTTCCAGACGTTCGTCGACGTGCTCAAGGACGAGTTACGGAAGAACAGAGAGCTGCAGGATAATGTAAAGCAACTCCAGGGTGATGTGGATAAATTCCAGGACTCGGAAGCCATGAAAAAGGCGAGGGCTGCTTATGAGCGCGCTAGGGTCAGTTTTGCCCATGTCCTGATATTGAAATGGAGTTGACGTCGAACGTTCTTGATGTAGTTGACTTCTAGTATCAAGGAGAACCCGCGTTTGAGAGCTGCTGCTGAAGAGCTCAAAAAAACCGGTGTCAAGGTTGGTGACGCGGTTGGTGAAGCACTCAAGTCGATGGAGGAAAGCGATGTTATGAGAGCTGTAAGTGAGTTTATACTCAAACAACCGTGCGATATCAAACTGAATCACATATGCTCTTCCTGCTTTTAGATATCTCGAGCGTCCTCAGCACTATCGTCTACAATTGCATCATCAACAGAGCCTATCCGGAAAACCGCTGCATACAAAGCTCTCTCTGACTCTATTGTTGATGCTTTAGATGATAGTGGAAGTGCTAAACATGCTGGGTTCGAGGAGAAGGAAGCACGGCGAAAACGTAGACAACTGCGGTTAGCTAAAGCTGGCAAGGAGGGTGGTCTCAGTCGCGCATCCAAGCGTGTAGCCGAGAATCCAGAGTTGGTTTTTACATCTTTGACTCTCAGGCGACAGGAACTCATCTATTATCTCAATTGTTTAGAGCAGGCGCTGCAATGGTCCTCCACAAGGACTCGCCACGGCAGGAATCATGGAACAGACTGAAAGAATCGAATCCTTTCCTTCGTCAATTCGCTGAAATGCGCCAGTCGTTTGAAGAGTCAGAGAACCCAGTGGTCGCTTCTATACGATCTGTGACGGATACAGTCAAATCCTGGTTCGAGGAGAACGAGACTGCTCAGGTTGCACGGATGATGAAGCAGTTAGACCCGACGTTCACCCAGGAGGGCTTCCTTAGGGAACTGAGGGAGTATATCATCCCGGAAATTGTGGACGCGTATCTCTCCGCGGACAAAGAGGGTCTCCAGGCTTGGTGTGGCGAAGCCGTGAGTTTTCTCCCGCCTTTCTATGGGTTGATTCTGATTTTGATTCAACTTAGACGTATAACGTACTGTGGGCAACGATGGAGCAGTACTTGAAACAAGGGCTCATCAGCACCAGCAAAGTGTTGGACATTCGTCAAGTCGACGTGAGTGCAAATGATCATCTTGGGCGTGAGGTTTCTTGAACTATTCCTTCCATAGGTTTCCATGGGAAAGATACTGGAGAACGATATCCCGGTATATCTGATCACTTTCTCCACTCAGGAGATACTACTCTTCCGTAACGCAAAGACGAAAGAGATCGTTGTCGGTGCTGAAGACAAGGTAGAACAGTGTACCTATGTCGCTGCTATCACCCGGTTGGAGGAGGAACTTGACAATGAGTTGACTGGCGGTTGGAAGATCATTGAGGTTAGTGATGATTTTACTGATGGCTTGGCGAATATTGTTCTCATGCTCTCCTGTTCCCGAAATTCACAGATGGGCAGACGCTCTGCGAGGGCATACCTATAGACCTACATCTACATCTACTATTCTACTTAATCGCATTTACGATATCTTACACCTACATAGCACCCCCACCTCAGTAACTCATATAGAATGCATGTTTTCGAATCCGTAGTGAATTTCAGTTGACCTGAGAAGTGCATCAAAAATCGTATAGAGTTCCGACTGTCTGGGCCATATGCATAGGCGTTGACAGGGACGCCTTAGCCAAGTCCTTCATATTCATCTGTTCGACTGTGACCGTCTCCCACCTGGACGGCATGGATTCGTCCTCTCTTCGTCCCATGTTACGATCATCTAGGTGTCTGCGTAACACCTTCATCCTCGCCGTTGGTCTCATCATACTTGGCTTCCTACACTACACTTTCATTCTTTCAGACGAACACTCCTTCCATCCATTTCCACCTCCTCAATCACCCTTCGAGCCCGGTCATCCTCAGCCGCCTCCACCTCCCTCATCGAAACCAATACCACCAGCAGAGTGGGACCAGCGAGCTGACCAGGTGAAAGCAGCCTTCCGTCGGTCTTACGCTGCGTACGAGAAGTATGCAGCACCGTATGATGAGCTGAGGCCGCTGTCCAAGATGCCTTGGAAGAACCGCTTCAATGGTTGGGGCGTCAGTGTGTTCGATTCATTGGACACTATGCTTATCATGGGCTTGGATGACGAGTTCAAGCGTGGGTTGGAAGTCGTGAGAGCCACAAACTACACAATGCGCACTGTACGTGTTGATCTGACTTCCTTGCAAGCCCTCTGGCTGAAACGTTTTTGGAATCGTGTTTATAGGGGGACCATGCACCGTACTTTGAGACAGTCATACGCTACCTCGGAGGCTTACTCTCTGCATACGAGCTGTCAAATGAGCCTATCCTTCTGCAACGCGCAGAGGAACTGGCGATAGCGCTGGACCCAGTCTTCAACACCACGAGTGGGCTGCCTACTTTTGGTGTAAACACGGTCACGTACGTTACTTCATCGAACAACAATAACAGAAGGTTGAATCTGATCTCCGTTGACCCAGTGGGGCCATCACTCCTCGATTTACGGGTGTCCTGGCAGAGATCGGGACGCTGCAGCTGGAGTATACTTATCTCGCCAAACTCACTGGACATAAGCGCTGGTACGATCGTGTAAGCATCGTGCTTCGTTTCTTCCTCTGCTTGGGTTGAACAGGTGCTGCTACAGGTCAAACGAGTGACGGAAGTATACAACAACGCCAGCCTAAGAGATACTGGTGGCATGCTGCCTAGCTCTTGGGTTCTCACCTCTGGACGCCCTTCTCCTGAACGCGAGTTGTGTCTTGCCTCTCCTCCCAACGCTGCTCTTACAAATCTCGCATGCACAGTACAACTCTCATTAGGTGGTACAGCCGACAGCGGTCACGAATATCTCCTCAAGCAATATCTATTGACTGGAAAGACAGACAAAGCATATCTAGAACATTGTGAGCATCCATTACCTTTCCCACCTAAGGGTCCCTTTAACACAAGGTCATTCTACAGATCTTCGCGCAACGACACAATCGATTGCTAAACTACTCTACATATCACCTACTCGAAACATGGTTTACGCTACTGACGCTAGTGGATTCAGTGATCAGAATCCCAATGGCTACGTCTCACATAAATTTGAGCACCTCACTTGCTTCTTCCCTGGTTTGCTCGCTTTGGGTGCCCACACGCTACCCCTCGACAATCTTGGGTCTATGGGCATCAACCTACGATCTCTCGGTTTGGAATACGGTGCTGCCAAGAAAGGCTATGACACCTTAGCGAACTACAATCTGAAGGAGGTGCATATGTGGGCAGCAGAAGCCATCGCACAAACGTGCTTTATGTTATATGCCGACCAACCTACAGGCCTCGCCCCAGATGAAGTTTATATGCGCATACCACGCAACGTCAAACCCGTCGGATGGCTTGATGCTCTAGAAACCTGGAAGAAGAGCGGGTCTCGCGGTCCACCACCTGGCACGGGACGTATCCCTCCCGTCGAGTCGGGCGCAGATTCCAACAGCGACTATCAAATCCGGAAGTGGGATTATCTTCTCAGACCGGAGGTCCGTGCCTTACGTTTCTCTCCGAATGTAGTCATAAAAAATCTCATTCTCCCGCACTCCGATCTCGTCTTAACTTTCAGACTATTGAATCGCTCTTCATCATGTGGAGAGTGACCGGAGACAGCATTTGGCGAGAAAGAGGATGGGAGATCTTCGAAGCCATCGAGCGGTCTAGTAAGACGGATGAGGCCTACGCCTCTGTGGCGCGTGTAACAACTCTGCCGCCGATGCTGGCGAACGAAATGCCTAGGTAAGTCGGATTTGCCGCATTTCGTGATTTCATGCTGAATATCGCTTACACCCTTCAACAGTTTCTTCTTTGCTGAAACGTGAGTTGTCGCCACTTTGCCTGGTCGATGCCTGGTTGATACTGTGGAGCAAGGACTAACGAACGATTCTTATCTCTAGACTGAAATATCTGTACCTCATGATGAAGAACGGTGATGATTTCAACCTAGACCAGTGGGTGTTCAATACAGAAGCCCACCCATTCAGAGTATTTGAATGGACAGAGGAGGAGAGGAGGACGTTTGAGGTGGTGTAAGTAGATGCAGCTGTCCATAAGCTCAGGTACAGGAGAAAATGGATTGATGGTTGTTGCTCATGTGCTCGGGATTTTGATGTTTTACCGGACCGTCGGGCCTAAGAGATCAAAGGGGGGGGGAGTATAAGATACCCCAGACTTGGAGGCATTTGATTGTTTTTCTGTTTCCAACTCCTCATCGACGACCTCCTCTATACCATGGCCAACCTTAAGCAAGGCGAGTTCGTTGGCTCTCTCGATGCCGGAACTACCTCTGTTCGCTTCATCATCTTCGACAAGAACGCCGATATCGTCGCCCAGAGCCAGCTCGAATTTCCTCAATATTATCCCCAGCCAGGGTACTGTTCATCATATCTATAACCCCTGAGGATTCACTTCCAGCGATTCTGACTGTAGCAACTAGATGGCACGACCATGATGCAGACGAAATCCAGAAGCATGCTGACCAGGTCATCGAGAAGGCCGTGGATGAGCTCGCAGCAGCTGGCTGGGCCAAAGAGAGCGTCAAGGTAATCGGTGAGGAGAATCCGGCCTGTGATAGTGCTCAAAAGATTAGATTTCAATTGAATGGACTCGTGTTAGGCATAACAAATCAGCGCGAGACTACCGTCGCCTGGAGTAGAACGACTGGAAAGCCTCTCTGCAAGGCTATCGTGTGGACGGATTCCCGCACAAAGAACGTCGTTGCTGGCTACGAGCGCAAATTGAACGATGTGGGAATTGAAGTTGAGCCTGGTGTATTCAAGAAGGGCGAGGAGGGAGTGAAAGCTCTTCGAGATATGTACGTCCACCTCAGAGATCTGTATTGACCCCAGGCTGCATATCCTCATTAGCACCGGTCTCCCCTTGTCCACTTACTTCTCTGGCATCAAACTGAGATGGATGATCGACAATTACCCCGACGTTCACAAAGCCCATGAATCCGATGATCTCCTCTTTGGTACTGTCGAGTCCTGGGTTGCATATGTGGGTTTCCCCCTACTGCCCATGTTATCAAATCCTCGATACTGATACGTCAAGAACAGAATTTACTGGGTGGTGCTGCGAAGAATATACACATCAGCGAAGTCACCAATGCCTCTCGCACTCTGCTTCTCAACTTCCGTAACCTCCGATGGGAACCTAGTCTTCTTCGATTCTTTGGGTTCCGCGAATCCATCCTCCCAAAGCTCGTTTCTTCCTCTGAAGTATACGGAAATATCGCATCGGGCCCACTAGCTGGTGTACCTATTGGCGGTCTCGTTGGCGACCAGCAGGGTGCACTTGTTGGAAACAAATGCCTCAAAGCTGGAGAGGCCAAGTGCACATATGGAACGGGTGCCTTCTTGCTCTTTGGCACTGGAGGTGAAATTGTGGAGAGTACCCACGGTCTCCTCAGTACAGTACGCCCTACATCTTCTTACTTATCATACCCATTAATCTGATCCTCGTTTCTTCTTGCAGATCGCATATCAAGCTGGACCAAACGCCAAGCCACAGTACGCACTCGAAGGCAGTAGTAAGTCCCGATCCTCCCCTCTTGTCTCCAACCTCACCGTGTCGTTTGATCAGTCGCCGTATCTGGCTCCGCCGTCAAGTGGCTGAGAGATTCTATGGGTCTTATCAAGGATGCTGCAGACGTGAACACCCTCGCTGCCAAAGAGAAAGATACAGGAGGCCTGTACTTCGTTACTGCATTCTCTGGATTGCTCGCACCATACTGGGACTCTGGTGCCGCCGGTACCCTCATCGGTATAAGCACCCCTACCTCTCGCCCATTCTAGGTCTCATCAATGGAATTAGGTATCTCACAATACACAAACCCCTCTCATATCGCCCGTGCTACTCTGGAGGCGAATGCATACCAGACTCGCGCAATAATCGAGAGCATGAAACTGGATTCCAAGTCTGAGCTGAAGCACCTCAAAGTGGACGGTGGTATGACCAACGGTGATCTGGTCATGGAGATTTTGGCGGAAATCGGCGGCTTCCAGGTTGTCCGACCCGAAATGAGAGAGTAAGTTCCAGCCTCTCCATACGCTCATGCTCAGCCACTGATCAATCTGGTATAGGTCGACTGCCCTTGGCTCTGCATTGCTGGCAGGATCTGCTATCAGCCTCTTCGGTTGGGATCTCTCCAAACCGGAGACCATCGCCCAGGTCAACACCAAAGGGAACACTGAGTTCGCTCCTCAGGCTGACTCTGCCGCTCGCCAAAAGAAGTGGGAGGGATGGCAGAAAGCCGTCGAGAGGGCAAGACGCTGGGAATCCGGTGTCGCGCAGTAGATATAACAAGCGCGAGAAGAAAGGTCGATATCTAAGTCTAATTATTCGTCACCCTTGTAAATGTACAATTTTATCTATGCAATAGACGCCTGGGATGCGATCTATATATTCTTTCACGTTCAGTTACGGATCTGATCTGGAAGCCAGCCACCAGTATAAACTCTCCATGGGAGGGTGAATGCGAGGTGTCCTGTGGAGTGCGGTCGTCCTCAAAACATTATTATCTCCCCTTGGGGCTGGTCTAAAACATGTACGGCTCTTAGGATATCAGAGAACACCTCGGAAGCGTTGATAGTCATGACATTCAAGGTGTAGAATAGATAACATGGAGATGCAGTCTATGTAGGTATATAGTGCGAGAACTACGACATGTGGTCTGCCCCCTCATCTGGGTCAAGGTCTTCGCCCATCTCATCGTCTTCGTCGTCTTCGCCATCATCGTCGGCGTCATCATCGTCCCCACTTTCAGTGTCTTCGTCGTCACTCTCGTTGAAAGTTAGAGAAATAAACTCATCTCCAAGTTGGGCATCTTGAACAGAACGTTGGGGTGGATCATCGCGTGAACCAGAAGAGTCCCCTGGCTCAGCGCTTGTATCCATTGAACGCGAGATAGAAGGCATAGGCTTGCGGTTCTTATTTGCTCGGATGACATGAGGAAGTTTACAGCCCTTCTGCGAGCAGATCCCAGTTTCAGCGAAGTCAGGACATTCCCTGACATGCTGCTTGCCGCAGTCCAGGCCGCTTTCGCAATATCCAAGAACGGCGAAATCTCTACAAATGCCTTGCCGGGTTCCTAGGTTAGCATGAGGAAAAGGACAATTGTCCCGAGTGCACCGTCCGTTATTGAGAAAATGGAGACAGAGAGGTGTGCGCTGTGGCGTCGGGTCGTGTGAGAGATTGCAGGACTCGGCAGAGTTGGGGCAGTCTCCTTGCAGAAAATTCCAGCATACTGCGATCTTATCAGGATTATGTTGATATTGGCAGGTGAGAGCCCGGTTGCATGCACCTGAGTATAGTGTAGGCGGTCAGAGACAGAGATATAACCTTAGACTAGACGGACCAGTTGTACTAAAGCGAGGACACGGTTTGTTGATATAGCGCATGCGCTTAACCGCCCCTCCACGCCTGGACACAGTATCAGTGTGCCGATGATGATCGAATAAAGGTCACTCACCCATATCCCCCTCGCTGGGCAAGACCACGCCCTCGGTGAGACTTGGATCTATGTTTGTAAATGTAGGATGTGGGGGGTCGATGTCCAATCTTCTTCGTGATGCTTGTTGCTGTTGTCGAACTAGATGAGTGAGGCCGTGGATGTTGCGTAGATGCCAAAGCTGGTTTTGGGACTGGAGGCGAATACAAGTCAAGAGAATAGCGACGTATGGAATAGTCAGGGTTCCATCAGCTCGAGAAACAAGAAATCTCACGATCTTTGCGGACCAAGGAGCGGGCTGAGGATTGGAAAGCGACTCCTCCCAGTACGACTTCTTTGACCTGCGATGTCGAAGCTAAGGATGAAGAACCTACTGGAATAGTAGCACGGCTCTTTTCATAGTGTTTCGATGATGTGCGAGGGTTGTAGCTGGGGTGTACGTATGTATTTTGCCTACTTCCTGTATACGAGTATCTTGAGGCTGAGGGCTGATTCTTGTGCTGATTGATAGAGGCTGCTCACGCCGAATGAGAGAGAGTTCTCGTATTTTGAGGAATAGTACACACCAGTAAGTCGAGCAATCTCATTTCGCATCTGTTCGTCTGTCGAAGCTTTGGAGGCCATAGGGAAAAGAAATGTTGACGGTGGTAGTTGTGGTGCGAATCCAAGTGGTTGTGGCTGACAAAGCCTCAGGCTGCCTCACTCTTTGGCTATGGCCACCAAGGGCAACAATGTTCCCCGTACCAATACTCTGAGTGTTGTGGATATTTATTCGTCACTGAACTTCTTTATGGATGATGCTACTATATTATCTATGTCTGAAAGACTGGCTTCCTTGCGACAAACTTCGATATAAAGGCGATCCTGATTGGAACAGTTCTTGGCACCGAAAAAGTGTTGGGGATTCTGGGTTCGAGAGAAGGTTTCCGATATTTCAGGGTATCTAGTCACACATCCTAGGTGAGTACCGAATGCAGATTATCACTGGAGATCAATAACGAACATTGTGTGTAGGTATTCTGCATTATAATGCTGCTCCGATCTTGAAGAAAATTGAGTGAAGGATTGTGAGTACGGGCTCGAGAACAAGATGCTTCGATCTTTTCGCTGTAGCAACGTTGCTACTGTTGGTGAAGGAATGTCATCTCTAAACAGTGCGGGCGGTCAGCTGATGGATCACAGAGATCTTGCCAGGGCAGCGTACTCTTCGACATCGACCGATACATTTGCTATTCTATTCAAAAGGCTACCCACGGAGTCTAACAGTTCAGTATCCTCGCTGAACGGTGTGCAGTCATCCTCAGGATGAATTAGCAGTAATGAAAGGGTTTCTAGCTGGACGGGGGCCGAGGTCAGTATCCATTGGCACAGAAATTATCGGACTCACTGTTAATTGCGAGACTCTACGCTTCTTCGTTTTGTGCGGCGTGTCATTTTCTGCAAGATGTACATTGAAAGTGGTGATTTGTGGAGAAAATGTGATAGGCGTCGGTGTTCTAGTGGGGCTTCGTTCGGAAGAATCAGGTATCATTATTCCAGGAGTAGACATCGCCTCCTCCAACTCATCTGGGTCAACCTGAGCATCACCAGGCGAGGACGGAGGCTTGGCATTCTCGGAACTGGACTCTTCCTCCGGGGCGGTGGGTGGGGGCAGTTCAGAGGCCTGAGATACCGAAGTTGTGTTTGCAGACTCCTTGTTGAGCTGGTTGCGCCGAGCCTGTCCCTTACCAAAGGTCAAATAACCTGGCCAATTCCATTTTCGTGCATCTATCATAGCGATAGGAGGCAGGGCAAGGAAAGAGCTTGGAGCCTTCCCCTCTACGTCTGACGGTGGCTCGTTGGGTGGAACTTGCGTCGCGGGTGTTGAGGAATCGTCGTTCGACTTTGGGGTCTGTGTGGTCGTCGTGGAGGTGCTTGTCATGTTCAACAAGAATCGCGGCAATGCGCTCTTGGAATAGACAGAAGAGTAGTTATCCGAGGGAACGATGTAGGGAGGAAGAAGTAATAAGGGATGAGAATATGGCATGGTATTGAGGGAGGCCCACTCGTCCAGAATTGGAAGGATGGTCTTGTGGAGAGGATGTAGCTGTGGACCTAGCATTGGGTCAACACGAAAGCACACCGCGATAACGGGCACAGTACATATTCACCGAGATGTAAACCAAAATCAGCAACTTCGTCGAATGACCAGCTCCATGCCCAGGGAGTAAAGTGACGCTCTAGTTGTAGTTCTAGGGCTTCACGACCCAGATTCTCGAGGATGGAAGAAAACGAGCCATATTTGAGCTGGGAGGAGATAGTTAGCTTGAAGAGGTGAATGAGGTCGCATAACCTTACCTCAAATAGACTGTAACCATTTAGAATAGACGTGCGAAGGTCAATATCTTGGACAGAAGCCTCCACATAATCGTAGCCAGTAGGTAGTTTCTGACTCTTCGAGTTTTGGTCCTTGGCTCTGACAGTGCTATCGAGGGGTATGCGCGGTACTCTCGCAAGGTCTACACACTGGATCATCCTGTGAAATTAGCCAGAGCGCGGTGAGCCCCCGAACATCACTTACTGCTTGGATCCAATAGTTAGGTTCTGGTGACAACATGACCATCCGATGCGTTTGTGAACGAACACTCGTGCATGGCTCGTCAGTAAAAATGCTAGGATCATCAGGTATCGTTAGGCCCCAATGCTGCAAGTCCAAGGTCGAAGATATGCGTACTCCGAAAAATGGAGGATCGCTTTCGCTAAGCCGACCTGGCGTAACATTTTATCTCGAGTAGCAGCACGATCTTTAGAGGTATAGAACAAAATATGAGCTTGTTCTTGGGCATCGTCGTCGTCGGTTTGAACAATATTCTCGGAGACAGGCAACGTTGGATTGTAAATCGTCAGATAAAATAAACCCGGAGTTGACATGAGTGAGCCAGATAAAGTTGATATGGTGCTCAGTGTAGCACGTGTGGCAGTTGAAATAGACCCGGCTTACCTTCTTCTCCCATCTTCATCCTCGTCGACCTCACACCTCGATGTCCACTTATGAGAAGGTCGTCAAGCTTGCCTGCAAACCGAAGGCTGCTCCGCCAAAGACTAAGGTCTCGTCATCTGTCTATAACTCTCGGTGCCGGTGATACCGACAACATACGCACATACAGTATTTAGACACCATCATTGCGGCTACCTGGTCTGAGGATGGTGCTGTTTCTGACGTGTGTAGAGCGTTGGCCCCGCGATTTAGAGAGCCAAATCCAATAGTACGTGGCAATACGTATTTCTGCTCGAGACGACTGTTCACAAATGTCCGGTCAAGATTGTCTTCAAAGCTCTAATCGTCCTTCACAACATGATACGTAACGGCTCAACGGACAACGTTCTATCTTATATCTCATCCACAGAAGTCTTTCGGCTTCGCAGCGTGTCAGGCGGTTCCATGGAAGGTAACTTGCTCCTTTGTTGCCCCTAGATGCAAGCTCAATTCTGCGTATCTCCTTGCAAGGCTATCGCCCCCCGCCAAACCTTCAAAACTACGCCCTGTATCTCGATGCGCGTATACGGGCCTACCATCATCTTAAACATGATGCTGTACAAGTCCAATCCGATTCAAACCGCGACATGAGAAACAATAACTCATTGGAGCGCAATGCCAGAGGTAGCTCAAACAGAAGTGGGCAAAACAGCCTTGGACGCAGCAAAACCATGATGGGGAGGAAACTACGAGTCATGACCGTGGAGAAAGGGTTACTCCGTGAGACGAAAGCAGTTCTTCGCATGATCGACGGCCTCGTAGATTGTCGAGTGAGTAACCTACATAGATCACGTTCTCTGCCTCTAGTCTAACGAACAATCAGTTCTACTTGGACAATCTGGAAGACCAGCTTACTATTACCGCTCTTCGCTTGCTCGTGAAGGATCTCTTGATTCTATTCCAAGCTGGCAATGAAGGCGTCATCAATCTACTGGGTGGGTTGGTTTATCTCTCTCCCTCACAACAGCCAGTCAACAATTCACAGAAAACTACTTTGAGATGTCTCACGTCGATGCCACAGAAGCATTATTGATATATCGAAATTTTTGCAAACAAGCCGAGGCCGTGGTTGAGTACCTAGGCGTAGCAAGGAAGCTGCAAAACCTGCTCAATGTCTCGATACCAAACCTCAAACATGTTAGTTTTTTGATCGCTTACCGAATGCTTGGATATTAATCTTACAATTATTTAGGCACCTGTATCTCTGGCTGGTGCCCTACAGGAATATCTAGACGATCCAGATTTCGAGCGGAATAGACTGGAATATCGAGCAAGCAAAGCGGCTTCGGAACGTGGGGATCAGGCACCCAGCTCCAAAGCGAAAGCCAAGGGTAGATTGATTGCATTGTATTGTGAAATGTGAAGTTCATCATGACCTTCCTTCTAGGAACCTCCACCCCACCGGTCCCACCACTACCTACCTCCACATCTACCAGCACAACCTCACCGTCTAATCTCACCTCATCTGGCCCCGCCAACAATAAAGACATTGTAGACTTTTTCTCTGCTATCGAAGAGGAGCAGCCAACCATGTTCAACCCACAGACGAACAGGTGCATAGAACCCTTACCTTACTCTTCGTTATCGCATGGACTTATGGGTTGTAACAGTCCGAGCCAGGCCTATTTCCTTCAGCAGGCTGCCTCTAATCCTTTCGCCCGACAACAAATACCAAT
Organism: Agaricales sp. HM26-F1; assembly: GCA_002718315.1. NCBI lineage: Eukaryota > Fungi > Basidiomycota > Agaricomycetes > Agaricales > Agaricales sp. HM26-F1. Next base: position 107,012 of record NIBX01000115.1, on the reverse strand, counting down.
GGCCACAGGGCAGCCCTTCGTCCCTCAACCAATCAATCAACAGCCAACGGGATTCATGATGCCCCAGATGACGGGTCTGCCGAGTCAGTCCAATCCCTTCTCCAGCCAACACCTGCAACCGCAAGCGTTCGGAGCACAACACCTGCAGCTACAGTCCACAGGTCACCGTCCGTTTTCTTCGTTCTTGCAGCCACAGAACACCGGATTTTTGCAGCCTCAGCAGACGGGAGGGAACCCTTTCCGACAAAGTACACTGATTCCACAAACGACGGGGATGGCGCTCTTCGGTGGCGCGAGTCCATCCACACTTCAATCAGGCGCTGCCAATGGTCTGTCTCCCAACCAAACAAGCTTCAATGCGGGGAGCACTGGTCTCGGCTCCGCGTCCGCCATGAACTTCATGCAGTCCAATACACCAACAGTTCCTACTTCATTCTCTGCATCGAAGTCAAACCCTGGTTCGGGCTCGAATGCGAATGGGTCATCATTCGCGTCAGGTTCTAACACGTTTTCCCCACCGCCCAGACCTTCCTCGACACCCCTTACTAGTTTCAACACAACTAATCCCCCAATCCAGGCAGTGAAAACGCATCAGACTGGAGTGAACAATCCCTTTGGCAGAGTTTCTACACCACCGCCTCCTCCAGTCCCACGCCAACCGACGCTTTTCGAGTTGCAATCAGGTGGGCAACCCGATAAAACGATTGTTGGCCAGCCGACTGGATTCAATCCGGTTGCGCAATTCGGTGGTACTGCCGCGAACGGGCCGTCATCTCTGGGCAACAAATCCATGTCTCTGGATCAGCAGAAGCAGAACGGAGCTTCAAGCGACTTTGGCTTCAATTCAGGCGCGTTGAGCGCTGGTGGCACCGGTATGAGCAGTATTGCATCCTCTTTCGCTCTCCAGGGCAATTCCTCGGTTCACGCTCCTGTTTCGGGTGAATCAGCAGGCTCAACTTCCCAGAATACAGCCTTCTCGACGAGCCTTCCGACTCTGAACGAGCCATCGCTTACTTCATCCTTCCCTCCCACATCCACCAGCTCACCTCTCCAAGCGCACCAAACTGGGTTTTCGAGCCTTAAAGAATTTAAACCAACCTCTTCATTTGGTACTTCTCTAATTGGTGCTCTACCGACAATCCCTGGGACACCGACAGGCTCTGGCCAAGCAGGTGATCTAGGTAGTAACATAGGTGGACTTGGGTCAAACCCACCGGCGAACTCTCCTGGCTCTACCTTCCCTGGCGTTGGCTCTGGTGCCAAAGCTAATTTCAGTACCAGCTTCACTACCGGACAATCCTCGCTGGGAGCCGGCTTACGACCACAGATGACAGGAGGAGGTGCCGCCAATCCTTTCCGGGCTTCATTTGCCACTGGCGATGCCCCCTCCCTCCCGGCGAATGGCGGATCATGGGGCGGATTCAGCTCGAATTCTACAATGCCGAGAGCGGGTGCCCTGAACTCCACCAACACTGGTCTAGGTTCAGCGATGTTTAGTACTACGACTTCGTCGCAGACTGGACAAGCGCCTCAGCAGCAGTCGTTGATATGATGATGATGATGATTATTCTACGTTTCGGATTGCCGTCATTTTTCGGGACTGATCATTTCGAGATCTATGTATTACAGTTGCCTCTCAAGTATGTGGACAAAAGTACTCATCTATTTCTTCAATCTTGTACGCGCTGTGCCTTGCAGTACTAAAAGCGTGATGCGATCAAGTTCCATCGGTGGGTGTGGCCCAAAATAGCACCACGCCAGACAAGCAGGGGTTGGCGCTTCCTAACACAACGACATATCTTCCGACATTAGAAAGTGTCCGAGAAAGCCCTGCGAGAACCGATGGCAGTTCTTGAGTTGTGATATGTGCGCCCCGAGAGTAGCGCTTTGGCACAAAGCACCAACGGGAGCAATTGCGGAGCCAGGCGGCGAGAAATGCGGAGAAGGTCAGAGTAGGCTTATAGCATTTCGGAACAGCCGTGCATCTGGATCTGATACAGTTCTCAAGGAATCGAAGAAATAAGATGATGAGGATGTATACATGAGTGTATATAGGGACTGGCAGTGGGAGAAGATCAAGCTGGCGCTCATTGGGATGTAGACAATTCGCCGAGAATGAGATCCCAGATCTCCGGCGATGCAAATCTTGATACTCTTAACTGGCGTATTTAAACGGGTTCATCTCTATCGTCTCTTGTCTTCCTCCTCATCCCGATACTCCTCCCACTAACACGATGGTCTCTCTACCTAGCATTCGCCAAATATTTCCTGGTCCGTTCACTGGTCGATTCAAGCCTTCCTTTCCTTACTCATCTCCTCCCAGAGTACATAGATTCCGCTCCCTCTCGACGGAGCTGTGGCGATCATTATGGACACGTACGTTCTGTGTCTGTTCAAGGTTCCAAGAGAAGGTGTGAAGTCTGACGACCCCAAAAGCAGCCATCCGAGCCTTCGGAATGCAGTAGATCTTGTCATGGCAGTCGATACTACACCACGCCACATCGAGGATCCTCCTCCTACACGTCCTCGTACGATCAATTGAAGCAAAGAAGCGAGCTGGTGGACGATACTCGGCATCTGTCCTCCACGTTGTTTAATCGTGACGCACGTACCCAACGCCCTCACGGAGCGAGCTATCCTTTTGACGTATTAAACTCGGGCTCGTCCACTTCGGAGTCGACCAACCCCAGCACAAAGTGTTATACTCCGAACCATGTCCAATCAAGAAGTCCTCCTCTCCATCCTTCGCATTCTCCCCGAAATTCCCACCACCGAAGAAACTCTTCCTCCTACCGTTCATCTCCTTATATACCTCACGCCACAAGTCCTAGCAGTGCTTCCACGGAATCGGACTCGGGCATAATGAGCGACGAAGACAGTCTCTCTGTCGACGAGGTGTCCCAAGGCAAACGTCATGTCTGCCTCGTTTGTTCAAAGCGTTTCAATCGACCCAGCAGTCTGAGGATCCATGTCAACACTCATACGGGTGCCACTCGTAAGCCGTTTCCTCGTTTTTAATCTGGAACCGTTCTGCCGATCCTGACTGGTTGACCTCCCGTATGTCTGTAGCCTACCAATGTCCATGGCCTGAGTGTGGGCGATTGTTCAATGTCAATTCAAACATGCGTCGACACTATCGCAATCACACTGCTTCATCGCCCTCTTCCGTCACATCACCTCATCGCGGTAGACGTGATGGACAGTGATCGTCTTTACCGTGCCTAATGATTATCTTTCGCATTCCGAGCTCACTGGCAATTGAGAACCCACTGTCGATCATTGTCGAGAGCTCGGCCCCTGATTCGGCGGCTCTCACTGGTTCGAGGCTGCCTCCAATATATCCAGCGACCTGTCTTCCACGACATCCGCCGGGCAAACCAGTGCGATGATATATGTGCCGGCGGTTGCTCGAACGGATTGCGGGAACGGTTATGATCATCGGTTGTTCCTCCGCTGCTCCTTCTACCCCTCCTAGAATGTAACAATGCTGTATCCACCCAGATTGGACGTTTGTAACGACTGTGCTCCCGCTGTTCCTCGGTATTTATTAACTTCGTTGTGTTTCCTTGCTTGATTATCGGCTACTACTTGGCTTGATTATATCCAAATTTGTGTATCCTTAAATGGCTTAGATACGAATGATAAACCACTACTGGTACTACTAGTAACTTGAACTATGGATCGATTGCCAGGAGTACTTGGGCAACAAGAGCACTTGATGAGCTGCGGCACGAGCTGCGGTCAATTGCAGCATTAGTACAGTTGTGTTTACCTGCGCGCAACCTCGTTGAATGGCACTTACGGGTTGTGGATGACATACATGACATTGATGATTTACCCGGTACAGATCCCAAAACCTAGTGAACGCTAGGGAGTTGGGCGGCAGCCCGAACGGAGCCACGAAAATACCGCAGAAGCAGCGCGGTAGGATGCGTGAAGGCCGTTCTTTCGTTGAGGCTGCAGAGAACGATTAAGTCGCGGCTTATTGAGACTCAGGCTTCTGAGTCCACGGACTCCAGGTCCCAATCTCCACTATCAGTGGCCAGAGATGGCTGGACTGTGGGCGTTTCAGAAACATCTTATCAGAGGAGCCACCGAAACCTTCTTTTCTATCGGATCGACCTTCTGGGAGTATGATCAGTTGACTAGTGACGTTGTATACGGGAAGCTGCACTGACCTGGGAATTCGAGGATTAGAGCATCCTGAGAAACCTATGCTGTATCTGACGCTGGGAGCACGGGTACTGCCAGTGGGAAATCGAAGAAGGATTTCTGTTCGGGTTGGTGGGAAGATTTGGGTAGGACGGTTCATGTAGATGATCTGCAACAGCCTAAAGGCAAGTACTGGACAGAGATCCACTGGGATCCATATGTGAAGCAATCAATCTGTGTAAGTAAGCTCAGAAAGGATCGACATAAACTTCATCAAAAGGCCCGCCCATGTCAGGTACCAGCCGATCAAGAATTACCTACCGTAGCGAACTGCATCCTCCACAAGTTGATCGCATCATTGTTCGGCTTCAAGTCAGTCATGTGATCTTCTTTCTCAAGCCGAACATCGAACGCGCCTTTGTGCATTGAGCAGCTGCATTGTGTTCGGTGGCTCCTTCCTCCTTTCCTTAGTTCTACCATGTCCGAGTATGTTCGTTCTCAACAGACTACACGACCCTAGGCTCACAACTGTCTACAAAGGTCACTTGCGGCCAAGGAATCCGGCACAAACCAAGCTCAACCACCCAAGACTGTTGAACAGGCAGTAGAACACGCGAAACGCGCGTTTGCGTTGAAAAAATACGAACAAGCCGTAGACTTCTATGCAACTGCACTTGAGCTTGCGTGAGTCACGGAATCTCCTGCCAAGAAACGCGTTCTGAGAAAGACTCCCTTCCTCACGCAGGGTAGCCAAATATGGAGACTCGCATCTTCAAGTAGCCGACTTATACTTTTTGTATGGGAAAGCACTACTGGAACATGCCATCTCCCAGAACTCTGTGCTCGGGAAAGACCAGCCAGCTGCGGAGGATGTTGAAGAGAATCCAGGTATACTCTGGCACCATATGCTTCCACCCCGAAACTCTAAGCTCATAGACTTCGTCAGCTGCCAATCCTATCGGAGGCTCAATACTATCGTTCTCCGGTGATGCCGAAGATGCCGACGATGAGGACCCCACAGTCGATCTGTTTGCTAATCCTCCAGAGGAAGCGGAGAATGAAGAGGAAGACGACGGCCGAGAAGGGGGTGACGACGACGACATTGACGCTGAACCAGAGGATGATTTCAATGCCGCGTGGGAGATCCTAGACCTGGCACGGAATATATATGACAAGGAACGCAATGCAGGAAACGCCGACCAGGAACTACTCAGAAAGCTCGCAGATACCTACATAACTTTGGGCGATGTATCTTTAGAGACTGGTAAGCTTTACGTCTTCATACCGTACCATATTACTTCACGACTCACTGGGCTTCGCAGAGAAGTTTGATCAGGCCATTACAGACTACCAAGATGGACTTGCCCTCAAGCAAGAACTACACCCTTCAAGCTCTCGACACATTGCAGAGGCGCATTACAAACTGAGCATAGTCCTTGATATGACGCCAGGAAAGCTTTCGGATGCCATCTATCACGTAGAGAAAGCGCTGGAAAGCGTAACACAACGTTTAGAAGAGATGCAAAGGCATATCCGATCAGACAACGCCGATCAACAACCCGTCCCGAACACAGTGGACGTCAAAGGCAAAGGCAAAGCTTCTGCGGCATTTGAGTTGAAGGACGACACTATACAGAACATGAGCCGTGCCCAGGTAGAGAGCGAAGTCAAAGATTTGGCCGAGCTAAAAGAGGACCTCGTCTTGAAGGTTTGCCCTCCCTCTCGCTGAGACCGTCGTTTTTGTTCATGTTGAGTGATTAACAATAATAGATCGAGGAACTCAAGACAACCCCAAACGAAGCTAGCAAGGTGAATGCGCCTGCAGTCGCCTCATCGCTTGATGGCTGATCCATTACTTTGACAGATGTCGGCGCCAGCTATGGCTCAGCAGGTTCTGGACAATGAGCTCAACACCTCGTCCTCTTCCTCCATAGTGACTACAAATGTGCCGGTCAACGACCTCACTTCGATGGTTGTCAAGAAGAAGAAAGTTCAGGATCCTAACGGCACGAAGAGGAAAGCTGAGGCTGATGTCCAGCCCGAAACTGTCAAGAAAGCAAGGCCAGATGGAGACGCTCAATAGTGACACTACTGTGGTTCGGTTTCTCAAGCCCTGTTAACAATTGATAGAACTACGTATCTCTGAGATATTTATACGGCCTATGTATACTGTTTGTACCTTTGTTGATACCTATATGAACGGAACAGAGGACTTAGAGAGAGTAGCGTGTTTGTACTGCTTTTCACCAGGGCCAAACTCGTCCACTGTGTGTCCCTCTAAGCCACTGCTTCTGAGCATGTACTTGTATGTGACCAGGCCCTCAAGTCCTACCGGCCCACGAGCGTGAATTCTACCCGTGCTGATGCCAACCTCTGTTCCGAAACCGTATCTGAAACCATCCGCGAATCGTGTACTCGCGTTCACAAAGGTTCCCGCAGAATCTACACCACGACAAAAGATCGCCATGGATGCATCAGATTCTGTGACGATCGAATCCGTGTGGTGGGAAGAGTGGCGGTTGATGAAGCTGATTGCGTCCTGGATGGACGAAACGGTAGCTACTGAAAGTGTGAGCGTGAGATGCTCAGTGTCGTAGGAGTCTGCTTGCGCAGGGCTGGCATGGCTTTCTAATCGCTGATGAGAGCCTAGATGCGAGTGGAGAGCGCGCAAACTTGGTTCATCACAAAGAAGTTTAACTTCATGATCGAAGAGTGCCGAGGCTACAGCAGGCCAGGTACTGTTGAGAAGCGCTTCGTGCAAAAGCAGTGTTTCCACAGAATTGCATGCCGCCGGATAGCTAGTCTGCTCGTGATTCGATGAGCAATTTCGAGCTGAACAGATCAAAAGATGCAACAACCTTCGAATCAACCGTGACCCGGATAGCTTTGAGTGGATCTGCCGACTCGTCTAAGAAGACATGGCATAGCCCATCAGCATGTCCCATAACCGGAATGCGTGTGTTATCTTGTATGCTTCTGACAAGGCTATTCGATCCGCGTGGGATGATGAGGTCGATATATTGGTCTAATCCTAACAAGGATGATACTTCTGCCCTGGTTTGTACCGTCTGGATATAGCTCTCCGAAAGTTTGGTTTTGGAGAGACCAGCGGCAATCGCATTGGAGAGTAAGAGGGTAGTGTGATGTGATTCTTTCCCACCCTTGAGTATGGCCGAGTTGCCTGGTTTTTATGAGACAGAGCCAGAGACGCGGTGACGAGGGTACGAACCAGACTTGATAGCAAGAGCCGCGATGTTAACGACCACCTCGGGCCTCGCCTCGAAGATGACAAGCAGAACTCCGATAGGACAGGACACTCGGTACAATTCCAGACCGTCATGCAGTTCAGAAGCGTAGGAGACATTGCCAGTTGGATCAGGAAGAGAGGCAACATCTCGCACTCCTTGAATCATGGACGACCATTTATCCTTGGTCGTTAGGTCAAGCCGCTTCATGACTGACTCAGTCATTCTACCAGCAGCTACCTCTACTTGTGCAGCCTAGAGAGCAGCCTGAGAAGAAGGCTCAAAATTCGATGAGAAGAATACCTGAAGGTCTTTTTTGTTTGCCTCTAGGATGAGCTCCCGAGAATTTTCGAGCTCAATGCAGATTTCATGAAGTGCTTTCACGCGCTCCGAAGAAGGAACTAATTGAGAGGCCTCAAACGCAGCTTTAGCATCTTTTCCTATAGATACTGCTGTTGTTAGAAGGGATTCAGGCGCGGACATGGTGCTCAAGAGCTGGGAGTGTGAAATAATGGAATGATTGACTCGATCATCGACGCGGTTGTAATTAAATGGCAGGTCAGATCATGTGATCCTGGGTCTACTTTCCGGTTCACGCTAGGTTCATGCTTTGAATTCATACCTCTTCCACCTGCTCTTGCTTTCCAGCGCGCTGCCTGAACTTAACTATCCAGACTAGCGCAAACCGAGCCTATCAGCACCCTCTGAGCCTCCTTCAAACTGCAGGGCGTACATAACTTCCTCGGATTGACCTTCTTTACCCGAACTGGGGCATACTATCACTGCTAACACTACACCTAACCCACATTATCTCACCTTCAAGGTCTTTCTTTAGCCCACCGAATATCGTCATCTCCCGGACACGAAGGCCGGTACTCCGATCCAAAACGACATCCAACAAGATTACAAAATACTTCAAGCAGATTGTTGGGCCGAGCAATAACTTGAATCTTGCCAGCTCTTCCAAGAAGAGTACGACAACCACAAAGGTCATGACTGAACTCATTGATTTGACACAGTAAGTGGCTCTCCTCAAAGTGGCTACAAGTACTTCGAGACAAACAGGCCTGTTCATTCCCAGGGTTTGAAATCCACGCGTTCTACTAGCCACTTGAAATTACTCATTACTGCCAACCCTTCTGCCGTGGGCCTCGCTCACAGATAGACCTGTAAGTGCACGCTGAATTGCTAGGGAGTCGTGTCACCTAAACAGATTATAGTACCGATGAAACCTCTGAGGTAGAGGAACTATTGATCATTGCAAGAAACCCTTCGCCGCCAGCAGGAGTTCCTTCGGACGATGGAATTATGTTTATTGGAAGCTCCTCTCAGAGCTATCGGGTTTGTGAGACTCTTCAGTCGTCTCGATTTGCTAATCAATCTGTTGGAGCAGCCCAAACGAAAAGCTACATCTACAGCATTCTCGAATCCGAGACAATCCAAGAAAAAAAGGCTTGCCAGGGAAATCATCGAGATATCGGATGATGAAGATTCATCCGAGATCAAAGCTGAGCCGCCTATGGCCTCTATCGGTGGACTACTAGTATGTTTCATTATCCTATTTTACACGTCAATACGGGTACTCAGATTCGTATAGACACCCAGACCAACACCGACCCCAGCATTTCTATCACCTGAGCTTCCCGATCCTGAACTACATGCGTGGGATACATTCGATGATTTGGTTAGTATCTTGCAACCCCTCAATTATTGTCTGTTATTGACAAGGTACTATTAGTACCACCCCATACCTGAACCGAAAGAACTTGTCGAAGAAATGCTAGCATTACCTGACATCCAGAATCTGAGGATTGCATCAGAGCGAACAAATATACGATTTTCACCTGAACCTAGACTTACGGACGAGGTAAGGAAATCTGAACTCGCGTCGTCACAGACTAACCTTGAGGCTTGAAGCTCTTTTATGTTCATTGGTCGCCACGCTACATCACAAACTACTTTCCAAAGCTTCGAAATCTGAAGTTGAAATGGGCTCACAACAACCTGCCAGGCGGTAGGTCAGGCAGCTATTGATTCATGTGACGTGCTCACACAGGCTATTGCAAAAGTCGTTAACGAGGTTATCCAACAAGACGGGATTGTGGTTGTCGCTTCTTCTGCTTGTGAGGGCGGGCCTGACGAGGAACCAAGTAAGCAGTTCCCTACTACAAGTGGCCTCTCGCTGAACTTGCTAGTGCAGGAGATCCAGTGGACCCTTTCAATAGACCTGGGTCTCTCCTTATTATAGACCGTGAGTCGACCGCATCAGAATCCTCCAGATGGTTTCCGCCTTTGTAAACCTTCCCCACAGAAATCGGACAAGCTCATCAGGTCCTGTTACACCACGATTCTGCCACTGGAAAGACTTACGACGTGCATGATGTTAAATTTGCTCCTAACGAGTAAGTGCTGCTTCGCCATTGTAGCACTGATCTAAGTTAGATCTTCTCTGTCTATGATCCTTTGATAGCTCGAGAGTACTCGTCTCTTCTGGTAGTGATCGAAAGATTTGGGCTTGTAGTTTCGATTTCGTTGATGAGGTGACTTCTGGCGAAGAGCCAGACGCATCCCCGTCCCAAGTCAATGGGCAAGAAGCTAGTAGGTCTATGACACGCAAGTGGTTACCTCTACCTAAAGATTGTAGGTCCTCATTCTGGCTGTAGATGGAGGATTGACTTAGCAAGGCTTCTAGCAAGAATTCTCGAATCACGGATATTCCCTTGTGTACCGCATGAGTTGCTGTTCAAACCGGATGAGCGTAGTTCCATCCTAGCTATCGCTTGTGATGATGGGTAGGCTTTCCTGCTCAAAAATTCTCAGTGTGCTCATTGTTTGTAGCAAGGTTCGCCTTCACTGGGACTTTGATTCGGAATTGAAAATCTGGTCTATTTGCCGTGGCAAATCACCTGCGATAGTATGGGGAAGGGGGCCTACTGCTGATTTCTTATACGGTGCAGGCCCTATCGATTCTTCGAACAATTCACATAAGTGCTTGGATCCACAATCAATTTCGTCTCGTGCCCGCATGGTTTACGACCTCTTTGAGGACAACGATAACATTGCTCTACATCCGCACGGTTTGTCTTCTACTTCTCCGTGACTATATTCCTTCCCTGATCAGATGAATGACTTCGTAGGAACCACCCTCGCTGCGATGACCCTGTCAGGGTCACAGAACAACCTGCATTTTCTCGATGTTGCACGATGGGACAGAAAACCAACCCTATCGATACAGCTCGAGCCCTTTCTGAGAACACATCGCTTTTCGAACGGCGAGTTTGCCCAGAATGAAATAAAATCAGCAGAATATAGTCCGGATGGCATCTATCTTGCTCTTGGTCGCACTGACGATACTGTGCATGTTTACGACAGTCGCATGATGCAAAGGGGGCCGCTTCATCAGTTCTCGCAGTCCACCTCACGAAAGAGCGCAGAACAGCAAACTGGAGGCGAAGTCTTTGGGGTAGCCAAATTGCAATGGGTCGAGGGTGAGAAAAGCAGATATGGCTTGATTAGTAGCGGCACAGATGGTAAGTGAACCTACGATATTTCGTACCGAGCCCCTGGTTGGAGGTTGACTAACGGTCTGCCGCTAGCTTGTGTTCGTCTATGGGACGTGCTACGTTGTAGCGATGATTCGCTCAATGGGCACATACTAGCTGAGGCTGACTTCGATGTCAGCACTTTCAGTATTGGTACTAGGCCCGGGCAGGACTACACCATGCTCTTGTGAGTCTTGGAGTCACACTTTTCCCTACTAGTAGAACATTGATCTGATGTTGATGCTTAGAGGCGACACTGGGGGGTCACTGCGTGCATATGATAAATGGTAGCAATATTTTGGATGGCATAGCTCAGATCTACCAGCAAATTTGGATCTAACCGAGTATCTTGTTCTGATAATATGTGTTTTGTGAATTGTGGTTTGAATGTACAGTAGTACTTTTTGTGCATGGGTCTCTTGATGCTGCAGATCAGCATCGTCACAATGATATGATCACAAGTGGCATCTGAGTGTCATATACACCTTGTCCTCCGCGCCCTCCTGCATTTCTCCTTCTCCTCCTCTGGCGACGATGGACGCCCCGCCTCGTCAACCGGACAAACGCAACGCGGCATACGAGTCGATATTTGGTCGTCCGAGTGCATCTCATCATCATGCCCAAGCACCATTGCCTACTGGCAGCAGTCATTATCCGCATTCCACGGCTTCAGCCTATGCATACCAGCCTCCGTATCAGAGCGCACCTGTAGACCGGCACTCATCTCATAACGCAAATTACGGCCCTCAGTACTCACATAACCATAACCAGCCCTATCTCCATCCCCAGTACCTCCCAGCCCATCTTCCCAAACACAACTACGCACCTCATGCTCAGGCAGCCTACGCTTACAACCCCTCAGTAGCACCATCTTACGCACCACCCCAGTCAATCCACCATTCTGCATCTTCATTCCGGAGCAGTCCAGTGTCTCCAGGTATCATTGCACCACAGCCTGAAGAACCTCCAGATCCCACTTTGGAACCACTCACTCGTACCGGCTTGACCCCGGCTCAAGCTTACCAGGCTCAATTTGCCAACCCAAACCCCTTGTCGAATTCTCAATCGTCTCCACGAAATTCGGTGCACCCGCCAGTCGACCGATTATCTTTGAACTTTGACAAGTCTGGATCATCAGGATTGGGCATTGATTTTGCTAGCAACGGTCAGACTGCAGGAGGAGCAGGAGAAGGGGAAGGAGAAGACGAAGCAAGCGAGCTTCCATGGGCTAGCCGGCAACAGGAACGTGCGTTATGCCTAATCTCGATTCGATTTCTTGTTTTCCTCAATAACTTTGCAGCCCATGTAAACCGATCTAAGGCCCCTCAACAGCCACCACCGTTGAGAATACATCAACCAGCTCCATCTACCACGAACTACAGGCTTTCAACAACCTCAGAGACGTCAGGTCATCAGTTTGCGACCACCAGTCGTTCAGGACAGTTTGAGAACAACACCAGTAACGGGCCAAATTCCGCTCGCTCCTCCGTGTTCTCCAACTCTACCACGACGCATGACAATGGTAGTAGCACATCCCAAAGCATCTCTGGTCGTCGGTCGTCTGAGTCCTCTCGTACTCTACCTTTCATAGGTGGAAATCGTCGAGAAAGGACTGCTCAAGATCGGTCAATGTCAATGTCCGCTGCTTCGTCGACCCTGCGAGGTGTAGATCGAACGCCCAGACCTCCGATACCTTCACTCCGTGAGGGCCGTGGTTCTCCCATCTCTGTGAAGCTGGGCGGTCCCAAAGCGCCTAGCGTTTACCCAGCGCTGCTCTCTCGTGTAGCGGAGGAGTTTCGCAGGCGTATCACACTGAGCGATCATGTCAAGGATGGACTCACTTACAAGAACTCGTTCGATGGTCGTGAGGCGGTTGATAAAATTGCCTACATCATCAAAACGACGGACCGAAACTTGGCGTTACTCCTTGGCCGGGCTCTCGATGCTCAGAAGTTCTTTCACGATGTCACTTATGACCATCGGCTACGAGATAGTTCTAATGAACTCTACCAGTTCAGGACAGTTCTTCCCAGCCCTTTCGTGAGTGGGGACTTGGGTGCAAATACCCCGGTTTCCGGTGGGGACGATAGTACTCCAGATTTAAAGAATGCCGTATCTTTGGGGGGCTCGATGATCTCACATGGCTCTAGTTCTGCCCATGCCGATTCACCCCTCCCAGATGGCTCAGCTCATCTGAAAACACAAAGTTCAGACGAAGAGCTACTCCCCTCTGGTGTCTTCACCCTCCTTGCCGATTGCTACTCTCCAACCTGTTCTCGAGATCAGCTCTGTTATAGTATAGCATGCCCAAGACGATTGGAACAGCAAGCTAGACTCAACATGAAACCACAGCCCGGCCTTTCCAAACAGATCAGCAAGGAAAGTCTCGGTGACGCTCCAGTACGTAACTTGCTTGTCTTCTTTTCCCTCTGGCTCAAACTTCTTTTCCAGGACGACGGTACACTTTGGATCCACTCTGTGCCCCAAGAGATCGTCAATAGTGTATCGGATACAGAGAAAAAGCGACAAGAGGCGATCAATGAGGTCATCTACACTGAACGTGATTTTGTGCGGGATATGGAGTATTTGCGCGATGTAAGTGCTACACTTGAACAAGTCCCTATTATTATTTTTGACGAGTAACTTTAGGTTTGGATCAACCGACTTGTTGAACAAGATATTATCCCTGCTCATCGGCGTACGGACTTCCTTGAACAAGTGTTCTGGAACATACATGACATCATTGCTGTTAACACCCGCCTTCGGGACGCATTGATAAAACGCCAAAAATCATATGCCGTGGTAGAACGGATTGCAGATATCTTCCTTGATATTGTGCCCCATTTTGGGCCCTTCGTAACTTATGGTGCTCATCAACTGTACGGCAAATACGAGTTCGAAAAAGAGAAAACTTCGAACCCCGAATTTGCCCAATTTGTTGAGGTGAGGTTTTCTCAATGAATTTAATTGATCCGGTGCTAACAATACTCCTAGCTCACTGAACGACTTCCAGAGTCACGAAAGCTTGAATTGAACGCCTACCTAACTAAACCCACTACTCGTCTTGCCCGATACCCGTTACTCTTGGAGGCTGTACTTAAGCACACCCCGGACGATAACCCCGACAAGACTGTTATACCGCAGGTCGTATCTCTCGTACGAGAGTTCTTAGGGCGTGTAAACAAGGAAAGTGGACGAACGGAAAATCGGTTCAATCTTCTGCAGTTAGATCAACAGCTCACTTTCCGTCCTGGTGAAGAAGTGGTCAGTGCAACCAGCATGAAAATTCTCTCTCAGCCTCGCATTGACATTTCTTGCGTAGGATCTACGCCTTGCTGAGGAGGACAGAGAAATGATTTACAAGGGTACTCTTAGTAAACGGGATGGCGATCTGAACGTTTACCTTTTCGACCATGCTTTGCTACTCGTCAAGGTGACGAAAACAAAGCAGGGGGAACAGTTGAAGGTCTACCGACGAGTAAGTCCCTTGGTTCTCTATCCTGTATCTCTCTTTGAGCTCGCCAATAGCCAATTCCGCTCGAGCTCTTGTTGATTTCTGCACCCGACGAGATTGTGAATGGGACAGCGAGTGGGAAAACTCAACCCCGTCAACGCGTCCTCACAAGGAATGCCTCTTTTAACTCCAAAGTGGGGCCACATCCTCCCATGGTGCCCGCAAAACCAGATGCCAAGGGCCAGCATTGGCTCACCTTCGTTCACTTGGGACGGAAGCATTATCATATCACTCTCTGGGCCAGCACTCTATTGAACCAGCGGAAATGGTATGAGAGTATCGTGAAGCAACAGACCATCATGCGAGAGAGGAGTATGATTTTCGACACTGTCGCTCTCAGCCAACGATACTTCTCGGGCCCCACCAAAGTGAATTGCGCTGCACCGTTCAGTAAGTTTTTACCTAGTGCATCTATCTCTGCTTTGGTAACACTTGCTGCCCAGATGCTGGCCGGCGATTCGTTTATGGTACAGACGACGGGGTTTACCTTTCCGACATAGAGGAGCGTAATCGGGATCCTATCAAGGTCCTTGCTCTCCTCGAGGTTACTCAGGTCGACGTACTTGAAGATTATCAGCTTCTTATTGTTCTCTCAGGTATAATGGTCTCTCTTTAGTCCGTGCAAGTTCAGAATATTCACCAACGGTTATGGTAGAGAGACAAGTCTTCACCTTCCCTTTGGATAGTCTGGACCCCAGAGATCCAAACGCCGGGATCAGACGTGCCAAGAAGATTGCATCGCATACTTCTTTCTTCAAAGCCGGTTACTGCCTTGGAAAAGTCTTGGTCTGTATTGTCAAATCCAGCCAACTGTCCAGTACCTTCAAGACCCTGGAACCCATTGACCAGAACGTCCGTGGGCGAAGCAAACCTACATTCAAAAAGTTGCTGCAGGGAGGTAACGACACACTCAAACTGTTCAGGGTGAGTTTATGAGACAGGTTGGTACCTGAGCATCCTTGACGTACCTTGAACAGGAGTTTTACATCCCCGTGGAGTCGACCTCTATTCATTACCTCAAGACCAAAATGTGTGTAGGCTGTTCCAGAGGGTTTGAGATCGTTGATCTCGAAAGTCTCGATACGCAGGGTCTGCTAGACCCAGGCGATGAGTCTTTGGAGTTTGTTCGAAGGAAGGAGGGCCTGAAGCCGATGGCGATTTATCGTATTGCTAACGAGTTCCTCCTTTGTTATGATGGTGAGCATGTCTTTTGTGTTGCTGGTGCTGTACGTTGAAAGGGATATACAGAATTTGCTTTTTATGTCAACAAAAATGGTCAACGTTCGCGTAAAGACTTCATCATATACTGGGAAGGCATACCCACGGGCTTTGGTAAGTGAGACGGATGTTTCTATCCCTACATCTAGATTGACGGTCCACTTAGCACTGCACGAGCCCTACGTCCTTGCCTTTGAACCTGCCTTTGTTGAGATCAGGCATATCGAGACAGGCCTCATGTCGCAGGTCATTCAGGGCAACAACCTTCGACTGCTGTTCGCTGATAATCCGCCATCTGTGACGAACGGTGGAGCTCAGTACCCTCATAACGCAATGACTGGAGGATACGATTTCAACCCGTACGCTCAGGGGCCAAACATGTATGGCAGTCGGACGTCTGTGCACAATGGATATGGGCCGTCATCGTCGATGATGTATCCTCAGGGGCATGCCCAAACACGAAATCCCCAGAGGGATGAGATAATTATGGTTTCTGACGACCGTGTGCTGGCATTACGGACGGTGTACTCTTCACAGGCGCGTCGAGCCGGGGATAGCATATCTGTGATGTCTGTACGATGATATTGGTAGCGTAGAAGGGACATGGTGTATGTATGTAGCGACCCAAGAGATATCTGTTGTAACTTGAGTTGATTGGGTGGTCTGGGCGTGGGATCAAGAAGTTGATGTGAAATGTTGATATAAGCGAGGTGGATATCATTAGACTCGTTTTCTTCTTAACAACGACCTCTTCTCCTTTCTTTACTCTCTCATCATGAAGCTGCAAGCTATTTCCGCTCTTTTATCCATCGCCGTCGTTTCTGCTTCTCAAGGAAACCACGCTCGCCATGTCCACTTAGCCAAACGACAAGCCGCTACTTCACCTGCTCCTTCTGGCAGCCCCAGTGCTACTCAATCGTCCGGTGCTCCAGCTGGTTCTGCCACTGGTACTGCTACTCAGCAAGGAGGACCTGTTCCCACTAACCTGTTGGATCCGACTGCATCCATCCCATTGTCAAGCATAACCTCGGGCATGCAGTCTCAAGCCACGCTTTCTCCAACCACCACGTACGCCGCCGGTGCTACTCCACCTGTTGATGGAGCGCCCGCTCTGCCCACTCCATGTTAGTTTTCACAGATTTTCCCCTCTGATGCCTGACGCGATATTGACTATGGCGCATAGTCAAGTTTGTTCAGGGAGAATGGCCAGCTCAGGATGTTCCTCCTCCAGCAGGTAATTCCATCACCAAAGTCGTGTTTTATTGCTCAATACTCATCGGGTGCTTCTATTCTAAGACTCTGACCAGGTCAAGGAATGGATGAAGGAGCTTGAGGGCTTTGACATCCCCGATCTCTCTGTCACAGTCTCCGATGCTATGTGCGACAGCAATCCTGAAGCGAAAGCTCAGGCTGAACAGCGTGGTTGGTGGTCCTGTGCTCCAGGTTTGACTCGTGACACCGATATCACCAGTAAGTCATGTTTCTAGTTCTGCGAGGGTCATGAACTCAGTCACTTCTAGGCTGCCCCGACAAAATGACCTGGGGTGTGAGGTATGCTTTTTGAGTTCACTCGTCGAAGTCGCCAAGACTGATCCTTCCTAAAAGTTTCGATGATGGACCCTCGCCATACAGTATGTCAATCCTGTTCAAATGTTCGTATTTGATTGACAAGAGTCATTTTCAGCACCCACCATCCTCAAGTACCTTGATGAGAAGGACATCAAGGCAACTTTCTTCGTCGTAGGCTCTCGAGTCATCGAGCGCCCCGACATACTCGTCGATGTAAGGGAAGATCACAAGGCACTCCACCCTTCTTGCTGACTGGATACCTCAGGAATACATGTCTGGCCACGAGATTTCCGTTCACACCTGGTCTCACAGGGTATGCCGATCTGTCCGGTTTGATGATGTGTCCACTGACGCAAAACTGTAGCATCTTACTACTTTGACCACGGAGCAAATTGTCGCTGAGTTGGGTTGGACCAGGAAGGCCATTCAAGCAGTCCTTGGTGTAACTCCAACCACTATGCGTCCACCTTACGGCGATATGGGTGCGTACATCCATTGGTTGGATTCATGGTGGCCACTAGTACTGACAATGACTAGATGACCGTGTTCGTGGTATCGCTCTTGCCATGGGTCTCGTCCCTATTATCTGGACTCGTACTCCCAGTGGTGCTCAGATGGACACTAACGGTAGAGGGTTCCTCCTACAACTAGTGAATACTCGCTGAACTAGGATTCACAGACTGGAAGGTTGCTGGTGGCCTGGTCAGCGGCGTGGATTCTTTCAATGCTTTCAATGACATCCTTGGCAATGCTTCCATCATGGACACAGGGTAAACGATCCCACTCTAGACATCTTACGAATTTGACTCATCTCTCTGCGATCGTCTAGATTCATTGTCCTTCAGCATGATCTCTACCAGATCACTGTCGACCTTGCTGTCGGTCATACCCTCAATGCTGCATTGACTCACCAACCTCCATTCACTGTACGTTGTCCCGTAATTCAGGAAACGATAGTACTTATATGATCCTCGCAGCTCAAAGCTATTGGAGACTGTGCTGGTATCCCAGCCTCCAACCTATACCGCGAAAGCAACACCAATACCACCTTCCCTACTAGCAAGAGTGGTGGCGATACCGTCGATGTTGATGGTGATGGCACCGCGGAGACTGGCAACAACGCGCAGTCCAACCCTGGTAGTGGCGGAAGCGGTGGAACTGGTGCTGCTATGTCCGACTTTGCTGGTTCCAGGATAACTGCTGTAGTCTGCGTTGCCTTGACCGCCATGTTGGGAAGTGTCTTGATTTAATACTACCTATACCTTTTTTTACTGCGGTACCCTATTACTTCTACGTTTACTCACGCGTACTAGATATAAGAGAATGAATGGACTCGTTAGACTTGCCGGAGGAGTCTAAGAACTACGCGATGCGATCTTACTACTGTAGTGAACTTGGATTGGATATTCTGTGATGGACATGACTTCGTTACCAGCTCGTGACACTGATACGGTATGATCATGGTGCCCTAGCTCTGTTACACCTCGGCTTGGCTCTAACGTTCTTGAATGACATCGCTCATCACCACCGTCCGTACAAGTCCGTGTATTTGAAGGCTACAACTAGACGCCGTCCTGATCCACCAGCAGAATTCCTTGAGAGTATCCGATCCGTGAATCCTCCAGGAAGATGGAAGATCCTCGTGGTCGATGAGCACTCGCAACGGCTACTCAATACTGTTCTCAAGCAGTTTGATATCCTACAAGAGAATGTTACCCGTACGTGTCACCGATATCGTCGTTCTACAACTATTCTTCGACTCTGAGGTTGTTTCGCTTAGTGATTGACTCTATCTCTAATGCCCGCGACCCTCAGCCCCAGTTCGAGGCCATCTACCTTATTATGCCCACCAGCAAGAACGTAGAGCTCCTCATCCGGGACTTCTCCAATGGAAACCAACAATACGCTGCTGCTCATCTGTTCTTCGTAGATGGTGCCAGCTTATACACCTCTTACGGCAATCCGGACTGAAACTCACTCTCACTCTTAGGTCTATCGGAAGCATTGTTTGAGCGTTTGACTTCCTCTCCTGCTGAACCTTACCTCAAGTCGTTGAAGGATCTATACATTAATTTCACCGGTCAGTCTTCATTTGGAGTTTCATGGATGTAACGTCTGAATCTCGCCGATGTAGCCACCGAAGCCCAAACATTCTCCATGCAGTGTCCAGAGATGTTCTTCAGTCTGTACAGCCCTCCACGGAACGAGGCATCGTACAAATCAGCGCGAGATAGAATACAGGAAGACCTACGCTATATTAGCACAATTGTGAGTGCCCTTGGCCTCTCGCCCTGTCTCTCTACGAATACCAGTGACGTATGTTTGATCCCTTAGATCTCGAATGTTTGTATAACCCTCAACGAATACCCGTATATTCGCTACTACACACCGTTCAATCATCCTCCTCTGGGTGCCCTGAAACCACAAGAATCTAGTAGGCCACCACCCCCCGTTGAAGGAAGTGGACGATGGCGGACAAATCTCGCTCGAGGAGCAGAAGCTAGAGCCTACGAATCAGTTGAGGGCGATTATCTCACGAAACTTCTTGCGTTCATGACGCAGCGACAGCTGGATGACTACAAAAAGCAGAATCCGGAGTTTGGTGTAAGTCCTTTTCTTAGGAGAGTCCCATTGAAGCCCATTTCACGTCTACCACAGAAACAGACTACGAGAGAGAGATCAACGTTAATCATAACCGATCGTTCAATGGATATGATAGCGCCTTTCATCCACGAGTTCACTTATCAGGCTATGGCCAATGACCTGCTCCCTATCAGAGATGGTACTAAATACACGTACGCATCGAGACAGAATAATTGGAGCGGATGCTGATACTACTACAGGTACAAGTTCCAGTCAGCAATGGGTGCCTACGAAGATAAAACGGCTGTTTTATCTGACGCAGATACTGTGTGGACACAAGTCCGACAGATGCACATGCGGGAGGCTATCGACAAGCTCATGGCTGATTTCAACAAGTTCTTGGAAGATAATGCTGGTTTCAAAGGAGGGTAAGAAAAGAGCACTCTGCCTCATAACGCTGGTGTATCCACTATATTCACATCCTCCAGGGAAGGCGCTGCAAATCTCAACGACATGAAGGATATGTTGGCCAATCTTCCACAATACCAAGAACAACGCGAGAAGGTCCCTGTGTTCTCATTCCATCCTCCGTTTCAGCACTGATATCTGTGTCTATAGTTCTCGTTACACCTGAGTATGGCACAGGAATGTATGAGTATCTTTGAAAGAGATAAGCTACCGTTGGTGGCTAATGTCGAACAGGTTAGGCGTAATCTCCATCTCCTCGCTGAGCTCGATCATTACCCCATCCTATTTCAAGTGCTGCGCAACAGGTCTTACCGCTCAAGGCAAGAGCCCCAAATCCCTCGTGGAGGAGATGGTCCCTCTTTTGGACAGTCGTGAGGTGATGTTTGTGCCCCCATTTCGACTTTTAGAGTGGTTCTAGTAACTCACCCGTCCCTAGAAACTCCAACAAAGTTCGTATCATCGCTTTATACATACAATTTCGGGATGGAGTCCCAGACGAAGATCGTCGACGACTATACCAACATGCCCGTCTGACTCTGGCAGAGCAAGACGCTGTGAATGCATTGCTAAGATTGGGCGTGCGAATCAGTCGGGTGGGTACTACCCAGTGAATACTCTAATATCATTGTTTACCCTTTCCCATCGGATACTAGGTTTCTGGTGACAAGGATTCAAAAAAAAAGATCAAGCAGAAACCGGACAGTGACGAGGAGTACGATCTTTCAAGATTCAAGCCACTGCTAAAGACCGTCATCGAGGTCTGTTTGGCATATACCTCAGTGGATAATCTTCTCAAACGCTCGATGGCTCTAGGATCAAATAGCGAACAAGCTTGACCCAACAGTCTTCCCTTATGTGAAAGATTCACCCGCCTCTGCGACTGCCGCAGCCAGCCTGCGAGCAGCACCAGCAGCACCGTCACCTGCAACCTCCCTTCGTAGTCAGAAGCCTGCATGGCACAAGGCAGCGTCAAGTCGAAGTACACCAGGTGTTTCGGACACTAGGCAGCGAGTACTCATATTCATGGCTGGTGGTATGACGTATTCAGAAAGTCGCGAGGTATACAAGCTATCATCGGCTCTGAACAAAGACATCTTCATCGGTTCGAATTTTCTCTTATTTCCTCTCACCTCACGTTGATGTCTAATAGGATCAACACATACGATAACACCTGGCCACTTCGTAGACGATCTGAAAGTATTAGACATGCAGGGCGTCGGTTCGCGAGCGGTTCCCAACGGTGTTCCGGACAATCGCGGTGGGCAGCGACCCTTCCAAGTTTTCTACGACGAGAGGTATTTCACGAAAGACCCACCGCCTCGCAGGCCACCACAATCCACAGGTCTCGCCCCTCCCCGGGAGCCTGAAAGAAGGAGAGCATCACCAGCTCCTTCGTTCTCTGAGTCCACGAACTCCACAGTCCCCTCAATGAAGGAAGAGAAAAAGAAGAAGAAAGGGCTTTTTAGGTTCTAGAAACCATTGGAATTGGGGGATCCGTTGGTTAGAACGTTTGCTGTCGAGATACCATAATGAATTCGTGCAGTTGCGCTTCTCAGCCAACATCTGTATATTATCAGCGGACTTTCTGAGGAAATCTACGTGTACACCAGAGGAACTAGACGAAACATGAGACTATGTGGTTGAGTACTCCATTTTCGCTGTACAAGGGTCGAGTTAGTGAGAATGGTGGGTAATGAAGATTTTTGCGACGTACTTTCGTGTTTCTTGGCGTCGCTGACTTTCCGGGCTGCTTTCGTGAGATCATCCTGTTTCACATACTCCCTGACAGAAGAGGATCGGTGAGGGATTGCTCAATTCAGTGAGAAAATGAGGCTGACCTGTCGTCTCTGAGGGCAAACATGCCGGCTTCTGTGATAACATTCCGTAGATCAGCACCGTTGAACGTATCTGTAAGCTGTAGAAGAGAACTTGAATGAGAGTACATCATAGGAACGAAACATAAAAGGAGACCTTGACGATAGCTTCGTAGTCCAGCTCGCCGTCCTTGTTCACGGGTTTTGCATGAATCTTAAGAATCTCCAGGCGGGCTTGCTCGTTGGGTAAAGGAACTTCAATCTTTCGATCTAATCGTCCGGGTCGGAGGAGAGCCGGGTCAAGGGTATCTGGCCTGTTTGTTGCCATGATCAGCTTCGTCCGTCCTAGGGAGTCGAATCCATCCATCTGATTCAGAAGCTAGGAGGAGCAAGTTCAGCGCGAGGACCGCTGGCAACGGTGAGCCGAAAGAATCAAATCACCTCCATCAACGTCCTCTGAATCTCTCTGTCAGCACTCGTCCCCTCCGAAAACCTCCTGCCTCCAATTGCATCAATCTCATCCATGAAGATCACACATGGTTCATGCTCCCTGGCGTAGCCGAACATCTCCCTTACGACACGGGCACTCTCTCCAATATATTTGTCCACTATTGCCGAGGAGACGACTTTGAGGAAGTTGGTGTTGAGAGTTGCGGCGACGGCACGAGCGAGCAGGGTTTTCCCAGTCCCGGGAGGACCGTACAGTAGAACACCCTTGGGAGGTTTGATACCCACCCGAAGGAAGAGCTCAGGGTTCATTAGAGGAAGCTCGATGATCTAGGATTCGGCGGACAAGTTAGCATCGCGGTGGCCAGCTTGATAGAGATTACGGGAGCAATATACCTCGCGGAGTTCACGAACTTGTTCCCCAAGACCACCAATCCCTGCAAATGTGGCACCTCCTGGGTCTTCCAGACTCATCTTGTACACCATGGGGTCCACCTCTCGCGGTAGGATACGCATGATAGTCAAGGTAGTCATATCGAGCGATACCCGGGTACCCGCCTTTAGCTTGGCCACGGGTAAGGCTGGTCGGAAGGATACAACATAACGGGGTCCGGACGAAGCTTTAACGATAACTAGAGGGAACAGCGTTAGAGGGGCTCTGTATAAAAGTGAGAAAGATCATGTCGAAGACGTACACCGCTCGTCATCCAGCTGCTTCATAACTTCACCGATAATCTGGCCAACAGACTGTACGGCTTTGATGTCCTCCTCAGTCTTCTCATACTGTTTCTCTAGATCCTTGAGAGAGAACCTCACTAATGGAAAGTCAGCAGGATTTCCGAGGTCAATCATGAGTCGAGTAGAGCGACCGACGCTTCTTCAGGTTCTCGCTACTTGACTCGTGAGAGCGCATTTTCTGGGGAATCGATGAGAAGGAAAGTATGGGGGAGAACGGTTAGGTACTAACATCTCGATACTGTTTAAGAGCATCCTTTCTGCGCTGGTCTAGCGGTGTTGTTGAGGTTGAAGAGGACATATTAGATAGAAAGCTGGTTTAGAGAAAGAGACCCAGTCACGACGCGTGGGCTGACGCGTCTGAAGCATCATGTGACCATCAATTCCACTCCAATAAATTCGAAGTCGAAGCAATCTGTAGGGTGCCAGAGTCCGAGATTGTTTTAAATTCCTCCAGCCAGCAAACAAAGCTCCAGCAAGGGATAGAATTCGGATGCATAGAGGAAGCACAAAGATAAATGTCAAGGGACGAACTATAGTCGGTACAGTGCAGTAGCAAGAAATGAAGGTTTACGTCGTCCTGAAATTGTCAAGCAACTTACCACCCGCCCAAAAGCAGAGAATCGAGCAAACCACAGAACAATATGCTGCTAATACTCAACCGCGTCGTCCTCGTCTGCCTGCATCGCTGTCGATACGTCCTTTCCGTTCTCCGTCTCACGCGTCGCAGAATCTGTCGTTTCTGCACGAGTCTCACTGTTTTCCTGTTTCCCCTGACCAGCGGCTTCATCATCCACGGCCATGTCTGCGTCCTCCATCTTAGCGTCCTCGTCGATGGCCGACGTTGGTCCTGCATCTTCCGCCGCCCGAGCAAGTTTCTCTTGTTCCTCTTTCTTCTTCTGCTCTTCTGCGACGCGCTTCCTTAGCTCTATGACCTCTTCGATGCCAGCTTTACATTCTTCCCGGAAGGAAGTCCACTCTTGCTCGACTGCCTCGGTAACCTGTGTTACAAGAATCCCAAAGTCAGCTAACCGCCAGAGTCTGAAAGAGTCAGCGATTGACGTACTGCCTCAACTCTTCGGGCCAAAAAGGCTTCTTGCGCCGGTAGTAAAATGGCAGGGAGGTAATATAATGGTGGTGGGTGGGACCTTGAAGGCAGAGACAGTGGACTCGGAGGTGTCATTGACTCCGTCTCGTCATTCGGTATCTCATCCGCCGTGCACAAGAATTTGGAGAACTGGGGTAGATGTGTCCGACGGTATTTGAACTGAAGCAAAGTACGCGCTCTTAGTGTCTATGCACAGAGAATAAAGGAGCAGAACGAAAGAAGCGTACTATAGAATCCTTGAGTTGGAGATCTTCCTCTTTGCGGTTCGCGCTGGACTTTTCTTTTTTCACCTCTTCGGCTCTCCTAACAGAATCAGTTTCCTTGCGCAACTTATTTTGTAACCTCTGTTCAATCAATTGTCTCTTCTTTGCCTAAGAACCAACAAAACAAAAGTCAGTTCAGCGTCGAACCTCTTCCTTATCAAGAGTTCAACTATGAGCCCATGGCGTCACATCCGGGGAAAGGGGAGAACGAGATGAATGAACATATTATAAGGGGATGATACGTACCGCTTCACTAGCATTTCTCTCCTTGTCTTCTATTTTTGCTTTGTTCAGCGTCCCTAGGACGAGACCGAACATGCTTTTGCCGCGTTTGCGTTCTTTAGGACCTGTGCTTAGATCGATTCGTGGACGAGATTTCGTCGGTGCTGGGCCGGTTGCCGTCGTAGGAGATTCTGGCGGAACAGAGGCATTGTTCTCGGTAAGTACTTCATCTCTGGAGAAGATTGGTAGATCGTGTTTAGAGATTAAGAGAACTTTCGAAGAAGGAGACTGTTGACTCACTGAGAGGCAGACATGGTGGTCAGTAACAGGTGAACAGGCGTGAGAAACTTGAAATCATTTCGCGTCAAGAGGCTAGTGGCTCACTACATACTGTATCAATTCTGGTTATGAAGTTCGCATGGGGTCGTTATTGCAAGTCTCTACAGTATGGGTCCAGGAAAGCAAAGAAAAAGACAGTAAGGACGACAGCGTTCAATAACTACTAAGGCACATCATCATCCGCCGCTAGCATCAGCGTCACTTCTTCCGCTGCAGCATCCTCATCGTCTTCATTCCAGTCACTCGTCGTCTCCCACTCATTATCGAACTCTATATCCACAGGTAGATCCTCCTCAGTGTCAGGCAACAAGGTTAATAGCTGGGGGGTCGTATAGGACATGGGCTTTAATGAGATAGGTTGTACCCAACGACGTTCTCGAAGACGCTTGTGGCGCTCGCGGTCCTCTTCTATCCGTTTTTGAACTTCAGGGCGAGAGAGGTGGATACTCCGAGAGGAATGCCGATGAGACGATTGTTGGGGTGCACTTGTTTCGGTGTCGGCACCGTTTGCATGTTCAAGGTTTGCTCGTGAACAGCGTCCGTCTAAGGAGGTGACCACGTCGTCCACCTTTTGAGGGTCGATAATGCGTTTACTCCGCCAATTGTCTAATATCTACGTCCGCCGCGTCAGTGAAGGACAGTCTAGACAGGGACGATGAATGCGCGGCTAAACTTGTTTAGTGCTCGTCAGATTGGGCAGTCCTATCCTTCCCTCGGGGACGACCGAGTCAACGACTTTATGCAAATCTCGCGATACGAAGTCGACATATTGGGGACCGGATGCAGTGGTAGAATGCGATTTGAGCAGGAGACATGTTTCGCACAAAGAATCTAGAAAGTATAGTATGTTTATTCGAGAATTAAGTGAGCCCTGTGATAGTCGTCGTCAGTGAGATGTCCCAGAACATAAGCATAGACAGAAAGAAGAAAGAGAGACGACCTTGGAACACTCCTCGACGATGCAATCCCATAGATCTTCACCGCATCCCGGAAAGTACCTCACAGCGAATCCGACCACTTTCTGTATGGACTGTTGTGTTCTGGAAAGTTAATCAAGCCTGTCTTTTTTAGATCAAGTACGAGAACCAGTTACAACTGATGCTTACGCGTTCAGCTTGCGTAGATGAGCGAGAAACTGCATCCTGACTTCAAAGGGATCCATGGTAGTTGTTGGTGGCCAAGTTGCGTCGCGGTCATGTGTGATGAGAACGCGGTCGATCTTCTGGATTGCTTTCTTTCCCTCTCGGCTTCGTTTGTAAGAGGTTGAGGGTAAATGGTAATGTGAATGGTGAATAGCTTTAGTAGATGGAGTAAGATACAGGTCCGTTCTCTATAAATCTAGTACTTTTCCAAAGCATGCAAATTTCAGTCTGCCTGGTCCCTCCACCGACAAAAGGTATATCAGGACCCACCAGCAGACATTCCCAACCGGTCTAATCACAGCTTCCATCGCTCGGTCCATCCTTCCACCTCGCATCCGTACTCTCCAACTTACAATCGAACCTCTCCTTGCCCAGCTTCACATTCACCTCATTATGCCGCTCACACAACCACTGACTAAGCCCCTTCCGCCCACTCACGTCCGGTGGATTCATCTTCATATCTTCCCCGAAATCGAGCGCGCAGTTCGTACAGGGGTACAGCAGTGGTAGAGACCGGATCAGGCTGAGCATGTTGGCGCGCTGGGTGGGTGTGGGTTTCTCGGGGTAGTAGGCTGCTGTGGTATGCAGGAACGTCCAGGTCGACCGGCCGAGCACTTCGACGTCGGGTGGGCAGTGCGCTGGGGGCTCGTCTGAGCGCGTTTCGACGGCCTTAACGACGGGTGTGGTGGTGGTACCAGCAGCGAATGCAGCCATTGCGGCGGCAGCGCTAGTGGCCTTGGAATCTGGATTTTTGGACTTGCTTTGCTTGGAGGGCCGCATGTTGCGGAAAGCGGTACAGATTTTACATGGCTTTCCGTCTGGCCCTATCACCATCCCTGGAGGCAGCCCATTCTTCGACGTCTTTGTCGCCGTCGTTGTCGATGGTGCCGAGGTGGAGGAGTCGGTGGACATGGTGAGCTAGGGATTGGTCGTGCTGATGATCACAAATTGTAGTGAGATGGATGGCTCAGTCAGCACAATCTCAGGAACCTCGCGTCGGGGATGCTGATGCTACACGGATATTCATACAACATTTGTAAGGCTACCTATGCGACTGTTCAATCGTACTGTACTAGTAAATATCTCTCTTACTCTATCGTGCAAACAAGAGCCACCGCCCATCGAGGGAAACCGGTGTCGGTGGTTGGTAAGTAGTAGTAACCGTAACCCCCAAAACAATCTCAGAAAACATTACAGCGTATCAAGCCCATCTTCCTAGCAGTGCCATAAGCGCACATCCTAACAACATGGATATTACAGCGTATGCGAGTTTTGCGTTAGATGCGTTCATCATCTCTTTGTTGAAGAGGAACTCGTGTGCGATGAGCTGTGAGAGGCGTGATCAGCCATGAGAGTCGGATGTACAAAGGTTGACGCGGGATTTACCTCGACGAGTCCAGTGTATATCAGGATACCTGCACTTAACGCATCCATCGTCCCGCTCACGATGGAAGCAGTAGCGGTTCCCGGGTTGTACGTCGTCTTTACGCCAAGGCCAGCAGCGATGCCGATAGGCGTTGAGAGGCCGTATATGCATGCTGCTAATATCGGCATGTAGTTGTACTTCTTGGGCAAGTTGATGTACGCAAGTCGAGCTCCGAGCCCGAGTCCTTCGAACGTTTCTGTAGAGGGACTATCAGATATCCGTGGAGCCTATGACAAAAGGGCCGTTGAAACGCACGATGGAAAACCAAGACTATAAACAGAATCTTGAATTCTTCATCAACAGCAAGTGTCATGCCAATGAGAACACTGATCAAAGGCAAAAAAAACAATCAGCCCAAAGTTTTCATCATCCAAAGCACCACACAGACTGCCTACCTATGCAAGAGCACACCGAACTCAAGGATTGCGATGCCCACAATCTGTGCCACAGCAGAACCTGGGTGATCTCGGTCATGGTGATGGTGGTGATCGGTCTCCTCTGCATGGGTTGAGCCTTCTATGCTGGCCTCCGGATCTGGATAAGGTTTTGAAGCGATAGAAGTAGGAGCCGCTTCTGGTCCATGAGCAGAGTGCGCGCCCACGCCGTGCCCATGTGCATCTGCAGAGAGTCAGCTGATCAGAAGGGGCAGCTGCAAGCATGGGATACGCCTGGGTGGACGTACCATGGCGGTGGCCGATTTTTGAGAGGCGAGCGGTCCCCCATCGGAAAGCGACGAGCTCTACGATGAAGATAGCAAATATACTCAAAAGGCAAAGTGCGAGCGCGTATGGCTATGAGTAAGGATGAACAGTTAGATGACGTAGATCAAGTATGAGATACGGAGAGGCGTACGTATTCGGACCAGGCTGGTGACAGGCATTCAGATTCTAATGCCTCCAAAGCAGGGGCAAGAAGATGGATGAAAGCGGTAGCGATCTGACAAAGTTACGATTAATCTAGCTGTTAGGATGAGCGTCTCTTGAGACACCAAGGACTTACGATGACACCTGAGCCAAAGTACTTGGCAAATCTGAGGTCGAAATGAGTACACTGTCCGGTTTCAAGAGAGATATAAAGCAGATACGGACTGGAATACGGCTTCTGGCACATGTAGCCAGGTAGACGATCTGGCCAAGATGGGGAAAAGAGTGCCGGCGAGTGAGCCAGCGCCGATGATGAAGATGGAGGCGATCCTGAGGCCAAAGTGGGAGTCATCACCACCACCACTAGCGCAGGGGTTGTCGATGGGTTCAAAGTCGGCCATGACGTTGGAGGAAGTGAAGGAGAATAGGAGGAGGAGGGGCTGAGCAAAGCAGAGGGAGATGTACGGAGAAGATGAAGAAAGCAACGCTGAGTTTTATTGGACAGATCATGTGACGAGTACCGCTGTGGTCAAGGGAAGTAGCCAGTGAGGGAAGACCCGTTACTGTCCCGCCATCTCCTCCAATTCCAAACAAATTTTACTGACAACCTCCCATTCCACATTGGCCGCCTGCGCTCCGTAGAAAATCAACTTCTGTGCAATTCTGCTGACCTTCTTCTCCTTTACTCCCTGTTGTTGCTCGTCTCCGATCTTCTTGCCACTGTCACTGTAGACCCCCCAAAGGTCAGAGACCACTAGCACCAGTTTTCGATGCGCACTGCCGTCCAGCCAATCCTCGCTTTCGTCTGAGCTGAGTTCCATTACCCGCAGAGGCTGGAGGAGATGCAAAGCGTCTCGACAGAGCACCGCGAATTCATCTCGCCCCATCGTGTCCTGTTGATCCGCGGTCAGTCTGCCGTTCCTGAAAGATTAGGCTGACTGAAGTGGTACTCACCGCGCCGAAGCGTGCCCACAGATCTCTTCGCACGCTGCCAAGATCCTTGAACACCACCGTCGAATCACGGTCCGTCACAAAGGGTACCAGTTCGGACACCAGACGCTTCATTTCAATGTGCTCGGCACTGTCTGGCTCGGCGCTGGAGAGGGGAGAGACTTGCAGCGTCCGAGTGATGTACGCGTAGGCAATGCTGGTCACTTTTTGTCAGAACAATCATGATATAAGCTTGTGAAAGAAGAATCCCGTGCCTCACCAGATTGCAACCAGATTGTAACACAGCGAAGGTCCTCCTTCCGTTCGTCTCATCAAAGTCTTGGGAATGGGCGCCATGTTCGGTTGGTTTCCGTACCTTGTGGCCAGGGCGGTACTCGTATCGGACTCGTCGTCTGCTCCTGGCTTCTCCCACCAAGGCAGTCGCTGATACTTCTCCAGTACCTCACTGGTCAGTAGATCCTGTGCCAATTCACTACTGTGATCCCCCATGGCTCTCAGGAATCTCTGTCTCTCATCGGGGGTGAGCATGGTCCATAAATCGTCAGGATCTACACTATCTGTTGGGCATCAGTAATCAGATGACATCTGGGTAAAGATAGAGGACAGAAACTACGGACCTATGTTCACGTTTTGCAACCTTCTAGACAAGTCGTCTTCGTCTTCGCTGTCCTCATCGTCCTCATCATAGTCGTCCAGTGACCCACTCTCCTCTTCGAATCGTTTGAGTAATTCCATCATCTTCAGTCGTTCCTCTGCAGACTTGGATGACTCCGTTTGTATTCCATTCTCTATTTCTTTCTTGTAGAAGCCTTCTGAACATTGCGAGTGGGCCTGTTGCGCGTTAATCAGGTATATTCTCGGATGGTAAAGTGACTAACCTCAGAACGGAAACAAGTGAGAGAACAGTAGGGCACGTTGCATTTTGGACAGTAGTACTTGGAGAACTGTCTCCTACATCTACGTATACACATTTCTCAGATCTTCAGGGTGAATCCCAACGCAAAAGCAGAGGACGTACAGAGCGCACGTAACATCGTCCACTTGCACAGAACTCATCAGATGAGGGAGGCAGCACAGAGCAGAGCCGGCCCGGACTTGGTACTACGGTCACTTTCAAAAAAATCTGTTGCCCTGCAGCCCATCATCATGGCCGTAGATGAAGATCCTTCATCCTTCTCTGCTTTCGCACATATCCTCGATCCACGACTCCTACATGCTGTCGCAGACTTGGGCTTTGGAAGACCGACTCCAGTCCAGCTAAAAACGATACCTCTGGCTCTTGATAGTCGGGATATTCTCGCCAGAGCAAGGACTGGGAGTGGAAAGACCGCAGCGTACAGCTTACCAGTTTTACAAAAGATATTGGCTACTAAATCTGTGAGCCTTTGACTTTGTACTTACCCTTGGATTGAGTAATATTAAACGTCGTTGATTAGGGCTCGAATGCAGCCGGAAAGGCTGATCTTCTACAGAAGCAAGCAACAAGAGCGTTGATCCTCGTGCCCACTAGGGAGCTTGCAGAACAGGTTACGATGTTCTTGAAATCATTAACAAAGTACTGCGAGAAGACCGTTGCTGTCATTAATGTCGCAGCCGGGACGACCACGCATCTGGAGAGGTACGTTCAGCTCAGGCGGTCGAAAACTTACCTATCGGTTTTGAATAGTTCTCACGAAAAGTTCTACAGGGTCATGTTGAGTGACAAACCAGACGTGGTTGTTGGAACCCCCGCGAGAATCCTCGGATTGATGCAGTCCAAGGTGAATGGATCTTTTCTTCTCGGCCATGGATTTGCAAGAACTGAATACTATGATTTACCTATGGCAGGCACTCGTATCTACCAATGTAGAGACCCTGGTTATCGACGAGGCTGATTTGATACTATCTTACGGACACGATGAGGATATGCGCTCGATCTTCAAGTCAGATTCGCTTCCACGGGTGTATCAATCCATTCTCATGAGTGCTACTCTATCGGAGGATGTGGAGGTACTGAAGGGGCTTGCTTTACGGGATCCAGTATGTCCTCTTCCTCTCTTCTTTGCCTCGCTGTGTTTATGAATCCGGATCTCCAGGTCGTGCTCAAGCTGGAAGATAGTGAAGCCGACATGAGCAGACTAAGCCAATACTCCGTCAGGTATTTCTCAGAGTCCTCTCGATTTGACCTCTAGACTGAAAGTACCACAGATGCTCTGAAGTGGACAAATTCCTCCTCCTCTACGTGATTCTGAAGCTCAAGCTGATACAAGGGAAATGTATCATCTTCGTCAACGACGTCGATCGCAGCTACCGCGTCAAGCTGTTCCTCGAACAATTTTCAATCAAGAGTTGTGTTCTGAATTCCGAGTTGCCGCTGAATTCGAGGTGCGTTTGGCCTTGATCTTTTTTGTTCTCCAAGGGATTCGCTGAACAGATTTGGTGGCTCGGCAGGTATCATGTTGTACAAGAGTTTAATAAAGGGGTGTATGATTATATTATTGCGACGGATGAGAGCGGTGCTATCGAAGGCGATCAAAGTGCCCAGGAACAAAAGGCAGATGATACTCCGGTTCAGGAAGAGGAAGATTGTAAGCCCGCTCTTCCATCCCTCACCATCGTTCTCTCAAAAATCACTCTGTTTCTTAGTTACCTCGACTCAGCGCGACGCTCCCGGCCAGCCAGAACCCAGTGATGCCCAGGACGATGATGAGGAAGAGGAGGACCCAGAGGCGCCATCGCCCCCGCCCAAAAAGCGGAAACGAGAGCGGACGCCTCCCGCGCCGAGCCGCAAACGCGCGAAACCGTCTAAAAACACAGGGAAAGAGTATGGCGTAACGCGAGGTGTAGACTTCATCGACGTCTCGTGTGTCCTCAACTTTGATCTCCCCACATCTGCGCGGGCCTACACGCATCGCGTTGGGCGGACTGCGCGGGCTGGTCGAACGGGGATGGCGTTGTCGTTTATTATACCCGAAGAGGAGTATGGCAAGAATCATGTGGTGGGAAGCGTGGAGAGTACGAAGGCGGATGAGAAGGTGTTCAAGAGGATTGAGAAGATGGAGAAAGAGAGGGGGATCAATCTTGAAGGGATCAAGGAATACAAGTTTGATATGAAGCAGGTGGAGGCGTTTCGGTACCGGATGGAGGATGCTCTGAGGAGTGTGACGAGGAAGGCCATACAAGAGGCGAGAGTCAAGGAGTTGAAAGCTGAGATATTGAATTCAGACAAACTCAAGGTTTTCCTTCCGCTTCATGTTAACCTTGCTCCTGGCTTAATATTCTCTTGTAAAAAAAAAAAAAAAAAAAAATAGGCTCATTTCGAAGACAACCCTCTGGACCTAGAGTATCTCCGGCACGACAAGCCCTTGCATCCGACGAGGATCCAGTCACATATGAAAAATGTACCAAAGTACCTCTTACCACGAATAGCACCAGTTGCGGGTGCGACTGATGTGGAAGAAAAGGCACTGACTGGCAAGTCCGGGTTCGTACCCTTCAAGAAGGACGCTCCTAGGGGACGAGGAAGGGGGAGGGGTCGGGGACGGGGTCAAGGGAGAGCAGGTAGGAAGAACGACCCTTTGAGAAATTTCAAGGGATGATTCTTGTATGTTTGGATTACAACAATGAAAAGACCCCTTGTATTCGACTGAAAAACCCTTGCTAGGTATACATACATACATTTGTTTCGCCTACACTTCTGGTTACGACAATTTCTGGAACAGATGAGAAACATAGAGAGAGGGAGAAATCCGTATGACAGCAAAATATGAAAGCAGTTAACTTCGAAAGACAATGAAGGGGAGGTTGGTATCGTATATATCCTCCGCGTTCAAAACAATGCGGGCTAGCGCAGCTATTTTGTATCTGAGTCAAAGGTCCGTGAGATTCGTGGTGGAAATCTCTAAGATACACGAAGAGAGAATCCGGTAGGTCCGTTGCTGTGTGCAGAACATCAGCTGGCTGGGTGACGGAGAGGCTGGACGTATGAGCTAACCTTGTAGTCAACCTAGCAAAGTTGCTTGGGAACAGTGGGCCACGATCTTCGGCGAGACGAGAAGACGAAGACGAAGGACGCATGCCAGAGCCCAGAGGTGAAGGAGCGCGCGGACGTGATTCGTACCCGAACGAACCAGAGCGACGACCGGGGACGAGACGAGGAGAATGGCCGGAGTGTTTGGGACTCCCTTGAGATGCGTGAGGGAACGACGCAAGGGAGGAGAGAGATGAGGTCATGAAATGGGATTGCTGCTGGTTCTGGGCAACATCAGAAGAGGACATACGGCGAGCTGCGATCTTTATGCCCTGGATTTGAGCTGGGGTGTAGCAATCTGGATCGGCATCTGGTGCGTCCTCTTCGGTTTCTGCTTCTTCTGAGATATCCTGCAAGTGGCCGATGGAGTCAGATAGTGGAGAATGGACTGGGGTAGCGGGAAGGTTGGAAGGGAGAATCGGAGATATGAGTAGCTCGGAGTCCGGAGTTGGCGGGTTCAGAGCGAAGTCTGGTTCCTGTTTGTAGTTACTGCCAATGGAGGAAGCACGCGAATGGGGCCGCTGTGGTTCAATGACCGGCGAGTCAATGAAGACGTCACTGCTGGATTCCTCCATGTTGGCATCAAACTGGATCCGGGGTCGTGATGGAGGCTCGTAGCCTGGATCTAGTTCTGGTGGGACACCTAGGGCAGCCTTGAAACGCTCCCAGATGAGCTCACTGTGAGGTAGAATTGCAGATCTGACACGAGCAACCCAGACATCGTCAGGGTCGGTGTCGCGATCCAGGACAGTGAGATAATGAGTTAGATCTGTGATGGACCACTTCGTGGGATCATCTGGGGTAGAGCAGGTGGCGGGTAAAGTTTTGGCGAGGAGATGGACGAGCTTGGATGTCGGCGGCGAAGATATGAGCGTTTCAACTTCTTGAGGGCGATTCAGAAATGGTAGGATGATATTATCTGGCAATGGTGTGAAGGTTGCGAGCTGCGAGGCTGGTGAGCCATTTTGGGTTGGCCTGGCGAGGGCAATGAGCTGATCTGGAGATGGGCGTGCATGAAACGAAGAACGTTTGGAAGAGCTGGAAAGTGTAGGACTTGGTGGTGTCGATGGCCTGCCAAACGACGCGTTTGCGAAGGAGAGACGAGGTGAAGGCGGATCTCCAATGCTGCTGCTACTAGCATGCTTGCGGTGAGATCTACCCACTGGCTGCTGTTGCTGTTGGGGGTGCGTCTCTGCTGGCCTGAATATTGTTATGGTCGAGTTTGAGCTCTCGGGACTGCTGGCTACGACGCCAAAGCCTGGATTAGGCGCAGTCTGCGAGCTGCGTCGACGAGTGAGCATCGGTCTGGCCGACATCCTTGGAAGGGTCACATGATCTGCAGGGTTACCTTGTTCCCTATAAGAAGAGTATAATAAGAGTTCAATTGACGCTGAACATTTCGCCCCCCTTCTCTCCTCCTCCTCCCACTCCCTTCATGGGTTGTTGCTTCTCAGAGCCCGTCGATTTCAGTGCAGATGTCAGTCTTTTCCACTTTGATCTACATCGTGTCGTCGGCAAAGGTGCTTTCGGCAAAGTCAGAGTCGTAGAGCACAAACAGAGCCACCAGCTCTATGCGCTCAAGTACATCGAGAAATCTCGTTGCATAAAACAAAAGGCCGTCCCAAACATCATCCAAGAACGCAGGTTATTGGAGGAGGTAGTTTTTATTAGTTTACTATTCATTTCGCCTACTAATCTGAACCCGTATCATGAGATTGAACACCCTTTCGTCGTCAATCTCAGGTACGCCTTTCAAGACGACGACAACTGCTTTTTTGTTCTCGATCTCATGCTCGGTGGTGATCTCCGCTGTGCGTTTCCACACTTCTACGCTCATTCGTCTGATATTATTTATTTCTGATACTTGTTCGATAACTTAGTTCACTTGGAACGCGTGCCGTCGATCCCTGAACAGGCTGTCCTATTCTGGGTGGCTGAGCTGGCTCTGGGCCTGAACTATCTTCATCGCAACAAGATCGTCCACAGGTACGCGTATTCCCCTCTTCTTCGACTTTTTCTCACAGCTGTCAATCCTATCCGTTCCATCATTATGCGACTGTTCAGAGATGTGAAGCCAGACAACATACTTCTGGATTCCGAGGGCCATGCCCATCTGACTGACTTCAACGTCGCAATTCATTATTCCCAACGCCGGAACCACACCAGCGTCGCTGGTTCCATGATCTACATGGCTCCCCAGGTCATTGGAAAGCAAGGCTATTCCTGGCAGGTTGACTACTGGAGTCTGGGCGTCACAGCTTATGAGCTATTATTTCGGCGCCGACCATTCGACGGTCGCACACCGGAGAAGATAGCGCAGTCTATAATCAAAGGACCTCTCAAATTTCCTGACGACGCCTCGACGAGCTGCAGCCCAGCTGGACAGAGCGCTCTCAAGTCGGTATGTGCTTGTTTCTTTCTCCGATCAGCTTTTACACTCACAGGCTGTCACTCACAGTTGTTGGAGCGTGATCCCGACCGAAGGTTGGGCTGCGTCCCATTGGATCAAGAACTATCGGATCTTCGCTCCCACCCTTGGTTCTCCAGTATTGATTGGAGGAAGCTGGAGGCGAAAGAGTGCCCGTCTCCATTCGTTCCCGACGTAGGTCCCTCCCACTACTAGTTGGAGCACTCTGGCGCTCATGCACCCTGTAGACGGAGCGCCCTAATTTTGATGTCGTTCACGAATTGGACGAGTTCCTGATGGTTGAGAAACCTTTGACCCACTCCAAACGCAAAGCAAATCCCGATCTCAACAAACTGAAGCCTGAGCTGCGTGAACTGGAACAGCAGTAAGCCTGGACTCGACTGCACCCCCTCCTTGAACGTTTTACTGATGCGAAACTCCTCAGATTTACTCTCTATGACTATACCCGCTCGAAACGTAACTCGTACTACCCTCACAATCAACCAATATCCGGAAACTCTCCCTTGAACGCCCCCAGTGATCCTATTCTTCCGACCACAACCATGATCCAGCCCTCCAGAAGTAATACACCACTTGTCCGATCCCCCTCGACTTCCACGCATCTTTAACTCAACCAACCGACATGCATATTATGACTGAGCTATCCCTACCCAAAATCCATGTTATGGCATTGTTTCATAGTCCGTTCGCCTTTCGGTGACTGTATCCATATCAGCTTTCTCTCCTGTCTTCGCATCATACTACTAAACTCCGCAGGTTGAAGTTTAGCCTTGCATTCGGGCCTGTCCATGTCGTGCCAGCGCCAGCGTTGGCGGTAACGTATGGAACAGGTCTCCTCTAATATCTTGTATTTTTTCTCTTTTTGAATGCCTTTTTGTAGCAAATAACCTTTGATGCCATCACGGAACAGCGTTTTGGTCAGTTTTTGTAGTCACGCGAACAATAAACTGGAAATTTGATCACTTGATAAGCTCTCCAGAGCGCCTAAATCGTCTTCTTAAAGTGGCACCCATTCTCCTCTTCGCTCCTCCATGTCCTCCACTTACGCTCACTACCAGATCCCTTCTTCGCTGCCATCTGACTATGCTATCCTTTCTCGCTATGCACCCGCAGTAGACGACCATGATGATGATAATGATGATACTTCCACCACAGGTCTTCCACAGTCCCCGACTTCGCGTCGCAAAAGTTTTCCTGCCACATACTCAGGCAGACCGCTGCATCCCACCATCGGAGTTTCTCCGTCCACCGCTGCAATAGTCAGCCAGTGCAATACAGAATCTACTCCTCTTCTCGCTGTGCATGAATCTCCTCCCCCCACTGGTTACGATTCTTCGCCCGCGTTGAACAATTATGATACTAACGCATCGAGCTCCGACGAAACTGCAGATTTCTGGTCTCTGTTTCGTCAGGAGCTTCCCTTACTCGCGAAATTTTCATTGCCTGTCTTTGGGTACGTAAAGTCCAGCTTTTCTTCCCCCTCAGATGACTAGCCGAGCCCACCGAACTAATTTAATCACCAGCACACATTTGTTAGAATACACTCTTGTTGTCGCCTCTGTTGTTTCAATCGGTCATCTGTCTACCAATGCGTTGGCTGCGATAACTCTTGGTTCAATGACAGCTAGCGTCACAGGTTTTAGTGTCATCCAAGGCTTTACCAGCGCACTGGATACAATGCTACCCTCTGCTTGGACGTCAGATCAGCCAGAGCTGGTAGGTTTATGGTCTCAGCGTATGGGTGAGTGTCCGTTATCTTGAGCCGTTTACACACGGGGCCTCACACGGCATTCTCTTCCATTTTAGGTGTAGTGATGGCGTTCTGTTTAGTGGTCAGTCATTTGACATGCACTTCTGCCCGAGCTACTTCAGCCATAG
This sequence comes from Agaricales sp. HM26-F1, assembly GCA_002718315.1. NCBI lineage: Eukaryota > Fungi > Basidiomycota > Agaricomycetes > Agaricales > Agaricales sp. HM26-F1. The sequence continues at coordinate 69,096 of NIBX01000115.1, read as the reverse complement.
GGTCTCATGGAATTGATTATGGTTTTTGCAGCCGATGTATGCGATCTGGTTTAATGCAGAAGCCATTCTGATTTTCTTGAAGCAAGACCCGGAGGTCGCGAAACTAGCCGCTCTGTACCTGAGGTGGATGTCGCTAGGTTTACCAGGTGAATGAACCAGTCGTTAGTCGCGTGCGCACTCTAACGCTTCTGTGTGTTTCTAGCATATGCATTCAATGCTATCAGTAGACGGTACTTTCAGTCTCAAGGTTCGTCCTTTGCCTTAGCTCGTTCTCACGCTGATCTGCTGATGTTCCATTGGAATGTAGGATTATTCACCGTGCCCACTCGGATCATCTTAGTTGCTGCTCCTCTCAACGTAGTCCTGAATTATCTACTAGGTGAGTTCAACTCCACCGATACCACCAAAGATAAGACCTGTTCTTATCGATTTTCCCATAGTGTGGGGCCCAAGCTTCATGCGTTTAGGATTCATTGGCGCTCCTATAGCCACCGCGATTGCCTTCAATGTCATTTCCATACTTTCTATTGCCTACGGCGTGTTTTATACCTCTTCTACTGCCTGGTATCCTGTCGGCAGGCGCACGTTTACTAACCTTGGAGTCTTGGTACAGCTCGGCCTCGCCGGTGTCGGTCAGTCGCCTATTCAACTGTACACCAACCCTTCTCCTGATTTTCTTTCTCTAGGCCAAACTGCCTCTGAATGGTGGGCTTGGGAGCTGGTGGCCCTGGCGGCTAGCTTGTAAGATATTTTTGATGCTGCCTCAATCTCAATCTGTTTCTGATCCTGGGACAAACAGGCTCGGCCCAGTTGTACTCGCAGCTCAGTCAGTATTGCTCGTCTCGGCTTCCAGCACTTTCCAAGCGCCGTTCGCCGTCAGCGTTGCTACTTCAGTCAGGTACGTGAAACCTGAGCAATCTACGTCTCCCGTATGATTTATTTTTATTGTCTGTCGTAGAATTGGCAATCTTTTGGGGCAAGGAAATCCTCGCAGAGCTCAAGTAGCATCTGTAACTGCCATCGTCGTTGCTCTGGTGATCGCGACAATCTCTAGGTGAGGACAGTCATTGCTATCGCGCAACGCATCGTGTTCAAACATCCATGACTAATTTCTACTTCTTCCAGTACTATCTTCATGGTCTTCAAGGATTCCTGGGCCTACATATTCAACGACGACCCTGGTGAGCGTCTATGTCCACTCAAATGGCTAATGTTGACCGTGAAACTCGTGTTCCACAGAGGTGGTTGCCCTAGTCTCTTCTATGATGCCTTTGTTGGCTCTTTTCCAGGTATTCGACGGGACGACCGCTGTAACAGGTGGTATCTTCAGAGCCAGGGGAAAACAGGTGAGAAAGTTCGCCACGCGTTTGTCAGGACGTCTTTGATAAACAATACCACCAGTTTACCGGAGCTCTCTTGAATCTCAGCGCATACTATATCTTCGGTAGGTTTAAATCCTGTCTTATTGCTCAGCGCTTAGTGGTCAGTCCCAATCTCATACCTCTCCCAACCTCCAGGTATACCCATTGGCATATGGCTCGCATTCTCGTTCGACCTTGGGCTTCATGGTCTGTGGCTCGGTTTAACCCTTTCGCTCGTGTACTGCTCTGTAGCCGGGGTGATACTCACTCTGAAGACGGACTGGGAGCATGAAACCCGCAAAGTGGCAGCTCGGATTGAGAGAGAGCGCGCTCAGCAACAGCAAGAGCGCCATGCAAAGCGGCACTCGACTATCGAAGAGGGAGACGAAGGCAATGGTATGTAAAATATCATACTTGGTGCTACAGAACTCAATATACAACAAGTGTTCTACGTATGTCTACGAATACTATTCATGATTCTCGTGTAGTGTTATTGCTGCGAAATCCAGCGTTCTAGTGAGTGTGCGATCAAGGTGGCGGGACGTCATTGTGGATAGTAGCATTGTTTTTTCGTGCTATGAATCTTTCTCAAGAAGATGAGCATAGAACCGAGTGGATAAGAAAGAAGCATACCGTACAAATCGATCTAGCCACTACTTCCTCCTTTCAGGCCGTTAGCGAGAAGACCCATGACCCCAGAGAGGGCACTGAAGTCAGCTACAGCTCGTTTCCACCACTCTGGTACGCACGCTCCATCCTTCAACTTCCAACCGTTCTCGCACTTCTTGATATCACAGTGTCCTTGAATGCATGCCGCTTTATTCACGCCTGGTATGGCGTGGCAATCGACACCGAGTGCGGGCTGCTGCTTGGGATCGGAGAATGGATGGGGAGCTAGGCAACCCCCACCTAATTGTTAGGTCAGCAAACGCATACATCTACCAAGGGCTAGAATCTTACAGCTGTCCTCGTCACTCGCAGTCTCTACACAATCGTAGGAGAGATGGTTGGGACCCGGTTGTCCAGGGATTCCACACACGGTCTTCGATCCGCAGACTTTTTTGGCATCTTCCAGACTTGACCCTCTGCGATAGTTGGGAGGATGAGGAACGGCAGAACCACAGATCTGGTGGCAACATCAACATTATCGGAAGCCTGTAGAGCACTGGGATACATACGTGAGACATTGGAACACAATCTCCGTTGCAGGGCTTGTATCCGATCTGGCACACACATTTACCGAAATTGAGTTCCCAAGGATGGTTGCAATCGAAATGGCAAGGATCGTTTCGGGTGCAATGAGGCGTGCTGTGCAGTGGATACTTGCAGTTCCAAGGGTCGTGTGTGCTAATCTAGACGACCGTCTCCCAGTGAGCAGAGCTTCGAGACGAAAATATTCGGATGCAAGTACCATAGTTCTGACAAAATCATGCGCGGGTTCATTCCCAAGAGCGTGTCCGATATACCGACCCCGAGAGTCATGGGCAATGAAGCCCCTTGCCGTGGAGGCACAGGCGCATATATCGAGGTTCATGTCGCTCCTGGCTGCAAATCCTCGATCTGACAGACCCTGAGAGACAGTGCTAGAAGGTATGAACGAACAAACGTCCGTGGTTGCATGATTCTCGCGATATTGACGGTTTGATAGTACTCTTGCGTGGTGTGCAGGACTAGGATGCGCGTTCTGTTGCCGGAATCCAGCGGCAATGGAAGCGAGAGGCAAGAGGAAGAGGAAGGATCGTGGAGATGAGGGACTGGAGAACTTCATGAGGAGACTAGAACGAATTGAAGCGATAGACAGAGGAGGCTTAAGGGGATCGCTGGCTGATGGAAGGAGGAAAAGGAGGAAAGGAATACGGGTAGAGCACTGACACTTATGTAGTCCAACCAACTGACATTTCCAGCTCCGACAGCAGGAAGTAGTGTCCCAGTAAGGCAATACATATTCCTTATATATCCATTCCATTGCTAAGTAAACGAAACGGCCACGAGCAGCAGCCTCTCCATGATTTAGACCACAATTTGCTGACTCCTTCATCACGAGGCCTTGTAACCGCTGGCTGGTCGGCTCCCCAACCCATTCTAGCAAGTTCGTCAGTTAGCAAACTCCAGCCTCCGCGTAGGAAACTCGACACCTACTTTATCGTAGATAGCTTCAATCCAGCTCATATTAGCAATGGAATCTTCTTCGGACACCCACGTTGCTGGTTCCCTGCCCTGGACACGGTCGACGAACGCCTCGAGCTGGAATCGGTAAGTAGACCACCATTCTTCCCCTTTCGTCCCATCCGCATACTTGTAAACCTTTTCTACTCGCTTCGGCTTGCCTCTCGGGGTAACAGTGATGGAGTGATAGAGCGTCGGTAGCACAAAGTTGGACATCTCAACGGTGCCTCCTTCCAGTTTGACGGTGAACGAGATATCATGCAGAGGAAGTATTTTGAACGTGCGAGGCCGAGCCAAGCTGCATTGAATAGAACCCGAAATCGAGCTCGGGAAAGAAAGGTGTGCAATGGTCGATTCGTCCACCCGGGGGTCCTTAGCAAGGTTTGAAGTCGCAGATAGGACCGATCCAGTGTCTGGAAGGGTCGAAGAGGCAGATGCGAGGTATCTTACTGCATTGACAGTATAGCCTGGAATGAATTCTGTCAGATGCAAGAAACGCAGGCCCCAGAGTAGACTCCTCACAGCCAGTATCCATCAAGGACCCGCCTCCGAGGGAGTAGTTATAGCGAATGTCATCTTGGCCAAAGAGGCCTGCCGGAGGCTCGAGAGTCACCTCCACGGATTTGATCGCTCCTAATTCACCAGATGATAGTATCTCTTTGACGCGTTTGAGCGCTGGATGAAATCTGAAAGCAGATATGGGCGTTCCGCATTCCAGCCATGAGAAGCTTAGTCTAGCACGTGGAGGAAGACTCACCTGTAATGAAATGCTTCCAGAAGTACAAGATTCCGGGATTTAGCCAGGGCGAACATCGCACCTATTTGAGAAGACATCTTGCAATTTGACACTGGGCAGAGGATAGTTGAACGGCAGGAACTGACGCGTTTCTTCAGCGGTGTCTGCTGACGGTTTCTCCAAGAGGACGTGCTTCCCCGCAGCGAGAGCTTTCATTGTCCATTCGTAGTGTAGACCATTGGGCAACTGGAACGAATGTTAACGTTAAGAAATGGTGTTCGCCGTCGATTGAGATCACTGTAGCGCACAGGATTGTATATAACATCGATGCTCTCGTCTTGCAGCAGATCTGATTTCTGGTTGAAGCAGATTCGTTGCCTGAGAAAATAGCGACGATCGACCTACTTTGGTATCCGTCTGGCCCACCATAAAACTGAGGGATCGAATGCTTTGATGCATATGCCTAGTATTCATAGAGCATTATTTTGAGCAGGACTGCGAGCAAAGACGACTTTGCTTCTAAGATAGAGACCTTAGCCTTGGCGATATCACGAGCTGCTACAGCTTGAACGACAACTCCGGGATGGGAGAGCGCTGGATTAATCAAGGCATATGGGGCGATATTCGCTGCACCCAAAATACCGAAGCGCAGAGGTGCTTCGTCCTTTGGATAAGTAGGGGGGCGTAAAAGGGTGTAAATGCGGAAAAGGATATTCATGGTTGGATGTACAACAATGCTGACCACCAGAGAGGATTCTGTCTGACGTATATGTATATATATGTTACACGGCCTGGGTCCCGTTAAGGAACTGCCGGTCAAGTGCTCTTAAAGCACGCCCACCCAACCACACACCACATCAACTTCTCCTCTCCTCTCCACTCATATTCCCAAACCCATACCATCCGTACCTATACACAAAGTCGGCACACACATCCATTGCGAAAAGATCGGCCTGGTCAGGCTTGCTCCTCATTTCATCAGTCTCCACCGCTTCTTCCTCCTCTCCTTCCTCTTCTTCATCCTCTCCTTCATATCCATTATGCCCATTGCCCAGCGAATCCAACCTTATCTTATTCACCCTGTACACATACTGTGCCGTCGGCCTACCAACTCCCAATGAAAGATACATGCTCTCAGGGATTTCGGTGCTTCCTCATTGTCTGTGGGCTCCCGAGGTAGACCCATGCTGCCGTGAAGTGTTACCACATCCAACCTGTGTTGAGGATTTCCCACTCGGACCAGATAATGCGGCAGCGTCAACTTGATCACCTTGGGAGGCCCCTTCTCCGTGGGCTCCCTTCTCTCCCTCATAATGTGCAAACACCTTTGGCCTTGTATCTCTCAATAAAGATCCATCGCGCAATCCATGTTCTTGTCACCCAATACCTTCACACCCTGCACGGACATTTCTCCCAGACCTAGCAGACATATATCACCCTCTGTTGCTGTTGAATCGCAAAATAAAAATCACTGAGCCAAGAGGCTGCTCCTTTCTCCCTCGAAACTTGAAGGTTCTGGATATCTCCTCCTACCGTAAAGAACCTATCATCCATCGAGTTCCACAAGTCTTGGACGTCGTCGCCCAGCTGCACAATTCTATCCTTCCCTTGAAGTTTCTGCAGAAGCTCGTAGGACCACTGTGCTTCCTCTTCCACAAAGTCGATCCCCTCCAGAGTAGAATGAGTCTCCCCGAAGAATTTCCTGGAGCTATCCTCTAGCCTCCCCAGCGCCTCAGGCCTGAATCCCGACCTGAGATTCTCTTGCGCTTGTCCATAGAGGAAACTGCCGCCTTGATGACACGCTGCACGAGAACATCCTGAGCGGCCTCCTCATGTAGCTCCCCCTTCAGTGCCTCTGTGGCCTCCAAAACACTCAAAACCGGAGCCAACCGCTACCATGATGCTTTCCTGAACCTCCTTCAAATCCTTCTGCAGTTCTCTCGATACTGGGTGAACGCCAATTCCACATCACGAACAGTGAACAGACGGCATCCGAGATCTGACGAGCGCCAACAATACTCTCATGTGCGGAGCTTTCACTGGCCTTCCCAGCTCTTGCGGTGTGCAGCAGTGCCGCCCCACCTTTCCCTTGCCCTCTTCCACATTTGGTAGCCGTACCAGGCTGTGGTGTATCCCCAAATTCCTGCATGGCGGAAGTTGGCGTCGCCTTTCCTGCCCCTGTCTCAGCTCCTCCGGTTTTCTCCGCCAGAGAGGGAGAAGGTGCAGACGTCGCTGCAGTGCCCGTTCCAGAGTCCCCTACCTGAGCGCTGAGCGCTGAGCGCTCGCCTCAACATCAGCAGCCCGAGAGCCTTTGCCCAACTCGCAGAGGATGCTCTCGTTAGAGAACGAAAATTCCTGAGGACGGGCATCGTCTCCAGACTGCTGTTTGCTTTACCCACCCGATTCCATACAGACGACGCTGACGCCCTGTTTCCTTTGCCAACAAGTCCAGTCACCTCGCTCCCTGAGAGCCCTCTCTGTTCCCTTCACTATCCCATTCCTTGGAAGATAATGGACTTGAACCCCCCGACCCCCCGTTCCCACTCTTGTCAGCCTGAAGATCCTGGCGCACAGGACTGTCTCCACCCTTCGTTTTGTGTTCGTTCTTGCCTATTGCAGCCTTTATATTGATTTTTCCTCTTTCTCCCTTCGCAAGTATGTCCAGAAGAACGGTTGGAAGCCCCAGTTGGAAGCTGAGAAGTAGTATAAAGCAGAGAAATAGTAGAGTAGACGAATAGCATATTTTCAAATATCAGATGATGGAAGTCGATATGTATGTCGTATGTATCACACAGGGTCACAACACTTGACGCAATACGAATAAGCCAACAATTCGTCCATGCTCATCCCAATGGAAGGTCGTGATTTGTGCAGAGTACAGACGAACAGTGAGAAGGAATAAATACCGTCTAAAGTAGTAAGTAAGAGAGAAAGTGATATCCAAAGCAAGAGTATGAGTTCTGCGTCTACTCTTCCGCCAAAACCAGGGCCTGCTCTAGATCATCATCATTAGCTAGCATGGGTGGTGGTGCATTGCCATACATGACTCGTTGGACAATGATGGCTAGTATTCGCTAATCAGTACATTACGCTGAGTATGTGTAAAGCTAGGAGGCTTACCCAGGTCGATAGACAACTGGAATAACGCGCAGACTGTACAAGACCGGTGGATGAGTCTCGTGAAGACTCGAGCATAATAAATTACGAGTACTTCGACCACGTACCTTTGAATTGGAGGGGGCTGACTTTCAAAAAGAAGTAGACAGCTCTAAGAAGTGTGAGAACACGTTTAGAGAACAGGCGCACGGTAGAGCTTACTTGTAAGAATCCCCACCAACCCAACCAAGCAAGGTGCTGAGCCGGAAACCGTATAAGGACCTCTGTTTGAAGTTACTATATGAGGGTGGACACGATGCATAATGCATGAACATCTGGTTTTCATCTCGAGAAAAATGGCACCGCACCTTATGAGCTGAGGAATCGGCAGCGTGCTTTCCAGACCGAGAGCAACGAAGCCTAGAAAAGCAACGTAGACATCGGAGCGCCCGAAGATGAGGAAAAGAATCGCTGAACAAAGCCTAGTGGTATGGTCAAGAGGATGAAAGGATGAAGACGGGGTAATAGTAGGTGGAAGACATACGTAAAGCCGGCGAGAAACTCGATATATTGCGTGTAGGTGGGCCATTGCCAGAACTTCCAGGGACGCGTGGAGACACCCATGGTTTCAGGGCTTATCTTTGGTGGATAGGTCGTACATATGAAGAGTAAGGCGAGCTTATGAGGGCTCGATATGAGCAGTGCTAGTCTTCATCACTCGAGATAAAGCGTACTTGTGCTAGAATCATAAAGATAGACTGCAAAAGGAGAGCAAGTTCAAAGTGCTCCCCAAGCCAAAAGAAACATCTTGTGATATTGGCGATGAGCCTGTATAGAATAAATGGAATAAGATTGAAGTAGGAAAGAGTTAGATGAAAGAATTGTACAGGATTGCACAAACATCGCGAGAAAAGCCAGTGGAATCTCTGGCAGCTGATGGTCAGTGGGTGGCAAGGAGACTGAGGTAACGCGACCGGTGTTACTTCTTCCGAATGATAGACGCGGCTTGGTCGGCATATACCTGAAAGCAAGGTATGAAGCCCTGAAGCAGCAGGGACTGAAGAATTTACGTGCCAGAGGAGGTACTACGGCCATTCCGACAGAAGAGAGCGTAGCAAACCAAGAGGACGAAACGAGCATTATGGGACAGTGAACTAGAGTAACACCAAAATACCAAGTAGGATCGTAACCGGAGCGGGAAGAGATATGGGACGACACGTGACGACATGGAAGCACCATAGATATCAGATTCAGTGTCACCACTGGAGAACAACAAGTAATTTGGCTTCCTCCTCTGCCTCTCATGTCCTCTCCTTCTCCCACATCACCAAGACGTCCGGATTTGGGCGATTCAGCTCCCAAAAAACGAAGAAAAGGCGCAACAAGGCTCTCTTGCGCTGAGTGTAGAAGGTCCGCCGCCGCCGTTCCTAGCAACTCAACACCATACTCCGATCAACCCTAACCAACCTGCCGCAGACTTAAACTAAGATGCGATCGTGTCGTCCCTTGCAGCTCTTGCGTAAAAAGAGGCTGCGCCGCAATATGTATGCGTCTTGGATCATATTACACCCAGGAAACAGTCCACTAATATCTGGGCATTCGAATTTAGGTCCCGAAGTAAGCCTCCATTTAAATACTTCCGTCATCCCCGCTGTTCCTAAGTCTCGTCTTCAGGGATCGCTCACAACTGGACAAGGAAATCGGTATGTGTGCCACACTAGTTATCTCGTCGATCATTCGGAGACCCGAGCACTCGTCCCATGGACTAACCTCCGAAAGTCAAAGGCTGACACAATTTTCATTTCTTATAGGTTCGTGCTAGCGTCCACGACTGAACTGGCAAGCTTGCTTCAATAGTATGGCCTTGGTCTTGTGTCTCAACTATGCTCTCTGGTAGCATGAGAAAATTCTGCAGCTGGCTAACCGAGTCCGCCAACTTGAGGATGGATTACGGGCTACTCATTCTCAAATCTCCCATGAGCAGCATCCACTGCTAGCCGAGGACCTCCTCAAAATCAAGGCGCCTCTACAACGAGAACCGCCCACTGTCCGGGGAGCACCCAACATCAAAGAGGAAGAGGGAAACCCGCCGCTCGTTGATGCCTTTGGTGCTCTCTCAATAGACATTTCTGGAGGTACAAGTTATTTTGGACATGTTGCTAGCTCGGCCGTAAGCTCGTCTCTTAATCTTGATGTTTTGCCCGAGAAAATTGAACCCCCCTGGGCAGTATTTCCTACAGGTCGCTTTCAATACGATTCTTCAGTGTACCTTTGACTAACTCCCCGGCAGATGGAGGACGTCGATGAGAACCTGGACCACGAAATGTTCGAACTTCAGCAGATCCTACCAATAGAAATCTTAGACCAGAGTGCAGCTTTTCCGATTGCACATGCTCCTTCGATGTTTCAGAACCGGAGAGAACAACTCACAAAACTTTACTGGTATCTGCCTCCGGCGGATATGGTGATCAAACTAAGGACTATATATTATAGCAATGCCGCCTGGATGTACGTCCTTGCACTCACGGTTTCCTTTCGACTTCTTAAGTTTTGGAAACCGTTTAGGTACAATCCAATCTCCTGTGAAGTTTTCGACGAGCAGATCTACACACAGTTTTACGGTTCGAATACTCCCCCACTCGATGAGAGCCCAGCTGTTTGTCACCGGCTATCCGTGCTATTCATGGTACTGGCCATTGGATGCTTGATGGATCTGGAGCTGCCCGCTTATGGTGTGGAAGCCGAAAGATTTTTCCACCTCGCTCGTGCCTCACTCTTCCAGCATTCACTGGTCGACGATCCTACAACCAATGCTGTCCAGGCGCTTGTGAGATTTCCTGCTTGACTTTTCCCTGGATACCCACTTCTGAACTTGTATACGGATAGTTTTTGATGTCATTCTATCTCTTCCTCGGAGATCGACACGGTTCAAAATCTGGAGGACGATGGACCATCATGGGTATAGCTGTTAAGATGGCTCAGAGCGTGAGTCTCGTTTGGCTGTGGTTGGTCTGATCAGCCCCATTCTTATCTATGCATTCTAGATTGGTCTTCGTAAGCTCGTGGTTACTATTGAACCTATGTTCCATCTCATACATACAACATCGTAGATCGTGACAACAGCCGTTGGAACGTAGATCCTAGCGAGGCTCAGAGGCGCCGAGAACTGTTCTGGGAGCTCTATACCTATGATTCCTGGCAGGTAAATCAGCCGATGCCCTCTTATTGACTGGACCATTTGATTGAATAGTTGGCTTAGTGTATGACCTTCGGCCGACCCCCCTCGTTCAGCCTTGCACACATGGATTGTAGGATGCCATACCCCCCGGATGTCAGTGACGACTTGATTTGTGAGTACTCTCTAGTCGTCCTTCGAAAAGTTCTCGAAAGTTTTCGCCTCAGTCTATTCGTGGAAGCATCGATTCACTTCTCAATGCATGAGCACACTTCATGACGATGCCTTTGGGGCTAAAGTACCTACATATGCTACTATTCTACAACTGGATCGCAAAATGCGCAATTATCCAGTTCCACCTGTGTTACATGTAGCGGGCTTTGGCAACTCAGAGAAGAGAAACGGGGGATATCCCGAGACTGTGCCATTGATCATGCAGCGTCACATTGTGCTCGGAATTCGAGAAACAAGTGAGTTGACCCCCCAAAAATTCATCACATACTCCCCTGTGAATCACCATATTCAAATCTACTTTTTGCCCTTTTTTGCTCAGATCTATTATATCTCCACCGCTCGTTCTTCGCGAAAGCCATCAATGATCATCCGAAAGACCCCTTGGGTTCTCCTTACGGTAGTTCCGTCATCGCAGCTTATCGCAGTGCAGGATCTCTTGTTGCCCTGCAGCGTAATCTACACGCCCAACTACCAGACCTAAATCCTAGAATTTATTTTTTGCACGCTCATTTGTTTTCGTTAGTAGCCTTTCGTTCTCCTTCACACTGTCGCTCCCATTCTTACCTATCATCAGCTGTGCGATCATCCTGGGCTCGATTGTCTGTCGTTGCCCGTCGATGAGTTTTGCCCCATCTGCTCTGGTTCAGCTGGATTCGGCCTGCGAATTGTTTGGGTTCGCGGCAAAAGGGTTCAGGGCTGAGAAAGTGCTCGTGAGTAAACACCTTCGCTACATATTATGTTATATCCGTACTCGGCGGGCTGATTGCTGTTGGGATAGAATATCATGCTCAGGCTGAAAGACAAGGCGCATGCCAGTTTGGATGCTTTCAGACAGTCCAGGGGATCCCCTCCTCGATCGGGTCCTGTATCAGAGCCCCCCTCGCCAGTGGATGGCGAAGACGAGCTAGCCACCCTGGGGGGCATGACTAGATTAGTGAAGAAAGATGGCACAGGGTCGAGCCCTTCTTCCCCTTCTACCGGCTTCGTGGACTCTTCGGTTGTACCATTGAAATGGTCACCACGCATGGAGCATGTCCACCAAAACGTTCGCGAGTATCTAACTCAGTTTCCACCGGCCTCTGCGCCGTACAGCGAGCCGTCCATGTATTCATCGCCTACATACGATACTAACCACATGAAGGCCGAAGAGCGGGGCCCTGTCAACACAATGGCCTCTACATCGCACTCATCTCCAGTTCACCAGTACCCTACAAATGCCTTCCCTGCGTACTTCCCCGTCTACGACTATACTTCGCAGCAGAGCATGGCTACTGTTGACGGGCAGTACGCTATGATGGATACCGACGCAAGCAGAGCCGGCCCTGCCGAAGAAAACATGCAAAAGACTTGGAACGATTTTGTCAGTGATTTTGGGACGGTTTAGTCGTGGGTTAGATCTGGCTTTTGAGTTTTGTTGATGTTATCTTGTTGTATTTAACTGTCTGTCTTGGATGATCTATGGATACCGAGTTCTTGACCTGTGTCTTGACAAGAGGAGTTCAGCACTGATCTATCTCAGTTTGTGTAGTGTACTCTAGGAACTTGTTTGGATGATCGGAACGATTCAACGAAAGAGCCTCATTCTCAGCCACGTGGTGTAAGATATACAGTACATACCCAGTCGGCAACGAAACAACGTCGCTTGCGACAGCCGTTTATTTAACTTTCTTTGCGCATTCTCTTTAGTATCCTCTCCCATCATGTCAACTCACGATACTCACGAACACGATCGGTCTCCTCCCACCCAGTCACGTCCGTTTTCAATCGATCTCAGCATCGAACTGGAGCGGCAGCTTGATAACGACTCCAGTCCGCCCTCTAGCCCCGCACACGATGCAACTTCAGCTCCTACACGCGAATCTCTGGATCCTCATATCCTAGCTTCAATCATAGTCCAACTACGCCATTCCCTCGCCGACGTTACAAAGGAGAGAGACGATCTAGCTAGCATAGTCCCAAGCCTGAAAGACAGCCTTGAACACATGACAAATAAGTACACCGTCATGGAATCAGAGCTTCACGAAGCAAGAGCCAAGGCGAAGGATGATGATGAGGCTATTTCTATGCTACGGTCGAAAGTTGAAGAAAGCAGGTAAGTGCCGGGATCTGCTCGGTCTGTGCTCGACGCCTTCTATGAACTGACTAAATATGTATTTAGACGGGGTTTGATGAGACTACAGACCGAGAGTAGGAGAAGCAGTGGGGTGCCTGCTCCCATTGACGTCTCTCGCGCCGCTCCCTCATCCTTCGCATCTCTGGGGTCTAGCCGGCGTCAGTCCTTCACACCCCTGACCGGGAAGATGAACCCTGGCCTCAGCCCCCATAGACGGAATATGTCTGTCACTGACGGAATGCCTGTCGATATTCTCGTACAGTCTGCCAGCCCGAGTCAACCAGTCTTCTCTTGTGAGACTCCTGGGAACGGACCGACGAGCAGCTCTCGTCGGCTATCTAGCTTCTTCGCTCGCTCAGCACCTGAATCATCGTCTGTCGATATTTTCACTCATGAACTCGATGGGTTACGGCGGGAACTTCGCTCGGTTAAAGACGAATTAGAATCCACCAGAGCAGAGCTTCATGAAGCCAGGGAAACAAGAGACGCTTCCGAATCCTGCGTCATAGCTTTACGGGAATTCATCACAGAGAACAACATCGGTGCTCAGCAATCCCCTGTCCTAACCACACCGACCAATACACAGCCGGAGCCTCAGAGAAAAGCTGGCAGCGGTTGGGGTTTTACCAGCATTTTCAAGTCGGATACCAGCTCCAAACCAGCTCCCGTTAGCCCTAGCATACCCTCCGAACGGTCGTCTAGGGGATCCATGCAAAAATCCGGGCTTTTCGCTTCCAGGACCAGCATGTCGTCCACTTCTTCTCAACCATTGCAGATACCCACCAGCCAAGAATCCGATGCCTCTTCTATTGACGAGACACCGGAACCTGCGAGCCCCTCTCACGATACTTACACCAAAGTGATCGTCAATTCGGCAGATGTCTCACGAGCGGCTTCGCCTCTCGATCTCAAGCAGCTGGAAGCTCTCACGCTGGAATCAGTTCATCCGCCAATGGGGACAGTCTCCCGAGAATGATCATGACAATCCTCTCGTGCGCTTCCCTGGGTTTGCCGTATGAGTCCTCACCAGTACGCTGGATGGGCCACTCTTGAGCTTCATTAGTAGCCCTTATGTTCTTGGCAATAGCGACATATTGATACCACCTAGTCCATTGAAATAAGCATCATATTTGTTGCAAATCAAACAGATCAATGAATTTCTAAAGAATATAGGAAGGAGCTCGAGCGACTGAGAAAGTCTACTGTAAGAGGCAGGGAAGAGGAGTACACATAGAATAAACCTGTAACAAGACAACCACGACAAAAGAGTTCTCATGACAAATGGAAACTGCCTACGCCCTCGACCATGGCAACCCTGATTTTCTCTCTCATAATCTCCTTTGAACTGTACTCCGGTAATTTCAGATAGTTCACACAGGTCATAACGCTCGGGAGGTAATCATCAGCAGTCAAAGGGGCTTCGTGCAACTTTTTGACCACGGTTAGCGGTGGATTCAACCCACGGAAACCTGCGCAAGGTGTGAGAATCAGACCGTTAAGTCAATAATTCCAGTAGAAATGACGAACCACCAATAGGTAGCTTCGGGCTGCCCGTGATGAACTGCAGCAAATCACGTCGACCCTTGCTGTCGTACTCAGTCATGATTTCTACCAAGTGGCGCATTGCTCTGCTTTCTGTGGTAAATCCGTGGTCCGCTTTTATAGATTCGGATAGTGCTAAAACGGAAGATTGGACGAAAATTCACAGCATGTCGGAAAGACTGCTTACTGTCAAGACTCCAGTCCTCTTCTGCATTGCCAAAGAGCATCACTAGCTCTTCTGCAGAGAAGGCTTGAAGGTCATCAACCGGAAACACTTTGGAAAATCCTTCTCGGAAAGCATCGGCTTGAAGTTTGACACCGTCTCCGATGGTCGCGTTTAGCACTCGCTGAATGTAGTCAGCAGTAGTTTCATGGGTGAGCAGCTTGTCAGTCCCATCGGGCTTAGGAAGAGTTCTGTAAGCGTACTCCGCTAAGAAGAAAGTTGCTAACGTACGATGAGCTCGATGTCATAACCCGGAAGAGTAAAGTCGATTGCAAGATCCTCAATTTTTCCTCCTTCGGGTACCTAGTGCTGCAATCTCAGTATTGAATGTATACCACGACAACAGATACTTGCCGCTCCATCCAGTTGTTGAGTTGCCAAAGAATCCAGTTTAAGCAAGGAATCAGCTAGATCTGGATCCACGTGCTACAACAACACTCTTAGCGCAGGCTAGGTAGGCGTGAGAAAAATACACACCCTCAGTGTGGCAATCGTGAGAGGTACCTCCTCTCCCAAGACGTGTTTGAGGAATACAGAGTTGAATGACATGTCCACTATCCGCGAGTCAAGCATGGCCTTGGCCACGAACTGACCAATGACTCTGAGGAGATGTGTCCGTTTGCTAACCAAAAATGTCGATACTAGTGGTTGTAGACGGTAAACAAAGATACTCACCGACCACCATCGCTCGCGATGTCGAGAGCAAGGACTGGAGCGGGGTAGAGTCCTTGAGGATGAAAGACATACACTCCTGGGTGACATGGATCTACATCCCGCCAGATCTTGAGATCTCTACGAACAAACTCCTTCGAGACGAGAGAATAAAACTCTAAAGTAGGCCCAAGACCAGTGCCAACTTCTTCAAAGTATTCTACCTCCAGGATGGAGGAAGAGGAGCCGTAAAGCTCAAATACCTTGACAGCGGACTCTAGGAGATGGCTACGGGATATACGAACTTTCTGCCTTTGCAAGCGTCCAAGAAATCCAATGCCCTCTTCTCGACGGGAATGGTCCTGCCCGCGTGTCTGCTGACTCTGCCACTTCAGAATCAGGCGCGCGTAGCCGAAAGAGGTGGATTGCAAAAAGTTGTAGCGCGTAGCAAACGGAAACAAGAAAGGAAAGTGTTGAGGAAGATCAAGAGCCCAGTCAGGGAGACAAGAACTAGACGGCAAGGTTAGCTTGTAAGGTGCATGGATTTAGTTGAATGATCCTGAGTACCTAGCAACTATCATGGGCTCCTCAAGCTGACGTGTCAGCTTAGCAGTTAGTTTGTTGTTCATGAAAGCAGTATCTGCTAAGGTTTCTTGTGTTATTGGTCCAGTGTTGCCTTCTCTCTCCAGGCAGTTCATACGATACAAGAAACGCAACAGAGTCAGGATCTTCGTGTGTGGGGCTTCTGTTGGCAGAGATGAGATGAATGGATGCTGTAAACGGCTCTTGAAGCTGCTCTCATTGGAGTCCCTCGCTGAAAAGGAAAAATGTTGAGCAAATTTCTTGACAAATCTGGCTGCTACATACCTTCCGGAGAAGGGGCTGGTCCTGGTACCTTCTTGAACTTGACAGTATAGATACCTTGCCATAAAAGGCTGGAGGGAACACTAGATTTCTTCCTCATCTCGGATTGATGAACAGCTCCGTAGATTGTGAGATCGAGTGGTAAGGGCTGATCGTCCATACTGAACTCAAGGTGCCAGTCAACGGGTTTGGACTTCAGAGCCGAAGCATAGGAGGCTCGAGGTGGGGAGCTAGATTTCGCAGTACTTGCAGTAGTTGCGCCAGGCGTCGCAACTCGTGTACCCTGTGGGGTTTGTGCTACGACTTTAGATCCATCTAGCAAGACGTTAAAGGGGCGTAAAACATAGGATATTCCGAGCTTACCCTCATTCACAGACACTGAGATCGTGCTCTCAGACCCAGGAGCCTCGCCGACATGGTCAAAGAAATCGGCGTCCATATCGTCATCTGTAAAATCTGCTGAATACTCGGCACTGTCGATCGGGCGGGGCACATCAGTCTGTGAATCCGAGGGAGCTGATGGAGCAGGAGGTTCGACGAGACTCTTATGAGTATCGGTAGAGATAGATGCCATGGCGTTAGGATCGTTTTCAGTCAGTGTGCCAGAGGACTTCATAGAGAAATTACTTAGTCGCTTGCTTCGCCGTCGACTAATCGGAGCAGAGACAGAGCCTGATGACTCTGCCTCTGCACCTTCTTTGTTGTTGTAAGTATCGGGCTGTAGACCCCGAAAAGGGGGTGCGGATAGATGAGAGGCACCGGCGCTTGAGAGCCCGGAAGCAGCAAGTGCAGCAAGCATACTGGATATCCTAGGTCCCTCAAGGAATAAGCCGGAGACCCTAGGTCTAAGATAGTCATGCAACGCTTGGAAAGTGGCGATGGCATGTATGGACACGACCAGATTGTGCAGACTGCGGGGAATATCTGAGTCCTCATCTGCACTCAGCCGTAGACGAAGTTGACGGGCAAGCAAAGAGGGGGAGCTCCGTTTCGAATCTGATAGGGAGTTAGTATAATTGAGGTACAGGAGAAAAGAAGACTGACCATCGGTGTTCTGAGAGACAGTGGTAACCTCAAATGGTTCCATGCGTGTGAGACTCTCCTGGAGTTTCTTGACCAACGTAGCCATCGGCAGGGTCACATTACTGACACCCTTGACGTCGGACCCAGAGCTCGCGAAAGCTTCCAGGAAAATAATCTTACGCTGAGAACTTGTCACTGAAACCAGAATTCAAGGTAAGATGATATGCACGCAAATGCAAGAGTAGACACTCACGTCCGGAACTCTCATCCGTCGAGAACTTGAGGAGACTATCGACGAGACCGCTCTGTAGAAGTTCGAAACTGGAGATGGAGGTCCGGGGGGAGGCAAAAAGTTGTGCTAGTTGTCGCAAAGAGCTCAGCAGTTCGGAGGATGATGATGTCGAAGAAGAGAGCGTTTCCACAATTTGTCGTAGCGGATCGCTAACGTGATCAGACTCTTGCTCGTTGGGATCGGAAAGATACTTGAACTTGATAACACGAGCACGGAGTGTCACTGCGTCATCTGGCTCTAAAGACAACGATGTCAGTTTCTTGAGGCCTGGGAGTTGAGTAGCTGGCATGGTGGTCGTGGCAGAAGCGTCGCTTGGAACTGCCTGGGACTTGTCTTTCTGTTTTCGTATAGCACTCGTTTCCCGCGAGGATAATTCGTGGACCTCGTGAAAGACACCCTCTCTTTTGAAGGCAGGTTTGAATAGGGTGGGAATCTTGCTGAGGAGGATGTCTACTAATTGGAGGGCGTTTATAACGAGAGATGGATGATCCCTGGATGACAATACAGATGAAATGAAGCTAGCAACCGGGACACACTGGAAGGTGCTTAGTATCACCAAAGATACACTAAAACACGCTCACCTTCAGAACAGTCTTCAAACCTTCTTCTTCCAGAAAGCTTGTGGCTTTCAATATTGCTGTCAAAGCCTTTGCCCTCAGCGATGTGCTTACACTTGCGGAATAAACATCGGCTAGTATAGGAACCATAAGCTGCATGAAACGGCTGACCACCGGCATTTCTGAGCGTATGAGTGAAATTCGGTCTCGGGCTGGGTCCTTAGGAGTAACAGGTGGAAGCTGTGGTCCCGGCTCTTCGCTGCTCTGTGCTTGTAGATCACTAGTTACAGGGGGCGCGTTTGTTTCTGTGAGAGCGGAGGGTTGCACTGGCCCGGGTACAGTTTCCGAAGCAACTGCGGAAGACCTGGGGCCAAGGTCCTCAGCCTGTACAGCAACAGCCGCTTGTCTAGAGGCCGCTCTGTCAGCCTTGGCTTTGGCTTTGACCATTCGGACAAGTGCCTTCTCAGTATAATTCTTATGATCGAAGACGCCATCTGAAAACGGGAATTCAATCCCTGAACAGGAGATGGAGGCAAACATGATTTCTCACCTTTGGGTAAGGGGGGCATAAGCTCAGAAGTCAGGCTCAGGGTTTCCTCTACTTGGTCCTTGGGACGATGCGCTAGGTTATCCATGACGGCCATGTCTGTTATGCCGCCACCTAAACCTTGACTGTCTTCCGCACTTCCTTGTTCACTGGAAATGTCACAAGGTGGGAGAACCCCAGTCAATATTTGATAGAGTGTATCAACTATATCAGCTTTCAGTAAAGTGAGCATTACCACTGGGCTAGCCCGCGTAGAGATGGCAAGGGCGCGTATGAGGAGAGTATAGGTGCTTGTAGCAATCAGTGAGGACCCGCCTGATGGCAGCAATAGAACATTGACTGAACGTATCAGCTCGATATCCATGAGCTTCTCTAAGAGGTCGGTAGATGATCGGTGGTACGCGTCAACAACGCGTATGACACATAGACAGGCGTACTCGACAATCCGCTGGTCCGAGTACGAGAGGCAATTTCTGATCGTGGGCCAAACGCTGTGGATCATGGGGAAATGTTCTGAAGAAACATTGCGGCAACAGTTAGCGGCAGCTTGAAGGGCAGTTCGTTGGACCGCGATGGAGAAGAAATCGAGGTAACCAAGGAGAGCAGCAAGACCACCTTCGCGGACAATAGAGCTGGGGAACTCTTCTGAGATTTTCTCCAGGGTCTAAGCAAGGTGTTAGATGGTGAGGATCTGGAAAGCAAGGTGGAACACGTACACTTAGAGTCTGCTCCGCTAGGTCGATATATGATATTTCTAGCAGTTTGCTACATAGAGCCGGAATAGCTCCGTGGTAAACAACTGTGTGAGCCACACCAGGGAGAGCTTCCATTAGGTTAGCCAAGCAACGACAGGCTAAAACCTGGGCTTCAGGGTTCTCGTCTCCTTGATACCCGGTGCCACCGCTCATAGCAAGGGCAGCAGCCAAGGCCGCATCTTCCGATTGCTCGTTCGAACCACCATCGGTGTCGTCCTCTCCACTCTCCGCGTCAGTTCCTTTGCCCCCCAGAATTCTGACAAGCTCGCGAACAAACTGCTCAATAGGGAAGGAACCCGCAAGAGTATCTTCAGTGCTAATGGAGAGCAACTCGCTAAGCTCTTGTAGAGTGATGAGCCGTGTTGTGGGGTCTGCTGTTGGCTTGATATTGTCCAGCATTGATTTCAATCTTGTCGACAGAGACATCATGAAGGACCCAAGCTGGCGATAATCACCAAACATTGCGAAGAGACTGGACTCATCAATTGCTCCCGGGCCCGATGAGGGGTGACCATCATCGTGATCTAGGTTCATTTCCTCCTCCTCTTCATCGTCTCGGTTACCGTAATCTTCAGCATCGGGCTCGTGGGTGATGTCGCGCTCTAGGTGGCCCTCTTCCCCAGATTCGGTGTGTTCGTTATCAGGAGCTTCATCGTCGCATGTCATGCAATCATCCTCAGGTGGATTTCCAGAATATAAGTCGACACCCAAGTCATGAGGACCAGCCATCTCGGCGTCTGAATGTTCCAGTAACTTGGACGTGCTAGCGGCGGATGACTTTTCTTTGTGGGACTTCCCTTTTCCTGAAGAAATTCTGATGGTATATCATGAGAAGAGAGAGGGAAGAGGAAGAGGGTGTCACAAACTTGGAAGATTTCGGCATCGTGTAGGTAGAAATGGATTGGCTGCGAAGGGAGTAGTGTGCGGTTTTACTCTGAGAGGGCACAGGATCGTTATGGTCGTCCTGGATCTCAATTTCTCGCTGCTTTCCTTTGTCCTCGCGCTTTGGTTCGTTGATGGTGAGGGGGAGATTAGTCGCACGTCTCGGTCTAGCATGTTCATCAGCGGTGTTCTGAGAGCTAACGACACTGAACTCACTTCTTGCTGGGACGCTCTTTGGACCGTTCGGTGGCCTTACGCTTACCGGGACTTCTCTCTTGGTTGTCGTTGGCCCGCGCTGCGGGTTTCACGGTGGATCGAGTAGTGGGGGCGCTGGTGGAGTCTGTCGTGGGAGGTGATGTTTGGGGTGGGCTGAGTACTGTTTCTACGTCTTGCGATTGCTCCAGTATCTTCTCTTTCGCTGCTCTCACTCGAGCACTAAAACGTAAAGGGCGTGGTACAGATGGCGTAGATGCAGTGTCTTGCTGTGGTGACCGTGAGGAGCCTGCGCTAGTAAGATCTTGATGATTGTTCGGTTCCAAGTCCATTAGCACATGCACCAAGCCATCGAGGTTGGTCTTTAGAGGTACGAAGAAGGGGTCCAATAATACTCAACTCGACCGAAGCTGGTGGATGTTTCTGAAGAGCAGAGAAGTGCCGCCGGATGACTACCCATTGTGATGCGCGTGGTTGGTCAGCCATAGGTCATGTATATCTATCCTCCTTCAGGTTCTGGCAACATCCTGGTGATAGTGTCTTGTTTTCATTGATTGCTTTATAGTCGATGAGTAAACTAAGTAGTCGTTATGAGTACTGCGAGGTATCTACTAGATGAAACCAGAAATTTGGTACATCTGGGTTAGTGGTATTTAGGCTTTCGATTGCAAGTGACTCAATTCCTCAGAGTCAGTGGCACATATGCGCCCTAATCACTTCCTCCACCGATTTAATCAGCAAGTTCGCAATCATCCGAACTTCCTCTTCCTTGACATTGTAGGGCTTGATATATGCGTCAGTGAAGCTGAGACTAGCAAGGATGGTACGAGCGACTAACTGGAGCAAGGACTATATGATCGCCTAAAACACCTTCAAGTGTTGCGCCCCCCGTGAAACCCATCACGACCAATCCATTTTCCAAGGCTTTAGCCTGAACAACCATAGCAAATCGCTCCCCACCGAGGTCAAGTTTGGGGGCACCATCCGAAGCAACATCAAATTCGATAGCCCAAAATCCACCTCGACCGCGGATGTCGAAGACGAACGGCGCCGCTAGCTTGTTGGGCCCAGTCAATCCTTCTAGAAGAACCTTTTCAAGAAGTTCACCCATCGCCCGGCAGTTCTCGAGAAGATTCTCGGTTTCTATCACATTTTGTACGGCAAGAGACGCCGCACAGGAGATAGGATGTGACTGCATGCAATTAGATTCAGAGACAATCCCTCGCTAGCATGGTTGAGGGCTAACCTGGTAAGTATGCCCGTGTTTCCAGAATCCAGAGCTATCCCTGACACCCTGCGCAATCTTTGGAGACATGAACACAGCACCGATGGAGGCATACCTGATAGGTCAGGATGAGATATGTGAAAAAACATGCCGCAGGATTTCAGTTACCCTCCACCTAGGCCTTTGGCAACGGCTTGAATGTCCGGTGTGACACCATCGCCGTAAGCTTGCCAGGCATGAAGGCTTCCCATCCCTATTGCAGGAGGTCAGCTACTCAGCAGCACAATGAACCCCAGCTGTGACTTACTTCCCATTCCGGACATCACCTCATCCAAGATCAATAACGCACCATACTTGTCACAGACGGATTTTACCGCTTTGATATAACCTTTAGGAGGGGGAACCACTCCGCTTGTAGCTGAAAGCTGATCAGCTCCAAGATGCAATTTGTGTCGAGGCCCCACAAACCTCCGACAACTGTCTCCGCTACAACTGTTGTACGTCAGTAACTGAGCTTGAAGTGTGTCGAGGGTGCTTACATCCTATGACAGTGTCGGGTCCTAGCTCCTGGAACTTGTCATCTAGCTCCTTCCTGAGCCGTTCGACATACTGCTCTTCAGTCTCATTGGGGAGTTGAAACCTTTTGGCGTAAGCCGGGGAGACATGATGAAAGTTCTGATCATTCATGATTGCAGCGTATGGAGCACGGCGCGCAGGGTGATAGCCAAGAGACAAGGTAGCTACTGTGTTGCCGTGATACGAGAGTTGCCGGGCGATGAAATTCTTCCTCTGGGGTTGGTTGATATCGTAGAAATACTGCACCGAGGTAGGGATGAGTAGCAGAAGGTGATTTCGGAAGAAATGACATACTTGGCGTGCGAGTTTGATAGCACCCTCCATTGCTTCGGAGCCTGTATTACACACGTCGAGAAAATAAACATACGCGCAGAAGAGGCCAGTTCCTTACCACCTGAAACGAGGCCAACCAGTTCGAAAGCACCATCGCTGCCTTGGATGAGTTTTGCTCCTAGTTCCTCAGCAGGTTCGTTAGAGAGCTGCATGGAGTAGACATCTGAGTGCCAGAGATGAGATCAACCCAGGTATTACTGGAGGGCTGGGCCAGCGACGAACAAGATACGCGATCTACTTGATCTTTGATGGCTTTCACGACGGTGGGATGGCTATTGCCCAGACAGGTTACTGCAGCGCCGCCGCAAGCATCGATCAGCGTGCGATCCTGTAGATTGATGTAGATGCCTTCCGCAGAGACAGCGACTGGTGGCCTCCAGGGAGTTCTGTGAAGCAACGAGGTTGGCTTGAGCTTCTGTTCAGCCATGGCGTTGGGTGAGTGATGAATGCAGACCGGCCCGGCTACAAGAAACGAAGTACATACACTCCTTAAGCTTCATGCCACCACCAAGGAAACCTCATCCAGCACAATCTACAACTCTGTTCACTTTCTTCGCCAACAAGCCCGCCTCAAGAAAGGATGCTGGTACTCGTGAACCTTTCGCAAGAAAGAGCCGCCTCAAAGGAAAGCAGCGCGCTACAGAGCCCCCCGAGGTCATCATCATAGATTCTGACTGTGACTCCGACTGTAACAGCCTTCATGTCGGTGAGGTTACTTCAGGGGTTGCGAGTGTACCACCTCTCAAGGATGTAGATACACTTGATTCGGATGTCGAAATTATCGAAGCGCCTTCCCCCCCGCTCAACACGGCTAATGATACGAAGATTGTCGCCGCTGGCGACACTGAGGTTCGCCGTAGCTCACCAGAAGCTTCTGTGTCATTCGCATCATCTTCGAGCCACAAGCCTCCCGTCGATCTCTCAGACGATCTTATCGAGATTAAGGATGAATGGTTTGACATGGATGAGTCCTACACTCCTACTGGCCGACTGGAAACCACCCCTACTCATCCGGAATACGTTGAACATGTACGTCAATCTCGGAACCGGCGGTGTACCAACGCCCACTCAGATAGCAGATATCCACAGGAACCAAATGAAGGACACACTACAGGCAGCTCAGTCAATGCCTTCTCGGCTCTGATGTCGTTTAACCGAGAGGACCAAGCCTGGAAGGAAGCTTCCACCGCAGAGAAGAAGGGCTGGGGCCGTCAACCCTCTAACACACGGCGAAGTGCTCCATTCTACAAGGTGGTTTATAAATTCTCGGAAGCGGAGCAAATACTTATTCTCTACCAGATACTGCAGGGGTTTCCCATTGCTGTAGATGCCTTCAAGTACGGCGCGATCCCAGGTGTCACTGCGTATTTCTTAACGTTCGGATTTCCGCCCAAGTGCCCTTCACGTAATTGACCCCTTTACTTTGATAGACATGCACATTCTGACCACTACACGCATCTCTCTTCAAAGTGGGACCACGGCCTCATATATTGCTCTGGTGCGTTGCCCTCGCTAGCTCTTGCTCTTGAACATTTACTGACTCGGTCACAGCTGAGACAGCCGATCTTATAGCTCATATGCTACGAGTGGATCGCCAATGGCTGCGACCTTTACCCATGGACATCCCAACTCAGGTCCCTGACTCAGGTGGTGTCACTGTCACCCTTATCGATGCAAACCACTGTATGTATACCCCAGGACACTCCCTGTACATGTACACCATCTCTCAGCAATCTGCAGGTCCAGGATCATGTCTCTTCTTTTTCGAGGGCCCTCAGACCTCGCATGCGGGAGATAGCACTTTCAGATCAGCTTCTGTCGGCACGCGAAAAATATTTCGCTACCTTCATTGTGGTGACTTTCGTGCATCGCCAAAGCACGTTCATCACCCAGTTATCAGTGGTAAAAAGATAGATATCATCTATCTCGACACGACTTATCTCGATCCAAGGGTCAGCACATACTCAACATGGTAGACTCGTGTTTTGCTCATGGGTTTCCACAGTATACCTTCCCCTCGCAGCCGGAGGTTATTTCCGCATGCGCTGACCTAGCGAAGAAGCTTGTCTATGGTCATATTCCGAAATCGCCTGGGATCCAGACTATGTCTTCTTTCTTCTCCGTTAACACGAAATCCAAAGGCGCACCCGATAAACCGTCCGGGCTTTGTAGCAACATTCTGTTTGTGGTAGGGTGAGTACTCCATTTTCATCTAGGGTATCTTCTTATTACTGCCAATCAGGACATATTCCATTGGAAAGGAGCGCATCTTGAAAGGTTAGTACAATCGCATAGCTGTGTCACGCTGTGTCGCTCATAATTGCGCAATGTAGCCATAGCACTGGCCCTCGGTAGCAAAGTGTATTGTGACGCCAGGAAGACATCCATCCTTCGTTGTCTTAACGACTCAGAACTGCATGGAATGCTGACGAGCGACCCGCTTTCAGCTAATGTCCACTTAGTCCCCCTCTCAGTGATTGCTTCAGACAAACTGAAAGTCTACTTGGAACGTTTCGACGGTCATTTTACTAAGGTCGTCGGCTTTCGTCCTACTGGTTGGACGTGAGTTATTGAGGTCATCTACATTATTAATTGCTCATATGAGCGTTGGCCTTTGATAGGTATGCTCAGTCGAATGGGGCAAACCCCAATCCAACTATTGAATCCGTTATTGCCAAATGCCAGCAGCGCCGTTATACTTACCAAGACATTCAGCTGACGAGAAACTCGAGCGCCGCCGTGTGGCTTTACGGAGTGCCTTACTCTGAGCATAGCTCGTTCTTCGAGCTTAGCTGTTTTGCACTCAGTCTAGATTTCGACAAGATCATAGCCACCGTGAACGTAGGGAGCGAAAAATCGAGATCTCAGATGAAAAAGTGGTTCGAGAAATGGGCCGCAGAGAAGCGAAGAGTTGGTGTATCAGACCTTAAAGAGCGACAACCGGATTATTGGTAAACCTAGATAACCGCTGCAGTATGTGTAGAAATTATTTGGAGGTGTGCAATAGAATGCATATGCGCATATGAACATATTTTGTGATACACCGCATGTAAACGAAAAATATGGGAAGAAGGGACTGAGTACACTACTGGTCTGCTGCCCGTTGCTTCCGCCTGACGTCTCTCTCCTCCGAAATGGTGAGTTTGATACCCTTTCCTTTTGGCAACGATATCCAGGGCTTGGTTCCTTCACCAATGACGAAGATGTTGGAAATACTAGAAGGATAGATGTCAGACAAATACAGATAAACGATTTTCAACCGCTTACCGAGTAGCGAATGTCCTGTCGAGCGAGTCCTTGACGTGGACAATGTCGAAGCCACCAATATGCTTCTCTCTGTGCTGGATGACACCAGCCCTGCCCATGTTACGTCCACCAGTGATCATAACGATGTTGCCAGTGTCGAATTTGACGAAGTCAACAATCTTGTTCTGCTCGATGTCGAACTTCACGGTGTCGTTGACCTTGATAGCGGGGTCTGGGTAACGAATAGTGCGACCATCGTGGGTGACGATGTGTGGTACACCCTTGTTACCGACGGCAACATGGCGGACCTTGAGAAGCTTGTAGGTCGCCTCCTCAGGGGTGATGCGATGGATCGTGAATCTGCCCTTGACATCGTAAAGCAGGCGGAAATGCTCTCCAGACTTCTCAATCGAGATGACATCTGCAAGCGAAACATTAGGGGGTCGTGGGGCGGGCAGATTCGTAGCTAGATACGCACCCATGTAACCGGCGGGGAAAGTTGGGTCAGTCCTGACTTTGCCGTCAATCTTGATCAAGCGCTGCATGACAATCGCGGTCACTTCACGCGAGTTGAGGGCATACTTCAAGCGGTTGCGGAGGAAGACTGTGAGGGGGAGGGACTCGCGAAGCTTGTGGGGGCCGGGAGATGGACGGGGAGCCTAATCAAGAAAGGAATAAAATCCAGTCAATCGAGTGCACTGAGGGGCGCGTTAGGTGTGTTGGAGGGCGTACGTATGTTCCGCTAAGCTTGTCAAGCATCCATGAAGATGGAGCGGCGAGACGCTTGAGATGTTTTTTGGGTCCACGGGCCTAGATAGAAATGGTCGGTCAGTTGTCGTGCCATCCGGAGAGCTGGAGAGTAATCCATCGGAAAGTGGGTGCGAAAGCGGGATATGACGGCGAGAAGTGGAAATTAGGGTGGTTTGTAGCAATAATACGGACCATGGTGAAGTGTTGGGTCTTGAGGAAGGCTTATGGAGGCCGGAGGGGGTCGAAACTGGCTGGACTGCTGCGTTGAGATACCACAGACGGCAGCGATGGCGTGACAGTGTCACAAGTGACGAAGCGGCATGATCGCAAAGGGAAAGATCAGCAGGAGCAGTGACCTGGGTGTGACTGTGTGACATTGTACCCTCTGCTGTAGACCAGCTCACCAAAGCTCAGATTCGATCTGGAACCCGTTTGCCCTTGTTCTGTTCCAGCACTCCCTAATCCACCTTCTCCGCCTCCTCATACCTTATGATAACCGCTTAGATCCACCGTACTTTACTACCGCCTTCTTCAGCGATGAACTCTCTGCCATGGGCACAGAACGAGAAGATACTCTTGTCTGACGCTTACTCCTGGTACGATATCAGGCAGCTCATTCATCGACGATGGAAGACTTTCTCTCTCTTTCCTCCCCGCCATCGACCTCGACGTCCCTCATCCTCACAACCCAACCATCTCTCTCCTGTGGCTACGCCCCATACACAGTCTACCGCACTCTTCGTCTTCCTCTGTAGCGTGTGGTACTCCTCTTCCGCCCTTTCCTCCAATACCGGCAAAGCAATCCTTGTACAGTTTCGATACCCTGTCACCCTAACCATCGTACAATTTGCATTTGTGGCATTGTACTCCCTCCTCTTCATGTCCCCCCTCATACGCTTCAGCCATCTCCGTCGGCCGACGAGAGCTATCATCAGAAGCACCCTCCCCATGGGTCTTTTCCAGGTCGGTGGGCATATGTTCTCGAGCATTGCTATATCTAGGATCCCTGTCAGCACTGTGCATACTATCAAGGTTCGTTACCATACACTCGTTCTATCATAAAGGACGATCAATGCTCAGTCATAGCCTCCTCTGCCAGGCGCTTTCTCCCCTCTTCACCGTTGCAGCGTACACAGCGCTATTTGGCGTCAGCTACTCGGCCAAGACGTACATATCTTTATTGCCCCTCACAATTGGCGTCATGCTGGCTTGCTCCTTTGACATATCAGCATCCAACTTACTGGGGCTGGTTTGCGCCTTCGGCTCTGCATTGGTATTCGTCAGCTCGAACATCTTTTTCAAGAGAATCATGCCTTCCGGTTCATCGATGTCTCAAGCCCCCTCTCACAAACTTGACAAGTTGAACCTACTATTCTACTCTTCCGGCATGGCTTTCCTCCTCATGATCCCTATATGGCTTTACTCCGATTCCGGCGCGCTCTTTGGTTTAGACGCAGTTTCTGGTCACATTGGCCATCCTACGAGTGGCCACTCTACCCCACACTCTATATCATACTACTTCCTCATGAATGGCACTGTGCATTTTGGGCAAAATATCATCGCGTTCGTGATATTGTCCTCCACCTCCCCAGTGACTTACTCGATTGCGTCCTTGATCAAGCGAGTCGCCGTCATCTGCACAGCCATAGTGTGGTTCAACCAGTCCGTTCATCCCATCCAGGGCTGTGGCATCCTCTTGACCTTCTGGGGACTGTATATGTATAATGGCGCCAAGGGCGATGTGGAGAAAGGAGAGACAAAGATGAGAATGGTCAAGGCACACCAAGACTTGATGCTCCCTGTCACCAAAGGGGACGTCAAGATTCTTAGTGGGACACAATCGCCTCCGCAGCCTCAGCAAGTTGTTCCACCTGTGGGTGAAGCAACAGGCCTCGGAATGCAAAGTTCTCTGTATGGGAGGCCTCGCGCACCTTCTGTCGCGACCTCGATGATGTCCAGTTATAACACTCACTCTCATCATGGACCACTAACAATTCAAGTCACCCCTCCTTCTGCAGGGACTCGGGGAAAGGAGGGACCTCTTGTCCTCTCACCGACTGAACCTTACCCCTCTCCGCCTCCCTCTCTAGATTCTCCGCCAACTACTGCTGCTCTGCTTTCAGAGATCCAACAGGGTCAGAACCGGTATCTGACAGAGGGAGGGCGAGATATCTACGTACACTAGATTTACTTGTTTATAGATTTGTCAGTGCATCATCATACGGACAAGGGCAAAGCATTTTATCTTAGTTCTGAGGATAGACGTACATAAAACTGCGCCGGTGTGTGACTGGAAGACTGCGGACTGCAACCAATCATTTCAGTGCATCAGCGAAATGCGACTCTACTTACGTGAACTTATGGTACTTAAATTCGCCAATAAGTACCGTAAGTACAAACGATATTAAGCTATCTATAAGTTGGCTCCTACTTAAAAATGGTACTTATGTACTTAAACTGAGATATGATCTAATCCAAGAAATATGTCTAAGAGTGATGATACTATTGAAGTTCTAGGAGCAAAGGGCCCACGGGCTGTCTTCATGGGCTAAGGATTGTTCATGTTTGCCTTTTTTTCTCCATGAAATGGGATGGAGATATGTTATTCTGTGCCCTGGTGGAATGGTATCATACCGTCTCTGATTGTCCTGACGAGGATACGGGTATGTGGGTTGTTTATCCTACCTTGGATGATGTCAACAAGCGAGGTGCCTCCGTAAGCCGTGTCCGATATCGTTCGTGCTTTGAATCAGCATTCTAATAGCTCTCGGCTCTGCTAAGGATTCTGTGTGTGAGAAGCCCCCATATACGCAGAGGGATGTTGTCGCCGGCATGGTGCACTGTGATACTTCCTGGGTAAACTTAACACGTGCTACATATTTTTCTCTTCGTCTCCCACCACGACCGTCGACCGTTCTCGCTCCATGTGTTCTCCTCCATTGGCATCTCCCGACTAGTAATCTCCCTTCTCCTTGTCCAGTAAAACCTTCCCTCTGCACTTTGAGTCGACTTACGGTTGCTCACCGCCAGCTCAGGAGAGCCAAAGCACAACTACAATTTCTGGCTCGCATTATACCATGCAGCAACCCAAGTACTCTCCTTTGGTGGCTTGAACATTCTGAGAATGTTTTAGACAAGGTTGTCGGGATGGCAGGAACATTTCAGCTTGGTAATTGTGCTTAATCACCGCTCTGCTTTTCTTTGTCCGTTTTTTACTTCCCATGTTTAGCCCGTATTTATACCCTTTCTGTTGCGCTTGTTACAAGCTCGTTTTCAGCTATTTTTGGGTATCCCAGCATCCTGTAGCGCCATATGTATGTTTCAAACAGCTTTCGTGCAAATATGGCCTTGATAAAACTACTCCTTTTCATTAGCATATATTAGCCAGAAATCACTCTATGTACTTATTGGTACTTAAAATAGCTCCTCATAAGTACCCATAAGTCTGCTCTTTTGTACTTAACGGTACTTAACGGTACTTACAAGCCTAAGTACCAACAAGTGACGATAAGTTATTGTTAAGTAGAGTCGCATTTTGCTGATGCCGCCCCGACTCACTGACTGGGACCTGGTATCTGATAAGATTTGTCACCAAATCTCAGCGACCACGTTCTCGACCTCAGGATGGAACTCTTGGCTCCACCACGCCCTCGCCTGCTGGTTCTTGCATCCCTTCCACTGAACCTATACCCTCATGACTGCCACTGACATTGTCCCACCGACCTCTGCTCCCCAAGCATCAGCTGCCACCGACACCACTTCTTCGCCCAGCGCGGAACCGCAAAACTCGCTGACGGAGAAGTTTACTAAACCAGAATGGGAAGCTTTGAAGCAATTCCGAGTCAGCTTTCTTTCAACTACCAACCAACTCATTTCTGTCCAAGAAAAAATGCTGATGTATGAACATATGTCAGGCCCAGCTCCCTGAGATTTACACGGAAGCATACCCTGACAGGTCCGCGGGCGAGTCCGCAAGCATACATCTGTGGGGAGTCGATATCGACACACAAGAGCCAACGAGCAGTGGTGCTCGCGCGAGTGTTGTTCTTATGAAGTTTCTCAGGGCCAGGTAAAGGCTGTTTTGTCACCCGCTCGTTCTCGATACGGGTCCTATGGGCTCACTGTCACTGGCACAAAATCTAGGAACTTGAGTATCCCAGACGCTCGCACCATGCTTGTCGCAACTCTACGCTGGCGCGACGAGTTCAACATCGACGCCGTGATGAAGGAAGAGTTTCCACAGGACGTGTTCGGTAGATTGGGAGTCATATTCGGCAAGGACAAGGACGGGAGACCTGTGACGTTCGTCAATGCAAGAGAGCCATTGCACTGTGTATCTAATTTTGTGCCTCATCAGCTACAATCTTTATGGCGCCAACAAGGACACAAAGGCGATCTTCGGAGACGTTCAACGGTTTTTAAGGTGAGGTTGAATAATTAACTTCTCTAGCCCCCATCAGACGTTCACCTCATTCGATAGATGGCGTGTCGCTCTCATGGAGAAATCTCTTGAACTTTGCGACTTCGAGACGGTTGACCAGACTGTCCAAGTTCACGGTAAGCTCCCTCCTTTGGTTGCCGTTCATGATGTTCCAAGTGTTGTTTTCCATAGATTATGCTGGAGTCAGCGTGTTGGCCGGACGTGACGCCAACGCAAAAAATGCAGCCGCAGAAACGAGCAGCACGTTCAACAGCCATTATCCTGAGCTTTTGGTAGGTGTATTATTAATACCCCACTTTGAAGCGAGAGGATTAACATCTTCGTGGGTAGTACAAGAAGTTCTTTGTAAATGCTCCCACTATCATGAACTGGATGTTCTGGTTATTCAAACCACTACTTCCCGCGAAAACCATAGCGAAGATGACGGTGGTGGGATCTGGCGCCAGTACCATCGGTTATGCTCTGCTCCCAGTAATTGACGCTCAAGAGCTGCCTGAGAAATACGGGGGTGAAGCGAAGACGGAGTGGTAGAATCATTTTTCGTAGACTCCATTAACTTAGACGAGACCCCAAACTGATCTTCACGCCTTTGAATAATATTTTTCCTATTCTTGTCGAGCTTAAAGACCGAAGTGGGCAGCTATGCCGCAAAGAGCCAGGGAGTAGGAGGCGGATGGTTACATCCCACGCTCACACTGATTGCATGAGGAAGGAATACACAGTGGATATGCAGGTCATAAACTTTTTTGATCGGAATCATGCTGCATAGTGAACATACAGAGAGGGAATGGAGGTAAGAAGGGGCCGAGAAAGGGCATCTATGCTTCGTTAATCTCTCGCAACCGACGGATCGTACTAGTCACAATAATCAGAGCTCGAGCTCCGATAGAGATACGGACACATACCTCCTAACGGTAGCTGCAGTGGTCGTTGTTACTGTCCAGGCACCTCCAGCAATAACCTTTTTGCAAGAAGTACATCCCCAGATACCAACGGCTTGCCTCCTAACAGTATCCTAAGGGAGTATCTCAATCAATATGAACTCTGTACAAATGCGCTGGCCTTACCTTGCCACAGAAAGTGCAAGAATAACGAGCGTGTTGCGTGATCTCCATCTACCGAGACGGATAATTATGAGGCATAGAAGCAGAGTGTGGAGGCATTTATCCTTGAGCAACAAACCTTCTTGACCTGCTTCCTGAGCGAAGCACCGTAACGCTGTACCACAATTGAGAGTTTAGAGCCGGGGTGACGATAGATGTAGATTTCAATACTCACAGTACCGTACTTTCCAGTGATGCCGACTTTCTTGGTGCGTTTGCTCTGGTTATCAGTGGTCAATCAGTGTTGCGAAATCGAGCGCAGAGGGAGCGAGCCGACCATTTTGGGTCCTGGGGCGGCGAAGGTAGAGAGATACGGTTCTTGAGGATGGGCGTGGCCGTAGTCGCACCTCTTCTGATGATGGACGATCACTTGTCGATGGCTGTACCTGTATAGTCTTACAAATCTATTCCCACGGATGGAACTGAAAGAACGTGTTTGCAAGTATCGATGTCTGCGGAAATTCAAATAGTTACTGTAGTAGGCAAGCCAGAATTTATCGGTTTGAGCAACACATGTTCAGGCGAATGGATCTCAACTCCTAGGATCTTCTCAAGGGACTGCACTAAGTCTTTTCATTATCCGCCTCGAGAGATCACAGTAACTTGAACTTGAGTTACTTGACTCTTGGCTCGCCCAGTCGCTAGAGCGAATAGCCCCCAGTCCATAGGCCAAAAGATTCCACTCACAGATTCTAGATATTTACAATCGTACGGCTATATTGAAAGTTATCTACTTTTTGTTGCCATGTCCGCTTTCAGTGAGATGTTTACGATTTTCTGGAGGCGCAAGGCCATGTCAATGGCCATAACCAAGGGTATGACACAGAACGGGATATAGCTGGAAAGTAGCATCACTCGTTGGTCGAATCTAAGGCTAGGAGCTGACGAGTACTGCAGATTGCCGTGGAAGTCGACCGACTGAGAGGGTGCTTGGAGAATCGTGGCAACGCAGGCGAGGGTCGTGGTCGCTGTTGAGGCGCCATAAAGCAACAGCAGAACATAGATTTTCTTGGAACCTGAATACCTCAGCGTTGGAAAGAGCGGGTTTCTTAGTGCGAACTAACCTGCAACGAGACCGCGTATCCCAAGGAAAAATACCGGAAATTGAAAGAGCCTGCGCGAGGATTTGGATCAGAACAAATCGATAGCAGGATAAATTGAGTGAAGCTCAAAACGGACAGTTCTAGCGCCAGAAAAGACTTGAACCACGAGAGGTGAAAGTCGGGGGAATACCCAGCAACAGGACCAATGAGAGGATCATTTGAGTACTTCACGTAAAATTCAAGAAGCCATTTAGCGAAGGAAGGAACAGCGTAAGTGGGGTAAAAGCTCTGAAAATCGACTAGGAGAGACGCTGGTATATGCACCTGAGAAAGTCAGTATGCAGAAGGGGACAGGAGCGTAATGAAACATTCACTAAGAAGAAGGCAGTATAAACGAGGTCCAATGGCCGGGAGGAAAGAGGCAAAACGCTCATAGCACCAGGTGGGATCGAACACTAGGTGAGAAGCTGAAAAGCGTTTTGGATTTGGTGGGTAACGAGTAGCCTTAAAGATAACAGGCCGGCAGACAGATAGGTGCCAACTGTGTATTTAGACTGGGCAAGGACTGTACGTGAATGGAGGTTTAGTGAGTGCTTAGGTAGTTAGAGCTGTTAGGCTGAAGGATGAATATGAATAAACGAAGGAAAAGGACAGGCTGTACTACAATGATCACATGTTCGAGATATGCCTTCCTTTCCGTATACTCACCTCCTTGCTGCACAGAAATTTGTAGTGGGCGTATCAGGGCCTTACGTCCAATGTTTTGACTCAACGTACGCGTTTAATTGAATCTCTTCATTTCCCATCCGTCACGCTTACTCCCAGCACTTCTAATGTCGTATCCTCTCAGAAACTTACCGATTCTGGTCCCATTCGCTGCTGCGCGTTAGATAACTCAGCCTCTTATCTTGCTACAACTGCCGATGATAAAATCCTATGCGTCTGGGATCTTCTGACTCTCACTCTCGTGAACAAAAGGTCCAAATCACAGCTTCCACCGTTCCCACGACATCTTCTCAAACAAAGAATCTAGAGAACTTCCTAAAAAACCTACGGGCATCCTGTTTACAGCAGATTCCCAATCGATACTCGTGTCTGACAAGTTCGGCGATGTTTTCAGGTGTGCTGATCTCAGTAATCTGTTTCCCTGGCTTCACTATCTCGTTCTACAGCTATCCCCTGTTGGTGACTCAAAATCAAAAATCTGAGTCCATACAGGGTAAGCCGAATGCGTCTCACGAAAACCCGTCGGACGGCACCCTAATCCTGGGCCACGTCTCCGTTCTCACCACTTTTCTATTATCCTGGGATCAAAAGTACATTGTTACTGCCGATAGAGACGAGCACATACGCGTCAGTCATTTCCCCAACGGATACAATATTGAGATGTTTTGCCTCGGACACTCCAAGTGCGCCTTCGTACCCCAATAGAAGTTTCTCCAGTAGCTGATGTTTTTTGATTTGAAGGTTTGTTTCCGCCCTTCACATACCGCAGACGAATCCTACCATACTCCTCTCTGGAGGTGGGGACCCCTCCGTTAAGATCTGGAGCTGGCTCGAGGGCAGACTTATCGGTGATGTCGAAATATCAGCGGCACTGGAACCCTACATTCACGTCACACCATCTCGCCTCAACTCTATTGATACTGCAGACAACAAAGATTCTCATCCTGGCAGGCGGAAAAAGGGTACCAAGGGTGGGCGACACAAAGCATGTGCTGAGGGGGAAGGCGAAAACCCCCTGTTCGAGAACTCCACCACCCCAACTGATTCACCCGCGAACGAGTGTCCCACCATCGTAACAGTCGTACACAAGATTTGTTCTATCAGTGTTGGCGAGGAGGTTTTTGTTATTTTCAGTGTTGTTGGGTGACTATCTATAGCTGCCGAATTCTAGAATACGCCGGGACTAACATAAATCTAGGTGTTCTGCTCTGCTTGGGTTTTCTTTTGCGCTCGATGCGCATGACACTGTTCCTAACGTCGTCACTCTTGACTTCGAGATGCCCATCCTTGATTTCACTATTCAACAGGGCGTTATCTGGGTTTGCGTTGATGATTCGGTACTTCCTGAAAGCACTAGTACCGCAACTACGTCATCGAGACAATCCAGAGTTCGTCAAGTAAAAGTTCACTCTGGCAAGGTGTGTTCTGTGTGGATATCACCCTGAGTTTCGGGCTTTGAATTAACATGGCTATAGTTTGAAGAAATACAAGGAGAGATATGTTCCGCGTTGAACGCTGCCAACCAATCATTCGAAGGTTGACCCCTTTATCTCTTTATTCTTTGATATTGGCCTACTCACAATGATATATAGCCTCTCCAGCGGACATAGGTGCTCTCCAGCTTTATACAGCACTGACTTCCATGCCCAAACATGGAGATATCGACCCAGATGCCCTTGAAGTAGAAGATACTACCTTGAACGCGGGACCAGGCCCGCAGCGATCCAAAAAAGAACTTGGTCGCTTGAAGAGCAAACTTGCGTTAGATAGCATGATGAACTCTAACTCGCAGACGTCGAAAAGTGCTCCACAAGCCAAGAAGATGCGATCAGACGCAGACCTCTGAGAAGTCGACTGCAGCAATCGTATGTGGAGAGTAGTACGTGAAGGATGCGACCTTGAGAGCACTGATTCGAATTTGTATACGTACAAGACGCGAAAACTAGGTCCAAACAGGAAAGAATGATATTCTCTACAACTAGAACAATCTAAATCAAAGGTCTATTAGCAGAGCTTCCTTCCGTTCTGACTGCTGGTGAATGGATTCATATGTCGGGTGGGATTGCGGCACAGTAGTAGGCGCCGAGGGGAATTGCGTCAATGTGAGGGAGGACGGCGATGAAAGTATGGAAGAGGAACGAGCTAAGGGCTGTACACTGTGCCGAGCTGGTAGCTGCGCAGGGTGCTGGTGCCACGTCTTGGGTAATGGTGGCTGAGCTTCTGTGACGCTTTCTGGTATTGATGGTGGCATGTTTGGTAATGGTGAGGCCGGGGGATTAGAGTGGAGAAAAGGAAGCAGAGGTGCTGGCGATGCGCTGGTACGAGAGTAACTTCCAGGATCGTTGGGCTGAACAGAAAGTGCTACGGGTGGAGGGGATAAAGGAACTGCTGTCGGAGAGGAGGCAGGGACTCCGGAGTAAAGATGATGGTTTGGTAACTGCTGCTGCTGTGGTTGAGTAGCATGTGGAAGAGGTGTTTGAGAAAGAGAGGACGCAGGGCGCAAACCACTTGGATGTTGTGCATAGGGCGGCTGAGCTGGAGCATAAGAGGATTGGCCGACTGAGAAAGGAGATTGCACCTGGCTGCTAACGGGTATTCCGTAGGGCGCGTGAGTGGACAGTGACTGGTGTCGGGTTGGCGGTTGGATCGAAGATCGAGGAGGTGCCATGTATGAACTTGAAGGCCGTTGCGGAGTGGTTTGCCATCGTGGTTGGCTAACTTGATGGGTCAGAATCTTGTCATATAGTTTCACTGCTTCAGAGAGGTTCTGGTGCATCTCTGATAGTAATTCTGACCGGGTCTAAGTCAGCAATCGTGCCAACAGACCAACAGTCAACTCCGACTTACGATCTTTCCTCCCAAGGTCATCGAGATTGAGCGCCAGCTTTGGTCTCAGGCCATCAGCTTTACGGTGCAAATCAATCATTCCGGGGTACTGAGTCAGATCTCGACCTCCTTGAGACTGCAACTGGTCCACAGTCTGGCTAAACGTTAGGATAGCGTCCTCTTCCAAAGAGTCTAGATCGTAGCTGGGAGTCTCTGGTAAGGCTGAGTGCGGGGATTGCACATTGGGTTGTGCGTGATACGCCTCCCTGTAGCTGAACTGACTGTCGGAGATGGGAGTCTCGATTGCGAAAGGCGCACTGGCCTTGGGGGCGTTGGACTCCCGCAAGCTTGCCTCGATGGCTGCCCGTAGATCAGGATCATCCTCTTCAGTGGGTGCTGCGGGGCGGCTGCTGCGGTTGACAATTGGAGGTTCCCAGACTGCGGTTCGAGAGGGAGTGCTATCCAACTTGGATTGCTTACTCGCCGCACCGACCTCTTGTAATGATAATTCAATGGCGCGTTGGAGCTCCGTATCAACTAGACGCTGAGCACTATGGCTTTGAGAACCCTTCACGTTGACTGGATGAGAGTGCCGGCGAATCTCTCTCTCTCTGTAAAAACGTTAGGCATGGTGCAATGATTAGAAGTGTAAGAAACGAGAAGTACCTTCGGTCAGTGCTTCTGTGCAGTTTCGCATAACATCCATCACATACACGGACCTCTTGCGTGATACCAAAGTGAGGTAGCGGCATAGACTTCGAAGAGCAAGCCTGGTCAAATACTTGCCCACAATTCCGACAATGATGCTTTCGGTTGGTGAATGTGAAAGCGGTTCTACACCGCAAACACACATCTGAGTCAATCCATTCCGGCGCAGTCTGAGTGTCAACCATGGCAGAGCTGACAAGAGCCGAATCTTGGGGAGGAAATTCGAAGCCTGCAAATACCAAAATATTAGGCTAGATTCGACTCTCGGATGGCTCAATATCTGACCTTCGGATTTGAGTTGCTTGTAGACGTGGCCGACATATGATAGGTTGTTTTTGCCTTCAAATGCCACTGACCAGTTCTGTAAGTGCCGAAGGATGCTCTTCCTTACGTCGATATTGATATTAGAGACCTTGAGGATGGAGACGAGGTTGTCGACAAATTCTCTGGAAGAGACTTCAGTCAGGAAATGGTCACCTCCGTTCTTAATGCAGATATCTGTAAGCTATGTAACCTGCTTGAGATAGATGCGCGAAGTAAAATGTCGCTACAATAACATACTGATAATGCGAGCAGTTGTACATTTGGATTCTTGTGGTTTAGCCTTCGCTTCAGAGCGCGCATGGCGTCCTTGGCCGGTGCAGACTTTGACCGAATTTGATCGCATATCTCGAGGTTAAGTGCGATATCTTCCTGACCAGAAGGAAGTAGCTCAGAGGTAGCTCTATCTGGAATTCAGACATTTAAGGACGTTTTTCAACGTGCATAGAAGATTGCGCTGATTATGAGCTTACCAACTGCTTCATCAAGCTGGGAGGCTCCCCATAACCAGCTACCAAGAGATGACATGTATATCTGGCGTTGTGGTTGCAAGTAGAAGGATTGGTTGCTCTGACTAAGACGCGCTCACCTGTCCATCAGACTGCGCCCTGCTACTTAGGCCTGAGGCCTGAGCGCCAATAGTATGAATCATCGGCAGATTCACCCCCGCATTGGTGACAGTTGAGACGACTGAGTTTAGGTAGCCCATGTTCCTCCCGCATATATTTTATCACTTGAACGGGGCCTAGAGGATACGTATAGCTATTTCTACATTGCACGAGCAGTTTTTGTGTACATTCTGATCAGATAATTTACCCTTGAAAACTCTACTAGGTGGAAAAAAGATACGCGTTATATTTCTCTGACTGACCGCCAACAAGCGGAGTGTACAACCCCAACTCTAAGGACCACATCCTTGCAGCAGTAAAAAAAACTGTCCCTGCAATACGCTTATTCGGATGAATGAGTCAGGGGGTCCACACAGATAACCCCGTCTCTTTCGTTCCAGGGATAGTCCCAGCGGTGAACAAATTCGCGGATTCCTTTGGCAAGCCGGAAGCGAGAAGCACCTCTCGCTGGGTCCTGCATGCCAACATGCTTTTCATCTCCTACGATTATGTACGCTAGGTGTAAAATCGGTGTGAGCCAAGAATTGGTAGGGTTCAAGGTGAAAGACTGACCCAATCCATAGAAGTGTTCTCGTTCGAGCTAGATGTCAAGGGCAGCTGAGTACTGGTAGTAAATGATCTTAGCAACGACTTACCGCGAGCAGAAACTGCTCCAGTACTTCGGTGGCTTCGTTTGCATGCAACCCGTGAAGATCAAGGGCAGCTTCTGTCCTTTCCTCCAGAGTTAATTTACCATTACCCACATCGTTACTAGCTACGCCTAGGATGACCCCTAGCCCCGAACCGCAAA
Organism: Agaricales sp. HM26-F1; assembly: GCA_002718315.1. Classification (NCBI taxonomy): domain Eukaryota; kingdom Fungi; phylum Basidiomycota; class Agaricomycetes; order Agaricales; species Agaricales sp. HM26-F1. The sequence continues at coordinate 29,949 of NIBX01000115.1, read as the reverse complement.
GCTTGCCTCTCGCAGTCCGATCAGAGGGATCGTTGGACCAATTCGCATCCCTTAATTTCACAGCTTGTTCTGCAAGTTTGGCTCGCTCGCGTACAAGTTTAGTAGAAGCATCTGCCATCTCGGTACCCATTTTGGCATTGAGCTCATGACCTTCCCTACTAAATCTTTTTGCGGCAGCGCCGTCCCCTCGTCGCCACGCATCAGCGGCGCGTGAAAGGCAGGCATTCCTAGCACCGCCTAGTTGCAAAGCCCTGGACCGATATGCCATATATATAGAATTGACAGAGTCTCCAGTGGTCAAAGTTGGTAGGAGCGACGGTGAGCGGAGTTGAATACGAGGAGATGGTCGTGGGGCAATAATAGCGGACTGAGAATGTAGATTATCAGCTGATATACCCATGGCCTCTCTTCGAGCAGCGGAGTGTATATCGGGAACAACCGGTGGGACCGGTTTCTTCACGGCGCTTGCGAACCTAGTTCTACTTGGGTCGTGCACCCGTGTCCCACTGCCACTAATCTGTACACCGAGTATTGGGAACTCGTCGCTAGTATGAGTGGTGACTGGAGACGGAGTGATATTCACTCGGTTAATCGCAGCTGTGAGGCTCGACACGTCTACATCCTTGGGTAGATGGTGAAGGAATTCGCATGTCTCATTCTTTGCACAGGTTCCACGCAACCAAAAGCGGCACAGAGCCCTCTCTAAATCGTGACTGGAAGTAGTTGACAAAAACGAGTTATCGTCAGAGAAATATGATTTGAATCTCAGTGGATGCGCGCACCTGAATCTACAGTCTGCCCTCAGGCATTCTCCCGCCACGAAATATCTGCACACCCTGTTGCCTGTTTGGCCAGTTCTACCGTTGGGTGTACGTTGATTACCACGGAGGGTACCGTTATGACTGGAACGCGCACCGCGGACTGTTTGGTTTTCACGACCAACAACGGTTACGCGATTCCCCGCTGACTGGGGCCTAACCTGAGGGACAGGGCCCGACGAAGCAGAAGGGGGAAGAGCGCGATCAATGAGCCAGGCCATGGAACGCTCAAAATCATAGGCATTGGCTGCCAGAGCATCCTCAAGTTCGGAGGGGGCGAGGGTAGAGCCAAAGACAGAGCTTAGGACATCAAACGGAGTCATCCCATCCGTCAGAATGTCGTTGTCCCCTTCCAAGTTAACAGGAGTCTGATCCGGATTGGGAAACGGTCTCTGTGGTGAAAGCTCCGAAAGATCAACTTGAGGACGGTTGAAGTACGAACGAGAAACAGAGTGGTCCAATTGGAAGAGGTCCTCAGGTGAACGTGAAACGGAAGAGGTCGATGAATTCGACCATGGAACATCATAGTCAGTAATGGACGGTAAGTACGGCTGTTCCTCATGATCGTCCAGGTTTGCTGAGTACATTGTGCTATACACATTCTCGTCATCTTCATCATCATCAGATTGATAAGGTCCTCTGGAGTATTGGAGAGACGAAGAACGTGCGAGTTGAGGCTTTTCCGCTAAAAGGGGGGCAGCAATAGCGAGATTAGAAGCACGTAGGGGACTATGTGCCCACATATCAGGGGAAGGAGTTTCTGTTCTGGTACCGGGGTTGGAAGAGGCAGCAGACAGAGGTCTCTGAATGGGTTTAAATTCATGAGCTTTCGCGTTGAGGAGTCTGGGAGATGATAGAGGAGAAGAGGGTAAGCTGGATGTATACTGCGTGCGCACGTATGCAGAAGTGATATGTGACAGTGTCGGTGAGGAGCCAGGAGAGTGGTCAGGACGAGTCGACATGTATGAATTAGATTGGGTGATGCTGGCCAGAGGAGAAGCTCCAGGAGTATGGGGGCGCTTGAACAGATGCGCCAGCGGCGAGGAAGGAGCTGAAGTCGGTGTATCTGGCCGAGCTTGGTGGAAGCGTATCGAAGGGCTGGATGGGCGAGAGTTGGGACGGGACACCGGTCGCTTGGTCGGGGTGAGGAAGAGGAACGGTACGCCCGCAGCATCGTCGCGATGCTTGTGCATAAGATCAAGGATGCTTTGCTCTAGAATCTATCATTGAGACGGGAATGTAGCGGATGAGAGCTTGAATCGATGTGCGGAGGTCGCGACGGGGACGACTTACATTATCATCGTGAATGTCGAATGAATTCCTGAGCAAATGCTTCAGATCTTCCTCCCGTTCTTGCTCTAATAGGGCAATTACAGAGGGAAGCAGAGCGGTGGAAAGCTTGGTGTCCTCTACATCCTCAGAGTCTGGCTTAGACTGTCGACTAACGGCGGCCAGCTGGGCATGGAGATGAGGGAAACGGTGGGGATCTAGAGAGTACTGTGACTGAAAGGCAGCTGGAACAGGTAAAGACATGGAGCGATAGGCCATGTGTGAAGTAGTAGTGTTCGCTGTGCTGCACGATGTCCAGAGGTGTTGGGTTACATCCAGCTCATTTGCTTCCGTCAGAAGTCAGTCAACGAAACTGACTGGACATCATGATTCTGATGACTTCTACAGGTGCGATCAATGATAGCTCATAAGCTTTACTGACTAACGGTCAGTAGTCAAAATACCATATATCATATCTTGCCCCCCAACTTTGTTTCCTCATTCCTACTCCCCGGCACTACCACGGCTCTCAATCTAATCTGCTGGCCCGGCCTCCTGAATAAGCCCCCTGTGAACATCATTGAACTTGCATTAGCAATGCGAAGCATTCTCCAACACGTGATCATGTGGTGAAGAAAACGCCATAATCTCTTCATCGCGAATTCGGAATTAGAATCTGTTTTATAAGTACACTTGCTGGCAGAACGCCGGAGTGCATCATGGCTCTTTCTGCTGTTTCTCGTGTCATTGACGCCGTCTCCGACGTCGTTCTCCTCTCTCCGTCTTGCTTCTCAGATTGTTTTGGAAAGCCCACTTCACATCTTATCAACATTCCCCTCGGCGCTGATCCAGGTCCAACTATTCTTCGATATTCTCATGCTAAGCTAGTATCCTTCGCTGCAGATTCTAGCCCACAACTGCTCACTAGGCTTGTTCCTCATCTTTCACAAATCTACTCGTTACCTGCTGTCCTCCACATCACGGTGTTCACCGATCTCTCCGACCTCCTCCTGTTACGATCAGCCCTTCCCTACTTCTTGCTCTCCACCACTGCTCAACAGGCTCATGACAATGCCATCCTAGCTTCAAAGCTTGCCTTTTCCGAGAGCAAGGCAGTTGTTCATGCGCTCTACGTACAAACAGCGGGGAACGAGGTCGATGTCACCCCTGTAGATACTCTACGAACTTTCGTCACTAGTGGGTTGCTATTCCTTACACATGATTTGACAACTTACTCATGTATGCCCATTTCATTCTCAGCCAAGGACGAATCTTCTCCACGAAACGAGATAGGAGACCCAGTCGAACAACTGTTCGAGGCTTATAGTGCGGCCGGAAAATCTACCGCTTCTCTTGTTGGGCGCCCCTTCGTTCCATTCACCATTTCTGGTGACCCACAGCCAACAACCGTCATATTTCTCGTCGGCCACATGGCTATCTCACCCCTAAATCTTACTGGCGTAGCCTGCCTAACCCCGTCCCTGCTTGCTCCTTTACCTCCTATCCCCGTCACATCATGCATTCCATCCACGTCGACCAATATCATAGTCTTGGAGCAAGCGCACCGCTGGACTAATAAATGGCTCCCCTTGTACTTCGATCTGCTCAACATACTTCAGAGCACTGACAGGTTCAGTACACTCAGCATTCATAGCGCCATCCTCGGGGACTGTGCCAACGTTTCCTCCGAGGCTCTTGCTTCCTTCGTCGAGCAAGTCTCGAAATCCACTTCTCTATCTGACCGCGCTTTACTGGGGGTTGCTCCATCCGGGACTAGCAACTTTTCCCTTCCGCATATTCCTCGACACGAATCATCTTATACGAAGATTCTCGACTACATCTTCGCAGAGCGCCTCGAGGTCCCCAACTCCCCTGATTTGGTTGATTCCCAAGGCGAGCTCGCAACTAGACCAGAGTTTGCACTGGGCCGTGTACGAGGTCAGCTCGAGAGGCGTGCTGAGCTCGTGCTCGTTGTCGAACAGCTGCTCCGTCAGGACGGGTTGGATACGCAGCTTCACCAGTTATTGAGCAGGTGGATAGCAGAGAAGGATACCGGCGCCAGAAACCCCTCCGATCTCGCGCAGAACATCGTCCATAAATTGGAGGCTATTACGAACAAATCCTCTGATGTGACCCAGGCACTGAATCTCAGGTCCCACTTCCACTTCAAATCCAGATGGATCATCGGCTCAGATGCCTGGTCATACGATTTAGGGTCCTCAGGCTTGCATCACGTCATTGCTTCCGGTTTGAACGTGAATATTCTCGTTTTGGACACGCTGCCCTACAGTGCTCGTCATTCAGGAGACCCAAGTCGCAGGAAGCACGACATTGGCTTGTACGCTATGAATCACGGCGACGTCTACGTGGCTAGTGTAGCTGTGTACTCATCGTATGCCCACGTTTTGCAAGCACTGATCGAAGCGGATCGTTTCAACGGGCCCAGTGTCGTGCTCGCCTATCTTCCCTACTTCACGGAGAACGATTCAGCGCTTCAACTCCTGAAGGAGACAAAGCTCGCTGTCGATTCAGGGTATTGGCCCTTATATCGGTGGGACCCTCATAAAGAAGCTACTGGGCAAGAACCTTTTACTCTCGATTCGGACTCGGTCAAAAATGACCTCCAGAGCTTCCTCGACCGTCAAAACCACCTCTCCCAACTAGCACGTTCCAAACCAGCTATCGCCTCCGAACTCGTGACGAGTCTGGGAGACACAGTGAAAGCAGCGAGGAAGCAGCGAGCTCTCTCTTCCTTCAACAATCTCCTCGTAAACCTAGATGTGCCGCCTGTGCTCATCTTGTTTGCCTCAGATAATGGAGCTGCTGAGAAGGTAGCAAAGAGATTACAGAACCGAGCCAAATTAAGAGGGATATCCGCTTCTCTCGCTGTCTTGAACTCGATGTCCCTTGAGGCTGTTGCACAAGAAGAGTACGTCATCTTCGTGACATCGAATGCTGGTCAGGGAGAGCCCCCTCAGAATGGCCGAAAATTCTTTAAAGCGCTCAGCGTTGCCGTTGCTGCTGGAGAGAGACTTTTCGACAAGCTCAAATTTGCCGTATTCAGCCTAGGAGATAGGAACTATTGGCCTCGCCCGGAGGATGCGCATTACTATAACAAGGCAGGCAGGGACCTCGATCAGCGTCTGCTGCAACTCGGCGGAGAACGCGTCGTTGAGCTCGGCTTTGGTGACGATCAAGATGCTGACGGCTATGAGACCGGATACAGGGTGTGGGAGCCTTTGGTTTGGAAGCTCTTGGGTGTCGATTCCGTGAAGATTACGGAAGCCGAGCCAGAGGCCATCACCAACGAGCACATCAAAGCCGCATCTAACTACCTTCGTGGTACTATCGCAGAGGGTCTCGTAGACGATAGCACTGGCGCCCTCGCCCCTTCTGACGGTCAAATAACGAAGTTCCATGGCATTTATGAACAAGACGATCGAGACATTCGGGATGACCGCCTCGCACAAGGTGTTGAGCCCGCATACTCCTTCATGATACGCGTTAGGCTTCCTGCGGGTGTGTGCACTACTCAACAATGGCTCCTCATGGATGAGATATCGGATGTACACGGTTGTGGTACGTTCAAGATAACGACGAGGCAGACATTCCAGTTCCACGGTGTCATCAAGAAAAAACTGAAGCCCGCTATTCAAGCCATAAACAAAGCACTTCTCGATACCATTGCTGCTTGCGGTGATGTCAATAGGTCAGTGTTGAGTCAAGTATCTTGATGTCGTGTCGAGCCTCATCTTCTGCCCCTACTAGAAATGTAGTGTGTTCAAACATCCCTGCAATGTCAAAGTTGCATTCCCAGGTGTCACAATTCGCACGGGACGTTAGCTCTTCGCTTTTGCCTCGCACTTCTGCATATCATGAGATCTGGTTAGACAAAAAGATGATTGCAGGTGATGCACTCAAGGACTTTGTCGAACCTCTATATGGGGAGTTCTATCTCCCTCGCAAGGTATGTGTGTGGTCAATATGTGACGCTTGTGCGATTCCTGATGGTACTGACCCCGTAGTTCAAAATCGCTGTCGCCGTTCCTCCTTACAACGATGTCGATGTGTTCGCCAACGACCTAGGTTTTATCGCCATTGTCGACAATAGCGGTAATCTCGCTGGATTCAATGTTGCCATCGGTGGTGGCATGGGTGTCACACATGGAAATAAGAAAACGTACCCTCGGCTGGCCACTGTCATTGGCTTTTGTACTACGGAGCAGGCCATTATCGTCGCAGAGAAAATCATGTTGGTCCAACGTGATCACGGTAACCGTAAGGAGTAAGTTACTTGCCATACTAACCAGCGGCCCTCTTTCTTACCGATAATTTAAAGTCGCAAAAACGCGCGCCTGAAGTATACGATTGACAGTATGGGCATCGAACTCTTCAAGGCCGAGGTCGAGAAGCGTCTTGGCTACACCTTACAACCAGAGCAGCCTTACGCGTTCACCCACAACGTCGATAATTTTGGATGGGCCAAGGGAGAGGATGGCAAACATCATTTTACCATGTTTATCGAGAACGGCAGGGTGCAGGATGAGGAAGGCAAGAATTTCAAGACGGGCCTCAGAGAGCTAGCGAAGATACACACTGGGACTTTCCGACTCACGACGAATCAGCATCTGATCATATCTGAAATAGAACCCGAGAATCTAGAAGCGGTGAAGGATATTCTCGCTGAGTATAAGATGGATAACCTTGATTTCAGTGGTCTTCGGTTATCTTCCTCAGCTTGTGTGGCTTTCCCTACTTGTGGTACGCTTCTCCTCAAACGTATCAGACTCTCGGTTCTGGTTCTCATAACACTGCTCTAGGCCTTGCCATGGCTGAATCCGAACGTGTAAGTATGATTAACACTGTCTATCCCATTCTTCTCATGTGCTCGACAGTATCTACCCGAGCTCGTCGACAAGGTCGAGAAGCTCCTGGAGGATAGTGGCTTGCGTAACGATGCAATAGTGATGAGGATGACTGGGTGTCCGAATGGCTGTGCGCGACCTTATGTCGCAGGCGAGTTACGTTCACGTAAATCAGTTCGGTAGGACACTGATTCCTTTTCCAGAGGTTGCATTTGTAGGTAAGGCACCAGGTGCTTACTCCATGCTACTGGGGGGCGGCTATTATGGTCAACGATTGAACAAGATCTATCGAGGTAGGCATACCCATCTCAGACGCCTTACACCAGTGCTTATACACTTCGTCCTCCAGAGTCAGTGGGTGAGAAGGAAATCTTGGAGATCTTAGGGCCTATGATCAAGCGGTACGCACTGGAGCGTCATGAAGGTGAGGCCTTCGGAGATTGGACGATCCGTGCAGGATATATCGCCCCAACTGTTTCTGGCGCATTGTGGTACGATAGAATGGGCGGGGAACAAGGTCATAGGGAGATAGCCGTTGCCGCGTGATGTACCCTCTCTATCTAGACACTGAGATAGTACGATGTAACACAGACGATGATATGAACTTTTTCTAGGATGTATATGCAGTGTATTGTTCACTTGAGTCTTGTACTAGCTATACAATCGGGATGTGTATGGCAACGTTCGTTGCTGAGCAATCTGCTTGAGCTGTCTATTTCTGTCCTGTGGCTTCCAAGACGCTATCCTTCAGGGCCAACACAAGAGTATCCAGATCTCCCCTTTGATGATCGACCGCAGTGATACCCATGTGGCCAATCCTGAAATATTTATCTAGGATATTCCCATGAATTTCAAACAAAGAGATATGCGTGATTTTGAGAGATAGAAAGGCAGAAACCAACCTTTAATAGCAGAGTGTAAGCCGCCAGCAATCACCACATCTTTCTTCGCCAGGCGTGGTACCAAGTCTGCCGCGCCGACACCTTTAGGGTAGTAAACGGCGGTCATACCGTTCGCAGCGAACTTCGGGTCTAGGGGTACCTGCTTAAGCCCCAATTCCTTGACAGCGTCCTTCACAATTTGACTAGCTCGCTTATGCAGTTCAAACCGTTCGTCCAGAGATGGTTGACCACTAGTGATACGAGTCAACGAAGAGTGGTACGCATAAACGAGATTGACAGGTGGCGTTGCAAAGTAAGCTGGCTTTCCCTCTTCATATGCTCTCATGATTGGGAGCCATCTGAGGGCACTGTCAGCAGCGCCAGTAAGACATGAAGTAAAGCACGATGTACTTCTTCCAGCTGGCGTAATACGATGTCACTGGGGTCGAGCGAGACTCAAACACCTGCATTGGTAAACTTAGATATAATATCTTAAAATGAACACGGTAACGCTACAGACCTTCAAAGCTTTCTGGCTAGCGACCAGGACACTGAGTCCGGGCGGTACTCCGAGGCCCTTCTGAGTGGCCGTCAGAACAACATCGATACCCCATGTATCCATGCGAATTTCTTCACTGGCGACAGAACAGACGCCATCCAGGACTACCTGAGCCTTAATTAGATCCCGGCAAGTAAGGTATGAGTTCATGAACGGGTTATACGAACCAGAGTCTGAGGGGAAACACGTCTAACAGTTTCAGCAATGGCTTTGGCGTCAGATAAAACACCTAGAGGAATATTGAGTGTTGCTTCTGTGGTATGCTATCAATATTTGTATACCCGTTGAAGTATCCACATGGGTAAACGCTACAAGCTTATAGTTTGTAGTCCGAAGAGCCTCCTCAATGGAGGTTTCAGAAACGACACCGCCTATCTCTGCCTTGAGCTGATCGACTTGCGCTCCGTAGGTCTGTAAGCTAGGAAATTTGAGTAGCATATTAGGAGGTCCATCTCTATGTCTTACCACTCCTGGAAACTATCTCCGAAGTACCCAGTGTGAAGAACGAGGGCTTTTTCACCAGGTTCCATGAGATTGGAAGATACCTGAAAGATATTGAGGAAATGTGCAACCAGTCGTGAACAGCAGCTTGGTATATACCTGGTCCCAGCCCAAGGTCCCAGATCCGGAGATCAAGAAAGGTTGCCCATCCGCAGAGCAAACAACCTGCCTAGGTTGATGCGATGTCAACAGGACTCATGCAAGGGGGAGCAATAGGAGGATCACACCTAGTCATTCGGATAGAATCACCGAGAATTGGAATGAAGTCGGGAGAAATATGGGACATGGATGGATGAGCGTTGGCATAGAGAACCTGTTTCGCAAACAACGTCGGATCTCAGAAAGTAAACTGGAGATTGAGGTGACAAACATCGTCTGCCACTTCAATAGGCCCAGGAATGCTTTGGAGGAATCGTATTCAACCGCTGCCTGCGCGAATATACGTAAAGGGGCTCACACGAGTAACCTAATTTGTACATCGGGAGTGTTATTCATGAACTGAAGAAGCGCGAATACAATCACCGTACTTATGAGGCTCCTAGACTTGCCCAGAACGGGATGGTTAGAGGGAAAATGAGGTTCGCATCGCCAAAAATGCAATTGCGGACGGACTTGTTTGAATCCTTGGGTGTTAGACATGGTACGATGACTATCGAGAGAACTGGTTGGGTTTGAGTGTGGTAGAAGCAGAGATCTGATTCTGGGTAGACAAGATATGGAACGAGGGATATGTCGTTGCATCGGTTGACGGCACGGTGTTCCGCAGCTTCCGTTCCATGTCCTCCCTCATGTCGATGGTCGCGTCCACATTTTATCCTCGACCTTATGTAGTTACTAGTATATTACAATTGCTTCTCAGGCCGTATAACCAGCCAACGTTCTAGAAGAAAATTACACCGAGTATATGTAGCTGCCGTCTCTTGTCCTGTTGTCCGGTTTAAACCCAATGGAAACTGCCCGAGCTCTCCAATTCTCATATGGTTCACAAGCAGGAGCTCGCTTTGGACTGGTCCGACATAAAAAATGCGGAGCGTATATCTTATCAATATCCCTCCTTCCAGACTCCATCACCCATATCCTTTTGTCACTGCTCAGTCTCACGGCTACCAGCTGGCGAATGGTAAACAGCTTAGCCGAGGCGGAAATATTGGCCTGTGGGTGTAGTAGAAAAAAAGGTCAGCGGTTGGTAGCTATTATGGGGTATGCGAACCTTTGATCTCGACGTAGAGCCCTCCTGCAGTACTAGTGATGATCCCAGCTCGAGTTAATTTGGAGAACTTCGCTACTACCCCAGCCTTTAGGAAAGTAGAACTATCATTGAAATCTCAGAAGACCACTGATATGCGGGAGGAGTCAAGCGCGAACCGCAGACATCCCGTTGGCGGCGACTGCTGAGGAGGTAGACACCAATCGTAATCCAACAGACAAGGCAGGTCCGCCTATTCTTCGGGCATCGGCTTTGTGCATTCCTGAGCGCTGAGCTTTGGTCTATGGTAAACTTTCCTCGGACTATGGGAGAGAGAGATGCGTGATAAACACAGATCAAGTTGACTGGTGACCTCCCGAAAAAGACTGGATTTCCAGCCTCATAGACTTTCATGATAGGTAGCCATCTGCAGTGCTGAGGAGAAGGGGAGGAGATACATCATCGATGGGAGCGTAACAGAGAAGAAGCCAAGCACAGAGACGGACCTTGAAAGCTTGACCGGTTGACCGATCCATGCAGCGTTATGTAGTCGCGTGTTTGCGATGAGACAGGTTCTCGTTCCACCCTCAGTATGTACATGTACTAAGGTAGGTATCCCGTATTTTCGGGATCTCTATCAAACTCGGGTAGCACGGCTGCTGGCACAGACGATGCTCAGCCCAAGGGGGTAACCAAGCCCTTTCTGAGTATCCGGCGTCACAACAACGTCAGTACCCCAAGCGCCTATCCGCATATACTCACTTGTGACAGAGTAAACCCCATCCAGGGATCAACTATTCTATGCTGTAAGTTGCTATTGATTATGAAAGGAGAAAATATTTTTGACCAGAGAACCAGGAGAGCACTGCTGGACTGGGCGTCGGATAGAACGCCTCAAGTAATTACGGCTGTGAGAGCAAGTATCATCATAGACTCACCAGTGGAGTTATCGACGTGGGCACAAGTCACTATTTTTTGTAGGAACGAGAACGGATTGCCTGGGTCAAGGCCTCCAGATCGACTGAGTGGCCTAGGGGACTCTTGAGCTCGTCGGCCTTTGCTCCATAGGCAGTTAAACTTGTAAGACCGGTCAGGATAGTATAACCAGCTTTCCTTCATAGTGGAGAAAGAAGATCCGCCATTGCATGAAGCTACTTGCGAAGTAACCAGTATGCAGAACCAAAGCTCTGTTTCCTGGTTTAGTCAGATTGGCAGCCATCTTATTCAAGTTCCAACCAAGGGTTGCCGGAGCCACTGATGATGAAGATGTCTGCTGAGTCGCTGGATACTACCTGGCAGAGTCGATTGATTCATTTTTTCTTGGCCGTGCGTAGTAGGAAAGAAGTCCCTCACTGGGACATCCGAATACAATCCCCAAAGAGCTGTGCGAACTCTAGGGAGATATGGGACATCGGTAGCTGGGCAAGGGTGGCGAGAACCTAAGAGCAAAGAAGGCTTAGGATTCACCAAGGTTAAGATGTAATAGCTAGTCGAAGGTTCTCACACCTTTTCTGAAGTTTTACTGAGCTAGGGGTGCTGGTGCTACAAGTGTGTGAATAATACTCCCAATGCTTTGATGAGAAACACTCAGTACTCAGTTCGCACACGGAGAACCGCTCCAGTTATGTACTCGAGTACAGTAATCATTCACATTCACATGCGTTTCGCGTTAGGCTCTGAGTTTATCTAGAGTACTTTTTTTGGTCACATGGGCGCGATTGTACACATACATACTGCCTTAGTTCTCATCTCATGGAGACCAAGGGCTAGTTCAAATTTCTCAGCAATGCACGTAACATTTCTCACTGATTATCTTTAGGTATCTCCCTTGCTGAACGTCTTGCCCGCTTCGAGGGGCCGATATCAGGTACGATCTCGTTCTCAGCCTCTTGCTCCTGCCTCACCGTTGCTTGACAGACGACTGTGAGATAAAAGACGAAATGTCTTCTTCCGTGGCAAGAGAGGTCACTCGTAGTAAGGCTACCGCAGTCATACGTCAGGCCGTGAGGTCCACATGAACCACTCCTAGTATTTGATTGCTGATTTCAGTCCTCTCAAGTTAATCTGGGACACACTCCTTGACGCGAGGATACGTTTACAGAAGTCTCTTGGGTCCACAAATAGTCTCACTGTGCGAAGCATGTCTGGAATTCGCCATCATAGTATTGAGGCTCACTCTCATGTAGCCACAGTTTATGGCGGACATCCGCCTTGGGAAACCACATTCTCTCGCCCTCAAACGAGTATTGGAGGAGTCCTTGCTATTGTCAGATAAGTTGTATAGCTTGCAGGAGGTTTGTCGCTTTCTCTCAATATACTGCAAAGATAACTGAGAGAGCTCTCAAAGTATTTATTAACCAACAACGAAGGCATTAACATTTCACCCCACAAAAAGCGGCGTCTTACACTGGAGCAGGCAGATGGGCACACAGGTGCATCTACGGCAGTTGCTATACTCGAAGCCACGCAAGTTTCGATGCACTGTCGATCTTCTGTCTAAGGCTCTCACACACTTTAATTCAGTTCCCATTCCACCTTGCTTCGCACTTTGGCGAAGTGGTCGTCCAAAGTGCAAGCTGTTACACCTATGTCTGCAAACCGTGGAGCCTTCATCTCCAAGGGCAAACAGTCACACTCGGTCATTAGCGGTATTGATGAGCTTCTCTCCGATAAAAGCAAGTTGGTCGAGCGAACCAGAGTCTACCGAGGAAAACGAGGCAGGGTCGCAGCTTCAAGTTCAAATACGCAGGAGATAGGTTGTCTGGAGGCGATGGATGATCAGTTATTCGACGATACGGACTTCTATCAGCAGCTTCTTCACGAACTCATTGGATCACGCATCGACCTTGCACCTGGCGATTGGAGGGTTGGTCAGAAACAGAAGAGGTCGAAAAAGAAAGTGGATCCTAAAGCGAGCAAAGGCCGAAAACTTAGGTATGCGAGTTGTTCTCTATCCATCCGCACCAAATTCTTCTGATTCTGGATAAACAGATATGAAGTGCATGGAAAATTACAGAATTTTATGGTTCCCATCCCAGCTAATCAAGGGTGGCACGAGGAGAGGGCTGATGAGCTCTTTGACTCCCTCCTTGGTCGACCTATTAGAAATGCGGATACACTCGTGACAGACTTGGAGGGGCACCAGACCGTCTTTTCCCAAGGCTTTCGCGTATTTTAATTCATCTATCTATGCGTTCGAGGGACGGCTTCACTTTTGTTCATGTTCACTAGTAGTGAAATCCAGTACTCGTACTTTCTCATATCAAATTTTTGTTACAATGTCATATGTATAGGTATATATACCGGGCCAGGGGGGTCTTGCGGAACAAGGCTGGGCGACGCCGGGCAATTCTCATCAATCCAACTGGCTAGCTATAGGCTTATTTGACATATGAGGCTAATTATTTGACATCTGAGGCACCGTTGTTGTCACGGGCGCTTGCGGCCTTGACCAAGTTATGGATGCTCTTAGCCCAGACGACAATCCTTTCGAGAATGTTTCCTCTGAATCCGAGTCTGCATTCAAGACTGAAATATCCCCGCCCTCGCCCTCTTCTCCTCTCAACAGGACATTATCTCCTTCCATCTCATCTCCCGTTCTTGACCGGTCTCATCCTTCCAGCTCTTTGAAACCAGGACTCGTTTCGAAGACGAACTACTGTTGCGTTTGCGATCAAATACTACACTCTGGCGATGACGTTGAGATTATAGTGCGTCAGCTCTCCTCTCTGTGGCATTGCGAGTCTCATTGTGTGGATATTCCGAAGCAGATAGCAGACGCGCAGAAGACCTCAGTTAATTCTTCGCAGCCATATATAACCTATGCCATAAGAACGGGTGTAAGTCCTGCATCCTTACTGTTCCACCTTACTATTCATTGTTCAAACCTTACGATATCAGGATAGAGAAACATACCACCGTTACTCAGAGTTCGAGTCGCTACGGTCAAGTCTGTCGAAGCTGTATCCTACCCTCATCATCCCTCCCATTCCAGACAAGCAAACCTTGGGCGATTATGCCGTCAAACAGGCCAAAGCCAAAGAGGACGCAGCCATGATTGCTCGACGCAAGAGGATGCTACAGACATTTCTGAATCGAATTGCGAAGCATCCCATCTTGTCCAATGATCATGTTTTCCACCGATTCTTAGACGGCGAGGTATCTTGGGTGTGTGTCCATCGTCGCCTGCTCAATTCAAAGCTAATCCCGCTATTTTAACCCAAGACGGAGGTGGTTAACTCACCTCCCGTATCTTGTATACCCAAGAACATTCTCAAGGCACCGTCCCACAACCCAACCGATCAGAGCGCGTCCCCTGCTTATCAGGCCCTCCCAAACCCTTCTGCCGCGCATCCACTTCGAAATCACGACCAAAGGTTCTTGGACTCTGAAGCGTTTACAAACAAATTCTCGACCCACCTTAGCGGCCCTATGGAAAGGGTGACGAGGCGAACTATCAAGCGCTGGTCCGGTCAGTCGGTGCCTGGGCGATATGCTTCTCGCAGGGGCTGACATTTCATCAGAGCACGCACAAGACCAATCTGACCTCGGCGCCGCCTTGAATGGCTTCAGCTTGAATGAATCCGGTTTCCTTGCCACCTCCATTGAGAAGGTCGGCCAGGCAGCGGACGTCGGTTACCTCTCAACCACCAGATTGGTATGTGGATTCCTATCGAAACCTCTTGATGCGTTCATTACTGGTCTGAATGCATCAGCTTCAAGACATGGACCAGAACTGGTCTGAGCCTCTCCATGAATATTCTCAGTTCGCTACCATCATCAGAAAGCTTCTTGCTTATCGTCACCAGAAGCACGTTCAGTTTGAGATGACACAGGATTCACTAGAAAACAAGAGGGAGCAGTTGGAGGATTTTGAGAGAAGCGAGCGAGAAGCTGACCGCCTTGAAGCAGCCCTTGCCCACCAACCAGGGGCAACAACATCTGTAGGGGTCACCGAGGGCGAAGCGGAGGCCAGTGCTTCCGAGCCATCAGCATCCGATATACCTCCACATCCCGGCAGCAACCCCACCCGCAGGCGCACACGTCCACCGGGCAGCGGTCTTCTCAACGCACTGAGCTATACTTTACATGGAATGATGGATGTCGATCCTGAAACTGCGCGAAGGAATGGCATTTCTAAGTTGCGGGAATCTATCTCTCAGGTACAGCTCATCTTGGTAGAATGAACAGTGCTCTTATAAAATCAATTTACCAGCTGGAGGATGCAATTCACCTCTGTGCTCAAGATCTTAAATATTCGAGCTCAACTATTCAAGCTGATCTTGATCGCTTTCAACGACAGAAAGTTGCTGATCTCCGAGAAATGGCAATTGGACTGGCCAAAGCTCACAGAGAGTGGTCTCAGAAAGTGGGTCCACAAGTTGTTTTGTTATCTACATTCTCATATATTATCTGTAGAATCTTCAGGCATGGCAGAATGCAAAGCAGGCAGTAAATGAGATACAAGATCATCCAAATTACTTATCTGTTGAGCCTCCAAACATTTATAGTGCCACATCAGGAAATACCTCTGGTTCTTAATTGACTTGTTGATGAATTGCACTTCTACTCTACACTGGAACAAGTACTTTAAGAACAATTTATTAGTTCTTTGCATAACTAGTCTGTGCTTTATGTTACTAACAAATATGTCAAGTTAGGTTTTTTCTTAGTTATGAATACTATATAAGAATTATATATATAGTAAGAAATATAAAACATAGTCATCAGCAAAATGCAGGTCCACTTAAAACTCACTTATTGGTATTCATTTGCAAAAAAAGTACTAAAAGTACCACTAAGTACTGAGAATATAACTTAATAGTACTTAAAGAAGCTATTTTATGTTGCGAGTGCTAGAGCAGACACTATCCTAGATGACAGAAGATTAGATTCAAGAGAAACTAGAGATTACATGAAACACACCTATCCCAGACGATAGAAGAGGTCAAGATGGGAAAGGTGTATATGGTGATCTACTGATAGTTTATATATGAAAGGAAATCAACCGTGAGAAATGATGACCAATACTGTAAGAAAGATAGAAGAACAATAGAAATGACGCAGCCTTGTGTGGAAGGGAAATGATGAAAAATAAACAAAGACAAACAAGCAGCCACATGTGATTTCATTGGATTCTTGACCCTCAAAAACCTCTATATACTATCTAAAATCTAATCAAAATTCTGATCAAAATTGATTGATCTCATCAATGATGCATCTGATCAAAAAGTGAACATTATCATTGAATTCTCAGCCCTAGAAAACTCTCTAAATCTATTTTAAACCATTTTATTTGCTGATCAAATGAAAAATTGATCTAATTACTGATCTGATCACTGATCTGATCAGAATCATTGATGAGATCTTGATTAGAAAAAAATTGACGACAAACTGATACTCTAATCTCAATTTTGATTTTTTCATCGTCAGATCTCGGAAATTCTTTTTGATCTGTATCAATCAATTTTGATCCCATCAGATACGACCTGCCTATTTGGGTTGCACATCACTAGACCTTATCTAAGGCAAATGCGCATGCGTTGCTTTTTCGCACCTAAGAGCAACTTTACTGGAAGGAGTAACTTTGCGCTCCTGATGCATCATAGTTAACAGTGGATTTACACTGTCTGATACATAAAACAAGCAGCCTAACCTGCAGAAAGTATGAGCTCAAGTGCATTGAGCAGACGAAGTCAGACTTGTGAGTTACGCTGTCAACTAGCAAGACACTGGTGGGGAAATGCTTATACGCTGAGTGGTGATAGGGAAGGGGCTCTGTGATAGCTAGAAGTGAACTACTAACTAGAACAGAAGTGCTACGGCCATGTAGCATCTCTTTCAATAACCAGTGCCTTCCCAAGGATGAGGAAGGTTTATTCTAACGACAGAGCTCGGGTTCGTTTGTAAAAGAGAGACCTCAGATAAAGTAAATCTTGACTCTCGAGTAGGATAGATGGGTGGAAAGGAAAGAAAGAAGGAAATGAAACTATATGGAATACAGAAACGAGACAAAGAAACAAACAAAGAACAGAAACGAGAAAAGAACAAACACAGAACTACGAGACAGGAAACACAGAACGGGAATACAAAATATGGAAACACAGGAATGGAAACACAAAACGCGGAAACTGGAACACGGAACTAGAAACAGAAATACGAGACGGATCAAAAGCAAAACAGAAGAAAACACGGAACAGAAACAAGACGGAACACGAAGAGGAAGAAAGAGAAAGAGAAAGAGAAAGAGAGAGAGATGGGAACAAAGAGAAAGAAAACGGTAACAGAGAGAGAAACGGTTAGTAACAAGAAACAAATGGAAACGTGCTTACCAAAACTAAACTTCTGAAACTACGGGCTTTTCAACTGATTTGCGGGTTAAACTTGAGGACAAGAAGAGGACGTGGAGGAAGAGAAACTTGCTGGAGACTTATTTCATGCATGTCTTCTTCTTGCTCTTAAAATGGATTAGCTTTTATACTAATACAGTGTTTGTACTTGTTTGCACATTTTGGAAATGCACAATAAGAAAATGGTACAGGGAAATTAAGAGGAAAAGTGAAAAGAAAAGAGTGAAAAGGAGTGATTCATGTACAGAGATTTCCAGAAAAGGAACAAACGAGTGGATTTCGTAAAAGAGTGAGGGGTAAATGAGGGAGAATAGAAGCATAAATGCTTGAGAGAATGCTGCACTTGCACAGCTAGAAGGCTCTGCTCTTAGTCGGCATGAATAAGCGAATGTATTCAAGTTGGTGAGCTGCGTGTCGTGTGCTTATGCATCAAGGCAGGTTTTGAATAGGGTATATAGCTTTGCTGCGCAATGTACGAGTCAGCGGATGAGTAAGAGCATAAGAAATGAATGTGGATGAGTAAGGAATGACTGAGAGTGAGTCGGTACGTGTATCTGAGCTGTGCGCACTGGATTTTGGCTATGTGTGTTTGTAATATGCATATGACGAAGCGGAATTGACAAAGATGATTGAGACTGGCAAGACATTATGTATGAGTAATGCCAATTCTTCTGACCAAAGTGCCACATCAGTGTTTCTACGATGAGTAGCATTCTGTACAGTGTTTATATGAAAACAGATTTATAGTTCGACAACACTTTCTTCTTCATTGCTTATAGTTATCTAATATAATCTTCACAGCGACATTGGTACTAGGTTCCGCTCTAATAAAAAACCTTGGTTCTCCAAGTAAGTTTCTCACTGCTCTCACCATCATATTTCTACAGACCTGACTGGATATCTAGGAAAACTAGGCTAGAAGACCATACTGACTAGAGCTCTCTCCGCACCAATGTCTCACCGACCTCTAGAGCTTCCACCAGTACCAACATGCTCTTCACTGCCCCCACTTCCAGATCTAGTCAGTCTGGCAAGACTAGGACCACCAGCAAACAGTTGTTTGGACATTCCACTCTCTGCTCCTCTCAACCTGGTCCATCCTCTTCTCAAGGATTCAACCACTCTGCGGTCAAGACTGCTGTGGCATCTGGAGGTGCTACTTCAGATGTTAGAGTCTTCTACATGGCTTGGTATGTTTTTTACACTCTCACTCTCACCCACCTTCTCTAACTCTCTTTTTTCTTTTTTACTCACCTTCTAGCCAACCCATTGAGCTGTAAGTCTATTCATATCTCTTATCACTGGCTGCCAGCTCATCATCCATCTCTCAGCCCTCTCCACCTACGTGAACTCAAGCATGAGAGGGCCTATCCACCAGTCATGACCAAGACCCAGTCCATCAGCCACCCCTTCTACTCCTTCTGGAACCCAATCAAGGACCTGGCCCTAGAAAATGTCATCAAGGTATATCTCCTGGAAGGCGCCAAGTTGTGCAACATATCTCTCTCCAATCCTATTGTGTGCAACCCCTCCAACTTCTACCTCATCCACGACATAATCTGCCAGATGGGGAGCAAGCTTTCCATGTCCTTCATGGTCATAGGTAAGACCATGTACATGAAGAACTCTTACGGCAGCTTGGAGGGTTCCTTCAAGGCCAAGCAGATCTGTTTGGAGATTTGTGGGTAGAGAGGCAAGAGTGTCTTGGCCTTCTTCTGGTCTATCCTGGTGCAGGCTCTCAAGCTGATCAGGCAGAAGGCCAAGAAGGCGCCAGTGCTTAACCATCAGCTCTGGTTGCCTACCTGACAGGGCGGACTCAGCTTCTCAACCTTTATGAGTAAGTCTTTCTTTTTTTACCTTGTACTTCCACTTAACTCATCTACTTCTCTCAGAGAACATGAGCAGAACTCCCAATCATCCGGACAATGCCTTTGGTCATAGTATGTTGCTTCACTTTATATTTTATACTTCTGAATTCATTCCATCTGTCTGCTCACAGGTATTCACACTGCTGATGAGTTTTGTGAGTCTCATCTACTTAGTTCTATGTTTCTGTACACTCATTCACCTTTCCTCTCTCTTCCTTTCAGTATCTGTGATCCAGAACCAGGAGATCTCTCTAGATTTCTTGCCTTGGAATGCGGTCAGAGACTCTCCTACTGAGGCTGTAGAGTTAGAGCTTGGCACTGTCTGTGTGGTGGTCTTCACTGCCAGGGTCTACAAGAACAAAGGTTTGGACTCTGATGATGATCCTAATCCTCTCTTTCCATGCCCAGAGGATTGTTCCCCTCTGCAAGATCACTGACACAGACAGGTTCATGGCTGTTCCTAGTCATATTATCCAGGTCTCAGTGGTTGATCAGTCTGGTCAAGAGGACTCTATGAATGAGAGTGAGGTCACTAACATCTCTCTTGATGATATTGTAGAAGACTTCTAGTCTATCCTCTCCCGCCTGTTGTTCCTCTTTAGTTTCTGCATTCTGTCCTACTTGCTCTTTCCACGCTGCTGTCTCTGCATCTCTCCTGTCCTGTTCTGTCCTGTGCTCTCTCATCCCATCCTGTCCTGTTCTATCTTGTTTCATTCCCTTCTGTCCTGTTTTGTCCTGTCCTCTAGTATCATACATTACCATATTCCTGCTTTTATATTGATTTCTTTGACTGCTGCTTTCTGTATTTGCATGTTAGCACTGTTCACACAAGGAAACTGGTGGTATGAGGTGAGCAACTGAGTCATGTATAAAGACATAGAGGAAATACAGACCTGGTGGTATGAGGTGAGCAACTAAGGATCATGTGACCACCTCAACCACCAGTATGACTAGACATGTGACCACAACTAAGTAACACATATTGGGAGATCCAGAGTGGGCACAAACATGAAACAAAATACTAGCATACTAAAGTGACCATAGAGAATAAGATAGAATATAATAGAAGTGATGGGAAGGAATAATAAGAGAATAATAAGAGAAAAATCAACATTGCATATATCTACCAATAACTAAGTTATAATATGACTTAGTTTTTTTTTAATTCTACTCATTATGATATGCCAAATATGATATCAGGGTTCTAGAACCTACAAGATCATGTGCCATTCTGTATGCTCCTTATATATATAAACCAGTCTCAAGTCAACTGATTTCCTTTTTTCTTGCTTCCTTTCTCCCATCATCTCTCTTACCTGAATTATGCTTATCTCTTATATAGTTCATTTCTTTCACTTCTGTCTCACTCTAGTCTGTCTTAGTGACTCAGCTTGGTCTTCTCTACTTGATACTATTATCTTTCATCAGGATTATCTTCCAGTTTCTCCCACCTCTGTTTTTGAGACTTCTCATGTCCTTTAAACTGCACTATACACTAAGCCTCCATCCTTCTACTATAATCTCTCTTCTGCAGTAGCTATAGATCAAGTGGATAGCTATTGCTCTACCTTAAGCAATACTAAGGCTGCTACTACACAAATTAGATCCAAATATAGTCTAGAACAATTATTAAAAACCAAGATTGTCTCACATGATATACTGCTACGCCAAAGATCCAAGAATCACTATGCAAAGAATCACAAATCTAAGTTTACATATAAGACCAAGATCAAATATGCTACTCAATGAAATCATAGTCTGTCACTACTATTGTGTTACTCTGATCCAAACACAGATTCTTTGAGACTCATTAAACTTGCTTACCTGCAATCTATTCACAATCAGATTACAGTATCTACTCATTATCAGTTAAGGATCTCTATAGATTATCTTTTGACTCTAAACACATTATACAAATCTAGAATCTCTTATCTGACTGGAGTTGTACTTTATCTGCGATTGAGAATTGATACAGACCAACATAGAAGTAGAAACAACAGTAGCACAGATAATACTGAGGCTTTTATCACTGAACATCAGTATACTCCACCTCCTACAAAAGGGGGAGCTGGGGTAAGCTCACAAATAAAATGGACAGATCTAGAGTCATATATAATTCCAGATTCAACACAGCTGCCATCAGATAGCTTGCATTCTTGTACATATGAATTCTATAGTCATGCACAAAGTATACAGCTGCCATCTTGTGATTTTGTTAGTTGTAATATTCCCATGCATATTCTTTATAATATGTTGTCTAGAGCCCAGCTGTTAGATATTGCTAAGATGCATACTATGCGACTTAATGCAAAATGTACCAAAAGTAATATCAAATCAAACTTTACAGCACATATGCATAACTTAGATATATGTGTGTCATGAACACAGTCTACCTTGATGATCTCCAATTCCTAGATTATATGACACGACACTCAAACCTCAGGATATGACTCATAACTCAGAACAGATACGAACCATAGACCATGAACTGGTCTACAAGGGCTAGACGCCCTTCCTTCCGGAGACGTACATGAACGTCACTCACTCTACCAATAGACTACTGCGGACAAGACTCTCCGTCATTAAGAGACGACACTCCATCATAGGAGACTGTACAGCCTTGACTGTGCACGACTGCAGATACTACGGATGACAACATAGAGTTTCCTTTCTTGACAGACTGTTACTATATACGGACGACTGATCTTGTGACCTTTCTGATAAGGTTCTGGTCTGTGCACTCTTAGATACATATATAAGTAGGAGTACTCTGGCATGTATTCCTTAGCTTAATATACTTGAGATACTCTCTTGTGAATATATGATATCCAGTTACACTCATCACTCTATCGTCTCTTTGACTCATCTTGCTCACGACTAGTCCTCGTCCTAGGACTAGGATCGGCCTTCCTTGCAACTTCAGACTATACTCATCTGCCTATCTAAGGTTGAGTATAGGATTGAGTGGACTCGAGAGCTCCTACTGACAGCGTCCAGGATCGGAGTCCTGACAATGTGATAGATTTCTTACTGTTTTCCAGATTACACATAAAGTGACAGAAGCTAGATCTGCAAGAAATGCTCATTACTATCAGAAGAAGACATACAAAGAAAGGGTTCAGTCATATTAATCATCTCAAAGAGAAATTACAAGTAACGCTAGTTTATATTCTACATATGAAGTCCAGTTTCCACCTAAACCACTATGACGAGGACGATAGTACTCGTTCTTATCCATCTGGGTCGGCATTCTTACCTTCTTATGTGAAGTCTGGCAATCAAACTGTTTGAATTGATATCTTTGCATGTGTTTTTTATAAATAATTTGATCCAGCCTGTGTTCTACATTCATCTCTCTTGTGACATATGTCATTGATGACATAGTCATCTTGTATCTTCATTAGTGATAACAGCATCACAGATGACCTTAGCTGTTTGATTAGAGTACTTATTCTATGTAGAAACAAACTTATTTCTTTTACTGATTATATAATATCTCAACAGATCTCTTTGCTCTTTTAACATGCTCAAATCATCCACACTGGTAGCATTTCTCACTGTGGTTCATACAGAATAGTTCAGTACATGTTTACTGCCTTTTATATCAAGTGTATGCTGACATATATTTATAGAAATCAGATATGAAGCATTTGTTCAAGATACGCAGATGAATGAACAATTGCTCGGTCATCGGTCTATAGAGATGATGGAGAATGACATTAAAGAAATCTCTGGATGATACTATCCAATACTACTCCAGAATCCAGAGTTCAATCTGTATCAGCTGTCCGATGTCTATCCAGATATGCCAGAAGTTGGAACACAGTTCTTCTGCACTGGATGGATTGTAGATTACGGTGATATACAATTTCCATTTCAAGCGTCAGTCAATCCATTTCTTTTCAGAAATTCAGTTACTTATAAACATCTAGTGATACTATGAACCCTATTAGTCTATATGCACTGACATTGGTTGCTCCTTCTTTGGACATGTCTGTTGGAAAGAAAGTATTACGTGCACCACAGACCCAATTAACTGACTCACTAGAACATAAACATGGATCACCCTTCTCAACAATGCAATACAAGAAGAGGAAAGAGTTTCATAGAAAAGATACAATGATGTTGGCTGCAATGTGGAGACCAGACCATTATCAAGATCATGATATTCATATCTTTGAGACACCTGTCTCCTTCCAGAGAGTTGTAGGAATTGATAAGAAGAGAACGTAAGTGTATTGTTTCTTACTCTATACTTTATTAACTGTTTTCCTAGTCAGTACAAGGTAGAGCCTTGGAGCATTGAATATGTTCAGCAAGGACAACTTGTAGAAGTAGGATTCATTGTTGAACTTATTAAGATTGGGAAGCAGAGACCTTATTTGCTTTCTCGTATTACTTCTGTAAACCTGGCTGTGTAAAATCAATGCTTCTTGGTAGTTTGCAACTCAATGATACTCAGTGAAACTAAATCAATTTACAAGAACTGAAGTTTATTCTCTAAGTATCATACTTTACATATTCTTCAAGTGTGAGATTAGTCTGAACTGGATATTTTTCTAAGCCTCAACCAGAATCTGATCCTACACTTTTGACCACACTCTCAAATATCCTTTTCTTTCTTTTCTGCCATCGTGTAAGTTTGTACAAGAAATGCTCTAGGAAGATAGTACCAAATCCAAGAGTATCTTGGTCTTGAGCACTGAGCTGATCCTCTAAGAACCTGTAAAGAAACCCAAAGGCTCGAACAACGCTTCTAGTATCTCTTTTGCTGACCTTGATCCCTAACTGCTGAAGTCCCTTCAAGGCTCCAGCATTATTGCTAGCAATAACAAGACTCATATCTTCGATAGATGGTGGAGCACAAAGACCCAGTAATGCAATAGAGTTTGCAGCTTGCATTCTAGTAATTCCAGCTCCAAAAACAGGAATCTTGGTATTCTTCAATAGATCATACATTGAAAACCAAGTGCGATTTGCTGGTGCTCCTCCTTTGAGAAATATCTGCCACTGTGATATTATCTCTTCAGAAAACATAGGCTGGAAACCATCTTGAAAGTTTTCTTCAGTTTCCTGCTTGAAACCAAAAAGAAGACAGCATGATCCCCATATATTTTGGTTATAGTACACGAGTTTGTCTTCTGCACCATCAACAAAGCTCTTGACACAGGCCTCTGAACTTGTGAATAATTTGTTCAAGTGCTGTTCCTGGAATGCTTCTGTTTTCTTGCTTTGTCCTGTGCCAAATCGAACTAATATGTTAGAGAGCAGGAAGTCTTCATCTTTTTACGTAGACCTGTCTAGTCCAAGACTCTTCACAAGTAGCTGCTGCAGATCATTTCTAGAGCGTACTGGATTGTAGTGGTCAGATGGATATCCTTTTGTCTTAGCATCCTTGGTATGTAGAGCTGAGCCTAGGACAGAATGACGTTTGTAATGCTGGCTAGTCTTCAGGCTCTGTTCACAATAAAAGGCAAGTGCTTGCTGAAGTACAAAGGCAATGATATCTGCACGGAAGCCAGATATGTTATGCAGAAGATCAGAGAGTATTTCTTTGTTAGAGACACGTCCAACACTTGATTCAATCCTATCTTGCAGACTTATCTCCTGAACTGGAGAAGGAACTGGTTTCTGTACTTTGCTCTTTCCTTTCTTCTTGCTCTTGTTCTGTGTACTTGGTATGGAAGAGGATATAAGAGAATCCAAAGGTGAAAGATGCTGAATGTGAAGATTTCTAAATTGCAAATCAAGTGTCCAATCTCTTTGATATCTAGGATCTCTTCTGAGTATTCTTTGAGAATGTAATCTACCAGAGATATAAACACTGGAAGATCTTTGTGTAGTTTATCTGCTAATCTTTTGATTTCCACAGGACAATTTTGTGTTCTTTGTCTTAATAGCTTCCATGGGTGTTCAAGAGCTGGACAGAGTTCAGACATAATGAATATTAGAGATGTCGTTAAGGAAAGCACCTCGTACAATCATTTGATCAAGTACATCTGAGGTAACTGCTTTTTCAGAAGTAAAGTAGAGCTCTACTTTCTCCAACCTTGGACTAACAAAGTATGTGTTGATAATGTCGAAGAGGATCTCTACAGTCAAATCAACTGCTTCTTTAGACATAGAGCCTCTAGAGAATGAATATTCTAATTTGGCTGAATCAGAGATCTGTTTGTTGTCCTTGAAAGCTGGATATCCTTCTAAAGCACTATAGAGATTTAAGGGCAGTTCAAGATTAGGCTTTGGAGCATTGGTTTTGAGCTTCTGGCATTTGAACACTCAAGTCAGTATAGTGTAGATAATACAGATGAATGGTTTTTCCCAAGTAAACTTGAAGCTCCTCATATGTCCTTCTACATTTAACACTAGATTGCCAAGAGCACTTTGTGATTAGAAGTAGTAGAACTTGTATATGAAGCACAGTTCTCTGCTAAGCCCTAAGTAAAGCATGGCTTGAGTTATTTCTAGTTTGCCAAGGACTGTGGTTGACCACTAAAAAGAGTCTGCAGAGGTAACTACATCTGTAAGCAGCTGGATTGCATCTTGTTCTTTAAATTCTGATATTCTAGAAAAATTAATAGCTGTAGTTTGATATCGATTGGAGGTAAACAATTCTTGTGTACTTTTGTAGGCTGGCAAAAAGATTTCATGTTGAAGATCCAAATGTAGACCATGAAGACGATCTACTGCCTTAGCATTGAGAAAGTTCAATAGCTGAAGATGATCTACTCTCTCTTCGTAAATGAAGGGCATGTCTTCTGTAGATCCTATGATACCACAGAACCGAGTGCCAGGATTGTTCCATTGTTCAACAAGAGCAGGTGTTCTATAGCAAGTTGTTTAGCTGAAGATCAATTCTAGAACTGTTTATGTACGTACGCAGCACTTGTTGGAATTATCTTGTCACCTATCTCAGGATATCCTTCAAAGCGAATGACATATGTTTCATCCTGTATTATAAAGATGAGGATCTTTCACACTAAGATAGATTCAGAGAAATGACGTACTATGGTACTCTCATTAATAATAGCAAGTGCACCGTCTAGATTTGGTTTCTCAAGAAGCAAATTCCGTCTTAGTCGCTTGCTGGTTGATGGTCCTACTGCTGTCTGGTTCTCAGTTGTGGATGAAAGACGTCCACCACCAGACCTCTTGCCTAGAACTGATATAGTGCTGGTTTCTTCTTCATGATATAGTATATCTATTAACTCAAGGTAATGAGCTCAGAGAGAAATAGAAATAGTTAAATCAACAAACCTTCTATATTAACATCTCTATTGATATTCTGTGATTGAGGAATATCTAAGTCTGCAGGAACCTCTGTGTCCTTCTCCTTCTGTCTTGCATCTTCTATAACTAGATTCCGGACTATCTGTTGTTTTTTCACATTGACATGACTGAGATTGAGCCAATATTCTTGAGAGAGCTGATACTGCCACCTAGCAGCATTCTGGAATAAAATAAAATAATCTCTGTTATCTTGAGGAGTAGGAAGTGTGGGACCAGTGACTTCATTTCCTAAAATGTCCTTGTATTTGATGTGAGTATTGGTAAAAGGAAGATTGTTGAGGAAACTATGATTATATGAGAAGTGGTGGAGTTCTTTAGCAGTCCACAACTGATGACTTGTATGCGAGCTGATGAGTACTCCATCAGTAGCTACGTTGATCTGCCGCTTCTCCTTCTCTTCTTCAGCAGCACTTGACTGATTTCCAAAGACATTTCGAGAGGAAACAGCTTTGCCTGCACACAGATGACAGCCAATGCTGCTAGGGTAGCCGACCAGGACCCAACGATGTATCTTCAATATATTGGCCCAAGCATCACTGACGTGCACAAAATACTTTGAGACCAGCAACTCATCCACTGTAGGTGCAAAACCAGAATGCGGATCAACCCCTTTGAAGACCAGCATGAAGCGAAAAAGGTTTCCTTTTACATGTTCTGCTCTAGCGTAGAGTCCTGGTCGAGCAAGGAGGAAATCTCCTGGTGAGCTTCCTATAGTAAGAATTAGTATACTAGATTTAATAAGAAAATCAGATAAATCATTTACCAGGAGGAATATGAATCAGAACAATGATGACAGTGTAGCGACACCGACAGTCTTTACCATCAGTGTGCCAGGCTCCTTGCTTCTTGCCAATAAAACTTGCAAGATCTCCTCCATTCCAAGCAGAAGCAACGTTAAGCTGTACAGATGTCTGGCTTGACTCTCCGTCTCCTCCAGCGTTGTAGATGTTGAGATCCATAGACAAAAAGTTAAAAGTCTCCCATTCAAATCGGGAAACGCTGTGCTTGATGGCAATTTTGCAGAGACGACTGACACAGTCGTTAAGTTCTGCTAATCCACTCACTGCCTCTGCCGTAGCGACTTGCTTCACTGGACGGAAGATGCCACATCTATTCCCCTCCTCTACAGTACCACTAATAGAATATGATCTATTGTAAGGTCCTGATTCAGTGCTTCCAGATGACCGATAGTTGTGTTTGAGTTCCTGGAGCAGAAGAGATGGCTTCGTGTCCGTGCCTATTAAGAGACCTAAGACTACGTTCACTAAACCAGTGACCTCATCTCCAACTTCTGGATAAAGCTTCTTGAATTCGTCTTCTGGAAGAAAGCAGGCTAGGGTAATGCGCTTCTTCAGAGTATTGGCAGTGTCAGTATCTTTATTGACAAGATCTGCAGCATAGGGAGAGCAGGAGATCATTAGAACCATTCTCTCCACCGGTGCCATGATGAAGCGCTGGGCCTCCTTGTCATAGCCCACAGATTGAACATTTGCTGGAGTATCGATGTTGGTACACTTGATTTTTTCCTTGTTCTTTGCCTCTGCATCTACCGGAACTTCACCCACCATGCAGACTCCAGCTGTATAATTTGTTGTAGACTCTCTCTTGTAAGAGCAAGGAGCAGTGGGAAAGTGGAAATTTTTAACAGGTATTCTGGTAACTGGGTTTGGGTGCTGGACAGGTGGGCACACAGGAGAGGTAGCAGCCAGGTCTTTAGAGTCCCACTGCCATTGAGGAAGTTCATGTGAAAGCAGGGGCATAATATTGGGATCAACTGGCTGTTTAAGTTGAGGGATGGTCATCCCATACAGTGGGTACAGTGCTCCAGAAAATTCTGGAAAGATACCATAAGTTTTCATGCTAAGAGAAAGTGGCAACAAATTGATGAACTTACCCGCCTCCTTAGCCCTTTGTCTCTCCAAGATTTTCTCTCCATCATACTCAAGTCTATTCCTCTGTACAAAGCCTCCTTCTGATGTTGAAGATCCATGGGATGCTGAGAGAGAACAAGATAAGGCCCAGTTGGTGTTAGAAAAACACCCAGCAGACTCACCTATAGTGTGAGTGAAAAGATAAGATAAACAAAGATGGAAGATCAAGCTAGGATAAGAGAGATCAAACCCAGATTAACCAAGTTTAGGCCAGAAAGAGAGGATTTTGAGAGTAGTCAGTAAGTTGATATCCTTAGAAGAAAGCTAGATCAATAGAAGGTGCCAGAAGGTTACCAGAGAGCCAGAGGAACAGTGAGAGATGAGAGCAGGAGGCAAGGAAGACACTGTGAGTCAAGCCGGTGAGTTTGTTTGTAGTTGTTTGTGCACCTGGGTGAGCCTCCAAAAAGGGACCTCTAACTCACACACCAAGTCATGAAAATTTCTATAAATATTACAGAGTATACATATGATGATATCCCACAGCCAAATGTACTGGAATAGATAGATTATGATGTGTGAGGCTCAGGAGGATAGCAAGAAGAGACCCCTCAGCCAAAATCCTGTAGCCAGACCACAAGATTTTGGCTGAGGGGTGCCTTGGTGATGAGTTTGTGGCTTCCACAGCTCATATTGGGTCACAAAATTTAATTTGGCTGTGGGATATTATGAGATCTAGGTACCTATGTATTTAAAATAAAAAAAAAGGCCTCTGAGGAAGCTGGGAAGGCCATGTTTGCAGTCCTCAATGCCAGGGCAGGTGGCGCAGCCACATCCCACCACTCACCCACCACCACCACCTCTTTGGCTCAACACAACTGCCCACAATGTCCGGGCACAAGAGGATGAAGGGGGAGAGTGTCTAGGCACTCCCTGAAGATATTCAGCAACATTTGATTGAAGGAAAGGGCTGTGGGAAGTGCAGGGAGGACCAGGCAGAGCCAAGGTAAGGCCTCCCCCCCTCAGACATACTGATAAGATAAGTAGGTACACAGGCCCTGGGAGGGCCTGTGCGTCGACATCAGAGGGTGTATTAGCACCCTCTGATGTTGTTTTTGAGAGTGTCGCGTCCACAACGCGATAAGCGCGTTGAGGACGCGAATCCGCCCACGTCCACCCCATCCAGCCACTCCACCCACGGGTCGCGTTCGCGCGCGCCCTATTGGAAGTACCGTGCACAATGTAGGCGCGAGTACGTGGTACAAGACGTACGAGGGGATGCTATTGTGTTAACTCACCAGAGGTAATATTTGAGAGTTCTTAGAGAGAGGTTTTACAGTGACAGTAAAAGAGAGAAAAGTAATTGTATTAGGAGAGCAGAGAGGTCTGCTTTATATACTGCCTCCTATATGAGGTCACATGACCGCACAGCGGTGATTCGTAATCTACCTTACTAATCTACTAGAGATACTTGTGTATTCTAGAACTTTCCGGT